>OU343221.1:291838209-292014932 GCA_910596185.1 Chrysanthemum makinoi
CTAAAATACAAAATTAACTTAACATTGTTTTAACTAAATAATATAACATTTGTACTAACAACATTATGAGGCTAACAATATCAGCCGGATCAAAGCAAGACCATTAATTTAGACATATAGCTTTATTACATCGGTTAACTCCATTACATCAGTCAAGGCATAACATATTCAATAAATCTTGTTTACCTATTAATAAGGAGTAGTGCATCCTAGATAGATACTCTTGTCTTTCATGTTGTTTTCTTCTTCATTTAAATTCCGTTTTTCTTGGTTAAATTTAAGAACCAAAACCCTCAAAACCATTGATTTTACTTGCTTTCAATTAAATCAACAAAATACCAAAAAAAAAAAGAAAAGAAAAGGTATCATTTCCTCTTAGGCCATTGCATTTACATCTAGAATCTAACTCACTATTCCTATAAAGAATGATTAATCCTCTTTGAAGCCTTACTACAGATTAGAGTACCTTTGTTAAGTGGTTTGTAAAGCTTGTTTTGCGACCTCACATTACTACCCTAAATAAGGTTCTTAATTTATTCTTTAGAGTACTACTAAGCTCAATGAGAATATGAAATACTCTCATTTCTATTTTTATTTCTTGTCTCTTATACTCATTCAATTCACATTGTCTGTTTAGTATACACATGTATTTCTTGTCTCTTATACTCATTCAATTCACATTGTACATTTTAGTAGACACATGTATTTTTGTAATTCACATTTATGCATTTAGTATACACATGTGTGACCCATCAGCATCTCTTTGAATACCCATTGTGAAAATTATTGTTTGATTGCACTCGATCCCTTTAGATGCAACGAGTGAGTTATATTTGAGATCTTATTGTCATACATCTATAGACAAGAATGACAAGTGGTGTCACCTTATTGGTTTCAGATGTAGTGAAAATGACATTGGTCGTGCATCGTTAGGTGTATGCGGCCATAACTTGGGTGTGTGAAGCTCACAACACGTGGCATATACAATTTGGTATCGGTTGATGGTAGTAGGAGCGATTACAATTGAGATCTCTCAACTTCATACATCCAAAGAGTAGACAATTGTTGGTTATGTGTGCATAATATAACATATAAACTTATATTAGTGATCTTTGGTTATGGAGTCGGCGAATACCCATTTAATGGGGTATTTGGTTTTTTGACTTGGCCAAAGAAACAAACTAATATAAAAGCTTGACAAGGTGATATGTTTGTACATGTTGGTTTGTTAAAAAAAAAGTGAGGTTATATGTCTTCAATTATCAAGGCACAAATTAACATAAACGAGCTAAGTGAACAAACATACATAAAGCGAGCTAAAAGTAAAGTATTGAATATTAAATTATTGTAGACACACGGATTAAAAGATAAATTACACATGAGACCAAAGCAACAGTAGGAATTTCCCCATCGCAAGACATACAAGGTAAACTACATGAATTTTCGGTAAGCAATGTATAAAGACTATTTCGACCAAGAAACAATGATGGTGAGTGGTCTAAGGTGATTTTTTATTCTTATTTGTTAAAAGGGAATCCGCTTAGTGAAGTAACTCGATCATTGATATCATCATTTCGAGATGTTACTAAGTTATCATCATTTCGAGATGTTACTAGCTTAGTGAAGTAACTCATTGATATCATCATTTTAAAATTTGTATTGAAATTGCAACGAAAAGAAATGATAAATTCTTTTATATTTAAATTATGTTTTTCGTTTCTATTCCATTCAAATTCATATTTGTTGAAATTGCAACTACAAAATAAATGATAATTTGTTTTAGATTCAATTTTTGTTTTCCGTTGCAAATTTGAAAATTTGCAAGAATTCTAGCGAAAACAAATGATAATTTTTTAGATTTAAATTTTGTCTTCGTTTGGTATTCCAAATTATGAAAATTTGAATTGCAACAGAAACAAATGATAATTTCTTTTAGATTTAAATTTCGTCTATGGTTGCTTTTCCGTTGCAAATTTTTATAATTTGCGCCTTTCTAACGGAAAAATAAAAAATAAATGTAAAAGATAATTATTTTAAATTTTGCATGGATTTGCAACCTTTTTCTTTGTCGTTGCAATTTGGTTGGTAATCCGTTGCATTCTGATTTGCAAATTTGCAACAAAATTAGTTTGCAAAAATTTATTTGCATTAGCTTTGGTTTTGTAGTAGTGTTAATCCAATTGTAAATGAAGCACTTTATATATTCAATAAAACACTAGTTTAATTTCTAATTTTCTGATATCAAAGATCTTTCATTTGTATAACTAAAAGTAATCTTTGAAAATTTTAATGTTTGACATTTAACTTCAAAAGTAAGGATATTTAGTTTTGTAGCATCTCTTATTCAGTTTTTCTTTCACATGTTTATGGTCGTTTTTAATCATACTTCATAATGGTTTATAATATTATATTGTTAGGATTACAAAGGTGACAAGGATGAATTGGGAAAATGTGAACGGGTTTGTATTACACATTTATTTGTTTGTTTATTATGATGATGAGCTCGAACACCTTAGTTAAGATAAGCTCATAGCCTTCAGAACTAATGAAAGTTGGTTGCATTTTGTATTTTCTTGCAACAGTTCTTAGTAGAGCTAATAAAGTTCGTAGCGCAGAATATAAGCTCATAGCCTTCTCTTTATATGTTACGGTTTAAATCAATTCATCGAAGATATTCTTACATATGAACCTTATCAATTGTTTATAGGTCTATATTGTAGTCTAATGCTCAAGTTTGTTTTAATTTAGGTTTCGAGCTTCGTGATTGCCTAAACTTTTGTCATAGTTCTATAGAACATGCAAGTTAATTATCATCGATTAGTCTCTAACAAGATTATTCATTGAAACTCTATATCTCATAGGTGTTGGTGATTCTATCGGATCAGAGTTCTTCTAAACTAAAGGGAGTTATGCAAACACTTCTTTGTTTAGGAAATGCATTGAACCAAGGAGACAGAAAGGGGTAGTTGGGTTATTATGATTAGTTTGGTAGTTAATCTAAAAATTTGAGAGTTTTGCCTTACAAAAAAATGAATTTGGTTTTGTTTTAGGTGGTGCCGTTGGATTCAAGTTGGACACCCTTCTAAAACTGGCAGATATTCGTGCAAGGAATAGTAGAATGACGCTTATGCATTATCTTTGTAAGGTACTCATTTCTTTTGCTTTCATGTATACTCTTGTCCTAGGTCATAAACGTATCACTTTGATATTTGGAACAACCTATGATTTCTTGCTTTCACCTTTTTTTCATGGTAGTCGTTTTTGATGCCAATAGGTATTGGTTTTAATTACGTTCTCGACTAGCAATATCGAACATATCGTTAATGGGTTTGTGTGTGATACTCTTCGAGGTATCTATTTAGATACTTAAGGTTTCGTAAGGTTTCTTGTTCCGTTACTAAGAGATCAATTGCCAAGCAAGGTTAGCTTTTCTTAATCCCTTTTAATTAATATTGTTGTAGTAATGTGGTTGGTGCAATTACATCATATTACTCCTATATCCGCGTGCTCGTAGAGGTTCTTGGTTAACTTGTTCTAAAATCCCAACGGTGGCATCACGAGCCAACTCGTTTTTATGATTATGGGTTACGTTTACGATTAATAAACATGTTTAAAAGAGCTGCATGAAACCTAGTTTAGTTATTTTGTTTTATTTTAATTTTGACAACTACATGCAATACTTGTCAATTTTAATAAATAATAACTAGTCACACACAAATTAAAATTATATTGATAATTAGAATTAATTTGTTAATTAGAATTTAATTTACATGTTAATTATAAATTACTTTGTTAATTGAAATTAAATTGTTAATTAAGAATTACATGTTAATTAAAATTACTTTGCTAATTTGAATTAAAAGTTAATTTGAATTTATTAATAGTTAATTAGAATTATTATGATAATTAGAATTACATATTGTTTATTAAATACATAAAATTAGTAATTACTTGTTGAGATTGCCATGCTATTTTATGTGTTTTTCCGGCCACAAGACCCACTCAATTGCTTTTCTAAGTGATGTATGGGGCGATCCAGTCTTGCATCCTAGTGACGGTCTTATGGTTCTCCGTTTGGGGAAGACTCGCAAGAGGACTCGGAATAATATGTGGTTATTTATATTAATGTTTATGCTTGTATGTTTGTGATTCCTATATGTGCATTATTACTTGCTTTGACACCTAATTGTATGCAATATGGAATAATACATATCATAACCATAACATTAATATTGGTCTTTATTTACACGCCAAAATACCATGCTCATTGTGACCTTTTTTATTTCGTGGAAAATTGTTTTTGTAAAATAAATTGACCTAATATATGAAACACGTTTTCAAGAATTTAAAAACTAGACGCTATGGACACTTGGGATGTACGGCTCACCCACTAGAACAAACTCAAAAGGGGTTTAAAGAAGTGAGCACAGCCTCTTGAGAAAGGATGTCTAAGGTTATGCTTGAGTGCTTACGGTCCTCTGCCTCCTGTCGTTCGATTGGAGCTACCGTGAACCATGATGATCACTCTGATGTCATTACCAAATTTTTTAAAATTAGTGTTACAAATTTGTTTTGCATGCTTCTTTGTACACGACTTTTACCACATTTATATGTGCATACCTATTTGTTAATATTAAGTCTATGCCACCCAACTATGGACCCGTGCACTTGGATTGACTTCTCTGGTCAGACCTAAGGGCCTTTCCAACCCATGGTAATTATTTCTCAGTGGACCTCTCGGTTATTTTTACGTTCATACTTGGTGACTTATATCGAGTTAACTGGTGGACCTAGGACCCGAGGCATAAGATGAGAACTAAACATGCTTTTGACATTATTACTTGATACTAATGCCTTAAACAGTCTCATAAATCTAAGAGTTGCATTTTGCAATTAACGCTCGTTACACCTCTTGTCCTATTTTTTTACACCTGGTCAGGACCTATGGTAATTAAATGGGGTTGCAAGATGGATCTTAGTCTTAATTAGTAATTAATTGGGTAGTTAATTCTTTTAATAATGTAATTATCGAAAATACTAGATTTGAACTTTTTATGTTCTGATTAATTGTGTTATTGCAACATAATTAGTAAACAAATTTGTTTTTCTTTGAAAGACAAACTTAGTCTCTTTTCCTAGTAAGAAGAGTGAGACTTATACATATCTTTTCTCCTTAGTTGGCAAACTAAGATAGGATTCCTAAATTGATAAACTCTTATAAGATCTTTCATTACCCTTTTCGTGGTCTAGAGTTAATTGAAAGATAGAATATTTTGTGTAACTGGAAACATTGTGTTTAGAGCTACCAAAATAAACAACATCCTGCACTTGTCACGATATATGAGTTTAAACCGCAAAGAGTGAAGGAATTACTAGCATATTTGCTAGGTAATCTTCTTGGGCTCTTATTATTCCTAAAGTGCTAATTACCCTTGGGGCTATGTAGACGATAAAGGAAGAATGCATGCTAAAGATTCAAGTTAATTGAATGAAAGAATGACTAGTCCATTGTCTACATAAGTAGAACTTCATATACTCTGCTCAATACCTAAGTACATGCTACTCGTAGGCAATTGAAGAGAATATGAAAGTATATAAAACTGCTATATGCTTTCTACTAGAAATGTAACACTTACAATGTTGACAAATCCAGTGGGAGCAATTGCATTTTATTACTGAAATATCATTCATGTAATGTTGTCAATTTCAGTGGGAGCTACGGGATTTATTTCTGTTAGTCACCCATATCATTTCAAACTTGCTTTGAAATAGTTCATTACTTTCATAATATGAACAACCATTGCTTAAAGGAAGATTGCATTTTATTTTATAAGATAACAAGTTGCCTTCTGCTGTAAGCTTCTGAAGTGTTATCTATAGAATAATAATCCACAATTATTTATTAAAGGTTATGGTTCTACAACTACTTATGATCTCTATGACATTATCATATTGTTTGAATAATCAATCACGTGTTGTTTGTTTTCAGAATATGATGTTGTACCTACACAGTGGGAGAAATCTCAAAGTGTGTGCAATGAACAACAATATTATTGGTATCTCTTGACCGCAAGGTAAAGAAAACTAATAATTCTACTAGGACTTAAACACTTTAGATGTTTAATACCCTACTACATGTAAATAAGAATTCTACTAGGACTTAAACACATGAGATGTTTATTGCCCTACTACATTCTAATAATGATTCTACTAGGACTTGAACACGCTAGATGTTTGTTGCCCTACTACATTCAAATGTCATGATATAGTGTAAATATACTTCAACATTTGACTACATGTTTTAGTCAACATAATTATGGTTATATGATAATGATCATAATTACGAGTATAAAATTAACTTGAAATTACTATAGAACTCAAGAGTTTGCATTCATGATTACTTTTGTTAGTATAATTATGCTTACATGTTAAGACATAATTATAAAGTCCTTGAATTAGTCAATGACTTATAATCTAAAGTATATATAGTAAATGTGTTATGTCTTCTAGTTAACACATAAACATGAGACTTTGAATTATTCAAAGACTAATAATGTATTATTGAAATGTTCTTTTTCTTGTTTGAACAGTTACGTCTCTCTTGTGAACATGTGAACATAAGGTTCTTGTATTATTCAATGAATATAAATTGTAGCATGTACTTGGTTCGTAAATACTTTATATGCAATTTGGCTTGACCCAATTGACAAGTATTTGGTCCCAAGAGAATTAAGTTATCTATAGAATTACATATAGTCTCACAATTCTAATAACTCATAGGATACCACTTCATTATGGTATGTCTTATGTGTTCGATCAAACCTTATTCATATTGTTTGGTTTCTAATAGCTTTAATTGCTCTACCTCCAAAACATATCAAGGTTAGAAATTACGTGTGTCATGGATACACTCAATATAGTACAAACCTAGAAGGTATTCAAGACAACCCATAACTGAAAACCCTAATTCATTAGGGATTTGAGGTTTTACTATTCAAACCAATTGAATCATAAATCCTTTTGAATTTTTGATTTTTCTACACTTCCTAGCTTGAAGATTGTAGTTTTTGTGTTCTTCCTAGCTTGACGAAACACAAAACTATTGCTAGAATTTTTGGTTAAAGAGTGATACTAAATTAGAGTTTTTCTATAAACCCTAATTTGAGTTGTTGGAAGGAATTCCATTATGTCTTGATTTAAGTTCTGAATTTGTTAAATCTTATGAAGCATTTTATTAACAAATCTTGATATGAGAACTTAAAATGTATTTTGTGGTTCTCCATAAGAAACAATTTATTGTTGCTTAAATACTTAGTGTTTAGAGAATTGTCTTTACTTACAAAAGTAAGTGGGAGTATATACATATCTCAAAGTTTTTTGAGAACAAAATACTTAACCTTCTAAAATCTACTTATTAATGTCATACTAAGGTTAAACATGAAAATGTTGACTGAAGTATAATGATTACTCTCATTCATAAATCCGAAAGAATGCCTCATCACTTGAGTGATATTTTATATCAATCTTGAGGATATAAGTTAGAAGATTATTGTAAATCAACTAACTACTAAAGTATATTATCACATCTTGAATCTGATAAAATATTTTAGAACTATGAATGAAAAGATGCAGTCCTTAAAAGGCAAATTGAGTTTTGAGCTTGATTGTTATTTAGCTAAACTTTAACCTATGAGGTTGGAATGAGTTTCTTTTGAAGAAAGACTCACAAGGGCAAATTGTATACATATTAATGTTTGGCATTTAACAAGAAGTTTTTAATCATACTTAAGCAATTGACTGTGATTAAATTTTCTTATATAATACATGCATTAATTATATAAAGATATTTAATTGTCATACATGTGATTTGTATGTTGAATATGACAATTAGATTTTATAACTCTTTCTTTATGATTACCTTTTGCGAGGAGGGTGTGTAATCAAAAGGATTATGAATTTATATTATCTTTATGTAGTATACAATATTTATGCAATCCAAGTTTAGATTGGATCATGCATCTAAGAGCTGAGATCTTAAATCTAATCACAATATGATTCCATTGAATTAAGATATCTCTTGAGTACATCTGACATTGAGTGAGAGCAATGTGTTTTTCCTTAAAATTAACATGTTGAAGATATCATTCTATTTAAGCTAGATATTGATCCTTAAGCTTGGAATGAAACTTCACTTGGAATTTAGGGAATAAAACAAACAACCTTGGAATAAATGTTTATTTGGAATAAACAAATGCGGAAAATAAGTCTGACACAAATGCAATATATCATTTGAGCGAGTCTTAAAATGATATATTTCACTTGGAATAATTTACATGGATGGAAACCTTGTGTTTTTAAACTAAGGGTTTATCATGTATATATTATATTGTGTATAAGACTAGTTGTTGCTTTTGTATAAGAACAAAATGGTGACAACAACAATATCTAATTGAGAGAGTTTAGATTATTGTTTTATAAATGTTCTAATTATAAAGTGTAGTGTTGTATAAGTACAAATGATGCTAGAGGATTATTTATACTAGTTGTAGTAGGATTTTATCTTTTATGATAAATCTGCTAACTAGCTATGCTCAACATAGAGCATTGTTGCATTACATATTAATGAATGAGAATACTTTACACTTTTAGAAACTGTAAAGATGGTATAGATTTCTAAATACCTCATGCAAGGTAAGACGACATCTCCATACTATAATTCTTGCAATAGTATTAGCATATGAGATAAGACACTCATCTTATATTTCAAATCACTCACTATATGTGAAATTTGAAACAAGTATTCGGAAAGTTTACTCGGATGACTATTTAGTTTTTCTTTTAAAGAAAGGTTGAAAATGTTGGAAACATTAGGGTTCAACTTACTAAATGAGTTTCATGCATATCTTTTTTAGTATTTGGATAATTGGGATTGAAAGACAATTTTTACTTTATGATGAATAAAGATACTTGGTATTTGTTATTCATTCATATAATAATTGTTATCCTATATTTGCATGTTTAATCCTTGAATAATTTTATTATTTTAAATATGTCCATTGTCGGTTAACAATATGGGAATATTGTTATGTAAGGAAAATGTGAGTGTTGGTTATATTCTAATGAGAATGTGGATTGTTCCCGCCAAACTCATATGTATTCACTAGAGATGCATATTGGATTACCCAACTTTCAAACATTTACTTTTGGATCCTTGTCATAAGTAAAATATTGAAAATGGTTTGTTATCTTCATCCTTAGACTTGAGATACAAGCAAGTTCAGTTATGTGTGGATATCATTTTTGTAAGTATCATAAAACGCTATCTGAACAAGGTAGTTATAAAAGCTATATTTGGATGATGTGAAGACATCCACAACACTTGTAGTCAATAAAAGATTTGTTACTCCACTTGATATGTGTAGAAAGATACCATGGCTCTCAGTTTAATAAGATAATTGTTGGCCGACAAAAGGGTAATGCAAGATAATACTTGATTACATTTGGTATATCTAATTAAATTCTATAACGAGATTCTAAATGGTTAAACTATATGGAATGATTTGAGATCCGTAATCCATGGTTTAACGGTATCTATAACAAAGGATGATTAGAGCAAGACATTGAATGACCATGCTCTTTGAAAACTTTTACGAAACTATTCTCTCGGACACTTTTAGTTAAAGCGGTGAAGCGTTTGCTAGGTGTTTTCGTCGTTAGTTTTGTGTGCCATTCGACACTCCAACTCCCAAGTGGGAATGTTGGTTTGTGATAGTTATAAACACAAAGCGACTAAGAGTGTGTGAGCCGATGGGGGCACACGATAAACAGTATCGTGTGAGCGTGTTTATACTTGAATAAACATAACCGTTATGCATGTAATTTTACCCGATCGCTAATGTTGACCCATGGGCTGTTTTGGATAGCTAGTTGGGTCAAAGATGGACTGCCTTGGGCCATGTATACCATCGCGGGCATGTAGGATGGAGTGGGTTTTTCTGCTTGGACTTTTGACTTGTCAAACAAGTCTTGGTGTCCTAGTATAGGTTGGTCAAGACCTTGTATATATCAACGCTCACCCCTCAAATGCGTATAAAATATATCCTTCCAATACCTAATTGATCCATGATCCCACTCAAAACACATCGATGTCATCATGAATTGATTAGTGGTTTTGGCTTGTTCTTGGTTCATATAATCTCTATACTTGCATCATAATTTGATCCAAGATGTGTTAGGATTTGGTGTTTGTTTTGCTCCTCTTGGTCATGAAACATCACCACAGAGTTTTATTTGGTTCTTTTCTCGAGCGGCAAGAAGGATATATCGGACAACTCCTTGTCGATGTCGGGTAATATGTGAAACAGTTTCTTTTGCTATTGTAGTTCACGGATAGAAAACAAGCAGGTTTCTTGGGTTTTTTGTTCATGTAATATTCAAGTTGTATCACTTGTTGATTGGTTTTAATTACGTTCTCGACTAGCAATATCGAGCGTATCGTTAATCGGGTTTGTGTGTGATACTCTTCGAGGTATCTATTTAGATACTTAAGGTTTCTTGTTCCGTTACTAAGAGATCAATTGCCAAGCAAGGTTAGCTTTTCTTAATCCCTTTTAATTAATTAATATTGTATTAATTATGTGTTTATTAATTACGTGGTAACATAGTTACATTAACTAGATCCTATATCCGCAGCGTTTTCGTAGAGTTCTTTGGTTAACTTGTTCTAAAATCCCAACAATAGGTTCTTATTTAAAGTCCTTGATTTTTCCAAGGATCTTGGAAGTTTGGAACCTGCGTCAAAGGTAAGCTATTTGGAGTTTTAAGCAGTTCTTATAAGAAAGCGATGTTGGATTTCGTTAAGTGTGATGATGTTGATTATTTTTTGCGGATACCGCTGAAACTATTGACAGAGAAAATGCAAGTGGTTACCGGAGGATTTGATAGAGTTATTGCGGAAAACGATTTGCCAAAAGAGGGAGCGTATCCAAAAATTTCGGAAGGTAAGAATACGGTTTAACGACATGGGGTTAATTATCTAGCTATTATTGTTACAGATTATGCGGTTGAGAACATAGATATGCCTCGAGTTACTTATCATATATCATTTGGCGACATGGGGTTACTTATCTAGCTATTTGAGTGAGTTTAAAGTGTTTTTGGTTTGAAATTTTTAGGACTGGATGTTTTGTTTTGGTGTGTAAATCTTGAAAGGGAGGTTTGGGTTTTGATTGGGGATTTTATTTTTATAAAGGAGTATCAGTTAGTCCTTAACTCTATTACTAATTCTATTGACTAGGGTCTAAAGAAGTTCCTTTGTTCAGTGGATAATGAAGTAAAATCCTTGGTCTCTCTTTATAACACTCTGGTATGTTTTATATTTTTTTAGATATATAAGATACAATCGTCGGTTTAAAAATTATATTTCTTATCAAAGGCTTGTCGTATATTTCACAGGTTACAAATGCGTATGCTTTAGCTAGGTACTTTGGCGACGATCCTAACTGCATATGAGCAAAGTAATAAGAAAATCACTTTGAAAGATAACGGGTTTCATATTTTTTATGAATTTGTTCATGCTTTGATGGTTTCTTGACTTGCTTTGCATATTAGTTACCATTATCCATTTTATTTTCCAGTCCTTTTAACTTTGCTAGAGTTTGCAAGAATGTTTAATCAAGCGATTGAAGAAAACACCAAACAATTAGAGGCGGAGAAGAAGGTGGAAAGTAAGCCTCAAATGAAAAGTTGAAGTGAACCACGTCAAGGTGGTATATCGATTGGCTTCTTTAAAGAGCTTAGGCTTTTTACAAGAAAGGCTTATGAGTTTATGTCTTTTTAAAACACACCTGTTCAAATAGTGTTTGGATTAGCTTATGTAGTTTCAAAGCACACGTATTATTGGCTAAATATCTAAAAGTAACAACACTCAAAGAATCACGTTAGCAAACAACAGAGACTACGAGTGTAAAAGTGTAAGTAATAATAGTAAGCTAAAAAGGTAAAGATAAATAGTTTATGAATTTGGGCTTGTTTGAGCTCCTTCAAGTAAGTTTATCCAAATTAGTAAAAGTGGCATTCTTGTATGTCTTTCCAAAATTTTTGTAGGTTTTGTAGTTAATGAACAAAGTTGCATGTTAACTTTAAAAATTCATCTAATGAACATTTATTAAACCATAACATTACTTCAATTTAGTGTAATTCTGATGTTATTTAACCTAAACATTTTTTATATTTAAAATATAGCATAAGCCTAGTGGACAAATGTTAAGTTAAACCCATATGCATAATTACTTGTCATATTCAACAGGGCTGAAAATAAAAATTAGTGGTTTAAGTTCTCTAAATGTCTATCGGCCGAGTTTCGAGTGTCTCTTTGTGTATATTTCCCACAAAATGTATATCCAATAGCATTTGCTATGCATCCAGTTTATTGAATCAAAGTTTTGATAAACCGTACCTTATGCAAAACCATTTTTTGACCAAAAGAAAATATAAACCATTTTTAAACAAAGTTTTGTTGGCTAAGTGTGCTTAAAATTTCTTTGCTTGTGGTTGTTACGAAAGAGATGTTACATATCTTTTTTATATAATAAAACAAAAACTCTAGTGATAATTTCTCATTAAAAAAAATAAATTCATTCCTTATTAAATAATATTTTATTTATTTATTATTATTTTTATTTTAAAATATTTACTAAAAAAACTCAAATATTCTAGATTTGGAAATAGTAAAAAACAAATGTTCTTGTACATAGTTAAAAAAAGAAAAAAAAAACATAAAAGTTTTTTAAAAAAAACCCTACCCTTAATTAATATAATTAAATTTACAATTCTTGAGGAATGTGTGCGGTTTCCAACTTCCACCCATACAACAAAAGCTAGGAAATTCAAATTTGAAACTTTTTGCTCCACAATGAATACATGCACTACAAGCCGCCAGCGGTGATATTACGAAGGGATACTATCATAAACAAAAGCATACGGATCTTGATGTAGAACGTCTTGAGTGATGGAAGACAATATTGATTGATTCATGACTTCATCAAATAGTGGTAATAGTGTACCGCTTCGGATCGATAACCTATATTTGAATTGAAAGAAAAATAATGTCAAAAATCAGATTTTATGCGCTTTGTTAAAGTAATACAAATTAAACTTATTTGTACCGTTTAAAGTTTGATGTGTATGTTATGAACAAATTTGACTTCTTTGAAGTAATCTTTCGGATGGTTGATGAATATTTGTTGGACGAAGAGGAACCTCATTATCGACCTTGTGAAGCGTCACTATTCATGACTTCATTCACGACTTCATCAGGTAGTGGTAGTATTATACCACATTCGATTTGATTGCCTATGTTAGAAAGGCCCAAAGTGTCAAGAAATGCAAACTTTATATGTGGTTTTATAAAAAAGTAATACAAATTATATTTATTTATTTGTACCATTAAAAGTCTCATGTGTTATCCTTGAACATATTTGATAGTTTGACCGAGAGGAAACATTAAAATGGATGTTTTTACAAAGTGGTTTATACACTTGCATATCACAAAGTTACCGATATCGCATAATGTTTTACAAAGGGGTACATATATATGTTATACCGGATTTTGAAGAAAAAAGAAATTTTAATGAACTGCTATTATAATAATATAATGTGTTAGATGATATGGGTAGTATGTCACTTATATTTTTTTCACTAGCAAAAGATATGCTTAAAGTATAGTTTTTTTACACCTACATACAATGATAGTATATTTTTTGTTAATGTAGTTCGATGCCATCAATTTAGCGAAATTGCAACTGTTTATTTCCCTTTAGGTACAGATTATTCCGGGTGTGCTTGGAGTAAGATATTGGCTATTACATTAAACTCTCATGTAAATACTTGAGTTGAAGTCACATACGGGAGAGTTCGGTCCCTATATCTTATTCAACATAACTTTAACAAGCCAAGTCTGGAACACAACATGCTTTGGATCTTACACTGCTACACATATTATACATACTAGCGGGGTGTATGCGGCGCGTTTAAGCGGCAGTACCCTGAAATAAAATTTAGTGGATTAATTCGCTCGAGCCATTGGCCCGCACCATTTGGGCTTAAGCCCATTTTGCCGCTTGACCGTTCGGGCTTGAATATCACGTATAATGTGCTTTATTATTGTATTATTGACATTTAATGTAGGGTTCTCGGCGTTCTTGTGGGGATACCTGCGAAATAAAATTTTCGGTGAATCATGTATTTTAGTTTATTATGTTCTTTTGATAATAAATTTCTGATTTCAAAATTCGTTTAGCTGTGCCCGTTCGGCTCGAGCCCGTTGTACGTGCCAGCTTTCTTGGGCTCGACCCGTTGGCCGTGCTGTTTGGATCGTCTGGATTCGGCTCTCAGGGCCCATTTGGACCGTTGCGGGTCGGGCTTGAATATTTGTATAATATTCTTTATTATTTGTATTAGTGACATTTTAATGCATGAATTATGTTTAAGTTGGTTGTACAATATGCTTGATAATTTGTATTTCTTGTATAAGGGGTGTTTTAATAACTGCATTAATTGTATTTATTGACCAGTTAATTAATTAACTATATTAAATATCTTGACATATTAATAGTGCTTTGTATTTTGTACTATAAGCTTTAAGACTTGTAAGTTTTAAAATTAAGATTGATGAGAAAGATCATTAATAGTGCATTATGTATTGTACAATAGGCTTTGTATTTTGTAAGTCTTAATTTTAAGACCATGAGGAGAGAAGATTCATTCATCTATTATAAGTAGTAATAGATGAGCAAAGTAATCACAATATCACTTTGAAAAGATTATGGGGGTTACAAGTTTAATATAAATTTGGTTATGCTTTTATAAATACACTTGCATGATCATATTTAGGCATAACACTGCCAGTCATGCTAGTCTATCTTTGCCACAATGGCTAACTATCTGCCTACTTGGGGTATGTTGCTCAAAGTAGTCCTTTTCGGACTTAATTTTCCCGTGATGTCAATCATATTGAGCTAGTCAGTATCATAACATTGAGCTAGTATGTGTTCCAAAGTTGGTTGCTATTTCGTTTAGCTCCCTTCACAAGGCTTTCATGTCTACATATAGTCTAAGTTGATCTTGCTATTCTTATTACAAGACTCACTATCATGCCTACTTGCGTATTTTGGTCATGATAGCATGTCTTTCGTCGTAGGGCTCACTCTGACGCCTTGAAGATGACTTATTTTACTTCTAGTTAATAATATTGCTATGATTGTGTGTAACCACTCTTGTGTATACATTTTCTTGTGCATTGCAATTTTTCTCGTTTTGGTTGTGGTTGATACTGAAGAGATGTGAGATGTAGATTGTATCCATTATTTATATCGAGTCGTTTTGACCTTAAATCAACGAGGCTTTATTCAACCCGTGTGATGCACCAATTGTGTCTAATATCCTACGTAGGATTGGATCGTTTTTAAGATCCTATCTCGCAAAGATCCTACGTAGGATCGGGATCGTTTTTGCTTTGTAGTGTCGTAAAATCGTAAGATCCTAAGATTAATATCGCGATCTTAACAACCATGGTTTTAAGGATAAGAAATGTCAACGCTTTTTGGTTAGGACTAAAAAGTGGTCATTAATGACTGAATTAAACTATTAAGTAACCATTCATGAAAGTTTCTTGCTTTGTTGTGTGATTAGAGGGTAAAGTATTTCATATTCCATGATAAAAGAAAAACGTTTTTACTTGTGGCAATTAAATCAAATTTAACCACTTCTTTTACTAGAATATGGTTTTGAATTAGTAGTTGGGGTAAATTAAAAACTTGATGGTTTGAAAGTGTTTTACAATCATCTACATTTCATGTTCTTGAATTGGTAGTTGGGATAAATAAAAACTTGATGGTTTGAAAGTGTTGTACAATCATGCACACTTCATGTTCTATGAAGTTGGGACCAATTCAATATACATGATCAGATTTTGTCAAAAGAATAAATTCGAGACAAACTGCTTGATATCAACTTGACAAAAGTTTTAAATGAGTCGAGAAATAAATGAGTTCGAGCTCAAGATTTGTTTCACCTCATTTAATAAACAAACTCATGCTCGAGCTTCATACCCTAAGCTCGATTAAACTCACGAGTCTAAATGATCCTAATAACCATAATAATATTACGCCACGCACACTACCTTCTTAAAAGATAGCAAATAAGTACAAAAAAGATTTACATATTAAAATAAAATAATTAGTTTTAGACAATATTTTCAATATGATTTGTTATGAGTAAACACTTGAAGGAAAGAAACTTCAAAAATTATGAAAAAACTATGTGACCATCCATAAAGATTGTTTGCCTAACCCTCAAACCTCTAAAAACCCTAAAAAGAGTCTAACCTTAAAAAACCCTAACCCCTAAACCAAAAAAAGCCTTACCCCTAACCCCCAAGTGATAAAATTCTTAAAGCCTAACCTTTAGAAACACTAAGAAACCTAAATCCCCCTTTAAACACTTATTTCTAAAACTTTAAACTTACATTACAAATCACATATGATTTTATAGGGTGTAAATTTCATTATTCACAAGAAAAATATAAAAATTTCGAAAGTATATAGAAGTACCCTTCAAAAAACGATTTAATTCTTATCACGATGATATGATTTGTTTTTGTAATGATTAACGATTTATGAGATGTAATTTTTTTTTTAAAATCAGGAAAATGAGGTTTTTTAGTTTGATGAAAAGATAAGTGGCAAAGATTTGATCTTTTGATATTTAGAAAATTTGTTATCTATAATACACTTCATGATTGTGAAGTTTGTTGGATCGTAAACTTGATTTAGTCCCATAAAGATTGGACGATCCATAAAAGCCCAAGCCCATGATCAAGAAGTTTCTATAAAGTCGAAGAATGATCATAGAAAATATATATGTAAAATATCTATTGAATTGTGTAGAAAATTGTAAATAAGTGTGGTAGAAAACTAGAAATATCTAGTAAGAAAAATCTAGAATATTGATATGCATGAAGTCGGAATTATCTAGAGATCCATGAAAATATTTCGATTATAGAATTTTCGTTAGACTAACATAAATATGTGATGAATGTAAGTATTTATAGTGAAACAAAGTGTTACAAAATTCATTAACTTTTTTTTTTTTCTCTCTCTCTCACTGGAAATCACATAAAAAAAAGAAACCCCATCTTTACAACCATTGTTCAAGGCTGCAACTACTGTCAAACTTTAACAGCCACCGTGAAAAAGAACACAGGTATGTCCGTTTATGTGATTTGCTCTTAGAAAAGACATGTTCCATAGCTTTTTACATTCTACATTTTAAAAGAAACTTTCAAGTTAGACCATGACCGATGGACTCTTCATTGTCTCACATCTTTTTTATCTCATACATAGTTAAGTTTTCCTTATTAGAGTAACTAAACAAATTAAGTTATGTGACTGGCAGGATACAACCGGCCAACTAGAAGGTGGATCTGTCAAAATATGAAAGCGTTTTGCTCTTTTCTGGATTGAGTTACCGGTCAACTCGCGCAACTCAAAATGGGACGATGACAAATTTGTCATCAGTGGTTTCAGGACTACCATTATTTCATTATTTTTCTCTTGCGGATGCAGTACAAAAGTGTTCATGTGGTCTAGACTATCTTCATAAATACCGTCCTGATGATGTGTATCGAACACAACACGTGTTGGTGGTGCGGACCGTCGAATGTGTTTGGGGTATGTTGGTCTCTTTGGTAAGTCTTGACTTACTATACTCTCAATTTATTATATTGCTTGATAGTGTGAAATGTTAGACATTGAGCATACTACATTTCCAGAAAATGATTTTGCTTTAAGTATGATTTTATCCGAACCTCTTATTTAATAAATCGGATGTTTAGTAAAGATGATTTAAGGCACTTTTTACGTATTTTTTTATTTTTTATTATTTTTTTTTAATTTGGTTAACTAGCTTGTCTTGGTGACAACGTATTTTTCAAAATTTTCCGACTTGAAACACTTAATTTTTTATTACCTTAGTTCACCAACGAACTTTCAAATTTTATTCAAATAATAACTGAAATGACTATATTCCCTTGTATTTTTAAAATTTGTTCGACTTCACCAACGAACTTTCAAAATTTGTTCTGACTTCACCCATATGCCGAGGGTGATATAGTCATTTCAGTTATTATTTTAATATAAACGGGTCATATGGATGAAGTCGGAACAAACTTTAAAAGTTCGTTGGTGAAGTTAAAAAAAAGTAAGTTTTTCAAGTCGGAAAATTTTAAAAAGTACGTTGTTATTTTATGGCTTTTACCCAAAATTTAATTATAATTTAAGTAGTATATGGTCATTTTGGTTCATAAAAAATATATTTTTGATGTAACGAGGTTCTTACGCATACCCCCTTGCCCGTCTTTTATCCCACATGGCCAACAATGTTACCCCTCAGTTAATGTAGTTAATGCAACTTTTGTCTAATTTTTTTTATAGATATTCTACAAATACATGAATGTTTGAATAACATAGTATATATGTATAAATTTGTTTAAGATAATTTTGTTTAGTTTCCAGCTTATGTTGAATTTTTAATGTGGTTTATTAAATTTGTATGTCTCTAAATGTTTTACAGTTCATTCATGGCTACTTGATTGGAGACTTATGCAAAAAATCCACGACCATCGAGTGTGGACTGAATGTTCAAACAGATTTTTCACCTCAACAATTTGTGTCTCCGCAAAAGAATTGCGAAAAACGACGCCCTGCTCAACAATTTTTCATGGTCCGCGATCATTGATCGTGGGTCCCTAATATTCACACCTATGAAATTTTGTCTTTCCTCCATGTAAGCCGTTACCGGTACTCAAAGTACATATATTGTGTTTCATGTGGTAAAAGTTGGACATAAATGATGATATAGTAAAATTGATGTTGTGGGTCATCTAAAATATGTAAATCATTATATCTATCAAAGGATTCTAGGTTGAATGGAATTGAAGGGTACACGCGCAATCCTATTCAACCGCCCCACCAAAAGCTGACCACCAACAAGTCTGGTCTGTGATCCCAACGGAAAACCAGCCAACTACGAAACAAGGTGGGGCACTTATGAACATGACCTTCTTCAAACATTTGAGCAAGTGGCACTCGCTTCAGCTTTGGTACCTATTAATGAATTAATTACAAGGTGCAAAGTAAACACAACACAACACAATTACATAATAACATAGGAGGCTATTAGCGAATAGAAGTTAATAGGATATAAAGGTGTTATTGAAAAAATAAAAAAAAAAAATGTTACCAAATGAAGCAGCACCAGTTGGTGCTGATGAGGATTGTCCTTAAGCTTCAAGACTCAACAATCCAAGCTCATTAGTGAGAATAGATCCTCCTTTCTCCTCATTATTTGTACCTAATAATAAACCAACAAAATAATACCATAATATAAGTCATTGTAAGAAGTTATGTTGTAGTTTAACGAATCAAAATGAATTTAGAAAACAGAAAAATAATTGAACATGCACAAAATTAATCTCATCATTTCAAATATCTTAAGTAACATTACGTGATGAAGCAACACCAGTTGTTGTTGAATCTTCTGCATTGTTTAGATTGTCGACCATAACTACTCCCTTTGCATCTCTTTCACTTATCCTACTCTCTACACGGTGCCAAAAGTTAACATAGATTAGCCCACCAATAATACCATAGTAAGCCAATATATGAAGGCTGATAATGTAAGCATAAGCAGCGGCTTCCATTAACAACTATGCGTGGAGAAAGGTAGAGAGACGGCCAGGGTAAAACCACATTTAATTAAACTTGGGCAAGTTGACTATAAGGTCAAAACAAGTTTATTTGAAAAGCAGGTCAAAACAGTGTGGGTCATATTGGCATGAACCACGTTTCTTCATCCAATTTTTGAGTTTTAAATATAATTTATGTGCTGATTACAAGAGCAATTTAGAATATTGTTGCACAATTAAATACATTTTGTTTATGGTTCTCAACCGATTGAACCAACATTACTACTGCTTAAATCCTTTAGCAGGATTCTACACAACCTAAATCGACCCATTTAGACGTCAATGAGTCAGAACTGCCACGTCTAGGGTGAAATCAGTAGTGGCATAATGTTGAGAAGTTTATTTCTCTCATTGTATTTACTTTTGAGTATTATTAAAGAGTCTACAAGTTTTTAATAGAAATGATTGAGCTAAGCAATCTTAAAAATTCCTCATATAAGTGATGAGCCAATAGTGCCATGTAAGAAACCAAGAAATTCTGCTCTAAGCATGGAAATAACATAATAAAAGCAAAGTGCCAACAGTTTGTGTTCCTTGAGGATGTGACTGAAAGCCATTTGTCAAAAAAAATTATGCCTGCCCGTAGCACTTACGATGAAGTCAGTAAATAATATTCAATGACGGCGAGAAAATTTGATAAAGGGTATGCACTTTTATTTTCGAAACACGCTGCAAAAATTATGCATTTAGTGATAACTAGAAAAAACCCTTTTTTTTACACAACGGATTATGTTTAAAAGGGCATACCCTCCGTGCCTCACATCGGGATTTGTGTATTTGTGACAAATAAAGTCTCCCAGTATAAGACAATGCTATTAGAACAAAAGTATACATTGAATTAAATAAATGAACGCCTTCTCTTTCGCTTAAAAGCTTCCTCCATGGCATTCCGTAGGATAGCGCTCAAGCTATTGAATACAACAACGAGTTAGAAATAAATATTATATATCAGTGATCCTAAATTGAATAATAATACCAAATAGGGAATCCGGATCGACGGGTTTGATATCGGGATACAAAAACTCCCGAGTACGTGTATGTTCAGCGCTATAAGGGTAATGTACAAATGCATTATCTCTGGGCATCCTCTTGCCTGGATACATATTTTCAAATATTTTAAAAATATCTTTCTCTTCTGCCATTTTTATTAGGGTTTGTATTTTGGGGATAATTTTGAGATCTCTTCTTCTATATATAAAAGTAGTAGAACTATTTAACTTTGACAAACCAACCGTTTCTTTAAATTTCTTTCTTTTTACACCCCTTAATTATCATTTTGTTTCATTATACTTTTGGACAGCTTTTGCATTCCAATTTCCTCAACTTGTGAACTTTCATCTCTGAAACTCAAACCCACATATCACAAAATGCACCAATTGTTTCGTGTCTTAATTCCGTACATTATCAGACAAGAATCAACTATCCACACTGAAGAAAAAGAGACTTGACAATAAAAACGATTAAAGCAAACAACTAAGCATATCAAGTATATTACTATACGTGTAGCCAGGGACACACATTAAAGATAGGCTTGTTGGTATTAGGGTGTTGATAATCATAAGATTGTTTGGATAATTCTTGAATCGTGTATAGTCTACTAGTTATAATACCCGTGCACGCACGGGATTTTGACAAAAAAAATTATACATTAATATAAAATATTGTGAGTTTAAAGGTAATGCATAATTGGTTTTATTTTCTGTAACTGTTCAAAGCAAATAGATTTGGAACATAAGTAGCATGCACGAGGTCTTGACAAAAGTTAAATTTAACGAAGAATTATATTTATGTATGTTTATATGTAGTAGTTATATAGTATATTACAATCTTTGCAGTAAGTCGTACGTCATATTTAAACATAATGGAGACACGTCGAATTAATTTTTCTTATTTTTTCACAACAAATATTTATTTCAAGTGGAATTTAGAAGCATGTACAATAAGTGACATTGTTAATTAGTTACTATCTAAGCTTAGTTAGATTTTATCTAAACATGAAAAAAAATAATAATAAATAAATAAAAATAAAATAGATGTGAAAACGTGTGTTAATGATATAGAATTGTACTTCATGGCCCGCCGAATGGGCGAAACTAGCTTCATGAGAATACCAACATATAATTACTAATTAAGAAAACTCAATATGATATATAAAAGATTGTAGCAAAAACAAAATAGCGAGTATCCTTCAAAGCCTAAGCCTACAAAGAAGTGAAGAACTTCATTGTAAACCATGTTGCTAATCCAGATTCTGTCGCAACATAGAACCTTCGATGCTTTCTTGCTGTTTACTCTTGAAACGGCCGCATACATTTGTCGAGAGAGAAAATTGTCCATCTAAGAAACAACCCAACTTAAGAGATAGTTTGGCCTTCACATATCGCCTTAATATGCAATGACAATTATTTAAATAGTAAACGTACCATAGATAGTTGCATGATATGCTCTCTTCTCAGCGAGCTCAATGTGTGTCATATATATATGTTCACCTGCATTAATATGCAATGACAATTACCAAGCACTCAAAATATAATTGCTTGACTCCCTTTTTCAAAAGCCATCTCTAGAAATGTGGGTGCAGATTTCTTTCAAGCTAGCTATGTATGTAATTTTATGTGCATAAGAATTCATTAACATGTTCTTCATTAAGTGTTTAAAAGATCAAAGTGCACCTAACACTTATGAATGTACGTCCTATTTTGTTGCAAAGAAAGAAGATTACCTGGGTACTTGTTGACCCACTGATGAACTACAAAAGTTATTTCACAACTTCACACCCAAATACTATCTGTAGGAAAAAAATAAAGGACCATACATCACATAGTAAAGAAGAATCAAGTTGTATATTGTTTTACACATTTTCCATGGTTGCATTTGCCACAATAGTTCCATCAAAAAAATAAAGGACCATAATATTTGGTTTGTATGAAATGCATGGCCACAATAGTGAACCATCATTAGGGTGCTGATATGTGAAACTATTACCGTCACAACTTTTGTCATCAAATGCTGACACTACTAAAAAAAGGTGGATTGTGCACGGTTATTTGTCCACGGTTTGAAAAGGGTGGACTGTAATTTTTGTTTTGTACACGCACGAAGGTGCGTATAAATTATTTATAGCAGTCACACTAAAAAGTGTGTATATATCAGTTTATCTGACACTTTTGAGCGTGTAGAAGATATGGCTCTAATAAAAATCGTAAACCACATAAAAAAGCGTGGAAAAAAATTGATACAAAAATTGAACATAAAAATCCACCATATAAAGCGTGGACTTTTAACTCCTCAAATTCCTCGCCCCAAATAAATAACCGATACTTCGTATTCCTTTCAAATCCAAATAAATAACTTTTTTTGAGCAAACCCAAATAAATAACCGATAAATCAATTTCCCATCCAATCGATTATCAAATATATCCCCAAATCAATTTCTGTATAAATAAATCCTCAAATCAGTTAATTTCACTGTTAATCGGTAGTTAATCAGTTGTTGTCAGAAGCTAGGGTTCTTTGAGAAGCAGAAGCTAGGGTTTCAGTTGTTAATTTCACTGTTAATCAGTTGTTGTCAGAAGCTAGGGTTTCAGTCCATCAGTTTCAGAGTTAACTCAGTCCATTTGCAGCAGCTAAGGTATAATTTATGTGAAATATCTGCTTAATTTGTGAGGAAATAAGCACTTATAAATAAGCACATGGGAAATGATTATTTGAATGTACTTACATTGAAGCTTAAGCTAACTTGTTGATGATTGTCATAATGGGAAATGATTATTGTGAATAGAGGGACTGGTATATAGAAGTGTAATGTTTCTGTAATGCTTCTTCGATAACAATCAAAAAACAAACATTCTGAATTATAATGACAACTGTAATGTTTCTGTAATGTTTAACTTATTTTTGGACTTATGAGCTTATCTCACCTTGGCTTATATTCTATGAGCTCAAATTTATGGCTTTATTATCAAACTTGTGGCTTATATAAGCTTATTATGATTATGATATAACAACACTTAGGCCTTAATAAATCTACTATATGAATGAATTGAAATGTGTATGCTATAGCCGTTAACATTTTTGGAATTTATTAAAACCAATAACATTTTAATTCTAATGATTTTAGGCATTGTATCAGAAACTTGGTAAGTATAACCGATGGATAAAAGTTGGATTAATGCTCCGATTAGAAGCAAAACTTTTAGAGATGGAGCTGCTAATTTTATAAGTTTTGCTCGTGTTAGAAGTATAAGAGGACTCATCAAATGTCCATGTAATAGATGTTGTCTCGGAGTTGTGAGTATCTATCTATCTACGTGTGTGTATTTTGTTATGCATGTGGTGTTTATGATGCTTTTATCTGTGATTGAAGCTAGTGGTAGGACGTTAGGTTATTGTTTTGCCATTTTTGTGTTTTGATGTTGCTTACTAGTGAACAGTGTGAAAGTGAAGTTTCGTATGTGATTGTTATAACTTAAATAAATTTAGTAACTCATAGTTTACAAGCTAGTTTGCTCGTATAGGGAGACTTGCGAGTTCTGCTTAGTTATAGAAAGTGAAATTAAGAGATTAAGTATATCATCGATTGTCGATGTGTTATAAATTGTTATTGAGATGTAGTTATAGCATGTTGCAGGTCGAATGTTAATGCTGATAATGATGTGTGCCGCTATGATATACTTAATCTCTTAATGGTTTTATACTGTACTCTTATTGATGACAGCATGTCGTAATTAGTTGTCCGTAGTTTGAATGTATTTTCCATCATATGACTATATGAGTGCAGAAGATAGAAACGGACTCTAAAAGGTGTGAAACTTCCGCTTGGTTTACAATGTGCCTTGAGGTTCTGGTTTTATATAGCATATGTGTAAATATTACGGAGTATAAAGAACAATTTATTTTAAGGTAAGATGTTCCTTGAAAGCCTCTCACGGTTCAGTTACTATAAGGCTTTTCAGCCTGCTTCGATACTTGCAGATCATGTATATCAGTAACATCATTCTATTTTGTCCAATTATAATTCTAGTTAACTTATCATATTATCATAAGGACAAGCAAAGCACCCTTGAAAAACTATGATACGGTCTTACAAGCATCCCTCAGATAATAAACACAATAGATTAGGATGTATATGGCGTTAGCGTCTCTCTTTAGCATCATGATAGTGGTGGCTGATTTGATTTATAACATGGATTTCAAAACAACTATTATGAATTACAGTAGTTTCCTAGTCATGCTTTATATTTTGCAAATCTATAACAATAGTTAATTTATTAACTAATAAGAGGAACAGATGTTTTTCACTAATTTATAAGTCTCCAACTAACTAATAAGACGTACTGATCTCTAAAACAGAAAACATCAGATGGTATGGAGAGCATAGGAACACCAGCTATATCACTAATAAGAAGACAATGCATTAAATGAGACAATGGACTGTGGCGACTGTAACTAAGGTAGATTATGCTAGCTTTGATTGATGTAACCAAAACTGGACTAATTGGGTGGCTGGGGGGGTCTTATAATAGTTTATTGTTATCAGTTTAGCAGTAGTTTATGCTCTAGTTTAGCAGTAGTTTATGCTCTAGTTAAATGCGTTACTAATTCTATGTTTGTTGCATTTGATACAGTTTCCAAGATGTTCAAATCTAAAAAAACAATGCAGCAACATAAAAGAAAACAGAGTCAAATAAGTCGACCAACATCAGCCTTTCAAGCAACTGGATTTACTCGAACCACCAGAAAACTTCCGTGACCACCAATGGCAGGTGTATAAAAGTCATCTTCGAAAGCCGATAGCAAAGGTATTAATTTTTTCAAGTCATATACTTATACATGTATACAACTGTTTGCATAAGTCACCATATAGAACATGATCACGAAATGATAGTTGTGATTTAAGAAAGATGAGGGGTGAGGTTCTAACAAATGAAAACCGATTTTTGTTGGAAAAAGTACAGACTCAAAAAAAACAATTATAGACTCAAAAAAAGCAATTAGAGAATCAAAATAAGGAAATAGAGACTCATAAAAAGCAATTAGAGAATCAAGGTTTGCAACTCAAGGATATGGGAAAAAAGCTAAATGAGCTTTATGGAATGCTCAAAGTTGTTGAAACTGCGTTTCATGATCTATATAATGGTGCTTCTACTTCTGCTGCTACTCGTACATGTGATAAACAGGTTAGTGGTTTATTGTTTATCGCAATAAATTTTTTTTCAGACCCTTGTTGAAGTATTTTATGTTTTTTTCAGCCCTCTTTTGACGCATCACCAATTACGGACCACTACTCACCCATCATGGATCACTACCCGGGTATATATTTTAATTTTTTTAAATTTGTATGTTGATTGATGTTTTTCGATATTGACTGTATTCATATTAGAAGGTTAAAACCAGAACAGCAATGACATATCTAAAAAAATGCATGTTTTGACTTATGAGATGGTTAAAATTGGTTGATCTCTTGGTTAGTCGTTATGCCAATATGTAGCTATAGACGCTGATATGCTAACTTTGTTTTAATTGCTTCTTATTCTATACGTCGCTGATATGCTACCAGTTCAGTTCTACCAAATTTTGTTATGTTGTTGTTTTGTTAGCTAATTTAGTTCAGGGGCCACTGTAGTTGCTATAATGGAATGATGATGTCATAAGAGTAAAGTTAGTATCAGTGTCGTAACTCATAACCATAGAATTAATGATGCTGAGACTTATTACTACTAGTCCATAATAGGATGTTGTGCATTTACCTAGCGAGTGAATATGAATGTTTTTGACTTTTTGCTCCATGCCTTTAGCTTTTTGGCTTTATACCTTTTCATGTTTAGCGTGTCAATCTTATGTTTCTAGCAAATTTCACAAGCTTCTTCCACTAATGCGTCAAAGGAAATATCTTTGCCATGCATATTTATCCTTAGCTTTCTTATAAAGCTCATTTAGTGTGGAGGATCTTAGTCTTTCTGTGTATTGGATCGGGACTTCTGTTTGTTGACAGTACTAAATGTGATGGCTTATCACTATGACTTATATAAAACCTGGCTAATTTTTGTGTCAATACTAGATTATAAAGTTTATGTAGCCTTCACGACGACTTTTTAGACCATAAGGGTGATTTCAACCATACTAAACTTTTACTTTAGTGTATCCAATCATACATATTATACCCTCTCTTCTAAAGTGTCATTCTCATAAAAAGAATATGCCCTACATCTACGTATGCCTATAACGATGCGTTCTCTAGCATATACCACAAGTAATGTAAAAAATTTCCTCTCTCATGGTGGTTTTGTTTTTGATAACTATATTGGTTTTGGAGATCTCTCTCCCTGCTAGTGTATCTGTATCTTGCGGATGTTGTCAATAATCCACAGATACTTTAGTTTTCTTCAAAGTTAACACGACTTTTTTCTGTCCTTTTAGGGGCCAAATGCACCAACAAGTTTGATGACCCAACTTGTGTTGCTAGATGATAAAAGCTTGTAGGCAACCCATAGTGTTAACATCAGTCATTGACAAACATGAGAGTTCACATACATTTTTTTCCTTCTTGTCACTATTATCATGGTTTAGCAAGGTGAAATGGCATATCTTCCTTGTTGTAGACTTGTTGTTTATGTTGTTTTGTGGTTTTATGTGTTTTTTAGGTTCTTGTTGAAGACAAAAGATAAGAGTAGCTTGAAGACAAATGATAGGAGCAGGATGAAGACAAGATAGGAGCAGGTTGGAGACAAAAGTTAGAAGAAAATTTTAATGGATAGTGAAAGATTAAATGTGAAAAGAATGATACTTTGTAAACGTACTTAAAGTCTTCAATATTAGTTTGTGAATGATTAGCTGCAGATTGTGTATGAAATAGTCTCTGTTTGCCAGTTTAAGTATCAGGGTGAAACTAGGTTACAAATCTATTGTATGAAATATGAGTTTGAAATATTAGCTGCCAGGTTACAAATTTATTGTATGAGATATTACCTGCAGATTGTGTATGAAACCAGGTTACTAATATTGCAGATTCAAAATCAGGGTGAGAAATGTAAAATTATCAAAAAGAAATAGGTTGACACAAAAAAGCGTGTAAAAAATTATGTTATCAGTTGCCAATTTGTCACTCATAAAAGCGTGGAGTTTAGATGCATTTTAACGCATATTGGTGTTGACATGTGCATTGTTTATTCACGCATAAAAGCGTGTACTTTTGGACCATTTCTCCACCCTTTTTAGTGTAGAGTGTTTGAATGTTTGTTGACAATAATAAGCGTGCACTTTTTTTGTGACGCCTACATACTCCACGCAAAGGGGAGCGTGGACTTTAAATTTGTACACACTTTTAATCGTTGGGATATAAGAATATAACGGTGTAAAATTAAACGCTTTGTTGTAGTGTGAATTCATGCCAAAGCTTTCATGCTTCATAGGAGGTAACGTATATGTTCCAGTAGCAGGAGATTTCTATAAAAAAAAAACAAAGATTAGTTCATACTCTAGCATTTCAATTTCCAAGAATCGCAGATTCTGAATATCGTTGCAAAATGTATTATAATATACTCTAATTTATATATGAAGTATCTACGTCCAAAAAAAATAATTAGAAAATAAGGACACGTCACATTGCACAAAGTTGAACTTCTAAACATCATATTTTGGTGTGTATTAATACACATGTTGGTTTATAATCAAAGTTATGTAATACTTACCGATATATCTGCCGTGTTCAATAGTCACAGATATCTGCCGTGTTCAATAGTCACAGAGGTTTACGGTGTAATTCAGTGTTACCATAAGCTTGGCCTACAGTGCAATGACTTAGCTCCTGTCTATGGTAAACAATAGTTGTGTCAAATAGCTTCTATCTATATGTATTGAACTAATTTGCAATTAAAATTTACTAACTTTTCAATCATCAAAAAGCCTAATTATCATACCTCATAATATAAAAGCTGAAAATAATTTAATGACTACAATTCAGTGCTTAGATGACTGTAATTTACCAACTCGTAAACAATGGATTTCCTTTATAACTTCAACAAAAGCTCATCCAAACACTCCCTTAAATTGACACATCTTATTATGGTTGCAATACAACAATAAGCTAGGTATATGACAAAGTTGGAAACATTTCTCGTGACCTTCATAAATGAAAAACACATTACTCTTGGTTTTATAATTAGATGGATGCATTCATCTTCAAATTTGAATCTTGCAGACTTCCTCCAAGTTGATTCAACAGCCGGATGAGGTCCTTATAGGCAAGAAACTATCAGTAGTTACTATGCATAAGACAAATTGAAATAGCTTCATTAAGAATTAAATTCTTGTTATATTATATTTTTTTCATTCATAAATATATATTAACACGGTCTTTATTTATAAGAAACAACCATTCTACTTGAATAGCTTAAAACTATAATCAACATTCTACAATCACTTCAATCTTAATACATAATCAAAACACAATAAAAATGAAAACTTTACATAATGATCATATTTTATCGAACCCAGCGAAAGAACCCTAATCACATCAATTGCGCCTTTAAGAACCGATAATCAAATAACAAAGTTAGCATTTAATTAAGCTTTTTAACGACAAAAAATACAATAGACGACTTAAGAAACATGCTTATAGCTTCAAATTCAATCAAATCGTTAATGCTCATGAGTCGGTTTTGTAGAACTTACGAAGATGAGATGAGATAACTTTGAAATCAAGTACGAAAACTGATAAATCGAAAAAAAGGTTTATAATTATGTGTTAGTTAAGCTAAACAGAGAGCTTTACAGATAATTGAACAAACCTTGATATTAAAATTATATGATTGATTGATGCCATGGAGGAAAACGTGGATTCTTGGTTCTTTACAGATAAGGGTTATGAGATGCGAGCGGCTTTCAATGGGATTGAACCTCCGGTTTTGTTTTTCAATTTACATTTTTTGCCTCTAATTCTGTAAATATGTACTATTAAGCCCATGTGTATTTTTAGTTTTTTGGCACACGTAAGTGCAAAAACGATTTTTTTGGTTTTTTTAGGCAATTTAGGAAATAATTAGGTTTAATTATTTTTTAGAATTAAAAAAAAAATCAAATTATAAAAACTATTACCAAATAAGGTATGAATTGATTTTTTTGAAATGAAGAATTCCCACTAAAAGTTTTGTTTTATTATATAAATAAAAGATTTTCCAAATACAATATTTCGACCCTATTTGTTGCCGTGAGTTACACGAAATTCGTATATGAGATAAGAAAAGAACATACTCAATGTCTAGACACAAGAAATTGAGAAAACATAGAGAATTATTGAGTTTGTGTTGTTGATATATGTAACTTAATATGATTGATAGGATAATGGTGAATTGATTTGATTTATTTATATCACAATTATTTCGTACACTTAAATACCAATCTACTGAACATTCTTGTCACGGGCTTGGGCCCACTACAATACTAGAACATAATTTGGGCTAACACTTTCACGCTAGTTCGAACGCGAAATCGCGAAAGCTTCGGATGAAGATTAAAAGCTAATAAACGATAAAGTAAAACTAATAAATAATTACTGAAGAAGACATTCGACAGCAAGTGGAAGTATATGTTCAAGCACCAACAGAAATAAACGCGCATCAAACCGGATAAACCAAATTATCATGACCAAATGGGATAAACCAAAGTATCCCTTACCAAATAGGATAAACCAAAGTATCATAACCAAATGGGACAACCCAAAGTATCCCCTATAACTAAAACAAACGGGATAACTCAAAGTATCCCCTACAACTAAAACAAAGGAAATTAAAACTAAAACTCATGCACTAACATCAAAAGAAAATATGAGAGAATAAAAGTTGTTTCTAAAACTTCAAACCCCAAAGAACATTCCAAACAAACAGAGCGTGTTTTTCCTAGAAAAACATAAAGATCCACTAGTATGTGTGTTTTCACATACCTTTTCATCATCAAAATCGGACTCAAAAGACCAAAACTAATCAGAAATGTGAAATATATGCTTGCTTTTGTGTTTGTGCATGTGCTGGTAACGGATATGGAAAATGGACAAAATAAAGATAAAACGGACAAACACGGGCACGAGAAATTAAAAAGCGTGAAAAGCCGGAGCCGGAGATATGTTTATACATTATGGATCATGCTTAATCTAAAAAATGCCAAAATATCCCCCCACCTTAAACCAATCTCACCGCAAGTCCCTAAAACATTTGCAATGTTAGTCCTAAACTAACTAATATTAAATAAATCCCTACACCTTTTAAACCCTTAACCCTTTTAAATAAACCCTAGTCAATAAACCAACTGACCCCCAAGTCCACCTATCCTTATTAGTCCAAATGAACCTAACCCCTCCCCTTTACTAAATACCCGGTCCAAAAACTGAACCCGTCCACTCAAACCCCTTTTAACCACTCCAACCATATCCACAAAGTCAAACAAAAATAAAAGAACCTAACGCACAAATAATAGTTACTGTTCATTACCTCCTTCCTCCCAATCCATTTTTTTACCCTGCTCCACACCCACGCACAAATTACCCACACTTAAGTAAGCCTTCTAGAACCCAACTGACATGTCAGAAAGAATGGCATCATCAGGTGGATATAATAATATAATATCTAAAATTACATTTTTGTGCATAAAAATTCCAATCCTATTAATCCCCGATTAATCTCCGCCTAACCGATTATTCGCTAGACCCAACCCAACCGCCTCATTAGCGCCTAGCGATTTTTACAACCTTGATAGCAAGTGCACGTTCCATTTCATCTTCGAGATCAAAATATGGTGGGGCAAGCGGCCCATACATAGGATTTCCTTGGGCATCACGCCCAACTTCGAAGCAAGTCAAATCATCTTCTCCATCAAAGAGTTCCAAATCCTCCATAAATTCTAACACTTTACCCCTAGGCTTGGGATAATAAGTTTGCTTTGAGATCCCATCATCAATTGTCATAGTCCCCCTCCCCATATCTATTATCGCTCCACAAATGCGAAGGAAAGGTCTTCCAAGTAAGAGAGGTAGACTTTTATCAACCGGTATATCCAAGACTAGGAAATCGGCCAAATAAGGTTGGTAGCCAATTTGTACCCTCACATTTTTCACTTCCCCCATAGCCTTAGCTTGAGAGTTGTCCGCCATGGTTAGCTTAGAATGATTTGGTTGAGGTTTGCTTAGTCCCAAAGTCTTGAATAGTGGATAAGGCATAACATTGACACTTGATCCCGTATCCGCCAAAGCATAAACCGGAGTGGTCCCGTTAACTTTTATAGGCAAAACGAAGTTACCCGAGTCACTCTCTTTCCGTGGCATACCCCGAAATAAGATCATATCCCTATCTTCATCCGAAAGATCCTTATCTTCCAACCGTGCTCTATTCAAGGTGTCCCAAACCTCATAAATGGTGAATCGTACCCTGTGAGAGGTGCTTGCGTGAAAATCACGTCCCTATTCTTTTTAGGAACTTGAACCTTGTTTTCTCCAACTTCTTCCAAACATTCCGAATCAATAGTTAACTCTTTCTTACTTTCTTCCAAGATGTTTCCAATCTTCTCCAAGGAGTTACCGATATCCTTAAAAATTTCATCCAAGTTGCGTAGATACTCGGAAATACCACTCAAAAACTATCCATAACATACTTATCTAACAAAACAAAACAAAACCAAAACAAATCATCCAAATTATTAGCGTTAGAGTTAGTTAAAATCAAAACAAACTACAGAAATACATTCTAAACAAGTAAAGACACTTATTAAGATTAAAAACAAAAGCTAAAACTTGAAATTACGAAAACAGAAAAATTGTTATCGAGAGCTCCAACCGGATCGGTTGGCTCTCCAACCGATTCGGTTGGTGGTATATCTCAAATCAAAATTCGCCCAGCCGATTCGGTTACGGGCTCCGACCGATCTGCTGGAGTGAATTCCAAAATAATTTTTTTTTATAAATATTTAAAATTATCAATTAAAAACTAATTAAAGACAATTAATTAAAACTTAATACTCTAATAAGTGTGTCTACTCATTATCCTACTAATTAAATCATTAATTATACTAATTAATCATAAACTAACAATAATTAGATTATATTAACTAATCATTAAAACTAACTAAACATCTAAAACTGAAAATTAACTAGACAATTAATCTAATCAAGATAATATTAATTAAAAAATTAAATAAAACTAAAAAATGACATATAACATAAAAAATCTAAAAATGACAAAAACAATCATAATCAATCTTCTAAACTAGCTTAAAAAATCAAAAATGACAAGAAATAAGCTATAAACTAAAACACAAAACAATAGATAAACTAGAAACTAGAAAAAAAAAATAAGAACACATTTTACCGAGACGACCAACCATATCGGTTATCGGTTGGTCCAAAAACCATTTTTTTTCACTTTTTCACTTGAAACCAAACTCTAATATTACGAATTTTACAGAAACAAAACAAATAAAAACACTCAAATCCCGGCAGCGGCCAAAAACTTGATGTGCTCAACCGTGTGCAAGTTTTAAAATTTATAAACACGATTTATTCGGTAATTACTATCAACACATACGAGCAAGTATACTCGTTCGCGATAGCAAAGGTGGGTAAGTCGAGATCGTCCCAAGAGATTTTCGTTTTAATTTGTTAAAATATTTAAGACAAGAAAGCTTGTCAAGGCTTCCTTCAAAGTGTGGTTTAGTGAAAATCAATATTAAGAAACATATACTTTTGTGAAGTCTATAGGCAATCATAGAGAGTGTTCATGAAGGCTTGGTGTAAACTCTAGATGTAATGCACAAATCATAAGCAAATGATTTCCAACCCATGGTTTATGTTTTGTAAAATCATTTTAAAAACAAAAACATATAGGTAATCCTTTCAGTCCTTATCCTAATGATTATTCTTTAGAAAATCCATTTGTTTGTAAAAGGTTCTTATTAAACTTGTTCCTACGAATCTTTCGACCCTTTCGTGATGAAAATGTTTCTAGTCTTGTTTCAATAAGTAAACATGGTGAGTGTCAATCACCATATCCCCATACTAGTTTGTCACTTAACTTTTTGGAATAAAACATAAGAGAAATCCTTTCGGTCCTTTTTCTTAAACATGTTTTACCGACAAATCAAACAAGACTAGTAGTTATCCCAACAAACTCATTTAAACAAGATCATTTACATGCATCACATATAAGAACACTCCTACAATTTCCTTTATCCTTACACACAAGTATATTCAAGAATTACTCCATGAAAATCATAACATAACACAAGTAGTAACAAGGTAATTCAAATAATTCAATAGAGTAGAGATTCATGACAAAGTTCAATAGAATACCTAAGCTTTGGATTACAAGAATTAGAAATTGTGGAATATAGCAACCACACGCCTCCAATCGTCTTAGCCTAACCGTACAACTCCAAACGATTACACAATCGATGAGAATTTGTCTCACCACTCTTCTGGATGTTTTCACAGCATATACAAGACTTTTGGGATGAATAATAAGGGTTGGTAATAGCTTTGGTGTAAACTATTACTCTTTTTGGTTGTGTCACACTAGACTACTGATAACGCTACACGCGTCGTTCGGGGTCAAAGGAACTTCCTTTTCGTCGAGCAAGTTTTTCAACACCCTAGGCAGTGAACCTAATCGTTGTAGTGTAGTATTAGGGTAAGCCACGGGAATTGATATCGTTCTCTAGAGGAATAGGAATGCTAGTGAGAAGTTACTACGCTAAGGTTGGGTTGAGGAAGATTATTTTTTATCTTTTTATGTTTTTTTAGGAAATGGAAAGGTACGAATCTCGGGGTTTGAGTTTGGGGGGTTGGTATTTCTACCGATTACTCTACTTATCTAATTATCTAATCTAGTGGGTAGTCTATGTCTAATTATTGTGTGCTCGTATGATGATTTAAAAATGTGTTTACTTAGGTTTTATTACTCCTTAATTATCTCCTATTGATGGTTGAATTGTCACGTCCTTATTCTTAATCGCGTTGTATGTCTAATGTCGTAGGGTATGCGTTTATCCCTAACTCTTTGAAATTACCAAAGGTTATTGCCTACAAAATCTCTAGGATTTATAAACTTAGCACTAAGGTACTCTTCGGATGGTTTAGCCTACAATGACTCTAGGTACTATAAGCTAAGGCTCACAAAGATTAATCAAGCATTAACTACACAATGGATGACCTATCGCAATACTAGATCATTAACAATTAAGGTAAGAGACAACCAATCAATATTCAATAATTAAGTTTCATATTCCCTAAGCAAACACATAAGTAAATTAGCCGGACATAGGGAACATGCAAGCATACACACAATTAATTGAAGACATACTTGAATTAATGAAGTAAAACACTAATCTTGATGTAAGATAGGGTATGGAACCCTAAAATACTGTACAAGACAGCCTTGGTTCGGTTTAGGTTTTTACTCCAAAAGACTACACACTTAAAACTAAAAAATTCGGATTCTATATATAAGATTACACATGCGACGGCTCACCCTTTAATTTGTGACGCCGTCGGGTCGCCGTTATTAGGGTTTCGTCTTGGCCACGTTAGTCTTGCGACGGCGTCACCTTATACCTGTGACGCCGTCCCCTTCAGTCTCGACGTCGTCGGATCAAATCTAGGCCGTCTGAGCTACGACGCCCTACTCTTTTAAAACCTGAAGCCGTCACTTGTAAATGGGTAATTTGGCTACTGAGCCGTCACAAAAGTTGTCCGACGGCGTCGCTAGTTTATGCCTGACGCCGTCCCCTTCAGTTCCAGCAGCCTGAGTGTCTCGATTCTTGACTTTAGCCATTTTCTTCGTATATTCGCGCCTTTTCGTCCGAATAAGTGTCATTCCAGCATTTTGCCTTCAAGATACCTAAAAAGTGAAAAGGAACGATATTAAGTAATAACGGATACAAAAGTGTTCAAATAAGGGCTTAAACGACCCCTCAAAAAGGTACATTTTAAAACCTTATCAAACATCCCTACACTTGGTATTTGCTTGTCCTCAAGCAAATGTGCTTTTAGCCAATCAATTTATAAGTTAGAGGTCATGAAGCATTAGTTTAGAACGATTCACAACACATGTAAGCCCCGCAAAAGTCATAACAAGCACGAAAATTACATACTAGCACCTCACATGGGGATTTTGGATACTCACATCTCTCGGGTGTATATGAAATATAACAAGTTGGAAATGGAAGATAAACACTCACTAACCGGTCCTAGTACATAGATTACCATAGGCTTGAGACTAGATCAAACCTCCATCGCTTTGGCGTAAGCACCTAGGAAAGACTATCCGAGAGGTCTTTTAAAGGGTTGTAATGATAGGCTTACGGTAGGGAAACAAAGGGTTTGGTGGGATAAGCTATTTAGTGGTGGCAAGTCAAAAAATTTTATGTTACAAGCATGCGAAGAATGGCGTTGCTAAGCAAAGACTCGACACTCTAGACTCTAGATAACTGAAACAAACAAACATAAATTTAAAGATAGATGTAGGATGGTAGCCCGTATTTTTTTTTTCATACACTTTTACTCTACCATCCTCTACGATAACATCAGAATGATAGGGATTTATAGGCACATCCCTACACTTGAGTTTTTATTACTCTAACACTAATTTGACTCGAATTGAAAAGATCAAAACACTTGGAGTACATTATTACACAAATAAAAGGAATTTAAATTTAACGTTCCCTTTCCGTCATCTCATAAAATTTAACTTTTCCCATGAGTCCCAATCGTCCCAAAACTGTGTACAAAGGATATGACTCGACTTAGCAACTTATGCAAGCAACAAGATAATTGAACTAAGGGTTTAGTGTGATAACAATAATGCACTAAAAGTGAGTGCATACAAGGTAGGCTAAGGCGATTTGGGTGTACATTTGGGGGTGGATTGTAAACAATGCTCTTCATTAATTGATATTCCGGAAAACCGAAACATCACGAGAACCGCGAAAAGGATAGGCTCTGAGGGGTTAACTAGAGGTATCGTGTACTAAAGATGAGTATTGTTGATACAAAAGTTGGGCGTTCCTTGTTTGGGCTCCGGTTCTCATACCAATTGATTATTGCTGCTTGAGACCTGCGCACTAAGTAAACAGAAAACACCGTTAGGCTTATCGTGGGATTGTCTCCCACGATTATCCTCCGGCGTAAGAGTAAGTAATCGGTTTTAGGGTTATGGAGAGTTAGGGTTTAGATCGTACCTTTAATGAGGGACAGGGTTCCCTTTATATACACAGGAAATCCTTGTTGGTTTCGTGTTCCCCAACCTTCGGCGTATCCCGCCTAAGTCCGTTGGTAAAGGATTATCTCCAAAGTTAGGAGATATCCGATATCGTATTTCATAAACAAGTTTTGGGTTTGGGCCTTCGTGAGCCCAAACACTTATCTACGTAGCCCAGTTCGTGATGGGCTCGCTAGTATCGGTCCTTGGTTGGGTTCGTGACCCGAATATATACTATACGTCATCATGTCCCCCCAGTCTAGTATGCGCAGTGACTAACTGCCGATGCTAGACTAATAACTGCAGCCAATAAAAAACTGCGAAGCGTAGCAAAGAATCTAAAAAAGGTTCCCATCTTGAAAGATAGACGTTGTATCTAGACATAATATTTAAAATGGATGCCTCGTAGATCGGGGGAAAGCAACTGTAACAGCGTCACGTCAAGTGATCTAGTCCACACATTGGAGATAGTGGGATCCACGTGTCGTTCATCGCATGGATGAGAAAACTTATATAACCATCGACCTTCATTTCACTGTGATTATCACAGTAAAAACTTAATCTGCCATTGTTAACAAACCTTCAACTTGCAACCCAGAAAACTACTATTCGAAAGGTAACCGCGCGTGCGCTTATAAAAACAATACCATGGTCAAAGTGTTATCTGATTTCACATCCGACATAACTGAGGACAAACTTCTAGAGTTCGCTTCAGATTATTTCATTCCCCTCACGGTGCATCCGGAAGTTCCAGGTGCGCATGCGTCAATTGCGGACTTTCACGAAAGGAAAATAGGGATATACACGCGTTTTTTCGAATTCGCGAATCAACGCGTGCCAATATCTTTATTCCTGAGCGACGTGTTAAACTACTACCGTCTGCATATATCCCAGCTGCACTGCATAGGTGCGGCTAAAATTACTAACTTCGAGGTTAATAGCCGATTACTGGCAATTAACCCGACTATCCACCTATTCCGCGCGTTTTACCACACAACGTGGTCGCACAGGTGGGTATCTTTCGCTAAGCGCGCTGGGCGCCTTTAGTTTTATACGGAAAAATTAGACACGCTCAGGAATTGGAGAGAAACATTTTTCTGGGTAGATGACGCGTGTTTCCCATCGCGCTTTGATTTCTACACCCAGGGTACACTGCCAAAGGATGAGCGCCCCCTCCCTGGATCGTACAATGCAGAGGATGCGGATACAATAAATGCCAACCGTATTCCCATCAGTTCCTACCCAGAAGAATTTTTGGTGCATATGGGCATAAGCCGTAATTATTTTGTTAGACCTGATGAGGTGCCAATCTTCTTAGGCGCGGATGGCCAGGGTGGGTGCTCGTCCTTTTCGCAACCCTTGTGCTTTATTAATGTGAGCCTTTCCTTTCATCTTTATAATTTTTGTAACCGGTTGTGTTGTGTGTTTTTGGTTGCGCAGAGATGGATCTGTTCAGGGTTGTCCAGTTAGCGAAGCCGCGCCTGGCCACAGTAAGGGCGCGCCCACTGAGAGAAGGGGAAGAGCCCATTATGGCAGCAACTGCCGGGCGTGTCACGGAGCTGAACCTGGAAGAGGCTGGGAGCAGTGGTCCCACTGTGTTGGAAGCTACCCCTCTGCAGAGTGTGCCGAGCCCTAGGGTACATTCTCCGTTGGTGGAGCCGTCACGCGTAGATATTGAAGAGGAGGAGGAGGAAGTGGGCCAAATATTGGAACGTAAGAGAACGCGTGGTGACGACGGCGTAAGTTCCTCCCGGAAGAAGCATCCCGTCGTTCTTACCGTGGAGTCGTCGTCAAGCGATGTTGCATCACCCCCCTTCCACTGATACCGCTACCCCTCAGGAAGTATTATTTGCAAAAGTATTTGTCGCATTCCTTCTGATGTTATGAAACAATCGCTAATCCGCTTGTATGTGTGCAGGTTTGAGCACGCTGTAGAGTCACCCCCGGGCTAGTCCAGTGCGTGCTGAATCATCTGGGCCAAAGAGCTAAAGCGCTGAGCCGTTGGTCTCGGGGGATGCGCCAATGGATAAGCTAGTTGAAGATCTGGAACTGGCTACTACGCACCAAGCGAAGTTGGTTGCGCAACTAAGGGCTAAATACTCGGGAGAGAGTAGTCAGAGCGCGGAAAAAGACCAACATATTGCGGCGTTGGAGGCTCGTTTAGCTAGTGCCCGAACTGAGATAGAAGTGGGAAATGCTTATTCCGAGAGGCTTGCGAGAGAGAAAATGTCTTTGCTGACCCAAATAAGCCAGGAGCGTGCTGCAGCAGTAGAGTACAAGGCGTCGTGTAGCTGGGCCCTTAAATATCTGGAACAGGGTAAGGAAGAGTTGCTCTCGCAGTTAAGGGATTTTGGTGCTACTGTGGGCAATTCATTGGAGGCACAGGAGATGAAATTGGGCAAGCTCAGCATGGAGTACGATGAGGAGTTATATCCCCAAATCTTGTCTACCATTTCTGAGCGCAGGTGGCTCATAGGCTACGGTCTGCGACTTGCTGTACTCAGCACCTTGGAGTCGCAGGAAGTGGTGGATGCTTTCGGGGCAGTGGTTCAGTGCGCATTGGCGCGTGGTAAGGCAGAAGCTGTGGAGAAGCTTCATGAGGCGGATCTTTTGAAGGTGCCTGCTGATAAGGTACCTGGATATAACGCTAATGCGTATGATGATCTGGTTGCAGCCATGGAGCAGATGAAGCTATTGGAGCTGCCGTTAATTGCTGAGTTTGAGCGCGACCAAGATTATCCCATAGGGGTAATAATGGAGGGGCTAACCTTGGCTAGGCATCGTTCTGAGGATGTAGAGGCGCAACAGGATTATTTTTTGAAACCCAATGAGTCCCAGCTACAGGTTCCTGTGTTTGTTCGCCCTCACAATATCTTGAATCTGTTTGCTTTCGAGAAGGAAGTTCCATTGAAACAAGTCTTGGAAGCTCATGCTACAAGGCTCGCCAAGAAGAAAGGTATTAAGGGCAAGGCCGTTTTGTGCGGCGTTGGCACAGCTCACCTCCCCCGGTCTGACGGGGTGCCGGTTAGTGTTGCCACGGTATCTCGTCAAGACTCCGACTTGTTGAAGAAGTTAAGCGAGGTTAAGGATGCAACAAGCCGCATGGGTAGCTCTTCTCTTAAGCGTTGTAATAGTTTGTAGATTGTAACTTGTAAAGTATACATCGTTTTGTAAGCACGCATGGTACTTAATGGAACATTATTTTTGTTGAATGGTGTTGCGACTTATAATATTTGCAATTAGTTACTTGTCTTTCCATAAAAAACGTGTGTATTATCTAAGAAGCAAACTATTGTATAAGCGCGGATAATATATGAAGTTCATAACAGTGTGTGAAATTCATGGTATACTTAAAACATAATTTCTAAGTATGTTTTATCATAATCGTGTATGGTGTGATATGCAGTGTACTGTAAATATCATATCAAGGAGTCAAGTGTCTTGATTCCTAATTTGTTAAACGTGCACAATATGCATAGTAGCGCACCAGTCGTGGGATGCGCGCCGAACTTATTCCAACTTCTTGAGAACAAGGTGTTTAACAAGGATACGTGATCCGATGTTGATGGGTTTGCAACCCTCTTACTCAACGAGCTTTTTAGTAGGTTTACTCATCCTTGTACCGTCGTGGGTTGATTAAGTGCATGCACGCCATCTAGGCAAGAAATAGAAAATGTTAAGACATAAGGTATATGGAAATAACAAATTAAAATGTGCCGCGGAGTTAGCTAGAAACCGCGACGTTTTATTAATACTTGCAAGTTTTTATGAAAGAAAATAAATAAGACATTTCCCTAAGTATAACAAAATGTAAATACACGGATATTTATTGGGCACTTCACTAGAGTGCAAGAGTGTCTGTGCGCTGGGCCGTAGCCATTCCTAGAGATAACATCGCTTAAGATTGCAAATGTTCCATGTACGCGGTAGTTCCCGACCATCCATGTCTCGTAGCTTGTACGCGCCTGTTCCTAATGCTTCAGTAACCTGATAGGGTCCTTCCCACTTTGGTCCAAGTTTACCTGTATCTTCTGCATGGCTCGCATCATTGGCGCGGTATACGAAGTCACCTGGTCTGAATGAGACACTTCGCACTTTAGCATCGTAGTATCCCTTCATTTTTGACTTCGATCTTGCTTCACATATAGCTGCGCGCTCGCGTCTTTCTTCCAACAGGTCTAAGTCGATATGCCGCTCGTCATCGTTGGTTGTAACATTTACTTCAGCAGTGCGAATAGTTGGCATCCCAATTTCGGCTGGTATGACGGCCTCTGTCCCATAGACTAGAGAAAAGGGAGTGTCTCATGTGCTAGTTTTGATTAAAGTGCGGTGCGCCCACAGGACATGCGATAATTCTTCTACCCACCTTCCTTTGTGCTTGTCCAGACGTGCTTTAATTCCTTCACCTAGACTTCGATTTGCACGCTCTACTAAGCCGTTGGTTTGTGGATGTTTAACCGATGCGAAGTGCTGCTTGATATTCAACTTCTCGCACCAGTCCTTGAAGGGATTGTCACAAAATTGTTTCCCGTTGTCCGAGATGATTTCCCAGGTAGTCCAAAGCGGCTTACAATATTGTCCCAAACAAAGCGTTTGACCTGATTGCCAGTGATTGTTACGACCGCTTTTGCTTCGATCCTCTTGGTGAAGTAGTCTATGGCCACTATGAGAAACTTCAATCCTCCTGCTGCAACGGGGAAGGGTCCTGCAATGTCGATACCCCACTTGTAGAATGGCCATGGCGCCGTGATAGGCGTTAGCTCCTGTTGTGGTTGGCGCGGGATGGGTCTATGAACCTGACAGTCATCGCACTTTCTTATTAATTCCCGCGCATCACGGTGCATGGTGGGCCAGTAGTACCCAGACCGTAAAGCGCGCGCCACCACGGATCGTGGTCCTGAATGCATGATGCATGAACCGGCGTGGATTTCCCTGAGTACATAATTTGCTTGTAGGGGCGCGACGCCATGGTTGCAGAAAGGAGCGCCGATAAAGTACACCGTCTCGAAGTTCTAACCTCTGTGTTGTGCGCCGTATTCTTCGGGCTTCCTTCTGTTCTTGGGTCAATACGCCCTTGCTTATGAATTCCATTATAGGTGTCATCCACGTAGGACCTTCCTCATCTATCACCGTGGATATTTCCATCTCCGAGATGGATTTGCTCTTCAATGTTTCCACCAACACTTGTTTTGACAGGTGTACAAAGCTTGTGGATGCAATCTTGCTTAGTGCATCCGCCTTTCGATTTTCCCCTCTAGGAACCTGCTTAATGGTAAACCTGTCAAAGCCTTGGATTAGTGCCTTGGTCTTGTCGAGGTATTGGATCATGTTTTCCTCTTTAGCCACGTACTCGCCCAACACATGGTTGTCTACTAACCAGGAATCCACATTTGCTTCCAGGTTGCGTACACCCATTCGAGCTGCAATGCGTAGTCCGGCGATTAGGGCTTCGTACTCTGCCTCATTGTTTGTCAATGTGAATTCAAAACGCAGTGCGTAAGTGAATTACATTCCTTCCGGACTTGTAAGGATGAGACCTGCTCCTGACCCATCCACGCATGAAGATCCATCCGTGAACAAGATCCATGGATCTAGTAGTTCCTTTTTGCTTGGTGCGGGTGTATCATCAGCGTCTGGTTTTTCGATGATGAAATCTGCTAGTATCTGCCCTTTTACTGCAGTACGCGGTCTGTAGGAGATGTTGTGTTCACCGAGCAACACGATCCACTTCTGTAGTCGTCCTGATGTGTCAGGTTTGGAGATGATTTGTTTGATAGGTTGGTCTGTAACTACCGCAATTGGATTTGCTTGGAAATACCGGCGCAGTCTGTTGGCAGCGAATACCAATGCTAAGACCAACTTTTCCATGGCGCTATAGTTAATCTCCATTTTCTTGAGCGCTTTGCTTACAAAATACACCGGTTTTTGTACTGACTCCCTGTCCGTCAGCAGCACCGTGCTGACTGCTCCATGTGTCGCAGATAAGTACATAATTAATTCTTCCCCTGGTCGGGGTGCGACTAATGTGGGGAGCGCTACCAGGTGTTGTTTAAGCTGTGTAAAGGCTTCTTCTGCCTCCGTAGTCTAGTGAAAATCTCCCTTTTTTATACACTTCTTGAGTGTCTTGAAGAGAGGGAGTGACTTGTCTGCTGACTTGGACAAGAATCTATTTAGACCGGCCAGTTTTCCATTGAGAGATTGGACTTCCTTCAACGTGCGCGGTGAAGGAAGTTCGATGACAGCCTTAGTTTTTTCTGGACATGGTTTGATGCCATCAGGTTCTATCAGGTATCCGAGAAACATGCCTTCTGTAGCGCCAAAAGTGCACTTTTTAGGGTTGAGCTTCAAGTTGATCTCTTTGAGTGTCCTAAATGTTTCCTCAATGTCGCGTACCAACTCATCCTCAGTATGGCTTTTTATGACTAGGTCGTCAACGTAAACCTCTAAGTTGCGGCCCGCCTGTTTTTCAAATGCATTATCTACTAACCGCTGATAGGTGGCGCATGCGTTCTTCAAGCCAAAGGGCATTTTGGTATAGCAATAGACGCCTTGGCTTGTATGAAAGGCCGTTTTTTCCTCATCTTCCTTAGCCATCTGGATTTGGTGGTATCCTTTGTATTCATCTAGGAAGCACTTGTGCGGGTATCCACACAAAGATTCTACCTTACAGTCTATCTCCAGTAGTGGGTAGCAATCTTGTGGACATACCTTGTTGAGATCTGTGAAGTCCACGCACATCCGCCAACTACCGTCGCTCTTCTTGACCATTACTAGGTTAGAAAACCAGTCATGGTAGTAGACTTCACGCATGATCCCTGCCTCTACAAGTTTGTGTACCTCTGCCTAAATTGCTTGCGCACGCTCTGGAGCTTGGTCGCGCTTCTTCTGGCGTATTTGTGAGTATCCTTGTCGGATTCTCAGCTTGTGTTCTGAGATTGAACGTGGTACCCCGGTCATGTGCTTTGGCTCGCATGAAAAAATGTCCAAGTTCTTTTGCAAGAGTACGCACACAGCTGCTTTGCCGTTGTCTGACAGCGATCCTCCGATCGATATTTCCTGTTCTGGGTAATCAGGATGAATTGCAACCTTCAGGTTTGGAACTTTGGTTGCGCGCTGTTCTGGAATGGGTGCTGTCTCGCATGTAATCATGTTACATTCTCTGTGTGGTATAGTGGCGTTGTAGAGAGGCGCTTGGCATGTTTTTCAGGTAATTGATGTGACTGACTTTGGGCTACTTGTTGGGAGGCGCTTGGCAGCTATGGCATGGTCACGGATCAATTATACTCTGATGCTTTTTGGGACCGTTTTATAAACTACTTTTATGAGCCTATTTCCGCACTTTTAATAAATGTAAAACTTAACTACTATCGTTTGACTATGTTTTCAAGTTATGGATGAATTTATTCTGTTTTCTTATACTTATGTTGTGTACCAATTTCGCAGCACATCAAAGTTGGTAAAGTCTTCCGTTGAGCGAATTTTGAGGTTGTTACACAAAATAGTCAAGAGAAGTATTAGTCCATATAACAACTCGTAAATTTCCCCACCGATTTTTCGCGACTATATTTTTTTTCTCTTTCGTTACGAACTTTAAACGCGATAAGTCACGGGATATTTTCACCTCGACCTCGATAATAAAAACTTTATAAAGTAAATATATAATAAACTTTTATACTTTTATATTTCACCGGGCCTCTTAACCCAAACCCGATCCGATCCAATTTATTTTACTCTCTTGGGCTCCTATATACTCACAAGTTCAACCCAACATGATTGGGCCTAGCCTTTAATTTCTCAAACCCAGCGCACCCCTATGAATCTTAGTAACACAAATCTTGGCACTAGTATTTTGGCATGTCGTTATCTCATTTCCGTGAACACACGAGTACCAAACAAGACATCAAAACAAAACTCATTCTTTGGTCAATAATATACTATGCATGCATGCATGTGTAATCTAGACAAAAAAAAACACAAAGACTTTGCCAAGTAAAAGAAACTATATTTCTTTGTTTCTGCTTCAGCGAGACAATCACAAGCAAAAAGCAAAACCAAACCATCATCACCTTGGTCCATATTTTATTTACATGTGTGTGATACCAAATGAGGAGACCAAAAGCCTAAACTAGCCACCCTACATTCTATATTATAACTCAAAATGTGAAAAGTACTTTTGGGAAGTTGTTTCTTGGTTTTCTGTGAACACCAACATAAAAATGAAACAAAAACAAATGGCTCCTTTTCTTTTCTTTTCTTTGAACGAGACACAACTTGGTCATTTGTATATACGTAGCGTGTGTATGTGGATCAAGGGGACACAAAAGCAAAAGCAACAAACTTGAATATTAAGACTTGGTCCCCCCCTCTTTCTGTGAACTGATTTCCATGTGATTCCCACGTGAACAACCAGACGAACCTGCAACCCACCTGCTACTCTTCTCCCCCAAAAATCGCTTCCCTCTCTTCCCCCTCCTCTGCATACGCTTCACCCACCTCCAAAAATGGTAACCTTTCAAACAACCCTCTCACCTCCAAGGACAACCATAACCGGATTTGAATCACTCTCTTGGCTTTTCCCATGAGGATGTCGACAAAACCAAGGTCCCCTTCTTTGGACCACAACCTGAAGATAACACCAAGGAACCACGTGAAGACCATGCCCACCTCCTTCTATATAAACTCCTAAGATCTTTTGTTAAACTCACAAACTCTCACACTACACAACTCACTTAACATACTCGTCTTCTGTGGAGATTCGGGCCAAGGGAAAAGAAAAGGTTTCGGGTTTCATTTCCTGAGCTAAGCGATCATTTCAGTTTAGTTTCTTGGCGGGTATAAGCTTTTGAAAGCTAGTTGGCACATCGGGTTTCTTCCATCTCGAGTCTTTCCCACTCGACACTCATTCACTTCCAACCCACTGTGAGCTTCGATCTTTCCCTTATCTTATTGTCATTCCTCTCCTAATGCTCATGTTAAGTATTAATATGTAAAGATTAAAAACTTGAGTTTGTCAAAGTCTTCGTAAAAGTTGAGGTACCAAGTATTTTGAAACTGAAAATGAGAAAGAACGTAAAAGACAAACACACATGTAAATCACAAACTCAGTATTCACTGAGTAATATTTTTACACTAGGATAAAACAGTTAAATACTACTTAGCTATATCTAAACGCATCCTATAACAAATAAACCCACCTAGCTCAGTTGGTTGGGGCGTTGGACAGTCAAGCGAAGGGTCATAGGTTCGATTCTCATCAATGGCTGTTTTTCCCTTTTATTTTTTTATACGAGTTTCACCTTTTGACAGCTTTAGCCCCTCCACTTCATGTCTTTTAGAAACTTCCTTAAAACTTCTAATAAGTTTTCAAAAACTATTATATAAACTATATTTTCGCATGACATATTTTCGTGAAAATTGATTTATAAATAGAAACTAATATTTACGACCGGGTCCTCCCCGATTATTGTCAAATTCTTATACTTAGTCTATTTTCACAAACTAGGCCAAACTACGAGAACTAAATAATATAATTTATGGAAAATAAATTATAGACTTTTTCAACTTATCATCCACTAACTAAAAATATATATATAAACATATTTTTATATATTTATCGCGACATGTAACGTTGTTTATATAAATACTTAACCTAAAGTATTAATTAACATTTTACTGACAATATATAATTTTCACAAACATTTTGAAATTATTTTAACGTAAACTCTGCCACACAAGCAACATTAAACACAACCACATATAAGCACTTGCATTTATTTAAAAACTTTGAGTCGTGAACACACAAAACTGCAAACTGAGACTTGCCATATTATATTTAGGTTGCGTGTTGGAGCTACTTGTTACTTGAATTCTTTGTGCTTTATTCACCGAGCTGCTAAGGTGAGTTTATAGCCCCACTTTTAGTCTTATTACTTGTTTTATGAAACTATGGGGTGAGAAACATGCAAAACTCTTTTCGGACCTGAAACTGAAAACACTATTACGTGAAACAACCTTGAATCCCAACTATGCTACCGTTAGTTCCCTTTGGGGAGGCGCGATTGTTATGAATAGATCTATTGGGGATGACACCCCCGTTCGAGTTTGACCGGATAGGCAAACGTCGGGCGTATATCATATCGTATTGATTGAGTGTACTGGAAATACACTTGCTGGGCTTTTATTTATCATGCTTCTAGATGCATGCACACTGTCGTAGTTTCGGTCGCATGAACTTGGTACTAGCGTAATAGCCTTTTGCATATAGTGTCATTCACGGAGATGCTATATGTGCAACTGTGGTCCAACTTGATTTCGTAAACTTAAACCTATGAACTCACCAACCTTTGTGTTGACATTTTAGCATGTTTTTCTCAGGTTTACTTATTGGCGTGGGCAATGGCAAAGGCATTCGTTGAAGACTGGCATCCGAAGTGTTTCCAACCATTTTAATACAACTTTTAATGGGACAACATATATTTTTATGGGCTTTACTTCCGCACTTTGAAACAATGATGTAAAACTATTTCTTAAATTAATATATCTTCTGAAAATGGAATAGAATTTCCATTCTCTATTACCTTGTGTTGTGTATATTGATTTAGTAGCACCCCATGACCCGAACGCTTCCGCTGTGAAATTTTGGGGGTGTTACAGATTGGTATTCGGAGCCAAGGTTATAGAGAATTAGGTATTTTTCAAAACCTAAACTATAACCAAATTTTCCTAAAAACACTTCAACGCCGCCACAGCTGCCGATGTCTGCCATGCCTTGCCTACTGTTACACGATGTAGTCGTGCTATGTGTTACTGCTATATTTTAGGTTCGTATAAACTCTCATTTGAAGTAAATTAATTATTTCTCAAAATCATTAAGTTTCTTAATTAACTCACATTTAAACTTTAAGACTGTTCTTGTTTGATTGGGTTGCGAAGTTTAAATGAGAATAATGTTGATGTAACAAACTGAATGAGATTAAGGAATAATTAATTTAAAGAGAGTGTAGAGTAGACTACGAATGCTTATACTTGTTACATCTCTATGTTAAACTACTTATTATGCCCACTATTACAATATCGCACTATGCTATGTTTTCGTAACTGCCTCTACGTTATTTCTTTATGTAACGAACAATTCATCAATGTTTCTACGTTATTTCTATATGTAACGTACAACTTGTCACTGTATCGACCTCTACGTTATTTCTGTGTGTAACGTACAACTCGTCCATGTATCGACCTCTACGTTACTTCTGTATGTGATGTACAACTCGTCATTGTATCAACCTCGGCGTTATTTCTCTATGTAAGGTACCACTCGTCACTGCTTCTATGTTATTTCTTTATGTAACCTACAACTACTTGAGTCTCGCACACGTATTTAAACCACCTCTCTCACTGGTCACGATATCTTATGGCACTCTTATGCTCTATCCTTTGTAACCTCATACAGCACTGATCCTCCTGTTCTAAACTCAACTATTATACTCTTTTATGAAACCGCGTTGTATTCCGTTTAATGAATCCTTTATATGTTGTTCACTTATCGCCTCACGTCACAAAATCTTTCTTGAACGACTAACCCCTTTTCCATGTCACATTTTAAGAGTATATACTCACATCTCGTCACCATATCAACCTCGGCGATCCTCGCATCACAAACCACGAGGACGTGGTTTCTTTTAAGGGGTAGGTACTATAACAACTCGTAAATTTCCCCACCGATTTTTCGCGACTATATTTTTTTTCTCTTTCGTTACGAACTTTAAACGCGATAAGTCACGGGATATTTTCACCTCGACCTCGATAATAAAAACTTTATAAAGTAAATATATAATAAACTTTTATACTTTTATATTTCACCGGGCCTCTTAACCCAAACCCGATCCGATCCAATTTATTTTACTCTCTTGGGCTCCTATATACTCACAAGTTCAACCCAACATGATTGGGCCTAGCCTTTAATTTCTCAAACCCAGCGCACCCCTATGAATCTTAGTAACACAAATCTTGGCACTAGTATTTTGGCATGTCGTTATCTCATTTCCGTGAACACACGAGTACCAAACAAGACATCAAAACAAAACTCATTCTTTGGTCAATAATATACTATGCATGCATGCATGTGTAATCTAGACAAAAAAAAACACAAAGACTTTGCTAAGTAAAAGAAACTATATTTCTTTGTTTCTGCTTCAGCGAGACAATCACAAGCAAAAAGCAAAACCAAACCATCATCACCTTGGTCCATATTTTATTTACATGTGTGTGATACCAAATGAGGAGACCAAAAGCCTAAACTAGCCACCCTACATTCTATATTATAACTCAAAATGTGAAAAGTACTTTTGGGAAGTTGTTTCTTGGTTTTCTGTGAACACCAACATAAAAATGAAACAAAAACAAATGGCTCCTTTTCTTTTCTTTTCTTTGAACGAGACACAACTTGGTCATTTGTATATACGTAGCGTGTGTATGTGGATCAAGGGGACACAAAAGCAAAAGCAACAAACTTGAATATTAAGACTTGGTCCCCCCCTCTTTCTGTGAACTGATTTCCATGTGATTCCCACGTGAACAACCAGACGAACCTGCAACCCACCTGCTACTCTTCTTCCCCCCAAAAATCGCTTCCCTCTCTTCCCCCTCCTCTGCATACGCTTCACCCACCTCCAAAAATGGTAACCTTTCAAACAACCCTCTCACCTCCAAGGACAACCATAACCGGATTTGAATCACTCTCTTGGCTTTTCCCATGAGGATGTCGACAAAACCAAGGCCCCCTTTTGTCTCCTTTGGACCAAAACCTGAAGATAACACCAAGGAACCACGTGAAGACCATGCCCACCTCCTTCTATATAAACTCCTAAGATCTTTTGTTAAACTCAAAAACTCTCACACTACACAACTCACTTAACATACTCGTCTTCTGTGGAGATTCGGGCCAAGGGAAAAGAAAAGGTTTCGGGTTTCATTTCCTGAGCTAAGCGATCATTTCAGTTTAGTTTCTTGGCGGGTATAAGCTTTTGAAAGCTAGTTGGTACATCGGGTTTCTTCCATCTCGAGTCTTTCCCACTCGACACTCATTCACTTCCAACCCACTGTGAGCTTCGATCTTTCCCTTATCTTATTGTCATTCCTCTCCTAATGCTCATGTTAAGTATTAATATGTAAAGATTAAAAACTTGAGTTTGTCAAAGTCTTCGTAAAAGTTGAGGTACCAAGTATTTTGAAACTGAAAATGAGAAAGAACGTAAAAGACAAACACACATGAAATCACAAACTCAGTATTCACTGAGTAATATTTTTACACTAGGATAAAACAGTTAAATACTACTTAGCTATATCTAAACGCATCCTATAACAAATAAACCTACCTAGCTCAGTTGGTTGGGGCGTTGGACAGTCAAGCGAAGGGTCATAGGTTCGATTCTCATCAATGGCTGTTTTTTCCTTTTATTTTTTTTATACGAGTTTCACCTTTTGACAGCTTTAGCCCCTCCACTTCATGTCTTTTAGAAACTTCCTTAAAACTTCTAATAAGTTTTCAAAAACTATTATATAAACTATATTTTCACATGACATATTTTCGTGACAATTGATTTATAAATAGAAACTAATATTTACGACCAGGTCCTCCCCGATTATTGTCAAATTCTTATACTTAGTCTATTTTCACAAACTAGGCCAAAGTACGAGAACTAAATAATATAATTTATGGAAAATAAATTATAGACTTTTTCAACTTATCATCCACTAACTAAAAATATATATATAAACATATTTTTATATATTTATCGCGACATGTAACGTTGTTTATATAAATACTTAACCTAAAGTATTAATTAACATTTTACTGACAATATATAATTTTCACAAACATTTTGAAATTATTTTAACGTAAACTCTGCAACACAAGCAACATTAAACACAACCACGTATAAGCACTTGCATTTATTTAAAAACTTTGAGTCGTGAACACACAAAACTGCAAACTGAGACTTGCCATATTATATTTAGGTTGCGTGTTGGAGCTACTTGTTACTTGAATTCTTTGTTCTTTATTCACCGAGCTGCTAAGGTGAGTTTATAGCCCCACTTTTAGTCTTATTACTTGTTTTATGAAACTATGGGGTGAGAAACATGCAAAACTCTTTTCGGACCTGAAACTGAAAACACTATTACGTGAAACAACCTTGAATCCCAACTATGCTACCGTTAGTTCCCTTTGGGGAGGCGCGATTGTTATGAATAGATCTATTGGGGATGACACCCCCGTTCGAGTTTGACCGGATAGGCAAACGTCGGGCGTATATCATATCGTATTGATTGAGTGTACTGGAAATACACTTGCTGGGCTTTTATTTATCATGCTTCTAGATGCATGCACACTGTCGTAGTTTCGGTCGCATGAACTTGGTACTAGCGTAATAGCCTTTTGCATATAGTGTCATTCACGGAGATGCTATATGTGCAACTGTGGTCCAACTTGATTTCGTAAACTTAAACCTATGAACTCACCAACCTTTGTGTTGACATTTTAGCATGTTTTTCTCAGGTTTACTTATTGGCGTGGGCAATGGCAAAGGCATTCGTTGAAGACTGGCATCCGAAGTGTTTCCAACCATTTTAATACAACTTTTAATGGGACAACATATATTTTTATGGGCTTTACTTTCGCACTTTGAAACAATGATGTAAAACTATTTCTTAAATTAATATATCTTCTGAAAATGGAATAGAATTTCCATTCTTTATTACCTTGTGTTGTGTATATTGATTTAGTAGCACCCCATGACCCGAACGCTTCCGCTGTGAAATTTTGGGGGTGTTACAGTCCATTCCTTAGTATGAATGTGACAATGATGATCAATATGAATTCATAGCACCGACATGGTCAATTAAATGACCATCATGTTTAAAAAAATGGCAACCTCAAGTTGCAAGATAAAAAAAATGTCAATATAAAGATCTTCATTCCCTCGTGAGAATGTAATAATATGATCAACATCGAGATATCCATTCCTTCAAGTGAATTCAATGAATTGATCAACATATAAATCTCCGTTCCCTCAAGTGAATGTGATGAATATATCAACGTATATACCTCCATTCCCTCAAGTGAATGTGATGAATTGATCAATATATAGATCTCCATTGCATCAAGTGAATGTGATGAAATAATCAACATAAGATCTTCATTCCCTCAAGTGAATGTGATAATCTAATGATAAACCTTTATAGATCATTTATCATGGTCATGGATATTGTCGAAGTAATATAAAAAATGACCAGTCACTACAAGTGATAAAATAAGAACGGAGCAAATAAAAAATGTCATATATGAAAAATACAAGTGTGTCAAATATATTACACACTATCTTCAGAGATGTTAGAATCTATGCTAATAGATCGTGAGATACACATGAATGCTCCATAAAATAAATATAAAATTATCGTGAGAAACAAAGTTTAATACTAAGAATGAATTATATTCCTGTGTATCTTCCTCGACATACATTATACATATATTGTGGAAGATAATCACTAGCCATAACATAAGTTTGTGGGCCACAATTATAATATTTTTGGCATGGCCGGTTACACGATCCCGAGTCGTTAATGATGCAAAAACTATAAAGTAATAAGATTCTTGATTCTTATGTTGTTTTTCTCTCAAATCAAGTTGATTATTCAACCATCAACTAGATTGGGGACTCAATCTCTCAATATTCTAGAAAGAAAACAATGGATGCATGTAGGCATACACATCCATTAGACGAACCAGAGTAAGTATTTCATTGTGAATATGTGATGAATTACTTTTAAATTATCCAATAATAATGAGAGAAAAACTCTTTATTGTTGTATGGGGCCATACTATAATTAGCATCATGCCAACATGTTATTATAAAGCCTATCTTTATAATTGGTTTTGGTTAGAAACCATGTATCTCTCGTTTCAATTTCTTTTGTGCAATACGTACTCAAATTACTCCACCTAAATGCACATATATGGGATATAGAAGAAGGATAATTCCTTCAGGAGGAGAGAAAAAGTAGTTGAAATTTCGGAATGAATTATCATATTCTATTGATCCTCAAAAGAAATTTTATGAATTTATATTCAATGAATAATCTAATAGCCATACATATACATTGGCCAAAATAAAATTTCAGCTACTCATGCTCCAAGTTGTACTTTGTCCGTCAAGGACATTGTTTGTTATGACATGCCTCAAGCATGATAAACTAATCGATTCGAAACTAAAATTCTCGATGAAAAATATGGAGCATGAAAATAAGATGGTTAATCGAGGTATAAAAGACCCCCATGATAGTCTCATAAAGAGACACTAGACATGAAAGTTCCAAACGAAACTCAAATAGCTAATGAGATCTCAATAGATTCTATGATGTCTAAAATCATATGTAATCGAAACAAAAATGACGTTGATAAACTTGTTTACATACAATATAGCGCTTGCTATTATGCATAATGAGGATCCTAAATCAATTATTATCCAAAAGTGTGTCCAACGAAACGATTGGCCAACATGAAAAGACGCAATCTCGTGAAAATATGAGAAGTATTGGGATATGAAGTCCATACACATGAATGTGTAAATCTATTGGATATGGGAATTGATACCTACACCACATCTTTTGATGCATGCACCACAATTTGTGCATTACAGTTTGTATCGTACAATACTTAATGCACAAATTGTGGTGCATGCATCAAAAGATGTGGTGTGAGTATCACCCCAATTGGATATACATCGGTCTTTGTATATATGAGCTCTAAAGTTATGTCATTTAAGATATGAATTGTGAATAAATAAATTCACCAAAACATGAAGTTGATTATTAAAAGACATATTGTCTCGTGGTGGATGTAAATATCTTATTGATATTTTATGAGACATACAATTTAGAAGCATTTAATTTGCTCTAAATGAGTTTTTATTAAAAGCTTTTAATTTGTCTCACAACTTCAACTTCTCAAAGTAATTAATAAAGTTCTTAAGAACTCTACTTGATCAAATTGAATGAATCTTTATATGGATAAGAATCATTTAGACGCATATTATATGAATTGCTTTCGCACTTGTCTCTGATAAATGATTGATCATCAGGTACCATACATAAGTGCAACTGAAGTTTTAATAATTAATATGCTGTCATAAGAGTGTATTTTTCTCCTTTAGTATTTGTTTTAGCAATGTATGTTTTCCAACCAATGCATTTGACATTGGGTTGGAAGCTACATATATTTTGTCATCTTTGCAGGACATGTTCTTAACATCAATAATTCGATGGAATTAATTACAAAATCTTTGGCGACAAAAGTATCTGAAAACTGCTTCAGGAGATTGATTTTCGGCGCTTGAAAGATATACATCAAATTGAGGAGGAGCATTATGCGCACTGCACTCTTTTTCTCTTCATCAAGTTTTTTTTTTATCCCACTGGGTTTTTCCTGATAAGGTTTTTAATGAGGCGGTCTATAGCGTATGATAACGGTGAATATCCAAAGAGGAGTGTTATAATTTAATATTAAGGGCTTATGTTTATTCAATCTTAGCTTACTAGCCGCCCTTTTAGCGTTATATGTAATCATCTACCCTATAAGTAGATACACTCTTGTAACTCCTTGGATTTCAACTTAATAATAATTCTCTCTTCCTCCTCTTATTCTTGTATTCTTATTATTGTTTTCTATATTCACAACAAATAATAAATTATAATTTAATTCACAAACTTTCTCAAGTATCAAAAATATCAATATACTATATTATCATACTTTTTTTTAACAATGAAACGTCATTAAATTTGGCATAGCAATATTTTCTGAAGGTGCTAAAGTAACACCAGATTTGTTACAAAATTTGATAACATAGATAAGAGATCTCGACTATATTATCATACTTTTTTTTTTGCAACCTTCAATACCTATAGAAAAGCATATTCAAACATATCCAAACACCATATTTCACATGCACATGCATACAATTCACTTATTTAATTAGGGTTTCAGGATCACTGATTGATTAATTTCAGTGACATTGTTACGTACGTAAATTGTTCTACAAGAAAATGCCTAATCGGCTCCTTGAGATATCTGAAAGACTTTATGGTGATTTTCTTTCATTTCTTTTATTTGTTATGCTTACACAATCATTTATCCTTTGTGCAATTTTTTTTGTATTGTTTCTCGTTATAACACTCTTCTATTTGGAAATATCTGGAAAAAAAATTGATAACCAGTAATGTTGGCTCACACTCTCGGCCCAAGGACAATATGTGGAAGGAATGATGAGATTGATTCAACAGCTCATTTAGGAGAGGCCCGAGGAACGCAAATGTGATTTGTTTATGTAGTCTAGTTGCGTTATAAGTAGATGTATGCATGTCAATGAGTTTGCGTAGTAGATAAGCAGTTTTGATGTGTGTGCTTGTTGATGCAAAATGTTACCGTATTTATTATCTTAAACTGTTTCGTATAAAAGCAGTTTATATTTTGCGCTTGTTGAAAATAGCATACATTTGTAATTAGCTATCCCAAACACCCCCTTGTTTATGTAGATAGAAAAATATAGCAACAGAATGCTTACTATTGATTCTGAAGCATTGTTTAAGAATGTGTTGAGGAATCTTCTTTCAGCATGTGGATGTAAGATTTGTGTTTAGGAATGGTTAAAGATGTATGCATTCTTTTTTGAATTTAATTACCAAAAACTATAAAAATTTTAGTATCCATTATTTATTATCCTTTTAAATGATACGTCATTAGTTGAATTGTCTACTTAACACAACCATATTGTGTTAACAACATATTGTTTCATGTATTTGGTGTTTAGTCTTTAGTTGCTGCAAAAGTTATATGGGAGGCACTATTGATCAGCTCAAGGACCATTACCCCGAAGCTTCTATCCTGATCTATAACTTTGGTGATAAAGAATCAAGCCAGGTTGCCACTTCTTTATCAGATTATGATGTAAACGTTATGGACTATCCTCAACAATACAAAGGCTGCCCATTGCTCCCAATGGAAGTTATCCACCATTTTTTAAAAACAAGTGAAGGCTGGCTTTTACTCGGGCAGCAACATGTTCTTCTAATGCATTGTGAACAGGGCGGTTGGCCAATTTTGGCATTCATGTTGGCTGCTTTCATGACTTACAAAAATAATTATAGTGAGGAAGGTAAAACGTTGGATGTTGTTTATAAGCAAGCGGCTCGAGAACTGTTGCAATTCTTTCCACGTCTGAATCCTTTACCTTCTCAGCTGAGGTACTTACAATATGTATCGAGGAATGTGGGTGTAAAATGGCCTCTACAGGATAAGGCACTTACTTTAAAATGTGTGGTATTCCAGTTTATACCTGATTTTGATGGGAATGGTGGTTGCCGCCCTATTTTTAGGATTTATGGGCAAGATCCTTTACATCCTGGTGATAAAACTCCTAAACTTTTGATTTCAACCCCAAAAATGAACACAGATTTTGGGTGCTATAAACAGGCAAGATTTTTGATGTTCGCTATTTTTTACCATAATAGCACGCAAGTCTGCTTGCTTTCGAATTATTATATATTCTCATCACCTCTTACTACTTGTTGCAGGCAGAACTTGAACTAATTAAGTTTGATATCAATTGCCATGTTCAAGGTGACATTGTGCTTGAATGCTTCAATTTACATGATGATCTGACTAGTGAAAAGATGATGTTTCGTACTATGTTCAACACAGCTTTTATGGGATCAAATTTTGTAGTGCTTAATATTGATGAAATCGACACACTTTGGGATGCTAAGGATACATTTCACAATGACTTCAGGGTTAAGGTATATTTCTGATGTTCACATGCTTATATATTATATGAATCTACATAAGTGCTAATATTCATTTATATTTTCCCATATCTATACTGAAAAAATATATACATTTGGATGAAGCTTATTTTCTCAGACTTGGATGCCACAGCTTTTAAACCTTCAGCAGAATTGACATGTTTTGATGAGTGGCTAGGCCCTAAAAGAGATGTAACCTTAAATGTTTCCCACCAGATAGCCACGCCAGACATTGTACAAGAAACATCAGCGACGGGTTCCTCACAGTCACTTCAATCTAATAATTTATTTAATCTGGCTCCTGATTTGATTAAGCAAAAGTTAAGTGACGTGGCAAAAAACAAGTTACAACCAAAATCAGCTTCATCACCACATTCACCTTCAGTTCTTTCTAGCCCACCACCACCACCACCACCACCACCACTCCTAAAAGGCAAGATACTTATGGAAGGTGGGCCCACACCACCACCACCTCCACCTTGTCCTGTTAGGGTAGGTATATCACAGGTGCCCCCTGCAATGTGTATGTTCCCACACCTGCCCCCACCAATACCACCATCACCACCACCTCCACCTTGTCCTGTTAAGGTAGGTATATCACAGGTGCCCCCTGCAATGTGGTGTGGTAGTGGTCCCACACCACTACCACCCCCACCTCCGCCTCCGTCACGCCCGGCCGCACTTAGAGTTATGGGGCATAATTTGTCAACAACTCGTTTTTCAAAGAATCTTGGATCCACAAAGCTGAAGCCTTATCATTGGTCGAAACTAAAAAAAGTATACGGAACCATGTGGGCTGAGTCACAAAATCCTGGTGAAGCTTTAAAGTAAGTTTTTTCTATCTGGTAATTAGTTAATAATGTCTCCCTCCACGAGTTTCTTAATCTTTTTACTAGTTACTTGATTTTTTTGGTTTTCATGCACATTAGGGTGCCAGAGATTAATATGACGGAACTCGCGTCTCTCTTTTCAACATCACAACCAAGATCAGAACTAGAAAGAGAATACAAGGGAAAGGTTGCTAAGAATTCTGAAAAATTGCAACAACTATATTTTCTTAATAGATCTTTTCATTTTTCATTGTCAAGATTATATTGCTCCTATATAGTAGAAGTGTGGTTCTCTAAATTCTGTTACACCCAGAGATATATATTATATTCCATTTCTTGCAGATTGAGTTAAGGAGGGCATTTAATTGCGAGATCATACTTTCAAAGATCAGAATACCAATAAATGAATTGATGGTAAGGTTAAGTAATCATATTTTAGTCATGGAGTTATTAGTGTGGAATTACATATACACGAAGAACTTGTAACTATTGACATACAAAAGCAACTGAAATTTGCTCATATTTGTATTTATAAACCACTACAAAAAAATTGTCATTTAGTGACACACAAAAAAAGTGTCACTAGAAGAAAAATGTTGCTAAAAGGTATCGAGATTTCAACAAAAGTTAGAAGAAATGTCACTAAAAGGTTAGATATAGTGACATTTTTTTTACTAGAACCCCTGTCACTAAAAGTCCATTTTCTTGTAGTGAACACTATGGTTATCAAGATGGAATCAGTACATAAGTGTTTCAAAGTGTATGTTAGATTTTAAAGGGTTTTCCATTTGGGTGCTTAATATGTGAAACTTGACAGGAATCTGTCCTTGCTTTGGATGACTCAGCATTGGATGTAATTCTAGTGGACAAACTCATAAAAATTTGTCCAACAAAAGAAGAGATGAACATAATTACGGTAACATATTAGTAGTTGATCTGTTTAATAAGTTTTGTTGACCCTTTAATTATTTAGATCAAAGTATTATGTTTTAGTACTTAGTATTTGTTTAAGACAAAGTTTATGTATTATTATTTTATGTATGGGTCAGATTCTTAAGTATGAATATGGGTCAAAAGTGTCAACCCAAACGAACCTTATGCAAAAACAGTTATATTAGACAGTTAAGTTTGTTGACAGTTACTTACCAAAAGACACAATGCTTGGTAATAACTATCAAATAGGATCATTGTGTCGTTTAGAAATGTATATATATGTTTTCTATAGTAAGATAACTGAAAGGTTTATGGATAATTATTAATATTAGTATGACCGGATTCGAACTCGAGACTTCGGGATTGCACACATTACGTATGAGAATCAATGTATAAATAATTAATATATAAAATGTTATATTTAATTATTTGATCACGAAATAAATACTTAATGATATTTAATATTTGACGAGTTTTGATTATCGGTCATTAAATGTCAACAGGATATGAAGAAAAGTTAACAAGTCAAGAGAAGGTTTTAGGAATCCTCTTTTGGGCTTGTGTTTGGCCGATTCTATAGAATCCCACATCAGAAACTATAGTAATCTTGACACCTACCATAAGGCTATAAATACATCCCCATGTATTCATCCTTTGGTACACTAGATTACAATAGAAGGCCAAACTTCTTCTTTCTTCCCTCTTGTTCTTAGGTCGACGAAGCAAAACCCCATGTAAGGGATTTGCGAGTGACCTTGAGCATAACAAAGGTGTTTGGTTAATCTATTGTGATCAAGAACCTAGCTTTTCTCATTGATTCGTTACTAATACGTGTGTACAAGAACGAATAGCAAATACACTTGTGTTTGCATATCTTGGGTATTCGACTTTTGATGTGGTCGAATTATATAAACCCTAATTTATTAGGGTTTAGGGTTTCTTGGTCGTTGATCTTAATTTGGGGCTTTCATGAACCCTAATTGCATTGATTCGCAAAAGGTACGCATATACTTTTAATTCGGTTAATTAATTTACAAGTATTATTCCTATTACTTCCGTTGCATGCTTTGATGATGTTTACTTGTTTTATATAATTGTTATGATTAGTAAAACCCAACAGTGGCATCACGAGCCGTTAATATGTTGTAATTAATTACCGAAACACATAAAAATTGGATCTTTATGATTATTACATGCTTTTATTGGTTTCTAGGGTTTTAAAAATTGGAACCCTAATTTTTTATTATAAGGGTCGATTACCCTTTATTTTGTTAATTAGGTTTTATTTTTTTGTAAAACTTGTAGAAAACCTAGGATTGCATGTATATTTTATGTGGTTTTAATGAATAATTGTTATGTGCCATGTTTTATGCGTATCTTGGGTGATAATTGTTATGCGGAATCCATGGTGGAACATGCATGTTTTGCCATGGAGTATTGATTATATGATTAAATTGTTAAGTATATATTTATCGTTAATAATTAAGTTTATTCACATGTATTTCGTTTTGATAAATATTGAATTGGGGAAAACCTCAATATATCTAATGAATCAATTATGTGCTATGTGATATGTGTTTTAGCTAAGACTTACGCAATCGATTCATCGATGTATGTGGCTCACGTTGTACTTCGTGAAAACACGTGGAAGTCTTGGTTAAACATATGCATTATTAAACCTAGAATTGATTATCAGGGTTTTATCGAACAAATTATGCATGTGGCTAATTGTTTTTACATATGTTAATTGTTAAGTTATATGTATATTATTTGAGTTTGTTTAATTTTTATTAAAATGCCTTTTATTTATATTGTATGACACGTTAGTAAGCAAAAAGGGTTTTTTGAGAATAGAAAATTAAATGGACTAAATAATGGCGAAATTTGATTTGGTTTCTAAGTATTAAATCTTGAACTTTTAATCGACTGATGTGACTGTACTAAATGGTTAGAACGGCTCACCCACTAGAACAAACCAGAAAGGGGGTTTAAAGAAGTGCGCACAGTCACACTGAAAGGATGTCTAAGGTTATGCTTCTGCGCTTACCTGGTCCTCTGCCTCCCTGTGCGTTCGATTGGAGCTACCTAGTATAACTATTCTATGTACGAAGCATCTTAGTGCAAAGTTGTAAGTTTCTCAACGCATCGATTAAAACTTTGTAGAATTTAATCTTAGCAATTTAAAACTATGAGTAAGGTTTTGAAATTTTTTGTTATGAAGATGTATGCATGCTTCTTTATACATAAGTTTTGATTACACATCAAAAATTGTACCTTTTAAAATTTAAGTTTATGCCATCTAATGATATGAAACACTTGAAGTTGTAATTTAGTTATGTGAGACCTTGAGCTAGATTACAATGACAAGGTGAATCTTTATGTTGTGTGAGACCTCAGCTTAATAATTTGCAGTTTCTAAATTAGACAACTTAATTAAGTTAGTTAGTGAGACCTATAACTTAAGGCATAAGATGGGATAAAACATGCTTACATTTTGCATAATTGTTTGGCAAAATTGTAAATCCCATATTTTCTAGGAATTGAAAACTTGCTTGTCAATTATTGTTCTTCGACAATTACCTATTCTATACTTTCATCACTAGCAGATCAACTGATGTGGTGAAACTATGATAATGAGGGTCCTAGATTCAAGGAAAATTCTATGGTTAATATGAATATTGACCTAAGGGTATTTTATTTTCTTGAAAGATTTAATTATCGAAAATACTAAAAATTGAATTTTGTTAATTCTTTTGATTGTATTAATGCAACATTAAACCGTAAACGTGGTTTGGGCTTTGGTAAATTGATCTATTTCTGTTTTCAAACAAATGTTATTCCTTTTCATGATTGAGAAAGATATGTTAGGAACATTAGAATTGTCTAAATTCTAATATGACTCATAGCAATTTTAATAGTTAAGAAAATTTCACACCATGTTTTCCTTAAGAGATTTCATTACCCTCTGTTGGTGATTGAATTCTTATATGACATTTTGGTCAACTAGAAAACATGTTTGACATTATATGAGTTATTACATTAGAATCTAGACTAATTACCGCAAAATTGGTAAAAGACAAACTAGTATATTTTATCTAGTTGTTTTGATTTGACCAATTAAAGGTGCTACAAACCATTGTGGGGATAGTAGACCTATTAAGGAAGAAATTGCATGCTCAATTTTTCAAGTTAATAGCATGATGGATGATTCATCATCTACAGAGTAGACTACACTCTTTTAGTACATAAGTAATTGTTACGAATGGTCCTACAAAGGGGTAACAACGTAATAGCACGCTATTTTCACTGGTTAATGAAACACTTACAATGTTGTCAAATCCAGTGGGAGTATGGTGTATTACTGAATAAGACATTATTGTAACGTTGTCTAATTCAGTGGGAGTTACAAGATTTGTCATCTTGGTAGTAACTCAGATGATTTCTAGATTTTCTTGAAATAATACATTACATTCAAAAATGTAGACATTCATATTCTCAAGGATAGTCGTGAACGTTTCCTTGATAATTAAGTGCTCCTACATCTACTTGTAATGCTTATATATCTATGACACTATCATATTGCTCACATAAACAAACGAATGTCATGGTGTTTATCTGCTATATTGTGTTGTTCTATGCACAAGTGGGAGAAGTATTAATTGTGTGCAAAAGAACAAACACATACAAATATGATTAATGGATTCTCTTGATCGTAAGGTAAGAGATTAACGTTCTAATAAGATTGACTTGTTTAGAACATGTGTCAAGATTATAGCATAGACTACTTTTATGTCCTATGTCATTCAAAATAAAGAAACACTTGAAGTTACATTTTAGGTTAAGTGAGATCTTGGCTAGATTCTAATCTCAAGGTAAATCTCCACTTGTTGTGAGATCGAGCGTGGTTGCTTTTACAGTTTCTTAAATTGGACACTTCATGGAATGACATAAATAAATAAAGTAATTTAATACTATCTTTAAATATTTGTGTATTCTTTGAATGACATAAATAGTTTATTAACTTGAAAATTAATTAATTGAAACCATGGCGCGGTGTTCATAATAACTTTAAATTATACATGGTTATGTGTTTTTGTATAAACTCACAAACATGAAGTTTTTTAAAGACTTATAATATAAAGTAAGATATTATAACTGTTATGTCTTTTGACTTGGTCAGAGAATACTTATGTTATAAAACATGCAATTGGCTTGAATATTCTATTATACCATTAAGTTGACTTAGTTGGTAAATAGGTAAGCCAAATGGAATAAGTTTATCTTACATATTGTTAGATTGTCTTACAATATTAATTCTAATGAAATACTGTATGTATATGGTATGTTCAGTTAGAAGAATCAAACTTTTGTCATATTGTTTGATTCAAGATAACTATATCCTCTTTCTTCCAAAATTTATCAAGGTTAGAAATTGAGTATTGATTGGATATACTTAATAAAACTCAAACCTAGAAGATTATTAAGACACCATTTTAGTATGGAATGTGATGAATCACATTGAGTCTTATACATTGAAGTTCTGATTTGTTAAAACTACTTATGGAGTAGGTTATTAGTGAACAAGATTTACGAACTATTAATGTGATTTGTAATATCCCAAAAGAAAACAATTTAGTGTTGTTCTAATTGCTAAAAGTAATTATAGATAGTCTTTAAATTACAAAAGCAAGTGGGAGTTTTGTTTAGATCTTGAAGAGATTAAATTACAATTACAAAACACATAATCTTCTAAAATACACTAGTAAATATCATGATGAGGTCAAATATGATAGACCTCAAGATGGTGGAATTCTCATTCATAGATCCGTAAGGATTCTTAGATAATTGATTGATGTGCTGAGATATATGAGTTGCAGGATTAGGGTAAACCTGTTAATCATGATGATGCATTTACCTAATATTGAATTGTGGTAAATTATTCATACTATGAATGACAAGATGCTGTTCATAAAGATAATCAACTTTGGAAATTTGGTTTATCTTAATAAAGATGAGTTTCTTCAAAAAGAAAGAAAACCCTAGTGGTTTAAATCTTTGTGTAGAAATCATATGGACAAAATTGTACATATGTTTAATACATGACTTGTGACAAGATTATTAATCACACTTAAGCAATTAACTGTGATTGGATATTCTTTCTTTGGCACATTAAATATATAATGATTATAATTGTCATACTTATTTTCATTGATATGAAAAATGACAGTAAAATATTAAAACTCTTTCTTGTGTGATTGCTTTTGCGAGGACGATAAGTAATACAAATGAGTTTTATGAATTCACATAATCTTTGAAAATGTACAAACTGCAAGAATCCATGAATGGATATATGCATGCATCTAGGAGATGATTCTTATGTTTAACTATTCAATCCAAGTTTTGGTTTTAAATTAAAATAAGATAATTTCTAAGTATTCCTGAAAGCTAGTGGGAGTATTATGTTTATTTTCTTTAAATCTTATATGTTGTGGATAATAACAATCCATCTAAGATAGATGTTAAGTTTTAGTTTGGAATGGAACTTCACATGAAAGATTTAGAAAATAAGACATACAACCTTGGAGTATATGTTTATTGTTAGTAAACATGGCGGTATTAAATAATGAGTCCAATAGAACATGATATATCATTTGAAAAATGGATATGTAGAGCATGAATGAAATCTTAGTTTGACACAAGGATTTTTCACGTACATCATGTTATTGTTGTATCATGCTTGAATGCAAGATGATTTGACAACATTGATATCTAATGAAGTTATTAGATAACTAATGTAATGAATATTCTAATGGAATATGTTTGAATCTAGAATTACATTCCTCAGCCTGGATTTGCTCTCAAAATTCTATGGATGAGCAATACAACAATTGTTGTGAAATTGTCATGGCTGACAAACTTGAAAGTTTGAAGGCATCAAACATTACACTGTAGATATTGAAGTTTACGAAAATTTTTAAAGAGCATATTGTTGTTTGTATACAATGATGCTGGTTTAATTGAGATGACACTCAATACTAGTCATGGGAGGATTTCATCCTTGTTGATGGCCATGCGAACTAGTTGTGCTCAACTAAGAGCATAGTTGCATTATACAATAAATAATAAGAATACTTTAAACTTTAAAATGTTTGAAAGTTTGATTGTCATAAATTAGTGGTTGAGGATGTCACACACTTTATGAAATATTATGTGGCAATATCAAGATATTTTGAATGCACACATACAAGAACTTCACTAGTTGAATTCTTGAAATAAGTATTCTCAAAATTCCAATAGATCAAAGTTAGTTGAAATTATGCCTTGTCAACAAGTATAATTGTCATTACTTGATGCATAATTCATTAACCAATATTATCATGCATTGATCTATTTAGTATTTGAATAAGGGATGTTTTGAACAAATATTATTTAAATGAAATAAAATATTGGTTATGTTTATTTTCATTTTCTTAATATTATATCCTATATTTGCATGTTTAATCCGTGAATAACTTATGTTATTCTAAAAGTCCATTGTCGATCAATGATGTGGGAATTTCATTGAATTAAGACAAATCTGAGTTTTGGTAGAATATACTTTAAGTATATTGATGCGTGGGATATGTCAAATTCACATGATATTCAATGAATTGAATATAGGACAGATCCCAACTTTACATGATGATACTTTATGGATCTTTGTCATTAAGTATATCATGAAGTGTTTATCCTCGACTTGAGATACCGGATAACTGATATGAATGTAGTGCATTTGTGTAAGATAGTCTAACGCTATCCGTAACCGGTAGTTATAAGGGCTATTTTCAGAAGTGTTACAAAGTTCATGAGTTATGTTTGTAGTCAAGAGAATTTGTTCATTTGAATTTGTTTCAAAGCATAATACTATATTTGGGCCCCTCGTAGGATTGGCAAGATGTTTGTAAGGCTTTACCCAAGATCTATCTGGAATACGTTAAGATGATTTGGTAATCTTGTTCAATCAAATACAACGAGAAACAGAATATTAACTTATGAAATGACTTGATCCATATTCATAGTTAATGTAGTATTAGTAACAAAAGGATAAGTAAAAATGATGAATCATTAAATGGTTTTTTCCAGGAGACCATGCTCAATTCGATCTGGGGGCATTGGCGTGTTAAAGCTAGACTAATCAATGTCATTACTATATTAAGTAATATCCAAGTGGGAGCTGAAAGGTTTATGGATAATTATTAATATTAGTATGACCAGATTCGAACTCGAGACTTCGGGATTGCATAGATTACGTATGAGAATCAATGTATAAATAATTAATATATAAAATGTTATATTTAATTATTTGATCACGAAATAAATACTTAATGATATTTAATTTGACGAGTTTTGATTATCGGTCATTAAATGTCAACAGGATATGAAGAAAAGTTAACAAGTCAAGAGAAGGTTTTAGGAATCCTCTTTTGGGCTTGTGTTTGGGCGATTCTATAGAATCCCACATCGGAAACTATAGTAATCTTGACACCTACCATAAGGTTATAAATACATCCCCATGTATTCATCCTTTGATACACTAGATTACAATAGAAGGCCAAACTTCTTCTTTCTTCCCTCTTGTTCTTAGGTCGACGAAGCAAAACCCCATGTAAGGGATTTGCGAGTGACCTTGAGCATAAAAAAGGTGTTTGGTTAATCTATTGTGATCAAGAACCTAGCTTTTCTCATTGATTCGTTACTAATACGTGTGTACAAGAACGAAGAGCAAATACACTTGTGTTTGCATATCTTGGGTATTCGACTTTTGATGTGGTCGAATTATATAAACCCTAATTTATTAGGGTTTAGGGTTTCTTGGTCGTTGATCTTAATTTGGGGCTTTCATGAACCGTAATTGCATTGATTCGAAAAAGGTACGCATATACTTTTAATTCGGTTAATTAATTTACATGTATTATTCCTATTACTTCCGCTTCATGCTTTGATGATGTTTACTTGTTTTATATAATTGTTATGATTAGTAAAACCCAACAAAAACATATAACAATTCACTATCAATATACAAGATTGTTGCAGTAACTTCTCTCCATATATTTTACTGTTTCGTTGCATATATTTGTTCACAGTCACAGAACCACAAATGGTTAACTATAAACACATTCTCAAGTCAAGTTATGTTGGCCCAAGACCTGGCCAAAAGTGGTATTAGAGCCATGGTGGCTCAGATTCATGGGAGATGCCAACATCTAGGATTGATCAAGGATTCTTCACAGGAAGATATTTGTTAAGGGAAACTCCAAAGAGATTGGTTTAGTGGAATACAAGGAAGAAGAGCATCTCTCCAAAAGGAAAGGAGATGCTTGTGAAGAAAGTATTGGAGAATGAAGCCTTCAATGCTTCTAAATTGGCAGAAAAACAAAGGAAGGAGACCACTATGAGAACAAAGAAAGAAAGGAGATCAAGGTGCTATATTTGTAGACAAAGAGGACATGCCTTCTGGGCATGTGAAAATAAAAAGAAACTTGTTGTGATTGAATCACAATAGGCAGCAGAAACAACAAATCAAATCCTTGCAGAAGAAGTTAAATTTCCAGAAAAGGTGCATGTAATAGCAAATTACATGATTGAAGGTTCAAGTGATAAGACATGGAATGAAGTTTGGTTTGTGAGTAGCAGTTACAAATTTCACTTATGTCCAAGCATAATGCAGTTTAAGGAGATCAAGTACAAATTTAAAATGATTTTTAAGGAAGAGAATGAAAAGAAATTTATATTCTCTTATGGAGTGGGTGATGCTGTGGTGAATACAAAGAATGGAGAAATTGTGATTCCAAATGTTCAATACACTCGTGAAGTGTCATTGAACATACTCAGTTATGATTTGTTAGAGGAACAAGGTTATGTAGTGAAGATTGATAACAACATGTGCAACTTGAAGTACATGTTTAAGGAGGAGAAAGTTGGGAAAGAAAGATCACAAGGAATAGGCAACAATGAACAAGTTTGGAGCCCAATCAGAGAACACAACAAGTACATGGAAGAACATTTTGAGTCATTGGATCCAAAAGATGAGTGTACATTAGTGAAAGGCCTAGAAGAGTTAAGTTGGAACAAGGAAGACACCCAAGATTATGTAGATGATGAGTATATAAGTTGGAATGGGACACTCTATGCTTTAAAGGTAAATTCACTTAACAGATTCTTGTCATTTGTTAATTTACTCAAGAAGGATAATTTAGTGTATAACAATTGGGAGGTCTTGAGTAAGAAGTATATAGAGATGGTGAAGTGGTTTTATCTAGTGTATCTTAACTATGATATGTTAGACAAAATACCACCTATTATTGGAGTGATAGAATTGAATTTGCTTAGTTTACATAAGATTGTGGATAGCCTTGGAGGCTATGTGGCTGTCACTTTGAGTGACAAATGGAAAACCATTGCAAAACTACAAGGCCTAACAGTTGAAGAAGGTGAAGCAGTACAGGCTTGCTATAGGAAGTTCATAGACTTGATAAGTGTATACCATGACATTGCAAGAGTACCCTGGTTTGAGAAGCCAAAAGAAGAAGTGGGAGAATGCAGTAGGCCTGCAGAAGAAAGAGACCCACAAGGCTGGAAGGATGAAGTAGTTAGGGATGGATCACAAGAACAAGGAATGAACAGGTTTGGTGTTAGGATGTATGGCAATGAAGAACATGATGGACAAGAAACAAGCAGTCAAGGAAGCAATGATTTTGACATCATTGTTTGAAGATATGGAAGCAAGATCACTCAGAAGTTTGATCTTAAATAATTAGGAGGGAGATGTTGACCCTTTAATTATTTAGATCAAAGTATTATGTTTTTGTACTTAGTATTTGTTTTAAGACAAAGTTTATGTATTATTATTTTATGTATGGGTCAGATTCTTAAGTATGCATATGGGTCAAAAGTGTCAACCCAAACGACCCTTATGCAAAAACAGTTATATTAGGCAGTTAAGTTTGTTGACAGTTACTTACCAAAAGACACAATGCTTGGTAATAACTGTCAAATAGGATCATTGTGTCGTTTAGAAATGTATATACATGTTTTCTGCAGTAAGAAAACATATAACAATTCACTATCAATATACAAGATTGTTGCAGTAACTTCTGTCCATATATTTTACTGTTTCATTGCATATATTTGTTCACACTCACAGAACCACAAATGGTTAACTATAAACACATTCTCAAGTCAAGTTATGTTGGCCCAAGACCTGGCCAAAAAGTTTACAATATGACAAAAGAAACCCTGCAGATTTAGCTGGGGCACAACTTTAGTAAAAAACTTAATTGTTGCATACTTTAAATAATAGATGTTTTGAGTTTATCCAGCTGAGAAAGAAGAATCAACATATATTGAAGGAAAACGCAAGTTAAACTGCTGATTATCTGTTATCAAGGATTTTTCAAATATATTTGAATTAGTTGTTATAGTCATGTGGGCTGATGCGATGCAAAGTTTTATTCATTATATGTTTTGGTTTTCATGGTTAGGAATACAGAGGAGATAGGAATGAGTTGGGAAAATGTGAACAGGTTTGCAATACACTTTTATTTGTTAATTTACTACAACAATGAGCAGGGGAAACTTACTTTTGAAAATGTACACAATTTGATGGCTGCATTTTGTATTTCTTTACAACAGTTCTTCATGGAGCTGATGAGAGTTCCACGTGCAGAATCTAAGTTGAGAGTGTTCTCTTTCAAGTTGCAGTTCAATGCACAGGTCAGAAGATATTATGACATGCATCTCTGCTTGTTATAAGTCTCGATTTTAATATAATGCTTGAGTTTTATTTATTTATTTATTTAATTTTTTTTTTCTGCAATCTAGCTTTCTGAGCTTCTGGAGGGGCTAAACATTATAATTTTGTCAGCTGAACAGGCAAGTTATCTTTTATCGGTAATAACATTGTTCATCTACATCTTATATATCATGGGTGTTGGATGATTCTACCAGATCACGAGTTCTGCTAAATTGAAGACAGTCATGCAGACAATCCTTTCTTTAGGAAATGCGTTGAACCAAGGGACTCAAAGGGGTAATTCTGTTATTATTTTATTGTTTTTGGTTGTTAATTCTTTAAGTCTTCCTTTCTTTGAGTTACAGAAAAAAGAAATTGGTTTTGTTAGGTGATGCCACTGGGTTCAGGTTGGAGAGCCTCCTAAAACTTATAGATACACGTTCAAATAACCATAGAATGAGTCTCATGCATTATCTTTGTAAGGTATAATTTAACTTATTTTTTTTCCTAAAATACCGTATGTTTTAAGTATATAATTATCTCAAGTCATCAATGTTTCACATAAAGTTGGTGCTTTTAGGTTCTTAGTGACAAACAACCTGAACTCCTCGAGTTTTCCAAGGATCTTGGAAGCTTGGTACATGCATCAAAGGTAATTTATTTGGATATCATCAAAGTTATATAAAAGGAAGTGTTTTTGACTTGTTTTATGTTTGACGATATTAACTATCTTCCCAGCTGGCAGTGAAATCATTGGTAGAGGATATGCATGCAATTAATGCAGGATTTCATAATGTTATATTGGAAAAGAAATTTGCCAAAAAAGAGGGACCCGCGTCTAGAAGATTCCATAAGGTAAGAAGCTCAGTTTGATGAGGGTTAGATATTTGCCTATGTTTTTTTTTTTTTTTTTTTTGGAACGGCAATTTATTACACATATATCTCATAAATGTCTCAAACGAGACCTGAATCCACAAATCTCTTATACAAACCGATTGTACTTTTGAGAACAAATCTCTTACACCATGAGTTACTCATCATATATAAGTTAAGGTTAACATTTTTGATCAATTTACATATGACTTGATTGATTTGAGCAGTATTATTTTTCTCAAACCGTTGAATATAAAACTTAGCTTAAAGCGGAACGGGTCGAACAGCCGGCTCAAAGTATACATTTTATACATACAACCTTTTAAATTTTGTTTTGCTCACAGACTAATTTATTATAGTAACAAACTGAATATTATTTTTGTACCCATAATTATAGCATTCACTATTTATAAAGAAAATGGGTAACAAGCATTATCCCATTAACCCCATCTTGTCATTTCTAGGTATAAGTATTTAAGAGGAAAATGTTTTTCGTAACGGTGAAAAGAATGACAATGTAGGTTTTTTCGCCTAACATTTTGTTTCATTAGTTGGTATGTATTACTACTTTATTTGATAACTAATTTTATTGACTAGGTCCTAAGAAAATTCATTCCTTCAGCAGAAATTGAAGTAAAGTCACTCATGTCTCTATATGATAGTGTGGTATGTCTCATATTTTCCTTATAAATATGCAGAATACAAATAGTTGGTTTTAATATTTTATCATATGTAATATAAGGCTTGTTTCCTATTATAGGATAAGAATATTGATGACTTAATTCGGTATTTTGGCGAGGATCCCCGTCGTTTGCCATATGAGTGTGGTAATTTTTACTATACCAAAATAACAGGTTTTCATATTTTACCACACTAATCATGGATTTATGGTTTACTGACTTCCTTTTATATTTTACCAATTTGTTTTACAGTTGTTAGAACTTTGTGGTCATTTGTACAAATGTTTGATAAAGCAAACAAAGAAAACGCCGGACAAATATTGGCAGAGAAGAGAAAGGAAGAAAAGTAAGCCATAAATGAAAAGTTAAAAGTAGCACAGTCTGATATCAAGACAGAACATATACCACTACTTTTTATAATAATGTTAGATAATTATTTATTATTATTATTATTATTTTTTTATTTATTTTCTTTTAGTCGGCTGCACTTAAAAATAATTATGAACATGAAGAAGGGTTATAAGCTTGCAGCAGCAGCAGCACACAGCTAGAATGCAGATTATTAGGTGCCGGTTTCCATACACGTAGTCGTGGTTGAAGGTCAGTTTCTTAAACTGGCTTTTTTCTTAGGTTTAATCAGTCGTTGACTTTTGAGGTCAAGTGAATGACTTATTGAAATAAAACTTATTATGCATTACTTATATGTCATGTTTAATGTGGTTATGCGATACAGTTAATAAGTTCAGCAAATCAAAAGTCAAACCATGACCATCATCTTTTGTTGTAGTTGGCTAGTTGCATTTTATGATCTATTTGGTTTCAATATTTTGTGCAGAGTTAGAGTAATATATCTGCATTCAAGAGCGTGTAAATTACAGGAAACTGGATTTTTTGTTCAAGGATTTAACCAGGGATTTGAACCTTGGATGTTGCTTATCTTTTTGGCTTGATTATTTATTGGATAACTTCTGAACATCGTACTTGCAGATATTTTTAAGCTATTTGAGCCGGTCTTGAACGTTTCGACAAGGCTAACCTTATACCAACAGTTTGATTATATACAGAATAAAGTTCTATGGTTTGCCTAACACTAATGAGCAAGTTAAGATCCATCTCAACCTCAACTGTTGTCACAATCATATATCTATAGTTGGATTACAATCATTACATGTAGTTTGATAGAAAAGGGTAGTAATCTGTCCATACACACAATTACTAATTGATAACTGTTGGTGATTACCGATCACCAACAATCCTGATATCTAGTTTGCGGAAAAGATCAATTCAAGAACTATATGAGACAGAAAGTAAACACACGATATAACCCTAACCGAATGATTAGTATTGAAAGAATAACGTACAAGCCCCCCCCCCTCACCTCCTTTTATAGATATGAGGGGGGAGATAAACCGACTCTAACAATGACATCTAAGTCGGTTCCTAAAAACAGAATAAGGAAAACGTAAAGCTTGGGACTCAAGCAAATATGACACTTTAACCCCTAGACTTAATAACATGCTAATATAGAGACTAATTTTCCAACAATTTCCACCTTAGGCTTTATATTAGCCTATACCAACACTCAGCAACTCCAAGCAAAGGTTCGAAACTTAAGTCCGGTACCACCTTCGTCAAGGCATCCGCAGCATTGTGTTCATACCCACCTTCGAACTTCAACCGTCTTTGCTTCCAAGACCTCTCTGATAAAGTGATAACGCACATTGATATGCTTAGTCCTTTCATGAAAAACATGATTCCGCGATAAATGAATCGCTACGATTATCACAATTAACGCCACAGGTGTTAAGCTCCACGCCCAACTCTTCCAAGAGTCCCCTTAGCCAAATAGCTTCCTTCACGTACCTCTGTAAGGGCCATATACTCCGCCTCTATAGTTGAAAGAGCCACCACGTGTTGTAGCGTTGCCTTCCAGCTTACAACACATCCTTGTACTAAAAAGCGTAACCAGTGATATACCTACCTTTATCCGGATCCTTAGCGTAGTCTGAATCAACAAAACCTGTTACGTCCACATGGTTGTCACGATTTGTCCCATACACCAAACCCACGTTTGCGATTGCCCGCAAATATTTCAAAATCCACTTCACCGCTTCCCAATGCTTTTACCCGGATTCGCCAAATATCTGCTAACTACACTTACCGCATACGCTATGTCTGGCCTCGTGCACACCATCAAGTACATTAAGCTCCCAACCGCATTTGCATACGGCACCTTACTCATCCTTTCAACATCACAATCCCTAACCGGGCAATCCTTCAACGACAGCTTGAAGTGCCCACCCAATGGCATCTTAACCGCTTTCCCATTGTCTATTCTAAAATTATTTAAAATCTTAGAAATATACCCGGATTGTGACACCCTCGAATCTTGCGACTCCGATCCCTGATGATCTCCATACCAAGAATCTTCTTTGCTTCCCCAAGCTCTTTCATGTCGAACTCCTTTTTAAGCAAAGACTTGATAGACCCAATCTCAACCTTGCTTTTACAAGCAATCAAAGATATCATCTACATATAACAATAGATAGATATACTCACCGGTGCATAACTCCTGTAATATACGCAATGTCGTGAATTGCTATGCTTAAACTCGTTGCTCAGCATGTACTCATCGAACCTCCTATACCATTGCCTAGGTGACTGCTTCAAACCATAAAGGGATTTCTTTAACAAACATACCTTCTTACCTTGTTCATATCCCGGTGGTTGCCTCATGTAGATCACTTCTTCAAGATTTCCATGTAAAAATGCCGTCTTTACATCAAGCTGCTCCAGCTCATAATCTCTACATGCAGTCAATGCAAGTATAACCCGGATAGATGTGTGTCGAACTACCGAAGAAAATACTTCATTGTAGTCAATACCTGCCATCTGTGTGAATCCACGAGCCACCAACCTCGCCTTGTACCTAGGCTTTTGAACACCTTCAATCCCTTCCTTTATCTTGAACAGCCATTTGCAGCTCACCAGCTTTTGCCCAACTGGATGATCTACTAACTCATAGGTCTTATTCTTCCTTAGAGAATCCATCTCTTCATCCATAGCAGCTTTCCACTTAGAACTGTCTTCACAAGCAACGCCTCCGGTATGTTAATGGTTCATGAGTATCTTCTTCCTCTGCTGCAAAGAAACGCGTAGCGACCATATTACTTTCATCCCATAACCTCAAAGGTTTCGTTCTTGTCCTTGGCTCTCTATCCCGAACCAACTGATAATCTGTGAGATCCGGTGTTTGATCATGATCCCGATCCCTGCATCTTCATCATCGCCATCTTCCCGATCATCTGCGATCTTCCTCGCTTAACGATTATTTAACCTCTGCAGTTCCACCTCAACCTGTAATTCCTCAACAGACTTATCGACTCGCACGAATCCTTCAACGTGTCTTTGTACATGACACTTTCATTGAAGACCACGCCCCTGTAGTGACTATCTTAGGTGATTCATTATCAAGCCTGTATAGCCTGTACCCTTCACACCTTCGGATACCCCAAAAGAACACATTTTACCGCTCTCGGCTCGAGCTTACCTTGTTTAACGTGTGAATATGCGACACAGCCGAAAATCCTCAACATCCCATAATCACTTGGATGTCCCGACCACATCTCCATAGGAGTCTTTTTCTCAATCGCCGCCGATGGTGACCTATTTATAATATATGCGGCCGTACATGTCGCTTCCGCCAGAGGTCTTGGGCAATCCGATGAATTAATAAACAGCGTACCTTATCCATGAGAGTTCTATTCATCCGTTTTGCTAATCCATTCTGCTGCGGCGTCCCGACAACTGTCAAATGTCTAGCAATCCCACTCTCGCACAATTGTTCAAACTCCCTTCTGTAACTCAAGACCATTATCCGTCCCTAAGCTTCTTAACCGTCCTCCCGATTCTCTACTAACTGCTTCCACTCTTTGAACTTTCCAAATGCTTCGTGTTTGAACTCGAGAATATAAACCCATCCTGGAATAATCATCAACAATAGATAAGAAATACCTCTTACCTCCCAATGATTCCACCGAAGACGGACCCCATAAGTCTGAATGAACATAGTCTATCACTCCCTGAGTAGTGTACCTTCCTACACCGAAACTGACTCGATGTGAGTTTCCCAGAACACAATTCTCACAAAAATCGAGCTTACCTAGACTCTTCTTGCCAAACAACTCCTGCTTTTCCAAAGACCTGTAGTCCCGCCTCATCGATATGTCCAGTCTTTTGTGCCAAACCTGCGCAAGACTGTCTTTTTCTTCAACACTAGCATTAAGCTCACCCGCCACTGCATGGCCATCCAAAGAGTATACGCAATTTTCCTTCGGGTTCCGGATAAAACAACCCCGGAACCATTAATCACCTTGCTTTTGCCCGACTGCAATTTTACGGTATATCCCTCTTTTTCAAGAGTTCCCAGCGATATCAAGTTTCTTTTCAATTCAGGAATATACCTGACATTGTGTAATACAAAACTTGACCCATCTTTTAGTTGTACCCTTACCTTGCCAATACCTCTGATCTTGCACTCCCTGTTGTCACCCAACAGACCCCCCATCACATTCCGAAAATCAAAAATAAATCTAACCTTAGTGTCATATGGTATGAACCTCCTGAATCCATGATCCAATCTAGCAGAGCCTCTGCACTCATAACCATCATCACCTCAGAACCGTCATAAATCGAACCACCGGAGCTTGGTGATCATCTTTCTTGACAAAACCATTTGACTTCTTGCGATTGTTTTTCGGACAGTTTCTCTTCAAGTGCTCCTCGACGGCAAATATAGCACTTGAGTCTTCCACCTCGAGACTTTGATCTTGACTTTCCCTAGACGATGCGAATTCTGCGACGCTTCTTCCCTCACATATAACCCTTCACCGTCATCCCCCTTCGCCTTAGATCTTTCTTTGATTTCCTTTGAATTCAGTGTGGCCATCACATCCTCCAAAGTCAAAGCTTCCCGTCCATAAAGCAAGGTATCCACAAAGTGTTCGTATGATGCTGGTAAAGAAGTGAGTAATAATAAAGCAAGATCTTCATCCTCGAATTTTACCTCAATATTTGCTAAATCAAGAACGATTTTGTTGAACTCATCTATATGCTCGGAAATCGTACGTCCAGCCGGCATGTAGAATGTATACAACTTTTTCTTCAGGTACAACTTATTGGCCAAGGACTTTGTCATATACAAAGTCTCGAGCTTGGTCCAAACCCCCGCTGCAGTCGTCTCCCCGGTAACCTCTCTCAGTACCTTGTTACCTAAACACAAAATCACGGCACTATGAGCTTTCTTGTTTAGCTCAACTCTCGTTGCAGCATCCATGTCTCCGGGTAAAACCTCCAGAGCGGCTTCACATCCGTTCTGGATTAATAAAGCACGCATCTTGACTCTCCATAACCCGAAATCACCAGTTCCATCAAATTTTTCGATGTCAAACTTGGCTCCCGTCATCTTTTATCCTTATTAGTAATAAACCTTATGATAATTAAATATCACACTCTTTAAACTAATAATAAAAATATATCACGTGCAACTTCAAAAGATAATTACCACTGATGTCTTTCTTTATTTTTTATTTATTAAATAATGAATAACCAATGAATTTAATAATTGGTATATCTTCCCTCCAAATTATTAAATCACCTCTGTCTTCTATCTTCTTTGTTGACAGAAAAATAAAACGACACCAGAACTTATTGTCGATCTTCTATAACTTGAAAATCAACCCTTAAGCTTTCTTTAACCTGTCGATAACCTCAACTAATCGAAAACTTAAAAAACTTTTTGAAGTAATCCTCTGTTCTTCGAACCCGAAAAACCGAAACCCGAAACCCTTTTGCTAACCCTTGAAGTTGATGTCTTACACTTCAAGTAACCTTCGCAAAACCGGAATTTCGAAACCCTTACTGTCGCACACCTTGAAGTCACAAGCAGAAACCCAACGACTTTTGAAGCTCGAAAACCCGAAGCTCCAAAGAAAACCTTGCGTTGAACTTGTTTTGAATAAACCCTTCAAAACAAAAAACCATTTCTTGAATCTTCTTCCCTTGCTATCGTAACCTGGAACACCACAAGAAAAACCACCTGTTGCTCCCTTAAACTGATCGCAAGAACAAAACCCTCGAACTTGATCGAACCTAGAATACCAGATATCTCGCGAACCAAAGCTCTTGATACCACTTGTTGGTGATTACCGATCACCAACAATCCTGATATCTAGTTTGCGGAAAAGATCAATTCAAGAACTATATGAGACAGAAAGTAAACACACGATATAACCCTAACCGAATGATTAGTATTGAAAGAATAACGTACAAGACCCCCCCCTCACCTCCTTTTATAGATATGAGGGGGGAGATAAACCGACTCTAACAATGACATCTAAGTCGGTTCCTAAAAACAGAATAAGGAAAACGTAAAGCTTGGGACTCAAGCAAATATGACACTTTAACCCCTAGACTTAATAACATGCTAATATAGAGACTAATCTTCCAACAATAACCTTCATAAATCAAAAGTGTGTTCATTGAACAATGGATCATTTTAAGACTAAAAACGGTATGTGGCCGAAAGGTTAACGCGCTTCTGTCCATGCAAGAAGCATTCATTTATTTGTTCCATGTCTTTAAACAAATCCTTGATTTTTAGGTTAAGTGAAATTCATTTTCTAATTTTATAAGCAGGCCATTACTACTAAAAAGTTCCATTAAGAATTTGAGACGAGCAATGAATCTATTAAATTAAACTTAGTTTTTTCAATAAGAAATTTACATTTTTAAAGTGGTTAGATTGCAAAGTGCTTATAAGCACATTTAAATTAATGGGTTTGCTAATGACAACGTAAAGGTTGTGGTTAATTAAGATTATATGTTTTGTTACATGATCACCATAAATGACTATGCTTGAATGAGAATACCGAAAAAAGGTGGAGACAATCAGTGAAAATACGGATTTACAACCAATACTTCATTATGATCGGATAATATAGTTTTCTACAACTAATTTCAAAAAAATAATCGCTTAACCATAAGGTTATGGGTTGTCATTAGCAATACTCAAACAACCCCTAGACATGGACAACCATTCTCTTACTTTAAATTTTTATCTTTTAATAAGTTAAATACATTTATATCTAATGTGGCATCTAACAATTGGAGTTTAATTACATATGGCGATTTCTTAGGCTTTCTCTTACAATCTCTTGAGGTTCCCATGAAATTCGTTTTCCTTTGGCTTTTGCTAACCACATATTTGAAATGTTTTTTCTGTTGTTTTTTTATGTGGTTTTTTTTTTTTTCTTAGGTGATTCTAATTAAGTCAAATAATGTTTCAAATTACGGTTGTTGATGTTTTTCTTGTTTACAACTAGATTGTCTCCCACAAATGAACTTTAAGTTGGTTCAAATGTCAAGACAATCTTTCTTATGAAACAATCTTTTTAAGGTTTTGGTTGCCAACATGTATGTGATATGCCAAGGACTATGTTGCATGATACTATATTAGAGGATAATACAATATATATCTAAGACGTTTTGTTGTTGATGGATGAGAGAACCCAAAGATTCAGCATTCTGGTGAGATCTATAAAAAGTGTGTTTCTTCTTAAACAAGAGGTGAATAATGAAAGACCGGCTCCACAACCACCGCCACCTCCACCTTGTCTGTTACTTGGAGGTGTATCACGATTGCCGCCTGTGATCCGTTCTGTTAATGGTGAGGTCCCTTTTCCTCCCCCACCCCCACCTCTATTTGCAAGAGTCAGAAATGTTTCTCCGCCACCACCTCTACCCCCAGCCCAAAATGTTATTGGATGTCAATATCCTCCAGACCATTATTTATTCAAGAGGTGTGCTTTGTCAGAAACTGATTCTTCAAATACACAACAGCAATTTTGCTCAAAACAAAATACTCAAAAAATCAAGAAGCTGAAGCCTTTACATTGGGAAAAGATACCAAAAGCATATGGTAATACCTTTTGGGGTGAGATACGAAAATCTGATGACGCTTCAAAGTAAGTTATTTTTTCTTTTCTAAGTTAATGATTCTCACTAAGTTTTTATTGATTTTTTTATTTCTTATGGTTTATGCACGTTAGGGTGCCAGAGATTGATAGGTCGGAACTCGAGTCTCTCTTTCCAGCGTCAGATCTAAAAGCAGAACCAAAATTAAAATCTCAGGTAACTGTTTGCTAATAACTCTATACCTTCATAATCAATCTTATCCCTTACATTGTCAAAATTGTTGCCAGTTATTAGAAAGTTCGGTTCCTTGGAAACTGTACGTTATGGACTTGGAGCTACAATTGGAATAAGCTTGAAATTTTTACGCGCAAAGTTATTTATTGCATTGCATTTCTTGCAGATTGAGCCCATCAGGGCAATAAACTGTGAGATAGATTATACTTTCAAAGGTCAAAATACCGTTGAATGAATTGATGGTAAGGTCAAGTTTTTTTAATTCTGATTATGGAGTTATTGGTGTGGTAACTACAAACACATAAAGATTTAGTAACCCGGTTTTGTAAATTTCTAAAGTGCCTCTAGTTACTTGATAGAGCTCTTTCTTCTATAATAGTGATGTTGTTCCAGAAAAAAACACAAACACACACATGAAGATCATGTAATTTGCCCACCACAAAATAGCAACTGGAATTTGGTCATAGTTATATCTATTTGTCTAAGTAAATAAATCCAAAGACATTATGCTTGTCAAGATGGAACGTACAGGTACATTAATTATTAGATTTATAGCTAGTGATCTTCTGATGATGCTTAATTGTAAAACTTGACAGGATCATGTCCTTGCTTTGGATGACTTAGCAATGGATGCAGATCAAGTGGACAACCTAATAAAATATTTTCCAACAGACGAGGAGATTGAACTTCTTAAGGTAATATGTTTGTTAATCTGTATAAATAAAGGTTATACATAACAGATGAAACCGTGACAAAATGAAAGTTTCTGTTTGTTGATCTGCTTTAAGTGTTATATCAGTGTTTTTTTATATCCTAGCCTTTTTACACATGTGGTCGATTACGAGAAATTAATTAAGGCGTATAGTTATGACGTGATCTAACACTCAAATGATTGTTTTTTTTAACGGAAAAATATTATCAAAAACAAAGTAGCAAGATGATAGATAGATGAGTTAAAGTAGCGTGTACAAGTGGATATGGGATTATTGATCCATTCGATCCAATTTATGCATAAATTCCTACATAATTCAATTTTTGATCCACAAGTGAGAGAGGGTTATAGTTTCTTCAAGAAGTGTGTCCTTGCTCGGGGGTTTCAAGCCGAAGCATGACTTGTTTCAACTTAAATGTGAAAGGTTTATGGATACTTTTAATATACGTATGATCGGGTTCGAACACGATACTTCGGGATTGCACATATTACATATGAGAATCAATGTTATAATAATTAATATATAAAATATTGTATCTAATTATTTAATCACGAATAAAACACTTAACGAGAGTTAGTAACGAGGTTTGGTTAACGGTCATTAAATGACAAGTTAAAGGACCAAATATGAAATTAGTGATCGAGAAGGTTCTAGAACCCCATGAGGAGCCTAAAACCGGTTGATCAAAGGGGATAGGGTATTCCTACCCTAACTTGGACTCCAAGATTGTTTAAGTATAAATACAAACCTCTTGTATTCATTCTAAACTAATCTTGGTGACTTTCAAACCTAATTTCTCTCTTCCTCTCCTCTCTTTTGTCGTTGGCCGATCGGTTCCACCTTAAACCATTAGGGTTCGATTTTCCAAGTTCAAAACATAAGTGTTTGGTTTGTTTGTGATCAAGAACCTAGTTTTTCTCATTGATTCGCTACTAATACATGTGTACGAGAACGAAGGTCAAACACACTTGTGTTTGGGAATTCTTGGTGTTTCGACTTAGGGTTAGGTCGAATTTAATAAACCCTAATTTTAGGGTTTAGGGTTTCCTTGGTTCTTGCCTAGTTGTATTGTTTGATTCGTAAAAGGTACGCATATACTTTTAATTCGGTTAATTCTTTACAAGTATTATTCTATTACTTCCGCTGCATGCTTTGATGATGTATATGTGTTTTATACTTTCATATAATTGTTATGAATATTAAAACACAACATGATGGTAATCTTTTTCCAACTCTTGTTGAATGTGGAATATATAATTGGAAAAAACTATAAATTCATAACGTACTTTACAAAAAAAACTCATTATGCTCTATCTACTTCATTTATTGTCATAATACATAACCGTTTTCATTTTATTAGGTTATTTTCTGTCCGTTTTTATCCATTTTGACGTGGATAATAAAAACGGTTTTTATCTGTTTTTATCCATAATATTTTCTGTCCGTTTTTATCCATTTTGACGTGGATAATACAAACGTTTTTTATCCATTTTTATTTGTTTTTATCCGGACAGATTAAAATGAAAACGGATAAAAATGGACGATTTACGAAAACGGATAAAAACGGACAGAAAATAACCAAATAAAATGAAAACGGTTATGTATTATGACAATAAGTGAAGTAGATAGAGCATAATGAGTTTTTTTGTAAAGTACGTTATGAATTTATAGTTTTTTTCCTATATAATTTTATTCCTTTGCCAGACAGCAAAACAACTTAAACCCTGATTTCAGGTGAAATTTAGTTACGTAGTATTAAACTAGAATTTAATTGTTGCATACTAGGAATTATGTTAGATGATGATGTGTTTTTATCCAACTGCTAAAGAAGCACTAAAAATTGGTGATTATCTGTTATCGATCAATTGAAGCAAAAAAACATTTAAAATTTCTAATTTGTTTTGAGAATATGAAAAATCACACCTTGAACATTTTATAATTACCTCAGTAACTTGATTTATCAAATTTAAGTTTTGTGAATGGTCAGGGTTGCAAGAGAGAAGGATAAACTGGGAAGATGTGAACAGGTTATACACATGCATCTATCAATTTATTTGTTGTGGCATATTAATTTTTTAATATATATATATATATATATATATATATATATATATATATATATATATATCTAGATCAAATAAGATCAAGCTTAAAGTTGTTAAAATGAGATCCAACTAAAATTTAACAAGCGACACTCTCCTTACAAGAAAAATAAATTTTCTATTAACTACAACTAAAATTGTTAAAGTTTCGATAGATTTATTTTTAAAATTTACGAAACCTAGGTGATACACTTTGATTAGAAGTATAATGTGTATCAGGTTTTTGTATGTGTATCAGACTTTGAAATATTTATTAGTATAATATGTATCAGGTGTATCACTAATCAAAACTCATGTATCATTTGGAGAGTTAACGTGAGATCAAGCTTAAAGTTGTAAAAATAAGATCAAGTCTAAAAAACCAAATATATATATATATATTTATATATATATATATATATATATATATATATATATATATATATATATATATATATATATATTGCAGTGTGATGGTTGCATATTGCATTTCTTTATAATAGTTCTTCTTGGAGCTCATGAAAGTTCCGCGTGCAAAATCAAAGCTCAAAGTCTTCTCTTGTAAGTTACGATTTAATGCACAGGTCAGAAGATTGATATTATGACATACATTCTATGCTTGTTATAGGTCTGGATTCTAATCTAATGCTTGTGTTTTTTGCATATTAGGTTTCTGAGTTTCGGGAGTGCCTTAAAACTATAACTTCTTTAAAGGAACAGGCATGTTATCTTTTGTTTTCTTGGTACACTGATCCCGCAGTTAGTTACAAAAAAAACAATATATATATTTCATTAACAATCAATATGCTAGGGATCGCAACTGAGACAACATGCCCAACATATAAGCCCACATGGGGGTGCCTATCTGAAACCAATATGAAATAGATAGTTTAGCCCATCAAGCTTATATGTGGACATTTATTTATTTATTTTTCGAATGTGGGATTGGGTTTTCACCCAACACAATTACTCAATGTGGATAATTCTATCAGATCAGGAGTTCTACTAAATTTAAAGCAGTCATGCAAACCATTCTTTCTTTGGGAAATGCATTGAACCAAGGGACTCTAAGGGGTGAGTCTGTTACTGCTTAAAGTCATTTTTTGGTATTCATAAGTCGATTCTCTCCCTAGAGGGGATTTCCGGCCGCCACCCTCATTCTTTTTCCGGCCAAACACTCTATCCTGATCCGTCCTCTCTACCTCTTTGGTATGCAATACGGGTTATCAGGGTGGGTTTCTTCTTAGGGTGGTTGGTTATGCGTTTTTTCTCACCTAATCTATTTGAAATCCTCTCTACCGAAACCCTAACTATTATTTATTCAATCGATCCTGTTTGAGGGTATCATTATTATTCTCGTTAGGGTTTCGTTGTATGGTTATTGCAATCGTATCTTCCTTATGTCGGTTTAATGATTGTTATTTAAACAATCTTATTTTTATACGATCTGTGGGTTTGTTCATGGTTGGATCGATTCCCTAACTTATTTAGGGTCGATCTCTTCTTGAAACCCTAACATGTTTTCTGTATATCCTATTTAGGGTTTCGATATATTGAATTGTATTGTATATTCGATAGCCTTTTGGCTTTCGATATCATCTTTTTGCATGTAACCCTCTTTAGGGTTTGGTTATTGGTTCGTTCCATATGGATGCTGCTGGTTTGAAAGTGGGTTATGGGAGAGAGGATGTTGCATTGGAAGTTAGGGTTTTGAAAACCCTATGCGTAATCTGATTATCAAAGACATCTGAATAATGGTTTATCTTGGTCTTTGTGATCGATTTGATGGGAGTTAGGATTCTGTTGTTGTGTATGACGAGGACGAATCCTTCGTGGATATGAGGAAGATTTAATTCGCTACTTTGAGGAGGATACATTCGATTGCTCATGGGATCCATGTAATTACTAAAATAACAGGCCAGTTTTCACATTTTGTATTACTGCTAATAAATTTATGGTTTCTTGACTTCCCTTCCATTTTTGTCAGGTTGTTTTCCAGTTGCCACATATTTGATGAAATTTGTAATAATGTTCAATCAAGCACATAAAGAAAATATCCAACAAATAGAGGAAGAGAAGCAGAAGGAAGAAAGGTAAAGCCTCAAATAACTAACTGATCAGTCTCGTATTTAGTCATGACATTACCTAATTTCCTTAAAAAATGCTAATTACAGTAACTGTTTTTTATTTAATGTCTTTTTATCCCGATGAACTTGACAAAAATGCAGAAGGATTCTGAGGATGCAGAAGCAGCACATGGCAGATTCATTCATTTTGGCAATGTTGATGATTAGGTGTCGGTTTCAAAACAAGTAGTTGTTGAGTTTCAATTTTACTAGTTTTTTACTTTTGTGGTCACAGAAGATGACCCAAAAAGTTAAACCATGACCATGATAGATTTGGTCCAGTATATATTTTGTGCATAGTTCTAGAGCTTGTAAATATTCAGGAAAGTGTGGAGTTACAATGAATGATGTGGACTTTCTTATTTATACTTTTAGTGTGCTTGTAAAGTTAGGACAAGATTATGAATGCATATTTAAGAGGATTTACATGCATACATACGCACATAATACATACAAACAAACATAAACCCCGTAGTGACATACATATGACTACACGAGTCAAGTTATTATATATTAAATTTCAGATTACATAGGTTAAGGTCATGTACTTAATCATACCGCCTTTATGAATGTATATCTGAATCCTTAGATAGGGTACTTCGTAACTTTTCTCCTCGAATTTGATATGTATACACCTCTATTAACAAAATATTAGATTACATGAGTCTAAAAAATGTCATATACGAATTTAGATTAATGTCTTTTAAAAAAAAACTCATGGGGGCTTCCAATCTTCCAAACTGATATCTATGGAAGCTCAAGAGCTCTTAATAATTACTGTATTTCATTTATTGTCAATAGTTAAACTTTCTGTATAAATACCATGCATGTGGATTAGTGGATATACGATATCATTATTTCCAACTAAACATTTTCTTAAGACCAAACTCAAAATGGGTGGCAGAGGTGGCGGCAAAGGTGGTGGTGGAGGTGGCGGCAAAGGTGGTGGTGGAGGTGGCAGCAAAGGTGGTGGTGGAGGTGGAAGCAAAGGAGGTGGTGGTGGTGGTGGAAAAGGAGGTGGCGGCTCAGCAAAAGGTGGAGGTGGTGGTGGTAAAAGCGGAGGAGGATCGGGTTCCATGAAGGCACCGGGTGGTGATGGTTCTTATATTTCAAGGGCTGGTTTTGAGAGCAACCCGAAAGGTTATTTTGATGGCCTTCATGCTGGTTCCAAGGGTTGATGAGCCAAATTTTGTAATGAACAATGAGAGGCTAAGAATGTTATAATTATCTTGTTATGCTAATTAAATAAAAATTATGTGGTAACCTGATTTTATTTTCAATGTTGTTGTGAGTTAGTGCATTTTGCTAATTGTTTTTCAAACGATAATTCATTAAAAACACGTCACCAAGATACTAGAGGATAAGAAAGAAGATCACCATGAATTGATATCGAAGCATATTTAGGATTGGCATCCATCGGGTCCATAAGATCGAGTATCGACTTATTAACCCTTTGAACAATCTAAGAACACAAAAGGACTAAACTTATCATAAGCAAATCTACATATGTAGCTTTACAAGGTCGTTGAAAATATGAAGAAGTATACGTTGTTTTTCTTTTCTAAAAAAGAATGGAGTTTTGATAATTAAGTTGAACATTTTATTTTCTTTCACCAATATAAAAACCAATAATTAACAGACAAACAGTCGGTGTTATTTTGAAAAATGTAAGTAATAAAAAAACATTTAATAAACCATTTTCCTAATTATCAAAATCTAAGATATATTTATTGTAAATTAATATTTTGTGTGTGATATATTGGATTTACACGTTGGATTAATGTTTCTTAAACATGAAGATGTGGTATCAACCAAATTAGGATTTTATTTTTATTTTTAGAAAGGCAACATATTATTAAACCTCGAAAGAAACCAAATTAGGAATTTAGGAGGAAAAAGGACATGTGTTGGATATTATTTGTATCCCTCTTGTGAAAGTGAATGTTACCCTCACATTTGGCTCAACATATATATGGTAGTTCGATTTCTTAGGATTCAGAAACAATAAAATTTCAAATTATAGCTGTTGATGCATTTTTGTTTACAAGAAATTTGGGACATTGAAGGCCTGGTTATCTCCCAAGTACGACATATGGACGAGGTAAGCCTAATAGACAACACAATCGCTCTTACATATGAAAGGGTAAAAGCCATAAAATAATAACGTACTTTCTAAAATGTACCGACTTGAAACACTTACTTTTTTATCAACATATACACCTACGTACTTTCAAATTATGTTCCGACTTTACCCATATGACCGATTTATATTAATATAATATTATATTAAATAATATTATTTTATTACAATATGGGTAAAGTCGGAACAAAATTTGAAAATACGTGGGTGTATATGTTAATAAAAAAGTAAGTGTTTCAAGTCGGTAAATTTTAAAAAGTACTTTACCCTATATGAAACTGTTAATGTTTTGGTATGCCAACATGATCTATTGAGGACTTGTTATTTATATCAATGAAACCGTTTGTTAAGGTTCTTTTATATATGTTTGTTAATGTTTTAATTGTTTATATAAACTAGAATTAATATTATATATATTTCATATTTTTTTGCTTTGTTAGTTTATCGGTTACGATAGGTGTCTTGATGAACATGCATTTTTTTTCAAACGAATGGACATGGATACAAAACTTTGTTTGTTTAAGTGTCCGTGCTAGTTCGCTTTTTCTATGTGTACCTTTATTTCATTACTTGCTATGTTATAGTCAATCCAATTGTCAGGTTAAATTTAAATTAAAAAACACAAACAAGCCATGTCCGTGTTCGCTTGCAGCCCTAGCCGGAGCTCCTTATCCTCCACCACCGCCACCACCACCTTTGTTCAAGAGGCATAGTTTGTCAATAACTGAATCCTTATTGAACCGACAACCCAACAAGCTGAAACCCTTGCATTGGTCAAGTCTAAAGAGTGCAGACCAAGGAAGTTTGTGGGCTGAGATACAAAATTATGATGAAGCTACAAAGTAAGCTGTTTTCTATTAGGTAAACAGTGTCTCCCACGAAGTGTTACTTCATTTTCTTATGGTTTATGCAACATTAATTAGGGTTCTCGAGATTGATATGTCAGAACTCAAGTCTCTCTTTTTAAGAGAAAGCCGAGAAGAAGAACAAGCGGCGGCAAGATTAAAACCTCCTCAGGTAATATTTGCTGATAAATAATACATCTGACATCATGCAAAACGTAAAACATAATCCACTAAATTAATCTTCTCCTTTTAAGTTGTCACGATTGCTGTTTTTAATTCGAAGTGTTAATTCGAGATGGAAACAGAATGAGCTTAAAACTCCAAAGACATTGTATTTTTTGTAGATTGACCGTGAGAGGGCACATAACTGCACAATCATGCTTTCAAATGTCAAGATACCATTTAATGAACTGATGGTAAGGTCAAGTATTTATAATTATACAAGAACTTATTTTTCTGGTAATTACACAGACTCACACACACTGCTTAATTTGTGAAACTTGATAGGATCATGTCCTTGCTTTGGACGACTCGACACTTGATGCAGATCAATTGGACAACATCATACAGTTTTGTCCGACAAAAGAGGAAATGGACCAGCTTAAGGTAAAATGTTAGTTCATCTGTTTAAAGGTTAAATGGCAAGAGAAAACCTGACTTTGGGGATAAGATTAATTGTTGCCTACTTTGAATTAAGTTAAATACTACTGCAAAATTACACTACAACAAAACAAGCCTAATGCAGCCGTCCAAATACAATGCAAATCTATTGCAAAAGGCTGTTAGCAACGTCAGAAATGCAACGGATTTCGACTATTGCAAAAAGGCTCCATGCAAATTTACTTTGCAACCGAATTGCAACAAGCAAACAAATTTTTGCAACCGTTTTGCAACAAAAGATAATTCGTTGGAACTTAAGACTTTTTGCAACGAGGACCTTTTCCCACAATTTTGCTATGAATAATTTTTGCATCAACAGACAATTTGCAACGGTTATATTTTTGCTACGGTTTTTGCAATGGTAACTTTTGATAAAACCAATTTTTACGCCAGTTTAAAGCCAATTTTTTTATGATAAAAACTATATAGCAACAATAAAAAGATCAACACAACATCAAAAAGAAACTATAAAATTCAATATATTTATATATCCTATCTACGCACCCGATCTAAGATTGAACTACATGTGAAGATAACAAAATGTCTAAAAAGTTGATATCTAAAATCTAGCAACAAATATTACTAGTTATTAATGTTAACATCATATAACTTATTGGGTGGAGGAATTCTTGTGTATCTCTATCTCTCGTAACTGTCGACACTTCTTGTTATTCCAATTGCCTCTAACTCTCGTAACCAGCGATCCGTCCCAACTTTTTTCTTATTTCGGTCACGGTCCAGTCCGGCGTACAAACTGATCATTTTTCCTTCTTGGACCGGACCGACCAAAGGACCAGACCGGACCAAACAAATTCAGTCCTCGGTCTTGTTTTTGGGCTATTTCGGTCTCGGTCTTGGCCGTCCGGTCTTAGACTGATGCTCACCCCTAAGTCTAATAGCGGATATTGTTCATAAACTACTTGAAAACATTGAGACGCGTTGTCGAGTCAACCAAATCATGATTAAAACACAAACATACTCAATGAACGATTAAGTGATTCGACACCCAAACACGACTCATAACATGTTCATATCCAACCTTAACCTATATATTTTCGTCTCGGGTTGTGGTCTTGTTACGAATTGCCAGTCTTAGTTACGGGTTGGATAATTAATGCATGATAATTAGTTATATCTGTTCGTTTTATACAGGTTCCATACTTCCAGGATCATCAATAATCAAACAAGCATCATGTATGAAACATCATCAAGAATAATAAGAACAAGAGAATGGGTTTGAACCCTTTTCTAATCTGATATACAATAACGAAGGGTTGATTGTTTACAAAGAATCCTAACCTATTTATAATACATGAAGCGTATCAATGAACATCCAAACGATGTGATGTTTGGGATGTAACCGTTTCTCTAATAACTACCCTAACTGCTGGAATGGGCCTGTTGGGTTAACAGATATCGACCCATTATGCAGTCTTCTAATTCGACCCATATACAAATCATAAACTAAAATACAGAATTAACTTAACATTGTTTTTAACTAAATAATATAACATTTGTACTAACAACATTATGAGGCTAACAATTTCCCCCCTAATGTGTTAGTATCAAATTCTCTTGAGTGATCTTCAAGACTGCCATCATTGTTCTTCATCTTCAAGACTAACACCAAAACGATTCTGACTTGTCTCTATTGCTCCATCCTTCACTCTCTTTCCCTTATGGTCTTGCAGGTCCATGGCCAAGCCATCATTGTTTGCGTCTCCTACATCTTTTGACTTTTCACCCCAAGGTACATTAGCAGTTTCATGGCAGACTACAATGAGATCAACAAACTTCTTATAACATGCAGTCGCAACTGCTTCATCATCTTTGGTATCTAGTCCTTGAAGTTTTGCAATCATTCCATACTTGTCACTCAAAAACGTGTACCCTTTCTCTTTTCCTTATTTGCTTGAATCTGGTCTTCATCATCTCCACCTTTGTCGCAACAAAGAGGTCTTCAACTTTTTGTGTCGATTTGAAACACTTCGTGCCCTAGACAACTTTGTTTGTCTCGGCTTTATTTCCAAAGAACTCGCAAATTCTTGGTAAACAACAAGTTGTATGGCCAAGTATTCTTGTAACTTCAACCATGGTGAAAAAACCAGACTTCAATCTTACTGCTTTTGAATCTTGAGTGATGATCAAAATCATGAATTGTTGTGTTGTTTGATTCCTCGTCGCTCTGATACCATGTTCGTTTTCTACAGGTTCCATACTTCCAGGATCATCAATAATCAAACAAGCATCATGTATGAAACATCATCAAGAATAATAAGAACACGAGAATGGGTTTGAACCCTTTTCTAATCTGATATACAATAACGAAGGGTTACTTGTTTACAAAGAATCCTAACCTATTTATAATATATGAAGCGGCATCAATGAACATCCAAACGATGTGATGTTTGGGATGTAACCGTTTCTCTAATAACCGTTTCTCTAATAACTACCCTAACTGCTGGAATGGGCCTGTTGGGTTAACATATTCGACCCATATACAAATCATAAACTAAAATACAAAATTAACTTAACATTGTTTTAACTAAATAATATAACATTTGTACTAACAACATTATGAGGCTAACAATATCAACCGGATCAAGGCAGTACATTAATTTAGACATATCGTTTATTACATCAGTTAACTCCATTACATCGGTCAAGGCATAACATATTCAATAAATCTTGTTACCTATTAATAAGGAGTAGTGCATCCTAGATAGATACTCTTGTCTTTCATGTTGTTTTCTTCTTCATTTAAATTCCGTTTTTCTTGGTTAAATTTAAGAACCAAAACCCTCAAAACCATTGATTTTACTTGCTTTCAATTAAATCAACAAAATACCAAAAAAATAATAATAAAAAAGAAGAAGAAAAGGTATACTTTCCTCTTAGGCCACTTGCATTTACATCTCGAATCTAACTCACTATTCCTATAAAGAATGATTAATCCTCCTGACTTGCCTATACTACACGACAATGATTAGGTACACTGTTAAGTGGTTGTAAAGCTTGTTTTGCGACCTCACATTACTACCCTAAATAAGGTTCTTAATTTACTCTTTAGAGTACTACTAAGCTCAATGAGAATATGAAATACTCTCATTTCTATTTCTATTTCTTGTCTCTTATACTCATTCAATTCACATTGTCTGTTTAGTAGACACATGTATTTCTTGTCTCTTATACTCATTCAATTCACATTGTCTGTTTAGTAGACACATGTATTTCTTGTAATTCACATTGTCTGTTTAGTATACACATGTGTAACCCATCAACATCCCTTTGAATACCCATTGTGAAAATTATTGTTCGATTGCACTCAATCCCTTTAGGTACGACGAGTCAGTTATATTTGAGATCTTATTGTCATACATCTATAGACAAGAATGACAAGTGGTGTCACCTTATTGGTTTCGTGCCATGAAAAATGACATTGGTCGTGCATCGTTCGTGTGTCGGCCATAACTTGGGTGTGTCAGAAAGCTCACAACACGTGGCATATACAATTTGGTATCGGTTGATGGTAGTACGAGCCGATTACAATTGAGATCTCTCAACTTCATACATCCAAAGAGTAGACAATTGTTGGTTATGTGTGCATAATATAACATATAAACTTATATTAGTGATCTTTGGTTATGGGTCGGCCGAATACCCATTTAATGGGGTATTTGGTTTTTTGACTTGGCCAAAGAAACAAACTAATATAAAAGCTTGACAAGGTGATATGTTTGTACATGTTTGTTAAAAAAAAAGTGAGGTTATATGTCTTCAATTATCAAGGCACAAATTAACATAAACGAGCTAAGTGAACAAACATACATAAACGAGCTAAAGTAAAGTATTGAATATTAAATTATTGTAGACACACGGATTAAAAGATAAATTACACATGAGACCAAAGCAATGGGAATTTCCCCCATCGGCAAGACATACAAGGTAAACTACATGAATTTTCGGTAAGCAATGTATAAAGACTATTTCGACCAAGAAACAATGATGGTGAGTGGTCTAAGGTGATTTTTTATTCTTATTTGTTAAAAGGGAATCCGCTTAGTGAAGTAACTCGATCATTGATATCATCATTTCGAGATGTTACTAAGTTATCATCATTTCGAGATGTTACTAGCTTAGTGAAGTAACTCATTGATATCATCATTTTAAAATTTGTATTGAAATTGCAACGAAAAGAAATGATAAATTATTTTATATTTAAATTATGTTTTTCGTTTCTATTCCATTCAAATTCATATTTGTTGAAATTGCAACTACAAAATAAATGATAATTTGTTTTAGATTCAATTTTTGTTTTCCGTTGCAAATTTCAAAAATTTGCAACCGAATTGCAACTGAAAACAAATGATAATTTTTTTAGATTTAAATTTTGTCTTCGGTTGGTATTCCGTTGCAAATTATGAAAATTTGAATTGCAACAGAAACAAATGATAATTTCTTTTAGATTTAAATTTCGTCTATGGTTGCTTTTCCGTTGCAAATTTTTATAATTTGCAACGCCTTTGCAACGGAAAAAATAAAAATAAATGTAAAAGATAATTATTTTAAATTTTGCAACGGATTTGCAACCTTTTTCTTTGTCGTTGCAATTTGGTTGGTAATCCGTTGCATTACAGTTGCAAATTTGCAACAAAATTGACTGTTGCAAAATTTCGTTGCATTAGCCTGGTTTTGTAGTAGTGTTAATCCAATTGTAAATGAAGCACTTTATATATTCAATAAAACACTAGTTTAATTTCTAATTTTCTGATATCAAAGATCTTTCGTTTGTATAACTAAAAGTAATCTTTGAAAATTTTAATGTTTGACATTTAACTTCAAAAGTAAGGATATTTAGTTTTGTAGCATCTCTTATTCAGTTTTTCTTTCACATGTTTATGGTCGTTTTTAATCATACTTCATAATGGTTTATAATATTATATTGTTAGGATTACAAAGGTGACAAGGATGAATTGGGAAAATGTGAACGGGTTTGTATTACACATTTATTTGTTTGTTTATTATGATGATGAGCTCGAACACCTTAGTTAAGATAAGCTCATAGCCTTCAGAACTAATGAAAGTTGGTTGCATTTTGTATTTTCTTGCAACAGTTCTTCGTAGAGCTAATGAAAGTTCCGCGCGCAGAATATAAGCTCATAGCCTTCTCTTATATGTTACGGTTTAAATCACTCGTCAGAAGATATTCTTACATATGAACCTTATCTGGTGTTTATAGGTCTATATTGTAGTCTAATGCTCAAGTTTGTTTTAATTTAGGTTTCCGAGCTTCGACAGTGCCTAAACTTTTGTCATAGTTCTATAGAACATGCAAGTTAATTATCATCGATTAGTCTCTAACAAGATTATTCATTGAAACTCTATATCTCATAGGTGTTGGTGATTCTATCAGATCAGGAGTTCTTCTAAACTAAAGGGAGTTATGCAAACACTTCTTTGTTTAGGAAATGCATTGAACCAAGGGACAGCAAGGGGTAGTTTGGGTTATTATGCGATTAGTTTGGTAGTTAATCTAAAAAAAAATTCGAGTTTTTTGCCTTACAAAAAAATGAATTTGGTTTTGTTTTAGGTGGTGCCATTGGATTCAAGTTGGACACCCTTCTAAAACTGGCAGATATTCGTGCAAGGAATAGTAGAATGACGCTTATGCATTATCTTTGTAAGGTACTCATTTCTTTTGCTTTCATGTATACTCTTGTCCTAGGTCATAAACGTATCACTTTGATATTTGGAACAACCTATGATTTCTTGCTTTCACCTTTTTTTTCATGGTAGTCGTTGCTTGATGCCAATAGGTATTGGTTTTAATTACGTTCTCGACTAGCAATATCGAACGTATACGTTAATCGGGTTTGTGTGTGATACTCTTCAAGGTATCTATTTAGATACTTAAGGTTTCGTAAGGTTTCTTGTTCCGTTACTAAGAGATCAATTGCCAAGCAAGGTTAGCTTTTCTTAATCCCTTTTAATTAATTAATATTGTATTAATTATGTGTTTATTAATTACGTGGTAACATAATTACATTAACTAGATCCTATATCCGCTGCGTACTCGTAGATGTTACTGGTTAACTTGTTCTAAAATCCCAACAGTGGCATCACGAGCCAACTCGTTTTTGCGATTATGGGTTACACGTTTCTGAATTAATAAACATGTTTTAAAAGGGCTGCATGAAACCTAGTTTAGTTATTTTGTTTTATTTTAATTTTGACAACTACATGCAATACTTGTCAATTTTAATAAATAATAACTAGTCACACACAAATTAAAATTATATTGATAATTAGAATTAATTTGTTAATTAGAATTTAATTTACATGTTAATTATAAATTACTTTGTTAATTGAAATTAAATTGTTAATTAAGAATTACATGTTAATTAAAATTACTTTGCTAATTTGAATTAAAAGTTAATTTGAATTTATTAATAGTTAATTAGAATTATTATGATAATTAGAATTACATATTGTTTATTAAATACATAAAATTGCGTAATTACTTGTTAATTGAGATTGCCATGCTATTTTATGTGTTTTTCCGGCCACAAGACCCACTCAATTGCTTTTCTAAGTGATGTATGGGGCGATCCAGGTACTGCATCCTAGTGACGGTCTTATGGTTCTCCGTTTGGGGAAGACTCGCAAGAGGACTCGGAACAATATGTGGTTATTTATATTAATGTTTATGCTTGTATGTTTGTGATTCCTATATGTGCATTATTACTTGCTTTGACACCTAATTGTATGCAATATGGAATAATACATATCGTAACCACAACATTAATATTGGTCTTTATTTACACGCCAAAATACCATGCTCATTGTGACCTGCTATTTGATTCGTGGAAAATTGTTTTTGTAAAATAAATTGACCTAATATATGAAACACGTTTTCAAGAATTTAAAAACTAGACGCTATGGACACTTGGTATGTACGGCTCACCCACTAGAACAAACTCAAAAGGGGGTTTAAAGAAGTGAACACAGCCTCACTGAAAGGATGTCTAAGGTTATGCTTCAGTGCTTACCTGGTCCTATGCCTCCCTGTGCGTTCGATTGGAGCTACCGTGAACCATGTTGATCACTACAGTGTCATTACCAAAGTTTTTAAAATTAGTGTTACAAATTTGTTTTGCATGCTTCTTTGTACACGACTTTTACCACATTTATATGTGCATACCTATTTGTTAATATTAAGTCTGTGCCACCCAACTATGGACACGTGCACTTGGATTGACTTCTCTGGTCAGACCTAAGGGCCTTTCCAACCCATGGTAATTATTTCTCACTGGTCAGACCTCTGGTTATTTTTACACGTTCATACTTGGTCGACTTATATTGAGTTAACCTGGTCAGACCTAGGACCCGAGGCATAAGATGAGAACTAAACATGCTTTTGACATTATTACTTGATACTAATGCCTTAAACAGTCTCATAAATCTAAGAGTTGCATTTTGCAATTAACGCTCGCCGCTTACCTCTTGTCCTATTTTTTTACACACTGGTCAGACCTATGGTAATTAAGTGGGGTTGCAAGATGGATCTTAGTCTTAATTAGTAATTAATTGGGTAGTTAATTCTTTTAAGAATATAATTATCAAAAATACTAGATTTGAACTTTTTATGTTCTGATTAATTGTGTTATTGCAACATAATTCGTAAACAAATTTGTTTTTCTTTGAAAGACAAACTTAGTCTCTTTTCCTAGTAAGAAGAGTGAGACTTATACATATCTTTTCTCCTTAGTTGGCAAACTAAGATAGGATTCCTAAATTGATAAACTCTTATAAGATCTTTCATTACCCTTTTCGTGGTCTAGAGTTAATTGAAAGATAGAATATTTTGTGTAACTGGAAACATTGCGTTTAGAGCTACCAAAATAAACAACATCCTGCACTTGTCACGATGTATGAGTTTAAACCGCAAAGAGTGAAGGAATTACTAGCATATTTGCTAGGTAATCTTCTTGGGCTCTTATTATTCCTAAAGTGCTAATTACCCTTGGGGCTATGTAGACGATAAAGGAGGAATGCATGCTAAAGATTCAAGTTAATTGAATGAAAGAATGGCTAGTCCATTGTCTACATAAGTAGAACTTCATATACTCTGCTCAATACCTAAGTACATGCTACTCGTAGGCAATTGAAGAGAATAGGAAAGTATATAAAACTGCTATATGCTTTCTACTAGAAATGTAACACTTACAATGTTGACAAATCCAGTGGGAGCAATTGCATTTTATTACTGAAATATCATTCATGTAATGTTGTCAATTTCAGTGGGAGCTACGGGATTTATTTCCTGTTAGTCACCCATATCATTTCAAACTTGCTTTGAAATAGTTCATTACTTTCATAATATGAACAACCATTGCTTAAAGGAAGATTGCATTTTATTTTATAAGATAACAAGTTGCCTTCCTGCTGTCGCTTCCTGAAGTGTTATCTATAGAATAATAATCCACAATTATTTATTAAAGGTTATGGTTCTACAACTACTTATGATCTCTATGACATTATCATATTGTTTGAATAATCAATCACGTGTTGTTTGTTTTCAGAATATGATGTTGTACCTTACACAAGTGGGAGAAATCTCAAAGTGTGTGCAATGAACAACAATATTATTGGTATCTCTTGACCGCAAGGTAAAGAAAACTAATAATTCTACTAGGACTTAAACACTTTAGATGTTTAATACCCTACTACATGTAAATAAGAATTCTACTAGGACTTAAACACATGAGATGTTTATTGCCCTACTACATTCTAATAATGATTCTACTAGGACTTGAACACGCTAGATGTTTGTTGCCCTACTACATTCAAATGTCATGATATAGTGTAAAGATACTTCAACATTTGACTACATGTTTTAGTCAACATAATTATGGTTATATGATAATGATCATAATTCTGAAGTATAAAATTAACTTGAAATTACTATAGAACTCAAGAGTTTGCGTTCATGATTACTTTTGTTAGTATAATTATGCTTACATGTTAAGACATAATTATAAAGTCCTTGAATTAGTCAATGACTTATAATCTAAAGTATATATAGTAAATGTGTTATGTCTTCTAGTTAACACATAAACATGAGACTTTGAATTATTCAAAGACTAATAATGTATTATTGAAATGTTCTGTTTTCTTGTTAACACATGAACATATAATCCTTGAACAGTTCTGTCTTCTTGTGAACATGTGAACATAAGGTTCTTGTATTATTCAATGAATATAAATTGTAGCATGTACTTGGTTCGTAAATACTTTATATGCAATTTGGCTTGACCCAATTGACAAGTATTTGGTCCCAAGAGAATTAAGTTATCTATAGAATTCTGATATAGTCTCACAATTCTAATAACTCATAGGATACCACTTCATTATGGTATGTCTTATGTGTTCGATCAAACCTTATTCATATTGTTTGGTTTCTAATAGCTTTAATTGCTCTACCTCCAAAAACATATCAAGGTTAGAAATTGCGTGTGTCATGGATACACTCAATATAGTACAAACCTAGAAGGTATTCAAGACAACCCATAACTGAAAACCCTAATTCATTAGGGATTTGAGGTTTTACTATTCAAACCAATTGAATCATAAACCCTTTTGAATTTTTGATTTTTCTACACTTCCTAGCTTGAAGATTGTAGTTTTGGTGTTCTTCCTAGCTTGACGAAACACAAAACTATTGCTAGAATTTTTGGTTAAAGAGTGATACTAAATTAGAGTTTTTCTATAAACCCTAATTTGAGTTGTTGGAAGGAATTCCATTATGTCTTGATTTAAGTTCTGAATTTGTTAAATCTTATGAAGCATTTTATTAACAAATCTTGATATGAGAACTTAAAATGTATTTTGTGGTTCTCCATAAGGAACAATTTATTGTTGCTTAAATACTTAGTGTTTAGAGAATTGTCTTTACTTACAAAAGTAAGTGGGAGTATATACATATCTCAAAGTTTTTTGAGAACAAAATACTTAACCTTCTAAAATCTACTTATTAATGTCATACTAAGGTTAAACATGAAAATGTTGACCGAAGTATAATGATTACTCTCATTCATAAATCCGAAAGAATGCCTCATCACTTGAGTGATATTTTATATCAATGCTGAGGGATATAAGTTAGAAGATTATTGTAAATCAACTAACTACTAAAGTATATTATCACATATTGAATCTGATAAAATATTTTAGAACTATGAATGAAAAGATGCAGTCCTTAAAAGGCAAATTGAGTTTTGAGCTTGATTGTTATTTCGCCTAACTGTTAACCTATGAGGTTGGAATGAGTTTCTTTTGAAGAAAGACTCACAATGACGAAATTGTATACATATTAATGTTTGGCATTTAATAAGAAGTTTTTAATCATACTTAAGCAATTGACTGTGATTAAATTTTCTTATATAATACATGCATTAATTATATAAAGATATTTAATTGTCATTCATGTGATTTGTATGTTGAATATGACAATTAGATTTTATAACTCTTTCTTTATGATTACCTTTTGCGAGGACGGTGTGTAATCAAAAGGATTATGAATTTATATTATCTTTATGTAGTATACAATATTTATGCAATCCAAGTTTAGATTGGATCATGCATCTAAGAGCTGAGATCTTAAATCTAATCACAATATGATTCTGACTGAATTAAGATATCTCTTGAGTACATCTGACATTGAGTGGGAGCAATGTGTTTTTCCTTAAAATTAACATGTTGAAGATATCATTCTATTTAAGCTAGATATTGATCCTTAAGCTTGGAATGAAATTTCACTTGGAATTTAGGGAATAAAACAAACAACCTTGGAATAAATGTTTATTTGGAATAAACAAATGCGGAAAATAAGTCTGACACAAATGCAATATATCATTTGAGCGAGTCTTAAAATGATATATTTCACTTGGAATAATTTACATGGATGGAAACCTTGTGTTTTTAAACTAAGGGTTTATCATGTATATATTATATTGTGTATAAGACTAGTTGTTGCTTTTGTATAAGAACAAAATGAGCTGACAACAACAATATCTAATTGAGAGAGTTTAGATTATTGTTTTATTAATGTTTACGAATTATAAAGCGTAGTGTTGTATAAGTACAAACGATGCTAGAGGATTATTTATACTAGTTGTAGTAGGATTTTATCTTTTATGATAAATCTGCTAACTAGCTATGCTCAACATAGAGCATTGTTGCATTACACATTAATGAATGAGAATACTTTACACTTTTAGAAACTGTAAAGATGACTGTCAGTATGTCGTTGATTTCTAATACCTCATGCAAGGTAAGACGACATCTCCATACTATAATTCTTGCAATAGTATTAGCATATGAGATAAGACACTCATCTTATATTTCAAATCACTCACTATATGTGAAATTTGAAACAAGTATTCGGAAAGTTTACTCAGATGACTATTTAGTTTTTCTTTTAAAGAAAGGTTGAAAATGTTGGAAACATTAGGGTTCAACTTACTAAATGAGTTTCATGCATATCTGTTTTAGTATTTGGATAATTGGGATTGAAAGACAATTTTTACTTTATGATGAATAAAGATACTTGGTATTTGTTATTCATTCATATAATAATTGTTATCCTATATTTGCATGTTTAATCCTTGAATAATTTTATTATTTTAAATATGTCCATTGTCGGTTAACAATATGGGAATATTGTTATGTAAGGCAAATGTGAGTGTTGGTTATATTCTAATGAGAATGTGGATTGTTCCCGCCAAACTCATATGTATTCACTAGAGATGCATATTGGATTACCCAACTTTCAAACATTTACTTTTGGATCCTTGTCATAAGTAAAATATTGAAAATGGTTTGTTATCTTCATCCTTAGACTTGAGATACAAGCAAGTTCTGTTATGTGTGGATATCATTTTTTGTAAGTATACGCAAAACGCTATCTGAACAAGGTAGTTATAAAAGCTATATTTCGGAGTGATGTGAAGCAGCATCCACAACACTTGTAATCAATAAAGGATTTGTTACTCCACTTGATATGTGCGGAAAGATACCATGGCGCCTCTCCAGATTTAATAAGATAATTGTTCGGCCGAATCCAAAGGGTAATGCAAGATGATACTTGATTACATTTGGTATATCTAATTAAATTCTATAACGAGATTCTAAATGGTTAAACTATATGGAATGATTTGAGATCCGTAATCCATGGTTTAACGGTATCTATAACAAAGGATGATTAGAGCAAGACATTGAATGACCATGCTACTGAGAAACTTTTACGAAACTATTCTCTCAGACACTTTTAGTTAAAAAGCGAGTGAGAGCGTTTGCTAGGCGTTTCCGTCGTTAGTTTTGTATGCCATTCGACACACCAACTCCCAAGTGGGAGCTGTTGGTTTGTGGGAGTTATAAACACGACAAAACGACTAAGAGTGTGTGAGCCGATGGGGGCACACACGATAAACACGAGTATACGTGACGAACGTGTTTATACTTGAATAAACATAACCGTTATGCATGTAATTTTACCCGATCGCTAATGTTGACCCATGGGCTGTTTTGGATAGCTAGTTGGGTCAAAGATGGACTGCCTTGGGCCATGTATACCATCTGATCGGGCATGTAGGATGGAGTGGGTTTTTCTGCTTGGACTTTTGACTTGTCAAACAAGTCTTGGTGTCCTAGTATAGGTTGGTCAAGACCTTATATATATCAACCGCTCACCCCTCAACTGGTACGTATAAAATATATCCTTCCAATACCCTAATTGATCCACTGATCCCAGCTCAAAACACAGTCGATGTCATCATGAATTGATTAGTGGTTTTGGCTTGTTCTTGGTTCATATAATCTCTATACTTGCATCATAATTTGATCCAAGATGTGTTAGGATTTGGTGTTTGTTTTGCTCCTCCTGGTCAGCAGAAACATCACCAACAGAGTTTTCTGTTTGGTTCTTTTCTCGAACAGCAAGAAGGATATATCGGACAACTCCTTGTCCGATATCGGGTAATATGTGAAAACAGTTTCTTTTGCTGTTGTAGTTCACGGATAGAAAACAAGCAGGTTTCTTGGGTTTTTTTGTTCAAGTAATATTCAAGTTGTATCACTTGTTGATTGGTTTTAATTACGTTCTCGACTAGCAATATCGAACGTATACGTTAATCGGGTTTGTGTGTGATACTCTTCGAGGTATCTATTTAGATACTTAAGGTTTCTTGTTCCGTTACTAAGAGATCAATTGCCAAGCAAGGTTAGCTTTTCTTAATCCCTTTTAATTAATTAATACTGTATTAATTATGTGTTTATTAATTACGTGGTAACATAGTTACATTAACTAGATCCTATATCCGCTGCGTAGAGGTTACTGGTTAACTTATTCTAAAATCCCAACAATAGGTTCTTGCTGGCAAATTACCTAAAGTCCTTGATTTTTCCAAGGATCTTGGAAGTTTGGAACCTGCGTCAAAGGTAAGCTATTTGGAGTTTTAAGCAGTTCTTATAAGAAAGCGATGTTGGATTTCGTTAAGTGTGATGATGTTGATTATTTTTTGCCAGATACCGCTGAAACTATTGACAGAGAAAATGCAAGTCGTTACCGGAGGATTTGATAGAGTTATTGCGGAAAAACGATTTGCCAAAAAAGAGGGACGCGTATCCAAAAAATTTCGGAAGGTAAGAATACCAGTTTAACGACATGGGGTTAATTATCTAGCTATTATTGTTACAGATTGTACGGTTGAGAACATAGCTGATATGCCTCGAGTTACTTATCATATATCAGTTTGACGACATGGGGTTACTTATCTAGCTATTTGAGTGAGGTTTAAAGTGTTTTTTGGTTTGAAATTTTTTAGGACTGGATGTTTTGTTTGGTGTGTGTAAATCTTGAAAGGGAGGTTTGGGTTTTGATTGGGGATTTTGGTATTTTATAAAGGAGTATCAGTTAGTCCTTAACTCTATTACTAATTCTATTGACTAGGGTCTAAAGAAGTTCCTTTGTTCAGTGGATAATGAAGTAAAATCCTTGGTCTCTTTTTATAACACTCTGGTATGTTTTATATTTTTTTAGATATATAAGATACAATCGTCGGTTTAAAAATTATATTTCTTATCAAAGGCTTGTCGTATATTTCACAGGTTACAAATGCGTATGCTTTAGCTAGGTACTTTGGCGACGATCCCGCCAACTGCGCATATGAGCAAAGTAATAAGAAAATCACTTTGAAAGATAACGGGTTTCATATTTTTTATGAATTTGTTCATGCTTTGATGGTTTCTTGACTTGCTTTGCATATTAGTTACCATTATCCATTTTATTTTCCAGTCCTTTTAACTTTGCTAGAGTTTGCAAGAATGTTTAATCAAGCGATTGAAGAAAACACCAAACAATTTGTTAAGGTAAAAAGTTGTAATTACCTTAACAAGCTAATCCTTCGGTAATCCTTCGATCAAGCTCTTCGGATTGGATACCTTCGGATCTGTAAACACAAAGACAACACGCGTTAGCCTCGCCTAGGGTTTTATCCCTAGACCCAGCTCCGGCGTGAGAATGAGTATATATATATGTCAGAGTAAAAATACTATGAAAGTGGGTGAAGGTGAATTAACCTCGAATGCTGTTGCTTGGTTCCTTTTATAGATGCGGAGCTTTTATCCTCACCCGGAGATTACGTGGGCGATAGTGACTCTTTTGGGCGGGAGTTGACTTTACTCTGTTTAGATTCCGCCTGGAAAGGGTCAGTGGTTCTGACCAAGATTCCTTTCCTTTTATACATGATGATGTCAGGTGTCCGTTATGCCGGGAGGTTATGTTTAACCCTCCGGTACATGATTGCCTATATGCTTGGTCCAAATGGGCTAGTGTGCCTTATCCGGGAGATTTCATGCTGTGCCGAGCGGTTTTGGCTTATAGCTGGGGAGTTAGGTTCTTCGGCATTTGGCTAAACTGTCGGGAAGTGACATACGCCAACATGTCCCCGTATCATGTTAATGGATATGTTCATTATATGATATTGAAAGTCTGTAGCGTGCCTCGGCAAGTGTTTAGTTGGTCGTTCCTTTTTTCCTCTTAGTAACTCTTCCCCCCCTTTTTTTTTTTTTTTTTTTTTAACTGTAGGGTATGACCGTCGCCAGGTTGTGTGGCGGTGTGATTATGTGAATCTGGGGCACGTGGCGTGGCGTGTGTTGTGTGGCGAAGATTTTGCCACGTCATCTCTGACACGACGGGACGCCTCAGCTACCCCATCTTTTGCTTATAAATACGCTTGTTTCTCTTCATTTTTACCACCGTAAATTTTTCACTCACACGTCTCCTCTGCGTTATTTGGCCGAACGATTCCATTTGTTCCCGTCTTACGTCCGGTACTACTCTAGTTTTTCCTCTTTGGTTTTATAGGTGCGACCATTCCCTTCCGGCTAACATGTCTGAACCGTCCGGCTCGTCATCTGCTCGGGGATCGGGCGATTTCCGAGGGTCGATCCCAACCCGACCCAAATTTGACTTGGATAAGTATACTTCGGTTATGACCGAAGAGTCGTTGCAATGGGCCGTGAGGGAATTCGGGATACCTTCCGATCTTCATCCGAGGCTACCACCGGATGACTTTACCATGGGGCAACTCGGGGATGATGCCATAGGATTATACTTAGAATATTTTATTGAGGGTGGGATTTCTGTCCCTTTTTCTAGCTTCCTCTTAGATGTCCTCCATTATTACAAAGTTCACATTTCCCAATTAGTGCCGATAGGTTTACATAGGGTTACACTTTTTGAGGTATATAGCCGTAGCCTTCATATTACTCCCAGGACTTCTTTGTTCCGAGCCTTTTATAAATTACATAAACAAGGGCATTGGTTTACATTTGCTAAGCGAGATGGCAAGCAGTGTAAAGTGTGTTTTCAAGAGATTTTGTCTTCGTTAAAGGGTTGGAAAAGACAGTTCTTTTTGATTGATCGTCGGGCAGTACCTTTTGCTATGCCGTGGAGGCATCCGGACTCAGATGTTTCCGATCCGTTTCCCACCGGGGAGTTTTCTATGCCTCATGCGGATTTATTGTCGTGAATGTTATAGACTTGATTAAAATTCCGCCTCATTTTTTGTATGCCGTGGGGTTGTCGGCCAAATGGAAGTATCCGGGTTATCGGGCGACTCTGAAGGATGCCGAGGGGAATGGTACTTGGCCTGTATATGTATATTTTTTTTTTTGTTTAAGATTTTGTGTTTTCTTGTGTAACATTTTTCATGTGTTTTGCAGCTTTGACCATGTCTGACTATCTTATCAAGCCGAGCTATCGCAAGGGGGCTGCTATGACCCGAGGGGATAAGTACCAAGAGGGGCAAGCCCATATAATGCATGTTACCCTTCCGAGTCCCACTGGCACGGCGGTTCCGCCGAAGACCAATGCCATGAAGAGGGTCGAGGTGGCAAAAGTTCGGAGGCCAAAGAGAAGAAAAAGCCGCGGGCGAAGGCCTAGGGTTACAAACCCCGTAAGCGTCGGTTGGGGAAGTTGGCTCGTGCGCGAAGAGACAAAAGAAGAGTCCCGCTCCCGTGATCAACTTAGATTCCCATACGAATCCGACGCCGGCGAACACCATTCCGCCGGAGGGTCAACCACCGAATAGTCCTCCGGTTGTTAAAAAGGGAGATTTGGAGGGTCACTCCAGCAACAAGTTAGGGGATGCTAATGATGCTAATGTTGGTGTCGATGCGGAGGCTGGGCCGAAGGATCATGATGCCGAGGCTTCCCAATTTGTCGAACAGCCCGCTCCTCAGGAGGATGGTGAGTCGGTTTCTTTCTGCTCCGAATTATTTTTTCGTTACTATCGTTTGATTATTTCCGGTGTTTACTTAACTTTTATTTTGCACTTTTTGTAGCTAAATCTCCTTCTCCGCTGCGCCGTGAAGGCAAGGATACCGGTGATGAAGAAGGTACCTCGTCCAGCGCCACCTATGTGCCGGGGTGGTCAATCAAAAAAGACGAAAGGGTTAAGGGGTATGAAAAGTATCGGGATCTCATGGTTCATCTGCCTCCTCCCGCCGAAGAGGAATATATGCAAATTCTGTCAGATACTGAGGCAGCCCAGCGGTCCTGGGCTATACTGGCTAGGGGTTCTCTTGCCTTTGTGGATTTGCTTGTTCGCTTCGAGAGTCTTGACCTTGATCACCGCGAGTTGGTTGAAGAGCATAGTGGGTGTGAGAAAGTTGCCAAGGACAATTTTGCCTTTTGGATAAGACTCGACTGAACGAAAACGGCGAAGGATGCGCTTCGGCGAGACTTCGCTCGGGAGGAGGGTTTGAAGAAACAGGTTCGCACGCTGGAGGGTGAAAAGGCTGAATGGTTAAAATTGTCCCTTGCTCAGAGTGAAAAAATATCAAGTTTGGAGAAAGAGTTAATGGAGACGAAGGGGCTCGAAGAACGAAGAGGAAGAGAATGCCGCTCTTCGAAACAACGCCAAGAAATGGCCATTGCCGCGGGGAACCTAGAGATCGAACGGGCGAATCTTGTTAGGGATTTCATCCCGGCGTTCGTTGCTCGTCTTCACGGTAGCCACGAGTACAAGGCTTCTCTGGCTATACCTTTCAGCTTGAGTGGTATGGCCGGGTGGTTGGACGGTGTGTCCATTGGTCGTTCGGAGGAGGAGGTGCAGAAGATTTTGGCCGAAATCGAAGATTTGGACATTGATGCTCCTACCAAGTATTTAGCTATGTATGATGAACTCTTTGTCAAGGAGTATCCTTACGTTGCCAAGGTTCGAAATGCTTGCCATCGTCCTTTTAATTTTGTCTCGTCTTTGATGCCCGACCCGCCCGGATCATGCCGTTGGGGAAGAGATTGAGTCTAAGGATAAGGATGAGGGGACCAGTGCTCCTCCCAACTGAAGTTTGCTGTCGTTATGTTTTTATTTTCAGATAACTCTTTTGTGATGGCGATATTGCCGAACGATGTTGTTTTGTAATGATATATTAATTTGTAACTTTGAATGAACTTGTTCGGAGAATTTCTGTTTGTCGAATGAAATTGATAGTCGCTCCTCTTTTTACATCCCTGTATGTTATTTTCCTGTCTTTAAATATGGATCACTTTGTGTTTGTTTCGGCGATCTCATCTAGGCATAGATTTCTTGGTGTTGTACCATCTTTTTGTCGCCTGGGCAACCCTTTTTGGGTATAAACCGTTCGGCATTTTGTGGCAATCCTATTCGGATATATACCATCTTTTGTCGCCTGGGCAACCCTTTTTGGGTATAAACCGTTCGGCATTTTATGGCAATCCTTTTTGGATATGAACCATTTTTCATCGCCTGGGCAACCCTTTTTGGGTATAAACCGTTCAGCATTTTATGGCAATCCTTTTTGGATATGAACCATTTTTCATCGCCTGGGCAACCCTTTTTGGGTATAAACCGTTCAGCATTTTATGGCAATCCTTTTTGGATATGAACCATTTTTCATCGCCTGGGCAACCCTTTTTGGGTATAAACCGTTCGGCATTTTATGGCAATCCTTTTTGGATATGAACCATTTTTTATCGCCTGGGCAACCCTTTTTGGGTATAAACCGTTCGGCATTTTATGGTAATCCTTTTTGGATATGAACCATCTTTGAACATTGACCATTTTTCCCCGGAGGTCGCGAGCCTGGCGGGGGGATCATTTACTAATTATGTTCAGAAATCATTCATACGGAAAATTGTCCCTCCGAAATACGGGGAGCTTTGATTTTCATTAATAACTTGTTTAAACACATTGCCTCTAGGGCTTAACGGTTACAAAGCTTTCTTCTATCCTACAAGAAGCATTTTCTTAGGTTCACCGCGTTCCAGGTGCGGGGGACTTCTTTTCCTTCGGCTGTCTGCAACTTGTAGGAGCCATTGTCGTATGCCTCCGTTATTTGGTATGGGCCCTCCCAGTTGGGTCCTAACTTCCCTAAGTTTTCTTGTCTGCTGGCTTCATTTTTCCTGTAGACAAAGTCTCCTACTCTGAGTTTTTCGCCTTTGACCCTTCGATTGTAATACTGCTCCACTTTCTTTTTGTATCTGGCCTCTTCCACGGCTGCTGAGTCTCTTCTTTCTTCTAAGAGATCCAAGCTTAAGCGCCTCTCCTCTTCGCTTCCCTCTTCGGTCATCATCATTGTTCGGAAGGTGGGCATGCCAATTTCCGCGGGGATCACGGCTTCACTTCCGTATGTCAAACTAAATGGTGTTTCACCGTTGCTAGTCTTTAAGGATGTGCGATGAGCCCACAAAACGTTCGGTAGTTCATCGACCCACCCGGATCTACTTTTGCCCAGCCTTGTTTTGAAGCCATGCATTAAACTTTTGTTTGCTCGTTCTACCGCCACGGCAGTATTTATCTGTTTGATGTTTAGTTTTTCACACCAACGCTTGAAAGGGTCATGGATGAAGTTGCTACCATTATCTGTTACAATTATGTGTGGCAGGCCGAAACGACACACTATGTTATTCCATACGAATTTTATGACTTCTTTGCCTGTGGTTTTCGCTAGAGGTTTGGCTTCTATCCACTTTGTAAAGTAGTCGATGGCCACAATGACATACTTGACTTTCCCGGGTGCTTCAGGGAGAGGGCCCAATACATCCATTCCCCATTGGAAGAAAGGCCAAGGTGACATGATAGAAGTCATGAGATTCTTCGGCAGTTTGGGAACCGGGGAGTGTATTTGACAAGATTCACATTTTTGAATGACCTCTTGGGCATCCCTGTGCATTGTCGGCCAGTAGTATCCTTGTCTGATCAGCTTCGCAACCACGGATCTTGGGCCGGAGTGTATGCCACACGCCCCTTCGTGCACCTCCCTGACTACATAATTGGCTTGCAGTGGACCCACAAACCTCATCATTGGACCTAAATAAGACTTCTTGAACAGTACCCCGTCTTCCATGATGTAATGGGGTATCTTCATCCGCAAGGTTCTTGCTTCGTTTTCGTCGCTCGGCCATTTTCCTTCGGTAATGCACCGGACGATGGGAGACATCCAGTTTTCTTCCTCTTCTTCCACTATTGCTCCTATGACTTTCTCTTCGGTCGATGGTGTTTCCAATACTTCGACGAGTATTTCTTTTGTCAAGTGATCGAATGCAACAGATGCTAGTTTGCTCAGCACATCAGCCTTTTGATTCTGCACTCTGGGAATGTTTTGTATTCTGAACTGCCTGAAACATCCGATGTATTCCTTTGCCTTAGCCAAATACTTGGTCATGCTTTCTTTGTAGGTGGTGAACTCTCCGTTGATTTGGCTTGATACCAGGTTGGAGTCTACCTTAGCACTTAGCACTTGGATCTTCATGTCCTTTGCTATTCTTAGTCCGGCCAGCAATGCCTCGTATTCTGCCTCATTATTTGTGCTGGGGAAGTTAAGCCGCAGGGCATATGTGTACTCTGTCTGGTCAGGACTTATCAGCACCAAACCTGCCCCGGAGCCTTTTTTGTTTGACGCTCCGTCCGTAAACAGCGTCCATTCCTCCTCTTTTGTAGAGACATTGCATACTTCTTTGCTTTTTCCTTTTCTTCCTACTTTGCCGACCGGTATCTCGTTTATAAAATCTGCCAGGACCTGGCCCTTGACGGCATTTCTGGGGATGTACGTAATCTTGTATGCTCCCAGTTCTACTGCATATTTCATCAGTTTCCCCGAAGATTCAGGCTTGCTTAACACGTCACGGATGGGTTGGTCTGTGATCACCTTGATGTGATGTGCTTCAAAATACCTCCGGAGTCTTCTAGAGCAGTGTCGTAGTGCCAAGGCCAGTTTTTCCAGGGGAGCATAGTTTCGCTCGGCATCGTGGAGTGTTCTGCTGACATAGTGCACCGGCATCTGCTTACCCTTTCTTTCGACCATTAGCACAGCGCTTATGGCTTCTTCGGATGCCGCTAGATACACGAAAAGATCTTCTCCTGTCACCGGGGCTGTTAGATTGGGTAGCTCTAAAATTACACTCTTCATCTTCTGGAACGCCTCTTCTGCTTCCTCGCTCCACCGGTACTCCTTTTGGTTGTCCTTCGTGATATTTTTTAAAGTGTTGAAGAAGGGTAACGCTTTTTCAGCCGACCGGGACAGAAATCTGTTCATAGCTGCCAGCTTCCCGCTGAGGCTCTGCATTTCCTTAAGTGTTCTGGGCGATTGCATGTCGGCTATCGCCTTTGTTTTCTTCGGGTTGGCTCTTATCCCTTCGGATGTTACTACATAACCGAGGAACTTTCCTTCTTCCACTCCAAAAGAGCACTTTTAAGGGTTGAGCTTCATGTTGATCCTTCGAAGGTTGTCGAACGTTTCAGCCATGTCCGCCAACAATTCTACTTCACTTCTGCTTTTGATCACCATATCGTCGACGTACACTTCCAAGTTCCTGCCAATTTGCTCCTTGAAACTCGAGTCTACCAGTCTTTGGTATGTTGCCCCGGCATTTCTTAGACCGAAGGGAATTTTGGTGTAGCAAAAGGTCCCATGTTCTGTGTAGAAGGCTGTTTTCTCTTCGTCCTCTTTGGCCATCTGGACTTGGTGATACCCCTTGTATGCATCGAGAAAACACTTGTACTTGTAACCCATTACAGACTCTATTTTCCAGTCGATTTCTGGGAGTGGGTAGTAATCCTTTGGGCATGAAGCATTGATGCTCTTGAAATCCATGCACATTCTCCATGATCCGTCCGGTTTCTTTACCAACACTGGATTGGAAATCCATGTGGGATATTTCACTGCCCGGACTATTCCTGCTTTCAGCCATTCCTCTACTTCGGTGTTGATTGCCAGATTCTTTTCAGCCGAGAAAGTTCTCCTCTTCTGAGCTATTGGTCTGTCATTCACATTGACATTTAGTTTGTGTTCTATGACTCGACGGGGGACCCCTGTCATGTCCGCCGGTTGCCAAGCGAACACATCCTTGTTGTTTTTCAGCAGCTCTACCAATTGCCTCTTGCATTCTTTGGAAAAATTGCCCCCGATAGTAATCATTTGCTCTGGAAATTGGGGGTTTATCATTACTTCTTCTGTTTTGTTACCAGACCCCTCTTCTTTCGGAGGGCCTTCTCTCCCCTTACTTTCCGACTCTTTTGCCATAAAGTGTTTTTCCAACCTCATACACTCAGAGATGATTATTGATCTGGTAATGAGGGTTGCCACCCCCCTTGGCGTTGGGAATTTTATCATGGAGTGGATGGTTGAGGGGATTGCCCTTAATTCCCTAATACCTGATCGTCCCAGGATAATGTTATACGGAGAGGGGGATCTTATCACTGCAAATGTCATTATGGCTCGGCGATATAGGCCATCATTTCCGAAACAAACGTTTAGGTCTATTTTCCCGAGGGGCTTTATTGCCTCGCCTGAGAATCCTACCAGAGGTGTGTTCGTTCCTCTTAACTTTCCTTTGATTTCTGGGCATAGGTTTTGAAAACAGTGTTCGTACATTACTTCCACGGCTGCCCCTGGATCCACATAAACTCTCCTTACAGTATATCCTTCAACATCCGCTTCGATTATCAGTGGCTCTTCGGAAACGTCCCCCGGCAGAACGGGAGGGAAAGCTATAGGAACGTTCATCCAGTCTTCATCTCGGCAGCTGCTCTTTCGTTTCCTGTCTATTCCTCCTCCGTATACCATATTTATCACTCTTCCTCTGCCCGGCTGATTTTCCCTGGGTGGGTTTCTTCCCCTTTGCCTTACTTCTTTTAATAAATGATCTAATTTGCCAGTTTCCAAAGCTTTTCTGAGGTGTTCCTTGAGTTGGTAGCAGTCATTGGTGAGATGGCCCTTCTCGCCGTGATAGTCACAGAATTTGTCTAAATTTTCTCTCCTTGGTGCTCCTCTCAGAGGTGGGGGTGGTGGTAGGTTTAGTTGAAGCTCCGTCGCCAAAATTTCTTTAGGGGCTTTTGAGAGGAGGTTCAAATCTATGGGTCTGGTCTCGTTCCTGTAATGGTTCCTCCTGTAATCACTTCTGTGGTCGTTTCTGTAATTATCAGTTCTAGTCGGGTAGTAGGGATTGTACTGGCTTCGGGATTTCTGTTCCATCCTTCTGTCTCCTCTTCGTTTGTCGGGGAGGCTTGCCATTCGGGGGGTTCGATCTGGCTGACTCCCCGTGCATAACCTGCGGTTCCATTCTCCTTTAGGGAGTTCCGTGGTGTTGTAGGCTTCTTCTGAACGTACAAAATCTTCTACCCTCTTCATCATTTCCGTGACCGTTTTGGGGATTCTGTCGGAGAATCGTTTCACCAATTCTGGGCATTTGCTTCCGTTGGTGAACGAGGATATTTGCATTACTTCTGGCACCCCGGGGATGTAGCTAGCTTCGTCAGTCCATCTTTCTTTGAATTCTAGCAGGGTTTCATGAGCTTTCCGCACGATCTTTGTTAGCTCCATCGGGTCTTTTAGACATTTCCTCCTGAGCGCGAATCTCTCTAGGAAACCCTCCCTGAGCTCCTCCCAGCTGTCAATGCTGCCGTTGGGCAATCGCTCGAACCACCCCCTTGCCGGACCGTCCAGGGTTTGTTGGAACATCCAACACCATACCGGCATTGGCCAGCCGCCGTGATTTGCCGCACCAGAGAAGCGGGTAACGTGGTCGTCCGGGTCTGAAGAACCATTGTAGAGTTTTATGTTCTTAGGCAGCTCATGCCTCGGTCCGGCGAACTCTACTATCCGTCGTGTGAATGGGGATCTGGGGGCATCTTTGTATGGTTTGTGTAGATCTTCCATGACCTGCTTTCCTTTCGGATCTTTTTCCTCCTCTGCTCGGGTAGGTCCCTCGACTTCATCTCCGAAGTCTATCCGTATGGGTTGTAGTGGGCTCTTTCCTTGGGTGTTATGTTGTTGTATCAAGGCCTTTAGTGACGATATGTGGCTTAGTATTTGTTCCTCCAAGTTGGGTGGGTTGCCTCCGGGCGGTGTTTCCGTGGAGGTATCTGGGGGTGTTTCGGTGGTAGGACCCGCCATTTTCTAGTTTTGGTAGTTAGAATAGCTGTCCCACGGATGGCGCCAATTTGTTAAGGTAAAAAGTTGTAAATACCTTAACAAGCTAATCCTTCGGTAATCCTTCGATCAAGCTCTTCGGATTGGATACCTTCGGATCTGTAAACACAAAGACAACACGCGTTAGCCTCGCCTAGGGTTTTATCCCTAGACCCAGCTCCGGCGTGAGAATGAGTATATATATATGTCAGAGTAAAAATACTATGAAAGTGGGTGAAGGTGAATTAACCTCGAATGCTGTTGCTTGGTTCCTTTTATAGATGCGGAGCTTTTGTCCTCACCCGGAGATTACGTGGGCGATAGTGACTCTTTTGGGCGGGAGTTGACTTTACTCTGTTTAGATTCCGCCTGGAAAGGGTCAGTGGTTCTGACCAAGATTCCTTTCCTTTTATACATGATGATGTCAGGTGTCCGTTATGCCGGGAGGTTATGTTTAACCCTCCGGTACATGATTGCCTATATGCTTGGTCCAAATGGGCTAGTGTGCCTTATCCGGGAGATTTCATGCTGTGCCGAGCGGTTTTGGCTTATAGCCGGGGAGTTAGGTTCTTCGGCATTTGGCTAAACTGTCGGGAAGTGACATACGCCAACACAATTAGAGGCGGAGAAGAAGGTGGAAAGTAAGCCTCAAATGAAAAGTTGAAGTGAACCACGTCAAGGTGGTATATCGATTGGCTTCTTTAAAGAGCTTAGGCTTTTTACAAGAAAGGCTTATGAGTTTATGTCTTTTTAAAACACACCTGTTCAAATAGTGTTTGGATTAGCTTATGTAGTTTCAAAGCACACGTATTATTGGCTAAATATCTAAAAGTAACAACACTCAAAGAATCACGTTAGCAAACAACAGAGACTACGAGTGTAAAATTGTAAGTAATAATAGTAAGCTAAAAAGGTAAAGATAAATAGTTTATGAATTTGGGCTTGTTTGAGCTCCTTCAAGTAAGTTTATCCAAATTAGTAAAAGTGGCATTCTTGTATGTCTTTCCAAAATTTTTGTAGGTTTTGTAGTTAATGAACAAAGTTGCATGTTAACTTTAAAAATTCATCTAATGAACATTTATTAAACCATAACATTACTTCAATTTAGTGTAATTCTGATGTTATTTAACCTAAACATTTTTTATATTTAAAATATAGCATAAGCCTAGTGGACAAATGTTAAGTTAAACCCATATGCATAATTACTTGTCATATTCAACAGGGCTGAAAATAAAAATTAGTGGTTTAAGTTCTCTAAATGTCTATCGGCCGAGTTTCGAGTGTCTCTTTGTGTATATTTCCCACAAAATGTATATCCAATAGCATTTGCTATGCATCCAGTTTATTGAATCAAAGTTTTGATAAACCGTACCTTATGCAAAACCATTTTTTGACCAAAAGAAAATATAAACCATTTTTTAAACAAAGTTTTTGGCGGCTAAGTTGTGCTTAAAATTTCTTTGCTTGTGGTTGTTACGAAAGAGATGTTACATATCTTTTTTATATAATAAAACAAAAACTCTAGTGATAATTTCTCATTAAAAAAAATAAATTCATTCCTTATTAAATAATATTTTATTTATTTATTATTATTTTTATTTTAAAATATTTACTAAAAAAACTCAAATATTCTAGATTTGGAAATAGTAAAAAAAAAAAAAAAAAAAAAAAAAATGTTCTTGTACATAGTTAAAAAAAGAAAAAAAAAAACATAAAAGTTTTTAAAAAAAAACCCTACCCTTAATTAATATAATTAAATTTACAATTCTTCAGGAATGTTGTGCGGTGCCAACTTTGTTTTCCCACCCATACAACAAAAGCTAGGAAATTCAAATTTGAAACTTTTTGCTCCACAATGAATACATGCACTACAAGCCGCCAACTGACGATATTCTGAAGGGATACTATCATAAACAAAAGCATACGGATCTTGATGTAGAACGTCTTGAGTGATGGAAGACAATATTGATTGATTCATGACTTCATCAAATAGTGGTAATAGTGTACCACGTTCGGGTCGATAACCTATATTTGAATTGAAAGAAAAACAATGTCAAAAAATGCAGATTTTGTACGCCTGTTAAAGTAATACAAATTAAACTTATTTGTACCGTTTAAAGTTTGATGTGTAAGTTATGAACAAATTTGACTTCTTTGAAGTAATCTTTCGGATGGTTGATGAATATTTGTTGGACGAAGAGGAACCTCGTATCGACCTTGTGAAACGTCACTATTCATGACTTCATTCACGACTTCATCAGGTAGTGGTAGTATTATACCACATTCGATTTGATTGCCTATGTTAGAAAGGCCCAAAGTGTCAAGAAATGCAAACTTTATATGTGGTTTTATAAAAAAGTAATACAAATTATATTTATTTATTTGTACCATTAAAAGTCTCATGTGTTATCCTTGAACATATTTGAGTAGTTTCGTCCCGAGAGGAAACATTCGTGGATGTTTTACAAAGGGGTGGTTTGCATATCACAAAAAGTTACCCGTATACGCGCATGTTTTACAAAGGGGTACATATATATGATATACCGGATTTTGAAGAAAAAAGAAATTTTAATGAACTGCTATTATAATAATATAGAGGCACTTTATTGTGCATACTCAAAAATTCTTGCATACTAAGGGATAAATCTCCACCTTTCATCTAATTTGATCTAATGGTAGTTATTAACCTAAGATTTAATATGTCTAAACCTAAGTTTATGTTTTTTCTTGTCTTTTTTTTTTCTTTTTATATTTCTTATTTATTTTCTTATTATTTCTCTTTTTTTAATCACTTTTTATAACTTCACGCTTTTTTTTTTTTTTTTTTTTTTTTTTTTTTCGTTTTCATACGTTTTCTTACGTTTTTGTCCGTTTTTTCCGCGTTTTATACGTTTTCGTCTGTTTTCATCCGTTTTCATACGTTTTCGTCTGTTTTCTTACGTTTTTGTCCGTATTCATACGTTTTCATCCGTTTTCAAACGTTTTGTTACGTTTTCGACCATTTTCGTCAGTCTTGTTACGTTTTCTTCTGTTTTCTTACGTTTTCGTCCGTTTTCTTACGTTTTTATCTGTTTTCGTCCGTTTACATACGTTTTCGTCCGTTTTCATACGTTTACATACGTTTTCGTCCGTTTTCTTACGTTTTCGTCCGTTTTCATACGTTTTCTTCTGTTTTCTTACATCTTCGTCCGTTTTCATACGTTTTTGTCTGTTTTCTTACGTTTTCATTCGTTTTCTTACGCTTTCGTCTGTTTTCATACGTTTTCTTCTGTTTTCTTACGTTTTTGTCCATTTTCTTACGTTTTCGTTCGTTTTCTTACGTTTTCGTCCGTTTTCATATGTTTTCGTCCTTTTTCTTACGTTTTCGTTTGTTTTCATACGTTTTCGCCCATTTTCTTACGGTTTCGTCCGTTTTCTTACGTTCTTGTCCATTTTCGTACCTTTTCGTCTGTTTTCTTACGTTTTCGTCCGTTTTAATACGTTTTCATCTATTTTCTTACGTTTTTCTCCGTTTTCTTAAGTTTTCATCGGTTTTCATATGTCTATATACGCTTTCGTCCATTGTTTTATGTTTTCGTCCATTTTTAGACGCTTTCGTCTGTTTTCAGACGTTCTCGTCCGTTTTCATACGTCGGTCCATTTTCATCCGTTTTTATACGTTTTCATCCGTTTTCAGACGCTTTTTTCCGTTTTATACGCTTTTCATTCGTTTTTATACGTTTTTGTCCGTTTTCATACGTTTTCGTCCGTTTTTTGAAGTTTTTATACGTTTTCGTTTATTTTCATACGTTTGCGTGCTTACTATTAAACTTTATTATATTACATGTCTAATATCAATTGTGATATTTTATTAAAAAAAAAGTTAATGTCTAATATAACTTGTGATATTTCATAAACAAACAAGTATGTTTTTTTAACCTTTAATATCACTTGGGATATTTCATTGCTCTGTATATTTTTATATATTATCACCTATGTGTTTTATAATATTTTTATAATTTTCAGTTTCAAGATAGTTTTTGTGCTTTTCATCGCAATTGACAAGCGCATATTTTTTTAATGCAACCAATGTTATCTATCACTTGTGATATTATACTCTTAATAGAAATAAAAGGGTTAAAGTTTCTTTAGGTAAATTCTTATTTTGTTCAAAAAAATGCTAATTTAATGCAACACTTGTTTGATTTTAAGAATATGTTAAGTTTCTATTTTCCTAGTTTGCATTCTTTTTATTCATTTTAATATTTTTAAGTGACATTTATTTATCTCTTGTGATATAACACTGTAAGAAAGATAAACAGTATTACACTCTTCATCATGTATGTGTTATCAGTTGTGATACTCAACTAAGAATGTGAAATATTAAATTCATATCAAATGTGATAAGAATTTAGTATTTTACCAAGTATATATGAAAGAAATGATAATAAACATCACTTATTATATTATTGTGATGATTCTGTTCATTTTTCTTATTTGTTTTTTTGAAAATATTTAGGAAGATTTTTGTGTTTTATGATAATATGAAATATTAGAAAAAGTGTTTAACTGAAAACAAGAGATGTTATGAAACTTTTGTTAGACTTGTGGTGGATTTTTCTATTTAATGGATACATTGTGCATGTTTCGATAGGTTTTATAGCGGGATTTAAAAATATCTATGGTTGAATCAGCAAACCAAATAAGCTATGGTTGAAGAAAGCACACATCTTTATAAACAAACTGAGTAAGCTCAAAATCTGTGATATCACACATGATATCACAAGTGATATCACCTCACTTGTGATATCACATGATATCACAGGTGATATCACAATATATCACAAGTGATATAAACTATGATATCACACATGCTATCGCCAGTAATATCACACATGATATCAAAGGTACACACAAGTGAGGTGATATCACTTGTGATATCACAGCTGTTTGAGCTTTCTCAGTTTGTTTATAAAGATGTGTGCTATCTTCAACCATAGCTTATTTAGTTTGCTGATTCAGCCATAGATATTTTCAAATCCCGCTATAAAACCTATCGAAACATGCACAATGTATCCATTAAATAGAAAAATCCACCACAAGTCTAATAAAAGTATCATAACATCTCTTGTTTTCAGTTGAACAACTTTTCTAATATTTCATAATATCATAAAATAAAAAAATATTCCTAAATATTTTCAAAAACACAAACATCAAATTCTTAGTTGAGTATCACAACTGATAACACATACACGATGAAGAATGTAATACTTTTTATTTTCCTTACAGTGTTATATCACAAGAGATAAATAAGTGTCACTGACAAATATCAAAATGAAAACGTCTGAAAACGGACAAAAACGTACAAAATCGAATGAAAAACGTATGAAAACGGACAAAAACGTTTGAAAACGGACAAAAACATCTGAAAACGGACAAAAACGTATGAAAACGGACGAAAACGTCTGAAAAGAGACGAAAACGTCTGAAAATAGACGAAAACATCTAAAAATGGACAAAAACGTAAAAAAATGGATGACAACGTATGAAAACGTCTGAAAACGGACGAAAACGTATAAAAACGGAGGAAAATACATGAAAACATAAAATTACAGACGAAAACGTCTAAAAACGGACGAAAATACATGAAAACCTAAAAAAACAGACAAAAACGTATGAAAAAGGCCGAAAACGTAAGAAAACAGACGAAAACGTATGAAAGCGTAAAAACACGTCTGAAAACGTATGAAAAATGGATGAAAACGAAAGAAAACGGATGAAAACGGACGAAAACGTATGAAAACGAACGAAAACGTAAGAAAATGGATGAAAACGTATGAAAACAAACGAAAACGTAAGAAAACAGACGAAAACGTATGAAAACGGACGTAAATGGGCGAAAACGTAAGAAAACAGACGAAAACGTATAAAAACAGACGAAAACGTCTGAAAACAGAAAAAAAATGTCTAAAAATGGACGAAAACGTAAAAACGTATGAAAACAGGCGAAAATGTAGAAAAACGTCAGAAAACGGATGTAAAGGTACGAAAACGGATGAAAACACATGAACACGGACGAAAACGTATAAGTACAGATGGAAAAGTATGAGAGCGAAAAAAAAACTTGAATAAAAAAACGTGAATTAAAAAAAAAATATAGAATCCAAAATTTAAACGTGAATTCCAAAAAAAAAAGGGAAAAAAAAGAAAAAGAAAAAAGAATGTTAATAAAAAAACGTTAAAAAAAAAAAAAATCCAAAATATAAACGTGAATTCCAAAAAAAAGGAAAAAAAAAAGGGAAAAAGAAAAAAAAAATGTTTATAAATAAGAAAGACAAAAAGACAAAAGAAAAAAGAGAAAAAAAAAACATGGACTTAGGTTTCCATATTAAATCTTAGGTTTATCCTCACCATTAGATCAAACTAGATGGATGGTGAGGATTTGTCCCTTGGTAAGCACCAAAATAAGAGTAAGCATTTGAAAATTCTTCTAATAATATAATGTGTTAGATGATATGGGTAGTATGTCACTTATATTTTTTTCACTAGCAAAAGATATGCTTAAAGTATAGTTTTTTTACACCTACATACAATGATACCAGTATATTTTTGTTAATGTAGTTCGATGCCATCAATTTAGCGAAATTGCAACTGTTTATTTCCCTTTAGGTACAGATTATTCCGGGTGTGCTTGGAGTAAGATATTGGCTATTACATTAAACTCTCATGTAAATACTTGAGTTGAAGTCACATACGGGAGAGTTCGGTCCCTATATCTTATTCAACATAACTTTAACAAGCCAAGTCTGGAACACAACATGCTTTGGATCTCACGCGTTACACATATTATACATACTAGCAGGGTACCCGCGCGTTGCGGCGGCAGGTACCCTGAAATAAAATTTAGCCTGTGCCCGTTCGGGCTCGAGCCCGTTTGGCCCGCACCATTTTGGGCTTAAGCCCATTTTGCACGTTGATCGTTCGGGCTTGAATATCTGTATAATGTGCTTTATTATTGTATTATTGACATTTAATGTAGGGTTCTCGCGCGTTGCGGCGGCGGATACCCTGAAATAAAATTTTCTGGTGAATCATGTATTTTAGTTTATTATGTTCTTTTTGATAATAAATTTACAGATTTCAAAAATTTCGTTTAGCTCGTGCCCGTTCGGGCTCGAGCCCGTTTGGCCCGTGCCCACTCGGGCTCGACCCCGTTTGGCCCGTGCCTGTTTGGATCGTACCCGTTCGGGCTCGGGCCCATTTGGACCGTTGCCCGTTCGGGCTTGAATATTTGTATAATATTCTTTATTATTTGTATTAGTGACATTTTAATGCATGAATTATGTTTAAGTTGGTTGTACAATATGCTTGATAATTTGTATTTCTTGTATAAGGGGTGTTTTAATAACTGCATTAATTGTATTTATTGACCAGTTAATTAATTAACTATATTAAATATCTTGATCACATTAATAGTGCTTTGTATTTTGTACATTAAGCTTTAAGACTTGTAAGTTTTAAAATTAAGATTGATGAGAAAGATCATTAATAGTGCATTATGTATTGTACAATAGGCTTTGTATTTTGTAAGTCTTAATTTTAAAACCATGAGGAGAGAGATTCATTCATCTATTATAAGTAGTAATAGATGAGCAAAGTAATCACAATATCACTTTGAAAAGATTATGGGGGTTACAAGTTTAATATAAATTTGGTTATGCTTTTATAAATACACTTGCATGATCATATTTAGGCATAACACTGCCAGTCATGCTAGTCTATCTTTGCCACAATGGCTAACTATCTGCCTACTTGGGGTATGTTGCTCAAAGTAGTCCTTTTCCGGAGCTTAATTTTCCCGAGTGATGTCAATCATATTGAGCTAGTCAGTATCATAACATTGAGCTAGTATGTGTTCCAAAGTTGGTTGCTATTTCGTTTAGCTCCCTTCACAAGGCTTTCATGTCTACATATAGTCTAAGTTGATCTTGCTATTCTTATTACAAGACTCACTATCATGCCTACTTGCGTATTTTGGTCATGATAGCATGTCTTTCGTCGTAGGGCTCACTCTGACGCCTTGAAGATGACTTATTTTCCTTCTAGTTAATAATATTGCTATGATTGTGTGTAACCACTCTTGTGTATACATTTTCTTGTGCATTGCAATTTTTCTCGTTTTGGTTGTGGTTGATACTGAAGAGATGTGAGATGTAGATTGTATCCATTATTTATATCGAGTCGTTTTGACCTTAAATCAACGAGGCTTTATTCAACCCGTGCGATGCACCAAGTGTGTCTAATATCCTACGTAGGATTGGATCGTTTTTAAGATCCTATCTCGCAAAGATCCTACATAGGATCGGGATCGTTTTTGCTTTGTAGTGTCGTAAAATCGTAAGATCCTAAGATTAATATCGCGATCTTAACAACCATGGTTTTAAGGATAAGAAATGTCAACGCTTTTTGGTTAGGACTAAAAAGTGGTCATTAATGACTGAATTAAACTATTAAGTAACCATTCATGAAAGTTTCTTGCTTTGTTGTGTGATTAGAGGGTAAAGTATTTCATATTCCATGATAAAAGAAAAACGTTTTTACTTGTGGCAATTAAATCAAATTTAACCACTTCTTTTACTAGAATATGGTTTTGAATTAGTAGTTGGGGTAAATTAAAAACTTGATGGTTTGAAAGTGTTTTACAATCATCTACATTTCATGTTCTTGAATTGGTAGTTGGGATAAATAAAAACTTGATGGTTTGAAAGTGTTGTACAATCATGCACACTTCATGTTCTATGAAGTTGGGACCAATTCAATATACATGATCAGATTTTGTCAAAAGAATAAATTCGAGACAAACTGCTTGATATCAACTTGACAAAAGTTTTAAATGAGTCGAGAAATAAATGAGTTCGAGCTCAAGATTTGTTTCACCTCATTTAATAAACAAACTCATGCTCGAGCTTCATACCCTAAGCTCGATTAAACTCACGAGTCTAAATGATCCTAATAACCATAATAATATTACGGCCACGACACTACCTTCTTAAAAGATAGCAAATAAGTACAAAAAAGATTTACATATTAAAATAAAATAATTAGTTTTAGACAATATTTTCAATATGATTTGTTATGAGTAAACACTTGAAGGAAAGAAACTTCAAAAATTATGAAAAAACTATGTGACCATCCATAAAGATTGTTTGCCTAACCCTCAAACCTCTAAAAACCCTAAAAAGAGTCTAACCTTAAAAAACCCTAACCCCTAAACCAAAAAAAGCCTTACCCCTAACCCCCAAGTGATAAAATTCTTAAAGCCTAACCTTTAGAAACACTAAGAAACCTAAATCCCCCTTTAAACACTTATTTCTAAAACTTTAAACTTACATTACAAATCACATATGATTTTATAGGGTGTAAATTTCATTATTCACAAGAAAAATATAAAAATTTCGAAAGTATATAGAAGTACCCTTCAAAAAACGATTTAATTCTTATCACGATGATATGATTTGTTTTGCGTAATGATTAACGATTTATGAGATGTAATTTTTTTTTTAAAATCAGGAAAATGAGGTTTTTTAGTTTGATGAAAAGATAAGTGGCAAAGATTTGATCTTTTGATATGTAGAAAATTTGTTATCTATAATACACTTCATGATTGTGAAGTTTGTTGGATCGTAAACTTGATTTAGTCCCATAAAGATTGGACGATCCATAAAAGCCCAAGCCCATGATCAAGAAGTTTCTATAAAGTCGAAGAATGATCATAGAAATATATATGTAAAATATCTATTGAATTGTGTAGAAAATTGTAAATAAGTGTGGTAGAAAACTAGAAATATCTAGTAAGAAAAATCTAAAATATTGATATGCATGAAGTCGGAATTATCTAGAGATCCATGAAAATATTTCGATTATAGAATTTTCGTTAGACTAACATAAATATGTGATGAATGTAAGTATTTATAGTGAAACAAAGTGTTACAAAATTCATTAACTTTTTTTTTTTTTTTCTCTCTCTCTCACTGGAAATCACATAAAAAAAAGAAACCCCATCTTTACAACCATTGTTCAAGGCTGCAACTACTGTCAAACTTTAACAGCCACCGTGAAAAAGAACACAGGTATGTCCGTTTATGTGATTTGCTCTTAGAAAAGACATGTTCCATAGCTTTTTACATTCTACATTTTAAAAGAAACTTTCAAGTTAGACCATGACCGATGGACTCTTCATTGTCTCACATCTTTTTTATCTCATACATAGTTAAGTTTTCCTTATTAGAGTAACTAAACAAATTAAGTTATGTGACTGGCAGGATACAACCGGCCAACTAGAAGGTGGATCTGTCAAAATATGAAAGCGTTTTGCTCTTTTCTGGATTGAGTTACCGGTCAACTCGCGCAACTCAAAATGGGACGATGACAAATTTGTCATCAGTGGTTTCAGGACTACCATTATTTCATTATTTTTCTCTTGCGGATGCAGTACAAAAGTGTTCATGTGGTCTAGACTATCTTCATAAATACCGTCCTGATGATGTGTATCGAACACAACACGTGTTGGTGGTGCGGACCGTCGAATGTGTTTGGGGTATGTTGGTCTCTTTGGTAAGTCTTGACTTACTATACTCTCAATTTATTATATTGCTTGATAGTGTGAAATGTTAGACATTGAGCATACTACATTTCCAGAAAATGATTTTGCTTTAAGTATGATTTTATCCGAACCTCTTATTTAATAAATCGGATGTTTAGTAAAGATGATTTAAGGCACTTTTTTACGTATTTTTTTTATTTTTTATTATTTTTTTTTAATTTGGTTAACTAGCTTGTCTTGGTGACAACGTATTTTTCAAAATTTTCCGACTTGAAACACTTAATTTTTTATTACCTTAGTTCACCAACGAACTTTCAAATTTTATTCAAATAATAACTGAAATGACTATATTCCCCTTGTATTTTTTAAAATTTGTTCCGACTTCACCAACGAACTTTCAAAATTTGTTCTGACTTCACCCATATGCCGAGGGTGATATAGTCATTTCAGTTATTATTTTAATATAAACGGGTCATATGGATGAAGTCGGAACAAACTTTAAAAGTTCGTTGGTGAAGTAAGGTAATAAAAAAGTAAGTTTTTCAAGTCGGAAAATTTTAAAAAGTACGTTGTTATTTTATGGCTTTTACCCAAAATTTAATTATAATTTAAGTAGTATATGGTCATTTTGGTTCATAAAAAATATATTTTTGATGTAACGAGGTTCTTACGCATACCCCCTTGCCCGTCTTTTATCCCACATGGCCAACAATGTTACCCCTCAGTTAATGTAGTTAATGCAACTTTTGTCTAATTTTTTTTATAGATATTCTACAAATACATGAATGTTTGAATAACATAGTATATATGTATAAATTTGTTTAAGATAATTTTGTTTAGTTTCCAGCTTATGTTGAATTTTTAATGTGGTTTATTAAATTTGTATGTCTCTAAATGTTTTACAGTTCATTCATGGCTACTTGATTGGAGACTTATGCAAAAAATCCACGACCATCGAGTGTGGACCTGAATGTTCAGCCAAACAGATTTTTCACCTCAACAATTTGTGTCTCCGCAAAAGAATTGCCGAAAAGGTCGCACGACGCCCTCGCTCAACAATTTTTCATGGTCCGCGATCATTGATCGTGGGTCCCTAATATTCACACCTATGAAATTTTGTCTTTCCTCCATGTAAGCCGTTACCGGTACTCAAAGTACATATATTGTGTTTCATGTGGTAAAAGTTGGACATAAATGATGATATAGTAAAATTGATGTTGTGGGTCATCTAAAATATGTAAATCATTATATCTATCAAAGGATTCTAGGTTGAATGGAATTGAAGGGTACACACGCAATCCTATTCAACCGCCCCACCACCAAATGACCACCAACAAGTCTGGTCTGTGATCCCAACGGAAAACCAGCCAACTACGAAACAAGGTGGGGCACTTATGAACATGACCTTCTTCAAACATTTGAGCAAGTGGCACTCGCTTCAGCTTTGGTACCTATTAATGAATTAATTACAAGGTGCAAAGTAAACACAACACAACACAATTACATAATAACATAGGAGGCTATTAGCGAATAGAAGTTAATAGGATATAAAGGTGTTATTGAAAAAATAAAAAAAAAAATGTTACCAAATGAAGCAGCACCAGTTGGTGCTGATGAGGATTGTCCTTAAGCTTCAAGACTCAACAATCCAAGCTCATTAGTGAGAATAGATCCTCCTTTCTCCTCATTATTTGTACCTAATAATAAACCAACAAAATAATACCATAATATAAGTCATTGTAAGAAGTTATGTTGTAGTTTAACGAATCAAAATGAATTTAGAAAACAGAAAAATAATTGAACATGCACAAAATTAATCTCATCATTTCAAATATCTTAAGTAACATTACGTGATGAAGCAACACCAGTTGTTGTTGAATCTTCTGCATTGTTTAGATTGTCGACCATAACTACTCCCTTTGCATCTCTTTCACTTATCCTACTCTCTACACGGTGCCAAAAGTTAACATAGATTAGCCCACCAATAATACCATAGTAAGCCAATATATGAAGGCTGATAATGTAAGCATAAGCAGCGGCTTCCATTAACAACTATGCGTGGAGAAAGGTAGAGAGACGGCCAGGGTAAAACCACATTTAATTAAACTTGGGCAAGTTGACTATAAGGTCAAAACAAGTTTATTTGAAAAGCAGGTCAAAACAGTGTGGGTCATATTGGAATGAACCACGTTTCTTCATCCAATTTTTGAGTTTTAAATATAATTTATGTGCTGATTACAAGAGCAATTTAGAATATTGTTGCACAATTAAATACATTTTGTTTATGGTTCTCAACCGATTGAACCAACATTACTACTGCTTAAATCCTTTAGCAGGATTCTACACAACCTAAATCGACCCATTTAGACGTCAATGAGTCAGAACTGCCACGTCTAGGGACTAGGGTGAAATCAGTAGTGGCATAATGTTGAGAAGTTTATTTCTCTCATTGTATTTACTTTTGAGTATTATTAAAGAGTCTACAAGTTTTTAATAGAAATGATTGAGCTAAGCAATCTTAAAAATTCCTCATATAAGTGATGAGCCAATAGTGCCATGTAAGAAACCAAGAAATTCTGCTCTAAGCATGGAAATAACATAATAAAAGCAAAGTGCCAACAGTTTGTGTTCCTTGAGGATGTGACTGAAAGCCATTTGTCAAAAAAAATTATGCCTGCCCGTAGCACTTACGATGAAGTCAGTAAATAATATTCAATGACGGCGAGAAAATTTGATAAAGGGTATGCACTTTTATTTTCGAAACACGCTGCAAAAATTATGCATTTAGTGATAACTAGAAAAAACCCTTTTTTTTACACAACGGATTATGTTTAAAAGGGCATACCCTCCGTGCCTCACATCGGGATTTGTGTATTTGTGACAAATAAAGTCTCCCAGTATAAGACAATGCTATTAGAACAAAAGTATACATTCGAATTAACCTGAACGCCTTCTCTTTCGCTTAAAAGCTTCCTCCATGGCACGTTCCGTAGGATAGCGTCTCGAAGCTATTGAATACAACAACGAGTTAGAAATAAATATTATATATCAGTGATCCTAAATTGAATAATAATACCAAATAGGGAATCCGGATCGACGGGTTTGATATCGGGATACAAAAACTCCCGAGTACGTGTATGTTCAGCGCTATAAGGGTAATGTACAAATGCATTATCTCTGGGCATCCTCTTGCCTGGATACATATTTTCAAATATTTTAAAAATATCTTTCTCTTCTGCCATTTTTATTAGGGTTTGTATTTTGGGGATAATTTTGAGATCTCTTCTTCTATATATAAAAGTAGTAGAACTATTTAACTTTGACAAACCAACCGTTTCTTTAAATTTCTTTCTTTTTACACCCCTTAATTATCATTTTGTTTCATTATACTTTTGGACAGCTTTTGCATTCCAATTTCCTCAACTTGTGAACTTTCATCTCTGAAACTCAAACCCACATATCACAAAATGCACCAATTGTTTCGTGTCTTAATTCCGTACATTATCAGACAAGAATCAACTATCCACACTGAAGAAAAAGAGACTTGACAATAAAAACGATTAAAGCAAACAACTAAGCATATCAAGTATATTACTATACGTGTAGCCAGGGACACACATTAAAGATAGGCTTGTTGGTATTAGGGTGTTGATAATCATAAGATTGTTTGGATAATTCTTGAATCGTGTATAGTCTACTAGTTATAATACCCGTGCACGCACGGGATTTTGACAAAAAAAATTATACATTAATATAAAATATTGTGAGTTTAAAGGTAATGCATAATTGGTTTTATTTTCTGTAACTGTTCAAAGCAAACAGATTTGGAACATAAGTAGCATGCACGAGGTCTTGACAAAAGTTAAATTTAACGAAGAATTATATTTATGTATGTTTATATGTAGTAGTTATATAGTATATTACAATCTTTGCAGTAAGTCGTACGTCATATTTAAACATAATGGAGACACGTCGAATTAATTTTTCTTATTTTTTCACAACAAATATTTATTTCAAGTGGAATTTAGAAGCATGTACAATAAGTGACATTGTTAATTAGTTACTATCTAAGCTTAGTTAGATTTTATCTAAACATGAAAAAAAATAATAATAAATAAATAAAAATAAAATAGATGTGAAAACGTGTGTTAATGATATAGAATTGTACCTTCATGGCCCGCCCGAATGGGCGAGCTAGCTTCATGAGAATACCAACATATAATTACTAATTAAGAAAACTCAATATGATATATAAAAGATTGTAGCAAAAACAAAATAGCGAGTATCCTTCAAAGCCTAAGCCTACAAAGAAGTGAAGAACTTCATTGTAAACCATGTTGCTAATCCAGATTCTGTCGCAACATAGAACCTTCGATGCTTTCTTGCTGTTTACTCTTGAAACGGCCGCATACATTTGTCGAGAGAGAAAATTGTCCATCTAAGAAACAACCCAACTTAAGAGATAGTTTGGCCTTCACATATCGCCTTAATATGCAATGACAATTATTTAAATAGTAAACGTACCATAGATAGTTGCATGATATGCTCTCTTCTCAGCGAGCTCAATGTGTGTCATATATATATGTTCACCTGCATTAATATGCAATGACAATTACCAAGCACTCAAAATATAATTGCTTGACTCCCTTTTTCAAAAGCCATCTCTAGAAATGTGGGTGCAGATTTCTTTCAAGCTAGCTATGTATGTAATTTTATGTGCATAAGAATTCATTAACATGTTCTTCATTAAGTGTTTAAAAGATCAAAGTGCACCTAACACTTATGAATGTACGTCCTATTTTGTTGCAAAGAAAGAAGATTACCTGGGTACTTGTTGACCCACTGATGAACTACAAAAGTTATTTCACAACTTCACACCCAAATACTATCTGTAGGAAAAAAATAAAGGACCATACATCACATAGTAAAGAAGAATCAAGTTGTATATTGTTTTACACATTTTCCATGGTTGCATTTGCCACAATAGTTCCATCAAAAAAATAAAGGACCATAATATTTGGTTTGTATGAAATGCATGGCCACAATAGTGAACCATCATTAGGGTGCTGATATGTGAAACTATTACCGTCACAACTTTTGTCATCAAATGCTGAATTCATGCCAAAGCTTTCATGCTTCATAGGAGGTAACGTATATGTTCCAGTAGCAGGAGATTTCTATATAAAAAAAACAAAGATTAGTTCATACTCTAGCATTTCAATTTCCAAGAATCGCAGATTCTGAATATCGTTGCAAAATGTATTATAATATACTCTAATTTATATATGAAGTATCTACGTCCAAAAAAAATAATTAGAAAATAAGGACACGTCACATTGCACAAAGTTGAACTTCTAAACATCATATTTTGGTGTGTATTAATACACATGTTGGTTTATAATCAAAGTTATGTAATACTTACCGATATATCTGCCGTGTTCAATAGTCACAGATATCTGCCGTGTTCAATAGTCACAGAGGTTTACGGTGTAATTCAGTGTTACCATAAGCTTGGCCTACAGTGCAATGACTTAGCTCCTGTCTATGGTAAACAATAGTTGTGTCAAATAGCTTCTATCTATATGTATTGAACTAATTTGCAATTAAAATTTACTAACTTTTCAATCATCAAAAAGCCTAATTATCATACCTCATAATATAAAAGCTGAAAATAATTTAATGACTACAATTCAGTGCTTAGATGACTGTAATTTACCAACTCGTAAACAATGGATTTCCTTTATAACTTCAACAAAAGCTCATCCAAACACTCCCTTAAATTGACACATCTTATTATGGTTGCAATACAACAATAAGCTAGGTATATGACAAAGTTGGAAACATTTCTCGTGACCTTCATAAATGAAAAACACATTACTCTTGGTTTTATAATTAGATGGATGCATTCATCTTCAAATTTGAATCTTGCAGACTTCCTCCAAGTTGATTCAACAGCCGGATGAGGTCCTTATAGGCAAGAAACTATCAGTAGTTACTATGCATAAGACAAATTGAAATAGCTTCATTAAGAATTAAATTCTTGTTATATTATATTTTTTTCATTCATAAATATATATTAACACGGTCTTTATTTATAAGAAACAACCATTCTACTTGAATAGCTTAAAACTATAATCAACATTCTACAATCACTTCAATCTTAATACATAATCAAAACACAATAAAAATGAAAACTTTACATAATGATCATATTTTATCGAACCCAGCGAAAGAACCCTAATCACATCAATTGCGCCTTTAAGAACCGATAATCAAATAACAAAGTTAGCATTTAATTAAGCTTTTTAACGACAAAAAATCCAATAGACGACTTAAGAAACATGCTTATAGCTTCAAATTCAATCAAATCGTTAATGCTCATGAGTCGGTTTTGTAGAACTTACGAAGATGAGATGAGATAACTTTGAAATCAAGTACGAAAACTGATAAATCGAAAAAAAGGTTTATAATTATGTGTTAGTTAAGCTAAACAGAGAGCTTTACAGATAATTGAACAAACCTTGATATTAAAATTATATGATTGATTGATGCCATGGAGGAAAACGTGGATTCTTGGTTCTTTACAGATAAGGGTTATGAGATGCGAGCGGCTTTCAATGGGATTGAACCTCCGGTTTTGTTTTTCAATTTACATTTTTTGCCTCTAATTCTGTAAATATGTACTATTAAGCCCATGTGTATTTTTAGTTTTTTGGCACACGTAAGTGCAAAAACGATTTTTTGGTTTTTTAGGCAATTTAGGAAATAATTAGGTTTAATTATTTTTTAGAATTAAAAAAAAAAAAAATCAAATTATAAAAACTATTACCAAATAAGGTATGAATTGATTTTTTTGAAATGAAGAATTCCCACTAAAAGTTTTGTTTTATTATATAAACTAGGCGAGTACCCGCGCCTAGCGGCAGCGGTTCTTGGCGGCAGACAATTAACGATATGCGATATTGTGGTAAGTGTTTCGTACAAAATTCAAAATAGAACGTGAAAAGATAAAAATGAAATTGCAAACGGCTATAACATATAATAATTCAACTCTGGCAAAAATTCTTAAGATGTATCAAAAGAAATATAAAAATATTTAGTGAGACTGAAAAATAAAACATTACATCAACTATGAGACACTAACCACATACATGTCATGATGATTGATGAATACTTGTATGTTGAAAATGTAACAAATATTTAAAGTAGATCATATAAATATTTAGGAAGTAGTATTAAAACTATCATTAACAGTCAAATAAGATAAGAGCAATAGCATGGTTCATACTTGAAACACTTGCGTATCGTTTGGTATGTCGTAATCAAAGCCGTAATGGAAAAGATTATTACGATGTAATGAATAAATGTTGTTTGTTTGCATTTATAGAATGTAATAATTCATTACAAGTAATGACTCATTACACCAAAACCATTCCTTAGGGATCCCCTAGTTTTTTTTCATTACTTCTTGTAATGGAATCAAAATTACATAAAACTCCATCATTAATCAATCACATTAAATAAACTTTCTATCATTAATGGGTATTTTAGTACTTTTATTATCGATTCTATTACGTCTCATCATACAAACCAAACATGATTAATAACTACAATGAATTATTACATTAAAATCTTCATTCCATTACATCGTTTATTCTATTCAGTTGACATTTCATTCCGTTCTACCAAACGAACCCTTGTGGTGCCATGTTCCGTGAAAAGGGCATATTTTCGTGGTCATTTTACAAATTCCTGCCAAGATATGAGTCTTTCTTTTTGCTTACAAACAATATGGTTTAAAATCCCTGCCAAGTCTTGGTATTCCGAGTCTTTCTTTTACGCTGCACAATAGCAACTAAAAGCGCACTTTTAAAAGCTTAAAACTTTGGAACAATTATAACTTCAAAAATAAACTCATTAATGTCTAAAAAATGTCCCTCAACTTCTTGGACATAAGCTCCTAATACAGTAATGCAGCACCGAGTCATTATTATATTTAGTTTCACAAGTTTCCACTTATGAAATCTGAAGTGTGTCTCATAAGTTTCATAAGTTCTTTAAATTAGTTTCAAAGGCCATAGATAGATTATAAGTCAACCATGTATGTGTAGTATATGCGTTTGAAATCGAAAAGTTATGTCAATCAATGTTTTAGAAATCGTTTCCTAACATAGAATATGTCAACTTTCTTATCCTTTCAATCAATGTACAGTGTTTGGAAGATGTTATACCAATCAATATCTTCCTTGTTATCTTCAGTGAATACTTTCCAAAATGACATTTCTTTCCAAACGCCAAATTCTGTCTAGTTTCTAACTTTCAAAACGCCAATTTCAAGGTTTGACCAAAATCAAGTTTTCACTTTCAAGGTTTGACCATTTATGTAGTTAAGATTAAGGGCATGTTTGTTTAGTTTTTTTATTAAGTCATGTTAAATTAAAGTGTCAGAATATATGCTGTCTGTTTTTATTAAGTCATGTTACAAATCTCAGCGTGACCAAATTAAAGGTAAGCACAAGAAAACAAGATAATAAAAAACATGCATAAAAAGTTAAATTTTAATTATATTCATAGTGATCATCTATCCATGTGATGAGGAACTTCAGGACTCTCCACAGTCCACAATACTCTCTAAACAAGGTTTCCACTTTGTAACATTTTCTCCTCTTAATCTACTTTTTTCAATCTCCCCTTTCACTTATTCGAGTTTCCGACCTTGATCCTTGTTTAACTGAAGTAATAACCATTGTAACTCATCTTTTGTTAATACAAATTTTCTCATATTCTTGTTTCTCTTGTTGCCCATGTTGATGTTGCGATTTCGTGTTTTCATCAATTTCAACAAGACAAACAGCACAATCCCACAAACAAACAGCAAAAGTTAATAAAAATAAAGCCCAAAACAAATACTACACGAACAAATTTAACAACTTACCAAAAGAAATTATACAACAAAAGTTAATAAAAATAACTATCTATGTCAAGCAGTTTCCGGCAACATCAAGAGGAGTAGCCTTGTTTAGTGTCGGCGGCTGAGTAAGTTCCGTCAGCAACGGTGGTGGATTGACGCGGCGGCGTAGATCTACAAGAAACACAAATTTAATAATTAAAAAAAAAACTTTAAACTTTAAAAGTACATACATCTAAAAAAAGCTAAAAAGTACTCAATAAAACCTCAAAAACAGCAACTTCGATTGTGGCGGCGACACATAATCCGACAACATCAGCGAATTCCGGTGGCAACAACAAATCTTTAAAATCCTGTTAAAAATGTTATAAAAGCCTAGATCTGTAAATAAAATATAGATGGATCGATTAAAAAAACATCAAAACTTAAAAAGCAAATATAGATCTATAAACACGCATATAAAATTCCGGCAAGGAGGTGCAGTTTCCGGCGACTTCGGCGACAACAAGCAAAAGATCTGTATAATAAAATTAGTAAAAAAAAACTTTAAAAGCATGAAAATTACATAGATGTATAAAATAAACTAAAAAACATGAAAAATGTATAGATCTATAAAAATATATCAATCGTTGGTGGTGTGGTTTCGGTGGTGAGGTTCGGCGGTGCAGTTGTGCGGTGGTGGTGGGTATGAGATGTGTGGAAAAGAAGATTGTGTTTTGTTAGTTGTGTGTGTTTTTTTGTTAGTAAGAAGTTTTTATCTCAATAACACTTTAATACATAACCAAAATAAAAACGCGGTTCCTTTTTTTCAGCACTATTATTCAGCCAATCACACTTTCATTTTCAAGTTTGACTTTCAATTTTCAATATTCAAGTTTTCATTTTTCCCCTTGACCATTTTTCCATTTTAGATAGTAGAGATAAAAGATTTTCCAAATACAATATTTCGACCCTATTTGTTGTCGTGAGTTACACGAAATTCGTATATGAGATAAGAAAAGAACATACTCAATGTCTAGACACAAGAAATTGAGAAAACATAGAGAATTATTGAGTTTGTGTTGTTGATATATGTAACTTAATATGATTGATAGGATAATGGTGAATTGATTTGATTTATTTATATCACAATTATTTCGTACACTTAAATACCAATCTACTGAACATTCTTGACACGAGCTTGGGCCCACTACAATACTAGAACATAATTTGGGCTAACACTTTCACGCAGTTCGAACGGCGAAATCGCGAAAGCTCGGACTGAAGATTAAAAGCTAATAAACGATAAAGTAAAACTAATAAATAATTACTGAAGAAGACATTCGACAGCAAGTGGAAGTATATGTTCAAGCACCAACAGAAATAAACACGCATCAAACCGGATAAACCAAATTATCATGACCAAATGGGATAAACCAAAGTATCCCTTACCAAATAGGATAAACCAAAGTATCCTAACCAAACGGGACAACCCAAAGTATCCCCTATAACTAAAACAAACGGGATAACTCAAAGTATCCCCTACAACTAAAACAAAGGAAATTAAAACTAAAACTCATGCACTAACATCAAAAGAAAATATGAGAGAATAAAAGTTGGTTCTAAAACTTCAAACCCCAAAGAACATTCCAAACAAACAGAGCGTGTTTTTCCTAGAAAAACATAAAGATCCACTAGTATGTGTGTTTTCACATACCTTTTCATCATCAAAATCGGACTCAAAAGACCAAAACTAATCAGAAATGTGAAATATATGCTTGCTTTTGTGTTTGTGCATGTGCTGGTAACGGATATGGAAAATGGAAAAAATAAAGATAAAACGGACAAACACGGGCACGAGAAATTAAAAAGCGTGAAAAGCCGGAGCCGGAGATATGTTTATACATTATGGATCATGCTTAATCTAAAAAATGCCAAAATATCCCCCCACCTTAAACCAATCTCACCGCAAGTCCCTAAAACATTTGCAATGTTAGTCCTAAACTAACTAATATTAAATAAATCCCTACACCTTTTAAACCCTTAACCCTTTTAAATAAACCCTAGTCAATAAACCAACTGACCCCCAAGTCCACCTATCCTTATTAGTCCAAATGAACCTAACCCCTCCCCTTTACTAAATACCCGGTCCAAAAACTGAACCCGTCCACTCAAACCCCTTTTAACCACTCCAACCATATCCACAAAGTCAAACAAAAATAAAAGAACCTAACGCACAAATAATAGTTACTGTTCATTACCTCCTTCCTCCCAATCCATTTTTTTACCCTGCTCCACACCCACGCACAAATTACCCACACTTAAGTAAGCCTTCTAGAACCCAACTGACATGTCAGAAAGAATGGCATCATCAGGTGGATATAATAATATAATATCTAAAATTACATTTTTGTGCATAAAAATTCCAATCCTATTAATCCCCGATTAATCTCCGCCTAACCGATTATTCGCTAGACCCAACCCAACCGCCTCATTAGCGCCTAGCGATTTTTACAACCTTGATAGCAAGTGCACGTTCCATTTCATCTTCGAGATCAAAATATGGTGGGGCAAGCGGCCCATACATAGGATTTCCTTGGGCATCACGCCCAACTTCGAAGCAAGTCAAATCATCTTCTCCATCAAAGAGTTCCAAATCCTCCATAAATTCTAACACTTTACCCCTAGGCTTGGGATAATAAGTTTGCTTTGAGATCCCATCATCAATTGTCATAGTCCCCCTCCCCATATCTATTATCGCTCCACAAATGCGAAGGAAAGGTCTTCCAAGTAAGAGAGGTAGACTTTTATCAACCGGTATATCCAAGACTAGGAAATCGGCCAAATAAGGTTGGTAGCCAATTTGTACCCTCACATTTTTCACTTCCCCCATAGCCTTAGCTTGAGAGTTGTCCGCCATGGTTAGCTTAGAATGATTTGGTTGAGGTTTGCTTAGTCCAAAAGTCTTGAATAGTGGATAAGGCATAACGTTGACACTTGATCCCGTATCCGCCAAAGCATAAACCGGAGTGGTCCCGTTAACTTTTATAGGCAAAACGAAGTTACCCGAGTCACTCTCTTTCCGTGGCATACCCCGAAATAAGATCATATCCCTATCTTCATCCGAAAGATCCTTATCTTCCAACCGTGCTCTATTCAAGGTGTCCCAAACCTCATAAATGGTGAATCGTACCCTGTGAGAGGTGCTTGCGTGAAAATCACGTCCCTATTCTTTTTAGGAACTTGAACCTTGTTTTCTCCAACTTCTTCCAAACATTCCGAATCAATAGTTAACTCTTTCTTACTTTCTTCCAAGATGTTTCCAATCTTCTCCAAGGAGTTACCGATATCCTTAAAAATTTCATCCAAGTTGCGTAGATACTCGGAAATACCACTCAAAAACTATCCATAACATACTTATCTAACAAAACAAAACAAAACCAAAACAAATCATCCAAATTATTAGCGTTAGAGTTAGTTAAAATCAAAACAAACTACAGAAATACATTCTAAACAAGTAAAGACACTTATTAAGATTAAAAACAAAAGCTAAAACTTGAAATTACGAAAACAGAAAAATTGTTATCGAGAGCTCCAACCGGATCGGTTGGCTCTCCAACCAATTCGGTTGGTGGTATATCTCAAATCAAAATTCGCCCAGCCGATTCGGTTACGGGCTCCGACCGATCTGCTGGAGTGAATTCCAAAATAATTTTTTTTATAAATATTTAAAATTATCAATTAAAAACTAATTAAAGACAATTAATTAAAACTTAATACTATAATAAGTGTGTCTACTCATTATCCTACTAATTAAATCATTAATTATACTAATTAATCATAAACTAACAATAATTAGATTATATTAACTAATCATTAAAACTAACTAAACATCTAAAACTGAAAATTAACTAGACAATTAATCTAATCAAGATAATATTAATTAAAAAATTAAATAAAACTAAAAAATGACATATAACATAAAAAATCTAAAAATGACAAAAACAATCATAATCAATCTTCTAAACTAGCTTAAAAAATCAAAAATGACAAGAAATAAGCTATAAACTAAAACACAAAACAATAGATAAACTAGAAACTAGAAAAAAAAAATAAGAAAACATTTTACCGAGACGACCAACCATATCGGTTATCGGTTGGTCCAAAAACCGTTTTTTTTTTACTTTTTCACTTGAAACCAAACTCTAATATTACGAATTTTACAGAAACAAAACAAATAAAAAACACTCAAATCCCCGGCAGCGGCGCCAAAAACTTGATGTGCTCAACCGTGTGCAAGTTTTAAAATTTATAAACACGATTTATTCGGTAATTACTATCAACACATACGAGCAAGTATACTCGTTCGCGATAGCAAAGGTGGGTAAGTCGAGATCGTCCCAAGAGATTTTCGTTTTAATTTGTTAAAATATTTAAGACAAGAAAGCTTGTCAAGGCTTCCTTCAAAGTGTGGTTTAGTGAAAATCAATATTAAGAAACATATACTTTTGTGAAGTCTATAGGCAATCATAGAGAGTGTTCATGAAGGCTTGGTGTAAACTCTTGATGTAATGCACAAATCATAAGCAAATGATTTCCAACCCATGGTTTATGTTTTGTAAAATCATTTTAAAAACAAAAACATATAGGTAATCCTTTCAGTCCTTATCCTAATGATTATTCTTTAGAAAATCCATTTGTTTGTAAAAGGTTCTTATTAAACTTGTTCCTACGAATCTTTCGACCCTTTCGTGATGAAAATGTTTCTAGTCTTGTTTCAATAAGTAAACATGGTGAGTGTCAATCACCATATCCCCATACTAGTTTGTCACTTAACTTTTTGGAATAAAACATAAGAGAAATCCTTTCGGTCCTTTTTCTTAAACATGTTTTACCGACAAATCAAACAAGACTAGTAGTTATCCCAACAAACTCATTTAAACAAGATCATTTACATGCATCACATATAAGAACACTCCTACAATTTCCTACATCCTTACACACAAGTATATTCAAGAATTACTCCATGAAAATCATAACATAACACAAGTAGTAACAAGGTAATTCAAATAATTCAATAGAGTAGAGATTCATGACAAAGTTCAATAGAATACCTAAGCTTTGGATTACAAGAATTAGAAATTGTGGAATATAGCAACCACACGCCTCCAATCGTCTTAGCCTAACCGTACAACTCCAAACGATTACACAATCGATGAGAATTTGTCTCACCACTCTTCTGGATGTTTTCACAGCATATACAAGACTTTTGGGATGAATAATAAGGGTTGGTAATAGCTTTGGTGTAAACTATTACTCTTTTTGGTTGTGTCACACTAGACTACTGATAACGCTACACGCGTCGTTCGGGGTCAAAGGAACTTCCTTTTCGTCGAGCAAGTTTTTCAACACCCTAGGCAGTGAACCTAATCGTTGTAGTGTAGTATTAGGGTAAGCCACGGGAATTGATATCGTTCTCTAGAGGAATAGGAATGCTAGTGAGAAGTTACTACGCTAAGGTTGGGGTTGAGGAAGATTATTTTTTATCTTTTTATGTTTTTTTAGGAAATGGAAAGGTACGAATCTCGGGGTTTGAGTTTGGGGGGTTGGTATTTCTACCGATTACTCTACTTATCTAATTATCTAATCTAGTGGGTAGTCTATGTCTAATTATTGTGTGCTCGTATGATGATTTAAAAATGTGTTTACTTAGGTTTTATTACTCCTTAATTATCTCCTATTGATGGTTGAATTGTCACGTCCTTATTCTTAATCGCGTTGTATGTCTAAGGTCGTAGGGTATGCGTTTATCCCTAACTCTTTGAAATTACCAAAGGTTATTGCCTACAAAATCTCTAGGATTTATAAACTTAGCACTAAGGTACTCTTCGGATGGTTTAGCCTACAATGACTCTAGGTACTATAAGCTAAGGCTCACAAAGATTAATCAAGCATTAACTACACAATGGATGACCTATCGCAATACTAGATCATTAACAATTAAGGTAAGAGACAACCAATCAATATTCAATAATTAAGTTTCATATTCCCTAAGCAAACACATAAGTAAATTAGCCGGACATAGGGAACATGCAAGCATACACACAATTAATTGAAGACATACTTGAATTAATGAAGTAAAACACTAATCTTGATGTAAGATAGGGTATGGAACCCTAAAATACTGTACAAGACAGCCTTGGTTCGGTTTAGGTTTTTACTCCAAAAGACTACACACTGAAAACTAAAAAATTCGGATTCTATATATAAGATTACACATGCGACGGCTCACCCTTTAATTTGTGACGCCGTCGGGTCGCCGTTATTAGGGTTTCGTCTTGGCCACGTTAGTCTTGCGACGGCGTCACCTTATACCTGTGACGCCATCCCCTTCAGTCTCTGACGTCGTCTGGATCAAATCTAGGCCGTCTGAGCTACGACGCCCTACTCTTTTAAAACCTGAAGCCGTCACTTGTAAATGGGTAATTTGGCTATTGAGCCGTCACAAAAGTTGTCCGACGGCGTCGCTAGTTATGCCTGACGCCGTCCCCTTCAGTTCCAGCAGCCTGAGTGTCTCGATTCTTGACTTTAGCCATTTTCTTCGTATATTCGTGCCTTTTCGTCCGAATAAGTGTCATTCCAGCATTTTGCCTTCAAGATACCTAAAAAGTGAAAAGGAACGATATTAAGTAATAACGGATACAAAAGTGTTCAAATAAGGGCTTAAACGACCCCTCAAAAAGGTACATTTTAAAACCTTATCAAACATCCCTACACTTGGTATTTGCTTGTCCTCAAGCAAATGTGCTTTTAGCCAATCAATTTATAAGTTAGAGGTCATGAAGCATTAGTTTAGAACGATTCACAACACATGTAAGCCCCGCAAAAGTCATAACAAGCACGAAAATTACATACTAGCACCTCACATGGGGAGTTTGGATACTCACATCTCTCGGGTGTATATGAAATATAACAAGTTGGAAATGGAAGATAAACACTCACTAACCGGTCCTAGTACATAGATTACCATAGGCTTGAGACTAGATCAAACCTCCATCGCTTTGGCGTAAGCACCTAGGAAAGACTATCCGAGAGGTCTTTTAAAGGGTTGTAATGATAGGCTTACGGTAGGGAAACAAAGGGTTTGGTGGGATAAGCTATTTAGTGGTGGCAAGTCAAAAAATTTTATGTTACAAGCATGCGAAGAATGGCGTTGCTAAGCAAAGACTCGACACTCTAGACTCTAGATAACTGAAACAAACAAACATAAATTTAAAGATAGATGTAGGATGGTAGCCCGTATTTTTTTTTCATACACTTTTACTCTACCATCCTCTACGATAATATCAGAATGATAGGGATTTATAGGCACATCCCTACACTTGAGTTTTTATTACTCTAACACTAATTTGACTCGAATTAAAAAGATCAAAACACTTGGAGTACATTATTACACAAATAAAAGGAATTTAAATTTAACGTTCCCTTTCCGTCATCTCATAAAATTTAACTTTTCCCATGAGTCCCAATCGTCCCAAAACTGTGTACAAAGGATATGACTCGACTTAGCAACTTATGCAAGCAACAAGATAATTGAACTAAGGGTTTAGTGTGATAACAATAATGCACTAAAAGTGAGTGCATACAAGGTAGGCTAAGGCGATTTGGGTGTACATTTGGGGGTGGATTGTAAACAATGCTCTTCATTAATTGATATTCCGGAAAACCGAAACATCACGAGAACCGCGAAAAGGATAGGCTCTGAGGGGTTAACTAGAGGTATCGTGTACTAAAGATGAGTATTGTTGATACAAAAGTTGGGCGTTCCTTGTTTGGGCTCCGGTTCTCATACCAATTGATTATTGCTGCTTGAGACCTGCGCACTAAGTAAACAGAAAACACCGTTAGGCTTATCGTGGGATTGTTTCCCACGATTATCCTCCGGCGTAAGAGTAAGTAATCGGTTTTAGGGTTATGGAGAGTTAGGGTTTAGATCGTACCTTTAATGAGGGACAGGGTTCCCTTTATATACACACGAAATCCTTGTTGGTTTCGTGTTCCCCAACCTTCGGCGTATCCCGCCTAAGTCCGTTGGTAAAGGATTATCTCCAAAGTTAGGAGATATCCGATATCGTATTTCATAAACAAGTTTTGGGTTTGGGCCTTCGTGAGCCCAAACACTTATCGACGTAGCCCAGTTCGTGATGGGCTCGCTAGTATCGGTCCTTGGTTGGGTTCGTGACCCGAATATATACTATACGTCATCATGTCCCCCCAGTCTAGTATGCGCAGTGACTAACTGCCGATGCTAGACTAATAACTGCAGCCAATAAAAAACTGCAAAGCGTAGCAAAGAATCTAAAAAAGGTTCCCATCTTGAAAGATACACGTTGTATCTAGACATAATATTTAAAATGGATGCCTCATAGATCGGGGGAAAGCAACTGTAACGGCGTCACGTCAAGTGATCTAGTCCACACATTAGAGATAGTGGGATCCACGTGTCGTTCATCGCGTGGATGAGAAAACTTATATAACCATCGACCTTCATTTCACTGTGATTATCACAGTAAAAACTTAATCTGCCATTGTTAACAAACCTTCAACTTGCAACCCAGAAAACTACTATTTGAAAGGTAACCGCGCGTGCGCTTATAAAAACAATACCATGGTCAAAGTGTTATCTGATTTCACATCCGACATAACTGAGGACAAACTTCTAGAGTTCGCTTCGGATTATTTCATTCCCCTCGCGGTGCATCCGGAAGTTCCAGGTGCGCAGGCGTCAATTGCGGACTTTCACGAAGGGAAAATAGGGATATACACGCGTTTTTTCGAATTCGCGAATCAACGCGTGCCAATATCTTTATTCCTGAGCGACGTGTTAAACTACTACCGTCTGCATATATCCCAGCTGCACTGCATAGGTGCGGCTAAAATTACTAACTTCGAGGTTAATAGCCGATTACTGGCAATTAACCCGACTATCCACCTATTCCGCGCGTTTTACCACACAACGTGGTCGCACGGGTGGGTATCTTTCGCTAAGCGCGCTGGGCGCCTTTAGTTTTATACGGAAAAATTAGACACGCTCAGGAATTGGAGAGAAACATTTTTCTGGGTAGATGACGCGTGTTTCCCATCGCGCTTTGATTTCTACACCCAGGGTACACTGCCAAAGGATGAGCGCCTCCTCCCTGGATCGTACAATGCAGAGGATGCGGATACAATAAATGCCAACCGTATTCCCATCAGTTCCTACCCAGAAGAATTTTTGGTGCATATGGGCATAAGCCGTAATTATTTTGTTAGACCTGATGAGGTGCCAATCTTCTTAGGCGCGGATGGCCAGGGTGGGTGCTCGTCCTTTTCGCAACCCTTGTGCTTTATTAATGTGAGCCTTTCCTTTCATCTTTATAATTTTTGTAACCGGTTGTGTTGTGTGTTTTTGGTTGCGCAGAGATGGATCTGTTCAGGGTTGTCCAGTTAGCGAAGCCGCGCCTGGCCACAGTAAGGGCGCGCCCACTGAGAGAAGGGGAAGAGCCCATTATGGCAGCAACTGCCGGGCGTGTCATGGAGCTGAACCTGGAAGAGGCTGGGAGCAGTGGTCCCACTGTGTTGGAAGCTACCCCTCTGCAGAGTGTGCCGAGCCCTAGGGTACATTCTCCGTTGGTGGAGCCGTCATGCGTAGATATTGAAGAGGAGGAGGAGGAAGTGGGCCAAAGATTGGAACGTAAGAGAACGCGTGGTGACGACGGCGTAAGTTCCTCCCGGAAGAAGCGTCCCGTCGTTCGTACCGTGGAGTCGTCGTCAAGCGATGTTGCATCACCCCCCTTCCGCTGATACCGCTACCCCTCAGGAAGTATTATTTGCAAAAGTCTTTGTCGCATTCCTTCTGATGTTATGAAACAATCGCTAATCCGCTTGTATGTGTGCAGGTTTGAGCACGCTGTAGAGTCACCCCCCCAGGCTAGTCCAGTGCGTCTTTGAATCATCTGGGCCAAAGAGCTAAAGCGCTGAGCCGTTGGTCTCGGGGGATGCGCCAATGGATAAGCTAGTTGAAGATCTGGAACTGGCTACTATGCACCAAGCGAAGTTGGTTGCGCAACTAAGGGCTAAATACTCGGGAGAGAGTAGTCAGAGCGCGGAAAAAGACCAACATATTGCGGCGTTGGAGGCTCGTTTAGCTAGTGCCCGAACTGAGATAGAAGTGGGAAATGCTTATTCCGAGAGGCTTGCGAGAGAAAATGTCCGTGCTGACCCAAATAAGCCAGGAGCGTGCTGCGGAAGTAGAGTACAAGGCTTCATGTAGCTGGGCCCTTAAATATCTGGAACAGGGTAAAGAGGAGTTGCTCTCGCAGTTAAAGGATTTTGGTGCTACTGTAGGCAGTTCCTTAGAAGCGCAGGAGATGAAATTGCGCAAGCTCAGTCTGGAGTACGATGAGGAGTTATATCCCCAAATCTTGTCTACCATTTACGGCGCAGGTGGCTCATAGGCTACGGTCTGCGACTTGCTGTACTCAGCACCTTGGAGTCGCAGGAAGTGGTGGATGCTTTCGGGGCAGTGGTTCAGTGCGCATTGGCGCGTGGTAAGGCAGAAGCTGTGGAGAAGCTTCATGAGGCGGATCTTTTGAAGGTGCCTGCTGATAAGGTACCTGGATATAACGCTAATGCGTATGATGATCTGGTTGCAGCCATGGAGCAGATGAAGCTATTGGAGCTGCCGTTAATTGCTGAGTTTGAGCGCGACCAAGATTATCCCATAGGGGTAATAATGGAGGGGCTAACCTTGGCTAGGCATCGTTCTGAGGATGTAGAGGCGCAACAGGATTATTTTTTGAAACCCAATGAGTCCCAGCTGCAGGTGCCTGTGTTTGTTCGCCCTCACAATATCTTGAATCTGTTTGCTTTCGAGAAGGAAGTTCCATTGAAACAAGTCTTGGAAGCTCATGCTACAAGGCTCGCCAAGAAGAAAGGTATTAAGGGCAAGGCCGTTTTGTGCGGCGTTGGCGCAGCTCACCTCCCCCGGTTAGTGTTGCCACGGTATCTCGTCAAGACTCCGACTTGTTGAAGAAGTTAAGCGAGGTTAAGGATGCAACAAGCCGCATGGGTAGCTCTTCTCTTAAGCGTTGTAATAGTTTGTAGATTGTAACTTGTAAATTATACATCATTTTGTAAGCACGCATGGTACTTAATGGAACATTATTTTTGTTGAATGGTGTTGCGACTTATAATATTTGCAATTAGTTACTTGTCTTTCCATAAAAAACGTGTGTATTATCTAAGAAGCAAACTATTGTATAAGCGCGGATAATATATGAAGTTCATAACAGTGTGTGAAATTCATGGTATACTTAAAACATAATTTCTAAGTATGTTTTATCATAATCGTGTATGGTGTGATATGCAGCGTACTGTAAATATCATATCAAGGAGTCAAGTGTCTTGATTCCTAATTTGTTAAACGCGCACAATATGCATAGTAGCGCACCAGTCGTGGGATGCGCGCCGAACTTATTCCAACTTCTTGAGAACAAGGTGTTTAACAAGGATACGTGATCCGATGTTGATGGGTTTGCAACCCTCTTACTCAACGAGTTTTTTAGTAGGTTTACTCATCCTTGTACCGTCGTGGGTTGATTAAGTGCATGCACGCCATCTAGGCAAGAAATAGAAAATGTTAAGACATAAGGTATATGGAAATAACAAATTAAAATGTGCCGCGGAGTTAGCTAGAAACCGCGACGTTTTATTAATACTTGCAAGTTTTTATGAAAGAAAATAAATAAGACATTTCCCTAAGTATAACAAAATGTAAATACACAGATATTTATTGGGCACTTCACTAGAGTGCAAGAGTGTCTGTGCGCTGGGCCGTAGCCATTCCTAGAGATAACATCGCTTAAGATTGCAAATGTTCCATGTACGCGGTAGTTCCCGACCATCCATGTCTCGTAGCTTGTACGCGCCTGTTCCTAATGCTTCAGTAACCTGATAGGGTCCTTCCCACTTTGGTCCAAGTTTACCTGTATCTTCTGCATGGCTCGCATCATTGGCGCGGTATACGAAGTCACCTGGTCTGAATGAGACACTTCGCACTTTAGCATCGTAGTATCCCTTCATTTTTTACTTCGATCTTGCTTCACATATAGCTGCGCGCTCGCGTCTTTCTTCCAACAGGTCTAAGTCGATATGCCGCTCGTCATCGTTGGTTGTAACATTTACTTCAGCAGTGCGAATAGTTGGCATCCCAATTTCGGCTGGTATAACGGCCTCTGTCCCATAGACTAGAGAAAAGGGAGTGTCTCATGTGCTAGTTTTGATTGAAGTGCGGTGCGCCCACAGGACATGCGATAATTCTTCTACCCACCTTCCTTTGTGCTTGTCCAGACGTGCTTTAATTCCTTCACCTAGACTTCGATTTGCACGCTCTACTAAGCCGTTGGTTTGTGGATGTTTAACCGATGCGAAGTGCTGCTTGATATTCAACTTCTCGCACCAGTCCTTGAAGGGATTGTCACAAAATTGTTTCCCGTTGTCCGAGATGATTTCCCCAGGTAGTCCAAAGCGGCTTACAATATTGTCCCAAACAAAGCGTTTGACTTGATTGCCAGTGATTGTTACGACCGCTTTTGCTTCGATCCTCTTGGTGAAGTAGTCTATGGCCACTATGAGAAACTTCAATCCTCCTGCTGCAACGGGGAAGGGTCCTGCAATGTCGATACCCCACTTGTAGAATGGCCATGGCGCCGTGATAGGCGTTAGCTCCTGTTGTGGTTGGCGCGGGATGGGTCTATGAACCTGACAGTCACGGCACTTTCTTATTAATTCCCGCGCATCACGGTGCATGGTGGGCCAGTTGTACCCAGACCGTAAAGCGCGCGCCACCACGGATCGTGGTCCTGAATGCATGATGCATGAACCGGCGTGGATTTCCCTGAGTACATAATTTGCTTGTAGGGGGCGACGCAGCGGAGCCATGGTTGCAGAAAGGAGCGCCGATAAAGTACACCGTCTCGAAGTTCTAACCTCTGTGTTGTGCGCCGTATTCTTCGGGCTTCCTTCTGTTCTTGGGGCAATACGCCCTTGCTTATGAATTCCATTATAGGTGTCATCCACGTAGGACCTTCCTCATCTATCACCGTGGATATTTCCATCTCCGAGATGGATTTGCTCTTCAACGTTTCCACCAACACTTGTTTTGACAGGTGTGCAAAGCTTGTGGATGCAATCTTGCTTAGTGCATCCGCCTTTCGATTTTCCCCTCTAGGAACCTGCTTAATGGTAAACCTGTCAAAGCCTTGGATTAGTGCCTTGGTCTTGTCGAGGTATTGGATCATGTTTTCCTCTTTAGCCACGTACTCGCCCAACACATGGTTGGCTACTAACCGGGAATCCACATTTCCTTCCAGGTTGCGTACACCCATTCGAGCTGCAATGCGTAGTCCGGCGATTAGGGCTTCGTACTCTGCCTCATTGTTTGTCAATGTGAATTCAAAACGCAGTGCGTAAGTGAATTACATTCCTTCCGGACTTGTAAGGATGAGACCTGCTCCTGACCCATCCACGCATGAAGATCCATCCGTGAACAAGATCCATGGATCTAGTAGTTCCTTTTTGCTTGGTGCGGGTGTATCATCAGCGTCTGGTTTTTCGATGATGAAATCTGCTAGTATCTGCCCTTTTACTGCAGTACGCGGTCTGTAGGAGATGTTGTGTTCACCGAGCAACACGATCCACTTCTGTAGTCGTCCTGATGTGTCAGGTTTGGAGATGATTTGTTTGATAGGTTGGTCTGTAACTACCGCAATTGGATTTGCTTGGAAATACCGGCGCAGTCTGTTGGCAGCGAATACCAATGCTAAGACCAACTTTTCCATGGCGCTATAGTTAATCTCCATTTTCTTTAGCACTTTGCTTACAAAATACACCGGTTTTTGTACTGACTCCCTGTCCGTCAGCAGCACCGTGCTGACTGCTCCATGTGTCGCAGATAAGTACATAATTAATTCTTCCCCTGGTCGGGGTGCGACTAATGTGGGGAGCGCTACCAGGTGTTGTTTAAGCTGTGTAAAGGCTTCTTCTGCCTCCGTAGTCCAGTGAAAATCTCCCTTTTTTATACACTTCTTGAGTGTCTTGAAGAGAGGGAGTGACTTGTCTGCTGACTTGGACAAGAATCTATTTAGACCGGCCAGTTTTCCATTGAGAGATTGGAATTCCTTCAACGTGCGCGGTGAAGGAAGTTCGATGACAGCCTTAGTTTTTTCTGGACATGGTTTGATGCCATCAGGTTCTATCAGGTATCCAAGAAACATGCCTTCTATAGCACCAAAAGTGCACTTTTTAGGGTTGAGCTTCATGTTGATCTCTTTGAGTGTCCTAAATGTTTCCTCAATGTCGCGTACCAACTCATCCTCAGTATGGCTTTTTATGACTAGGTCGTCAACGTAAACCTCTAAGTTGCGGCCCGCCTGTTTTTCAAATGCATTATCTACTAACCGCTGATAGGTGGCGCCTGCGTTCTTCAAGCCAAAGGGCATTTTGGTATAGCAATAGACGCCTTGGCTTGTATGAAAGGCCGTTTTTTCCTCATCTTCCTTAGCCATCTGGATTTGGTGGTATCCTTTGTATTCATCTAGGAAGCACTTGTGCGGGTATCCACACAAAGATTCTACCTTCCAGTCTATCTCCGGTAGTGGGTAGCAGTCTTGTGGACATGCCTTGTTGAGATCTGTGAAGTCCACGCACATCCGCCAGCTACCGTCGCTCTTCTTGACCATTACTAGGTTAGAAAGCCAGTCATGGTAGTAGACTTCACGCATGATCCCTGCCTCTACAAGTTTGTGTACCTCTGCCTGAATTGCTTGCGCACGCCTGGAGCTTGGTCGCTTCTTACGGCGTATTTGTGAGTATCCTTGTCGGATTCTCATCTTGTGTTCTGAGATTGAACGTGGTACCCCGGTCATGTGCTTTGGCTCGCATGCAAAAATGTCCAAGTTCTTTTGCAAGAGTGCGCACACAGCTGCTTTGCCGTTGTCCGACAGCGATCCTCCGATCGATATTTCCTGTTCTGGGTAATCAGGATGAATTGAAACCTTCAGGTTTGGAACTTTGGTTGCGCGCTGTTCTGGAATGGGTGCCGTCTCGCATGTAATCATGTTACATTCTCTGTGTGGTATAGTGGCGTTGTAGAGAGTAACAATACCACCTTCCACCGGAATTTGAGCATCCCATGCGCTGTAGACGGTACTGCGCGCATGGCTGATATCCCTGGTCTTCCGATAATGCCATTGTATGGCGAAGGGGATTTGATCACCATAAAATTCATCCAGGCCGTCGCAGAGTGTTCCTTATTGCCCACACTGACTAGTAGGCGTATTTGCCCCATAGGCCATATCTTTTCTCTGTAAAACCAGTCAGTATTTGTCATGACCGGGCTTAACTTGCGTATCTCGGTCGCGAGTCGCTTGAAACAGTGTTCATACATTATGTCTGCAGATGCTCCTCCATCAACATACATGCGGTGGATATCGTGACCCCCGCATTAATTTCAATGGTCAGCGGCTCTACCACTGCGTTGTCCGCAGTCAAGGTGGGGAAAGAGATTTCACTGCCACGGGAAAATTTCTGGCTGACCTTCTGCCTATCTTTTCCTTCTTTGATGTTCTTGACCAAATGGTCCAATCTACCTTCTTTCACTAATTTATCAATGAGTTGGCGCAGTTGGACACATTCATTGGTGGTGTGGCCCTTTTGTCCATGATAGTCACAGTATCCACTCCCTACGCGCCGATCCTCTGGAGTGCGCATTTGTTGGGGTCTTCGAAAGTTCGCGCCTTCTGTTGCGAGTATTTCCTTTGGAGTCTTGGTCAGCGGGGTTTACCTGTCATTATCCCGTCCGCTCCCTTGGCCGCGGTAGTTCTTGTTACGGTTGCTACTCCGGTCAGTGGATTGTCTCCCAGGTTGTTCCTGTGATCGGTAGTTTGAGTAGCCTTTCTTGCTATCCGCCGCTTCTCCTGGATGAAGGACCTTGTGCGTTTCATAAGTTCATCAAAGGTTTGGGGGATCTTGTCGTTCAACTTTTTGATGAGTTATGGGTTATTGATCCCGTTCATGAACCCTGAGATTTTCAGCACTTCGGGGCATGCCTTAACCTGTATGCACTCATCTTTGAAGCGCTCCATATAAGCGCTTGTAGATTCCCCCTGGCGCTGTTTGACCCTGGTGAGTTCGACAGGGTTTTTAGCGCACTTCTTCCGTTGAGTGAAGTTTAGGCGGAACGCCTTTCTCAACTCTTCAAAGCCATCAATGCTTCTGCGTGGAAGCTTACTGAACCAGTTATGCGCGTTTCCCACTAGTGTGGAATTGAACATGTGGCACCACACAGGTTGTGGCCAGTTTTCGATAGTAGCGGCTGATTCAAAAATTTTTAGGTGATCATCAGGATCACCTGTTCCATCATAGGTTTTGACATTAGCGGGCATGCGCCTTTTCTTATCTTCTGAGAAATTACTGATACGTCGAGTGAACGCATCTACCTTTTGGTGACGCCACGAAAGAGACATGTCTTCCTCCTCCTGGTCACGGTATTTCCTCCTGGACTTTCCAGTGTCCAGTTTCGCTATCCTCGTTGTCCGAGGAATTACCAAAGGACGAATTTTCCCTTCTTCGGCGTTTGCGCCGACTGTCCTCAGAATCTGCACTTGAAGGGCTTTCACTTGGGGAGTACCTTCGCCCATGTCTGCATCTGGACTCTGCGGCTACCAAACCTGGCGTGGGCATGGACATTCGTACGCCGTTCCTCCTCCCCGCTTCCTTCCGAATGCTGCGAGTTAGATGTCTCATCATTCTCAACTCTCCTCCCAATTCTGTTAAACACCGGGGGTCGGTGGCTATCCTTCCCGCGCTTCTCCTTCTGACGGCGCGGTGGGGACGTTTCGTATTCTGAGTCGAAATTGAGTCGGGCATGCAGGCTCCGACTCGACCTCTTTTTTGCTTCCTCTTGCATGAGAGCGGCCAAAGTTTCGTAATTTTGAGATACGAAATCTCCCGGCGCTAGTTCCGGTGCGACCCCTTCTAGAGCGAGGGTGCCTGTTTCTACTACTGGGTCCTTGTTTCTGTCAGGTGCATCTGGTGCCTTCGAGAGGTCAGTTTCTAATACTGAATGAAGGGGAGTAGCAAAAAGGGTGCGCAGCGGATCTCCTACGCCGGTGGTGGTTGTAGTGGCCTTGGTTGTCCCCAAGCGTTGTTCCACCGTAGGGAAGACCAGGTCTGGGCCTAATCCTTGATTTTTAGCGACACTGGTTGTCGCAGAAGTCTGCTTAGAAGCTGATCCGCTATGCAGCTTCTTTCCCGTAAGGTCTGCTTGCGATCGCTGATTTCCGTGCTTCATCATTCTAGTTCTTAGTTCTTAGTTCTTAGTGATGGTCCCACGGATGGCGCCACTTGTTGATACAAAAGTTGGCCGTTCCTTGTTTGGGCTCCGGTTCTCGTACCAATTGATTATTGCTGCTTGAGACCTGCGCACTAAGTAAACAGAAAACACCGTTAGGCTTATCGTGGGATTGTCTCCCACGATTATCCTCCGGCGTAAGAGTAAGTAATCGGTTTTAGGGTTATGGAGAGTTAGGGTTTAGATCGTACCTTTAATGAGGGACAGTGTTCCCTTTATATACACACGAAATCCTTGTTGGTTTCGTGTTCCCCAACCTTCGGCGTATCCCGCCTAAGTCGGTTGGTAAAGGATTATCTCCAAAGTTAGGAGATATCCGATATCGTATTCCATAAACAAGTTTTGGGTTTGGGCCTTCGTGAGCCCAAACACTTATCGGCGTAGCCCAGTTCGTGTTGGGCTCGCTAGTATCGGTCCTTGGTTGGGTTCGTGACTCGAATATAGACTATACGTCATCAAGTATAACGCAAAGGTGTGGGGGGAATTACTCAACCGATTTGGAAGAAGTAATTATATTACGGGTATCAAACAAGGGTTATCCTAATGCCTCTTATCATTTAATTATTCCTAACTACACAAGTGTAGTCTTACTAGCGATCTCGGGATGCATCACAAAACAAGTTCTAGAATCTATTATACTACCGGTTCACACTCTAAGCATTAAAGATGAATGCTTTAATTCCTACTAATCTAAGGGCGATCCTCACATTTTGGGTGGAATTTAAGTGGTAAAGGGTTTTTGTGCTAGTCATATAACTCCCTATCCATGAGACGCTTTATTAAGACTAATGGCCCACTCTTATATGTCATGAAAAATTTTAAATTTGGTGCCAAAATTACCCTAACCGATATTTCTCATAGTTTATTACACCAATGCAATTGGACAAAGCAAATAATCAAGGATAAGCATAGTTTCAAAGTTCCCATTTATTTTCCCTCCCTACACTTAAACTGAACATTGTCCCCAATGTTCCTCGAAAGTATCAAAGTTATGATAACGGAAGGTAATAAAAGATGAAAGAAACTAATACTCCCCTGATTCGCTCGGTAGGATCCGTGTAAAGTGGTGGTTACATCTTTCTTCAAGAAGAACGTTTGCGTGAAAAGCTCCTTCTCATCTTATGTATCTTCTTCTTGGTAAATTAAACCTGCACACTTGAAGAAAACAAATGAAACCTTCGCTTAAAATCGGCGGTAATAATATATATAGGACTCTACTAAACTAGGATATAATGCTTGTGGAATGGATGTTCACGAATTTCGGAAAATTAAGACCGGAAAATTCCAAAATTTATAAGTAGCTCAAAAACGAGAAAAAGTAATCAGTTGTTTTGCTCCTTCTGACGCCGTCAGTTGCGATCTGACGCCGTCAGGTTATCCTGACAAAAACTGGTTTGCAATTTTCTAGAAAAAATTCTGGAAAATTTACATCTTTAGAATCTGGAAAACTTTCCTGCAAAACATCCATTATGACTTGATACAAGCATTTGACTCGAACAAACACACATGTATATCTTTTAATTAATTGAAATTCTCATGTTTACGTTTCCTTTGAAAATGTGTGTAATCCTCCCTACACTTATCCCTTATGTAAAATACCTTTATATGTAATTAAGACGAGGTTAAAGACAAAATAAAGTATTTTTACAAATTTAAACATGAGAATAAACAATCAATAAAAGATACATGACACAAACAAGCAAACAATTAAGCATGGGTTGCCTCCCATGAAGCGCTTTTCTTTATTTATGAGTCTTGTAGCTAGACTCGAAGTCGTGCTCCTATGTGGTCCTAATCTTAGAGGCCCATTCGATCTCCTTAACCCTTCTCTCATCACGAATATATTCAGGGCCTAATTCAAGACAAGCAGTGTAGTAAACCTTGTTCTTCCAGTCTACTTCAAATGCCGGAATGTTGTCCACATCTGAATTATCAATACCCTCAAACTTCTTATTTTTGTGGGGCATTATATACTTAACACTCTCGGCTCCATTTGAGAACTCGACTATTCCTTTCTCTCGATCATAAACCATCTTAGACTCCTGTATAAATGGTCTCCCAAGTATTACATCCCCTAAAAACCCATCAATGATGCCCTTAACATTCTCCAAAATCATGAAATCACACCTATATGTGAAGTTACCTATGAAGACATGCAATCCTTTAACCCTCCCAACATAGTTACTTGCTTTCCTAGGGCGAAAGGGGTCCCTCATAGGTTCTAGCTTTTTGCTCATGATCTAATTGTAATAGAGCCTAGACATTATATTCATGGGTGCCTTATAGTCAATGTGGGTGTGATCCCTATATAAGTATCCAATCATACATGGTATCTTGATGTTTTTAGGGTTACCCCTTCTTATGCGAGGCTCGAAAGGTGGTCTCGGGAAGTTAACTACGTTATAGTGATAGGCGGTTTCCTTCCATTTAGGGTATGAGTCGAAATACCCCATAAGTTCTTCCTCCTCCTTACCATCATCCATAATTTCTAACACCTTATAATCTCCATCTTCTAGGTCATCATCCGAATCACTTGAGGTCGAATAACTATCTAAAGTGTTAGTAGATTCCTTAAGGGCTTCCTCAAGCGTATTTTCAATTATCCTATTTAGTTTCCTAAGCTCTCCAATTTCACTAACAATGCAAGCCCGAAGTTGGTTGGCAAAGGCTGGGTCAAGCGGTGGGTACTTGTTTGGTGGTGAAGTGTTGTTTGGCGAATTATCACCTTCTGTTAGGTCACAAGGTTTACAACACAAGCTTATAAGAAAGATAGAGAGGCGATTGAACAAGATTCCAAACACACACACACGATAATATGGAACGGTTAGGCGTAGAGGTGAGTCAAAGAGAATAACTTGAACAACCAACCTTCAAATGAAGGTTTACAAGGGGTATATATAGGAGGGAAGCTAGGGCAACACTCCTAGTTCCCTTCCTTTCCTTATTGGGCTAGGCCTAGGCTTATGGGCCTTCTTCATAAGCCTAAGGCTAATAACAAACATAAAGGCCATAATAAGCTAACTATTACATATGAGTAACTAACACTTGAATAAGGTTTAGGAGTGATTCCAACAATCTCCCCTCAAGTGTTATTACATATGAGTAACAAACACTCAAGTGTTGGTGATGAAAAGCGGTGAAGGCGTTGATGTAATAGTAGCTTTGGCGTCTTCTGACATTCTTCTTTCTTGTGAGAAGAATTGCCTTGATTTAAACAATCTCCCAGGTGTAGAGATAGTTTACTTTGAACGGTTATGCTTTGACGTCATCATTAAATTTTGTTCTTTGATCATTGTTCTTTGTGATGAAAGTGATAGTATGTTGTTGTTGTCGCATCAAGTGCCTCAGTGCGCCCATTTTACACGCTGTGTCTCCGTCGTTCTTCAACATGCTCACACGCTCTTTGGCGTTGGAATTCATCTTGATGGAGTTCTTTAAGTCTTTAACTTTGTAGATTCTCTGTATTGACGAAGAATCATTCATTTGTGTTGCTTTTGAATCGAACTTCCATTAGTGATGATGTTGGCGTGAGCATGAGAAGAATCAGCACGATCATTCCGCTCCGAAGCTTCCATAAGAAGAAAACATTTAAACGGTTAGTAATAAGCGGATTCAGGCACTTACAAGTTTGAACTTCGAGAGTGTTAACAACATAGTGTGAAAACACAACTCTAATTCTTACAAAGGCCGTTCTTGAATCGGAGTCCCACAAGTGAGATAACACGATGTACCGAAGTACACCTACGATTCGATGAGTCGCTGAGGTACACCGAAGCATCACCTCACGACTGTAGACCGTTTGAGACCACTAAGCGCAATCCACGGGGAGTTGCCGAAGCGACTGCTGTCGGTGTTTAATGTTGACCACGGCAGAGTTTCCATTCATTCACAGAGGATCACAAATGTGAACCTCTCATAAATGTTCTCGACAGATTGCTAAGATCTGTGAAGGACTCGATATGAACCACGGATAACCTTATTGTTGATCATCAAGTGATTAAATGTCAAGTGTACCTAAGAGATCTTTTGATGAATCTCGTGGCTCTAGACTCAATAGTGCGTTTTGGTTTTCTGGAGCGGAGACTAGGGAGAGGGTCTCCTTCTTCAATACCAGCAGTCTCTAAGAGAAAGCCGATAGTTTACGTAGGGTTCCCAGTGAGAATGAAACAAGCTTCGGTTAAGAGAAACTTGAGTGGATAAGAAGGTTTAGTGCATGCGTCACTGGGTCCATGACGACTTTTAATCTTCAATACCGGCGTCACAAAGTGACAACCAGTAGCATATGAATTGAACCCGGTGTATGCCCTAAGTTGAATAATCTGGAGGGCTATTTCTTTTCACCATTTTCTTTGCATTTATTTTTAATTCTTCAACTCCTTCTTTCTCCGATTCTCATTTTCTCCTTTTTACAATCATACCTAAGGACTTCTAAATACTAACTATTTGTGGTGTCCTGGGGTAGATCCCTCCGGCTCTGGCGGATCATAGGACGGTTATTCCTAACCTTAGTCACCTTATAACTCCATGACTAACCTATGTTGCCATAAAAACCACTGATGTGAAAAATCTCTCACAAGTGTTTATGAATGAAACACATTTTAGTACCACTGTTGAGATAAGATTTTGCATAAATACTCCCCTCCACATGTGCTTAAGTGTTTTAACGGTTAAAATGCACAGTGAGGAAAGAAGCGCCACATTTTGAATTGATTCACTCAAGATAGACAATCCCCGCGAGACACGGTTACGTGGCATAGTTAAAGAGTTGCATTGTCAGCTTTTAGGTGACAACTAGCTCTAATAACTACCTTGAAGGTGTAGACAATCCTCGAAAGGTCGTCAAACCCGTCGGAGTTCATGTTTATCAAGAGTTTCTCGAATGGTACATTCTACTCGGACAAGTCCTTTGCGAGACACGTTTACATCACTAGCGAACTAGCTTGAAATTATTACCCGTCGGACAAGTCTTTTCGAGTTACTAACAGTTAAGCATCGTCAATTCGTTGGTTAAGTCGGAATCACACAAATTCATTTGCATTTTACATAACATATTTCTTATCACACATTTTCTCCCCTCAAAAATGGCATATTAAAGTGTTATTTTTGAAACGTTTGAGAATAAATATGACCATTTCGAGTGTTGCGGGAAGAATGACCACGGAGAACAATTTTGAACAAAGTTTTGAATCAAGTACTCCCCCTCAACGAGTGATATAAGCGGTTGAGGTTTTGAAAATCATAAGGAAAGTACTTGTTCTTTTGAGCAAAACCTTGAAAAGTGAAAGGTTTGATAGGTTTTACTCAAAAGTAAGAAGCTTTCGCTCCTTATATAAGGATTGTGGCACTGAGGCGTACCACGGGGTCCTTTATTTACAAGTACGGGTTGTACACTGTAATGTGTGCACAAGCCATTGACATAATTAATCAAACATCCAAAATGATATGAAGAAAACAAGTCAAGGGGTACCGGGAAGTGCATGATGTTCCGGAGTGTGCAGGGCGTTGAAATCCGGTTATGTTTCTCTGGTTCGACCACCGACATAACTCTCCAATCGTCTAAACTGATCCCTTCAAAACAACCGTTCATCAATCATTGTGATGATCCGTCTCACATCCCTCCTTTCACGAGAATTCCAGGCTTAGGAGACCCAATTTTCTGGCGTATATCCTTCAACCCGTATGCCAATCCATCCCTAACCAGCTTCAAAGTATGATCCCGAACTTGTGGAGTTCGCTACACGCCATTAAGCAGTTTCTTTGAAGTTCACTACGGTAAACAACGCCGAAAGGTTTGCTTATGAGTGTATATTGAGATAGCTGGTTGATATCGGGAAGATCAAGCTTTGGAGGAGTGAAGTTGACACGCGTGTCGATAAGATTCAACGGCCCGGTGGAGATCTTCTACATGTTCCTTGATGACAATCCGTCTTATGAAGATGAGAAGTGACTTGATAAATTCACGTTGTCCTGCAGTTGAGAATTGTCTCATGCGACCCTGTACCTTGGCAAGGTACATGTCTTCGATGTCATTGAGAGACAAATTCTCAAAGTCACCTCGAGAAAGCATAGTCCTATTCATCTTGTCGTTTGACTACGATCTTCTTTAGGAATGTGTAGTCCCACTTAGACGAAAGTTCAACGTGTATGATGGCAACGATATCTTTAGAACTATGCACGCATGTTGAGACTTCGAACCGGCGGCTTCTATAGTAGATTCGGGCGTTCGGGCCGATGATGAATCCCATACAATGCATCTCGGGCGTATGCCTCCACCGTGTTGGAGAACAAGTGATTGGCACGTTCCTCAATGGCTATGCGGTTTGAGTAGGCAATTGCTGGGAATGGAAGTGTCAACGACGTAGCATATTTTCTTGAATCATCGTCCCCGTGTAGAAGAAAATCCGTGTCTTTGTTGAAGAAGTATCTGAAAGGAATCCTTGGTTCAGTGTTTGTCCAAGTGTTGGTAGAGGTTTGGTCCAATCGGTGTAGTATGGAGGGTTGTCCCTTTGTGTGAAGTCAATGTTTGCTTCGGGATTGAGCCAATCCATGTCGTTAGACATAGCTCGAGCAATGTTTTCAAGGTGATATTCGACCTCGAGGGCACTTTCGGAGCTGTCTTTTAGAAGTTGAAATGCTTCATTCTTGATTCGCTTCAGTTCAGATTTCGTCATTTTCTTCACATGGAACTTTTCTTGCAGAATTTTTGCATGCTCCAATGTAGAACCGTCTACCAAATTCGACCTTCTTCGAGGGTAGGGAGTGTTGTAAACAAGATTAGAAAACCATTCAAATTCCTCTGTTTTATCGTCATCTAGCCATGATACGACGTCAGTTTGAGGCGTCTTCGTCTTCTTCTTTTTCGAAGGCCTAGATGATGATTCGGTTTCGAACTTGTTTGGGAGAGGAGGGTTGTTGTAGGGGCTCAAGGACCTCTTCATCGTCACCACCCGTATACTCAAAGTGATCATCGGTTTTCTGAGTCGGAGGTGGTAACTTCGGAATCGTCACGAGGTTTTTCAAGAGAAGAGCGAGGAGGAGATGTTTGTTGAACAGGAGCCCGTTGTAGAGGAGGTTGCATCAAAGAAGATTCACCGGGCGCTTACGGCGTTTAGGTGCGAGTCTTTATCCTTATCCTTGTCTTCATCGTCTCTAGGACGTTTAGACTTTTCGGCTTCAAATCTACAAGCTTCTTGAAGTTGGTAGTCCAACAATGCTTGAAACAACTTTCCTTCATCAGTAAATGTCCGATCGTGCGGACATTTGTGTGACAAGCTTGGCCACCAATTCATTATACGAGAAAACAACCGGATCGGTTGGATTGATTGTGACGGTTAAGGGCGTTGATCGAATAGTTTGCTTGGCGATCTGCATGAGATTTGGATAAAGTTGTTTGGTGAACAACTCCTTTGTGACTTTAGGAACGTACTCGAGAAGGTACTTTTTCGTGTAGCCTTCGATCATTTCGTTCGGTTCCTCTTGACGGTGATTTTTCATGAATTCCTGAACAAACTTCCTTTCTCCTTTTATCTTTTCATGCTCGTCATACATATCTTTGTATGTGATCGACAAAGAAATTTAGCTTTTGTTGAGCACGTTTTTCTTTCGACTTGTTTGACAAACTTTGGTAATCCGTTCATGAGCTTGAGAAATCCAAGATTTAGATGGTTTCTTCAAGGATTTGGATGATGATTTGGTTGACTTCTTTGATGGTGGTGGCGAGGAGAGAGACGAATCGATGATGAAGAGATATGAGGAGACTCTGGATCCTTCAAAGGTTCAGAGGTTTCTTCCTTTGATCGCGCAGGACTCTCTAGAAGAAACGTATCATAATCAACATCTTGATCTTTTTCGGACTTCTCGGTTTCGGTTCCTCGAACTCATATTCGATAGTATCCTCCACAAGCTTTTGTTGTTGCATAAGAGTGGTGGCACCAGCCCCCTTATCGGGTTGATTAACCGCATCGGAGATGGTTCGAGTGGAAGCACCACTTGATCCTCCGGGACCACCCATTTGGTCTTTAGCAAATTCTTTAGCTTTTTGAAGGTGTCTAACGATATTAAACTTCTTCCTGTATGATATATCCAGTTGCTCTTCTTCGATCCGAGCTTTCATCATACGGTACAAGTACGTGAGTCTTTCCTTTTCCTTTATCACCGGTGGACTTGGAGGTTTAGCTGCGAAGGAGGTGTTACAGTTGCATTCGAGTAGGTAATCTCTTCATCCGTGTCGATACCTTGAGCTTTCGTCCACAAGCTTTCTTTGCGGTTCTGATGTGGGAATAGGTTCAGCTTCCTTTACAGGAACAATCCTTTTACGAGGAGGATTCCTTTGGGAAGCTTTCTATAAAGATCTGTACTTGTAACACTTCCACTTCCTCTTGGTTCTCCTACGGTGTTCCGAATATTTTTCATCGAGATGACCAACTTTGCCTTGTCTAACTGCTTCCGGATACCTTTTATGCGTTTGAGCTTTCGACATCTTCGCTTAGAAGGAAATCGGCAACCACAAAGACCTTGTTTCTTTGTAGGCGATTCCTTGATTCTGACCGATAGAATAGGTTCCGTCAACATATCGTGATTGTCGGGTCATTTAGCCTCTTGGGAATATCAGGATGAAGTCCAAGTGCTCTCTGGATCAACAGTTTAGTATATCTGATGTAGGGAATCTTTGAGCCAAGTTTGTTGAGAAATGACATCATGTCATCCCAAATCGGAGCTTCGATAGCGATGTGTTTCATGTTGACCAATGCCCAAAATATTTGCAGTTCCATGAGCTTAGGATGCTCATAGCCACCGCCACGACCAGAAACAGACTTGGTGATGATCATGTCGAAAGTTCTCCATGGTTGAGGAATACTCTTAAGCTCTACGTGAGAATGCTTGGTGATTACTCCGGTAGCCTCGTCATAACCGATATTGATTAAGAATTGGAGAGTGAGCTCTTGGTGTGGCATAAAGTTGGGTTGGTTCGACTTCAGGAATTAGGAGAACAACCCTTAAGTCTGCAGGTGTAATGGTGACTTGTTTGTGATTGAGTCACCGTCACGCAATCCGTCCTTTGACCCTTTCCATAGTGTTCCGGAATGTTGGATATAGATCTCGAACAGCTGCGAGTGAGTGAGCATATTACGATACGGATGAGTCCTCGAGAATATCAATAGCAATTAAACACGAAGACTCTGAGCAAGTGAGGGTGTCAAAGTCAACACAGAGATTATTCTTTCCTATCTTCATTGGATAGCCATAAGGATAGATATCAGCAATAGAGAGAACTTCAGATGCATCCATATTCATTTGTTCAGCCATGTCTTGATCTGAAATAACATTAGACAAAAGCACCAACATATCGAAGGACATAATGTTAGTCAACGAAGGTCTTATTGTCTTAGTTATTGAATGTACAGTGTCAATGATTGTTACGAGTCCTAAGTCACTTGTTTGTTCAATAGTCCAATGGCGCCGTGAAATGTTTCGTGTGTTAGTTAACTTTAAGTTTTAAAGTTTATGTTATCACTTATTGTTCACAACATATCAAACGATTAAGTTTATTAGTGACATTATTGGATTAGTGACGTTATGATTAGTTTATTTACAAGTTTGTACACGTAACAATTCATAATGAAGGTATAATCCAGGCTTATGCGTAGGATTGGTAAAGTTATGCGTAGAAAGAAATGATATATGCGTAGGCGTAAACTTACGCGTAGAATCCTAACTTACGCGTAAGAAATATTACGTGTAAGAAAAATTGGACCTTATGCGTAGAGGTTACGCGTAGGCATATATTAACCTTACGCGTAAGGCTACTCGTAAGAGTTGACCTTATCGCGTAGAGGTCACTTTTTACGCATATCCTTCACAGGATATGCGTAGTCCCATATGTAGAACCTTATGCGTAGAAGCTACGCATAAGACTAATCTTACGCATAACAAGCTACGCAAGGTGATCCTTATCGTAGAGTTACAACAACCTTGATTCTGAATTTTAAGTGTAGCAAGCACCTAAACAAAGCATCATATTATCAATTTTGACACATAACATTCATTTTATGACAGATCAAAACACAATTGTTCATATAAGCAGTTAAGCGTAGAAAACCTTACGCGTAGTCTAAACCCTAAATCTACGCGTATGAAATCTAGCCATGGAAAATGCACAAAGCTTTTTCTGGTAGTTTAAGAGTGTTGAGGGAGTCTTTATACCAAGTTATAACACTTAACTCGTTGTGAATCAATAGTTACCAAATATTATGAACTTTAAACCCTAAATCCAAAATGTTTAACCAATTCGTGTTTCTGGGTGGTTAATAACCATGGAAATCATTAATTCAACCACTTAAGACTATAACCCAACAATCTTTTATACCAAAACACTTCACATTCGAAAAATACCCAATTCGACTTATAAACCCTAGTTTTCAAAAGTCATCAATTTGTGTTTCTGGGTACGTTTTGAGTATGGAAAACATATCATTCATGTTAGTAAAACATTTTGACACTCTTTTTATGACCAAAAACGCCCAAATTATGTGTTCATACACATACGCGTAGAACACAAAATCAACCATAGTGAAAAATCTAACCGTTAGTTATTGAAACGATTTGAAACCATAGTTTGTAATCTTGTTGGGAATACATAGAAACTTACAATTTGAAGATCTTAAGCACGGATTTTTCAAACGATTATGGTACGTAGGATCTTTTAGGTTATGAGTAATAAATGGGAAGTGAATTGTTAGGTGGGGAGGTATTTTATTAAAATAACTTTAATATTTTGACAGTTTTGGTCCCTCCACCTTTTCCTTTTTCAAACAACGCCATTTTGGTTACCAAACAAAGATTTTAAGAAAGAAACTTTGACGACACTCCTCCTCGACTTAAGAAATAATGAAAGGTTATAAATTTAGTCCGAGGAGTGTCATTGTACCAGAAAATTTACCACCAATGATAAAAGAAACAACCGGGATAGGATAACATGCAAGTACACAGATGTTTTGAAGCAGTTAAGTGAAAATTTTCTCCCCCTCAACACTAGATCGAAAAAAATACTGAATTTTTGAAAGATTATAGTGTTGACGGAAGAAACGTACTTGCAATGTTGAAAGAAAATAGATAGAAGAATATTTTTGTTGTTTTTATCAGGTTTTATATTTTTGTATTTTGTTTTAGAAAAATTATTTACAAAAGAGATTTTGGTGTTTGACTGGTTTTAAGACTGTTTTAGGAGGTCATCCAATTCCTCTTGAGTCAAACACCTCATACCAATCCGGTGGACCAACTCATTAAACCTAGCGGAGGCAAGGCTTTGGTGAGAAGATCGCCAATTGGTATTCTCACCCACAAAATATAATTCAACGGTACCCTGCTCCACGTGATCCTTGATGAAATGATATCGAAGATCGATGTGCTTTGATTTCGAGTCTTTGGCCGAGTTGCACAGATTGCAATGGCACTCCGATTGTCGCAGTACATCGGGATTCTATCAAATACGTAACCATAGTCTTTGAGTTGTGTTCTCATCCAGATGACTTGAGCACAACATGCGGACATGGCTACATATTCTGCTTCGGTTGAGGACAGGGATGTACAATCCTGCTTCTTCGATTGCCATGACACCAGTTTATCACCAAGAAATTGTAAAGCTCCCGAAGTACTTTTCCGTGAGTCTAAGCATCCTGCGTGGTCGTCAAAAAGCGATTAGTTCTAAACCCGAATCCTTCGGATACCAGATCCCCAAGTTAATGGTTCCCTTTATGTATCGGAGGATTCTTTTAGCCTCGAGAGGTGGGTTTCGCTTGGTCGCGGCGATAACGAGAGCAAAGATATACGGCAAAGACAATATCAGTCCGCTAGGCGTTAGATACATGAGAGATCCAATAATACTACGGTATTTTGTAGGGTCCACCAATTTCCCATGTAAATCAGCGTCTAGCTTCTTGGTATGAGCCATTGGTGTGGCATAGGTGTCACGGTTTTGCATTCCAAATTTGTTTAACAATTCAAGGGCATATTTGGAGTGACTCAAGAAAATACCACGGGGTGATTGATGAACTTGCGGTCCGAGAAAGAATGTAAGTTCACCCATCATGGACATTTCAAAATTTTTCTTCATTAGTTTTGCAAAAGCTATTGAAAACTTTTTATGTGTAGACCCAAAATGATGTCATCCACGTAAATTTGAACAATTAAGATATGTTCCCGTGATATTGTATAAAAAGAGTTGGGTCAACCGAACCTTTGGTGAAATTATTAGCAATGAGGAAGGATGATAGCTTATCGTACCATGCTCGAGGAGCTTGTTTGAGACCATACAGAGCTTTGTTCGGTTTGTAGACGTGATTCGAAACTCGGATCAACGAATCCATTTTGTTGGCTGACATAAACCGTTTCTTTAAGTTGTCCATTGAGAAACACAGTTTTGACATCCATCTGATAGACCATCATATTCATATGAGCCGCGAACGCTAGAAATATCCGAACAACCTCAAGGCGAGCAACCGGAGCAAAAGATTCTTCAAAGTCAATACCCTCTTCCTGACGATAACCCTTAGCCACCGACGTGACTTATTTCAAATAACATTTCCTTCAGCATCCAATTTGTTTTTCCAAATCCATTTGAGACCAATGGCGTAGACCCTTGTTGGTCTTTCAACCAGTTCCCATACTTCAAGACGTTTGAATTGGTTGAGTTCTTCTTGCATGGATTCAATCCAGGTTGTCTTTTGTCATTGCGTCTTTGATGTTTTAGGTTCAGATTGGCGGACGGTGAGTGCATAAATGCAATGTTCACCGTCTGTGTGAAGACGTTGTCTCGTAACGACGGGTTGATTCGGGTTGCCAATAATGTTTTCCAGAGGATGGTCTTTCGTCCATCTATGTGTGGAGGGTTGATGTTGGTATACATTGTGCGATTCTGAGGATTCAAATGGTTTGTTGAAGATTCCGCGACATCTGGTGCAGCGATCTCATTAGCAAACGGATTGAAGAACGCATTTGGATCAAAATCTGCAGGTGGGGTACTACATTCAGAATATCATCGGCAGCTTCATCATTGTTGGAAGCGGTTTGTTCAACTGTTGTGGTGGAGTCAACGGGTGTAGGTGCATCTGCAATGAGTTGTTGTAGCAGTGTATCGGTATAGAGTATTATCGGGTTGAGCAATGGAAACAACGGATACACCGAGCACGTTCATCAATATCGTCCACCGAATAGCGGAGCAAATAACCTTTCCATTTGTTGACGAGTAAGGCGGGGGCTTTGTTGGTGATGATGGGGTTTGAGGGAAGTTTAAGCGGTTGTGACCGGGTTCTAAGTCTGTTATACTCGAAGCCATTTCCGTAAGTTCATCGAAATGAGCATGAATCGTTTCCATCACCTTTTTGTACGACGATTCCAGGATTCGAAACCTTTGGAATTATCACAAGATCCGATAAAGACTCAAATGTCAACTTTGGCTTTGAGCTTTCCAAAGTCATCACGATCATTATTCGGATAGCAAAGAGATCCAAATACATGAAAGTGTTTTATATTCGGTTTTCTGTTATGGACGAGCTCGAAAGGTGTTTTGTTGTGGCGTTTTGTAATCATAGAACGGTTTTGAGTATAGCATGCAAGAGATACGACTTCGCCCATAAGTAATCTGTAAGTTTAGCATTGATTAACATTGTTCTTGCAGCTTCCACTAACGTTCGGTTTCGTCTTTCGACAACTCCGTTTTGTTCGGTGTATGCGTGCAATAGATGTCGATCTTTGAATTCCCACTTTCTCATAGAATTCACGAAGAGTTTGATTAACAAATTCATGCCTTTATCTCTGTTCGATTAGTCGAGCGGTGTTTCAGTAGTGAACTTGTATTTTCGTGAGAAAGGTGATGATCATTTGTGGAGCTTGGTCTTTGCTTGAAGAAAGTAGACCCAAGTCCAGCGTGAATAGTCATCAACAATTACTAAGATGTAGCGTTTGCCATTGATCGTTTGCACGCGCATCGGGCCACACAAATCCATGTGAAGAAGATGAAGCACATGCCGAGCGTGTTCCACCTTTGAAGGAAAATGAGCACGAGTGCTTTTGCCTTGTTCACAAGCCGAGCAAAGATGATCTTTAGAATACCGAAACCGTGGGAGTCCTTCAACTAGTTTGTGTCGAGCAAGGTTGGTGATGGTTTGAAAGTTTAGATGTGAGAGACGGTGGTGCCATAGCCAATATTTTGTTGATGTTGCCTTTGAAAGTAAACATATGGGAGATGAAGCAACCATGTCTTTCATAGAGATAGTGTAGAGACTAGAATTACGCGATCCGGACATAAGGTCATTTCCTTGTAGATCACGAATGAAACAAGTTTTCTCCGGAAAGCAACCTCCAAATCTCCATCACAAAACTGACCTACTGAAAACAGATTATGACCGAGGCCTTCCACATAGTAAACCCCGCTAATTTCGATGTTCCCATTGACATAGTCTCCGTAGCCCATGATAGCTGCGAAGTGATCATTCCGAACCGGCAAAGGTGCCAATGAACTTTGCAACAAAGTTTGATAACAGCTTTAAGATTGCTCGTCATGTGTCGGGAACATCCGCTATCAACAATCCAGAGAATGATCGTATCACCGCATTACACAGGCGACTACGATGGAATAGAAGTAGATGTGGAACCCGAAATGTTAGAGGGTTCCGTAGCGATTATAAGTAGATATACACACATTGATAGCTTTAGGTATCCACTTAAATCCTAGTGTGTTATATATCCATTTCGGCCATCTATAACTACTCTTTGCTTTAGTCTTAGTGAATGCACTAGGTGGTACTACATTCTTAGGAGGTGAAAATGGAGCTACTGAGGGACAGAATGCGTTTTTAGAATCTAAAGATGGCGGTCTACCAAGCACTGACTTAGAAAGATTAGTGGGCCTAGAGGTATTCCGGTTCTTAGGATTCCTTAAGCGAGAGATGATAGCTTTAGCAACACATTTATCATGACAATCAGAATTCATACTTTTACGACAAATATCACAAGGTGCATCGATGAATATCAAAAGTATTTAAAGGTTTAGCATTCGTTACATCACTATTTCTATTACATTTGCCGGACGCAATATCTATAGTGGAGGCAACGTGAGTCTTATTCATAGTCCTAGGGTGTTCTTCTACTTTAGCATTCTTGATTGATCTTTTCTTAGGTCGCAACTTCCTATTCTTCGATTGAGTGCTCCTAGGTCGTGAAGTGCGGACGCCTTTGGAAAAGGCTCATCTATTCCTGTTTCAGTAGAAGGAAGCACGTTAGCTACTTGTGATTTGGCGGTAGAGATTCTAGGTGCATGAGTACTAAGTGTTACTGGGGCGAATCTCTTAATGATGGTTGGCGGAAGTTGTTCATACTTTCCTAACATTTCTCTTAACATGATGATAGTGTGAATCGGATCTTGATTTTCGAATCCGAACATTTCCAGCATAATGCATAACTTCTTTAGTGTGTGCAAGATAATGATCAAGTTCATTTGATGCTTCATCACGAGTCTTTTGAGTAAATCAAATATGACACCATATTCCTTTTTAACTTTTAAAAGTTCTTGTTCATATTTTGAGATTTGACACTTAAAGGACACGTTTTGATCATCCGATTGCTCAATTTTAGGATCAGAAGGTTTTGCACGCAACAGGGCGATTTTGTGTTGAAAAGCAAGTTGTTGATCGTGAATATCTTTTTGACACCAATTAAGACGACGTATTGCATTTGAAAGTTCGTTTGACAATCGTTTGTTTTCAACTTTTAAGGACTCGATCCAAGCACATTATCGTGTTCTCAACATTTAGCACGAATCAACGATATCGCAGAGGTATGATCAAATGCATATGACAAAGAATTCAATAACACAACATTATGGACATCGCACGAGATGACATCTTCCAAGAGTCGATCAACATCTTTTCTCAACAGTTTCTTTTACGTTTAGTATTAGAAATAGATGTTTCGTTTTCTCAAAACGACCTTCATCTCTCCAAGTTCCTTATGAAAATCCTTTTCCCAAGCTAATGCACAATTTTTCAAGTTTTTAACATTAGGTAAAAGATTTTTCTGAAAAATGTCTCTTTGTTCTCGCGCCGAGGATTGAAAATGATCAATTTTGATTTCAGAAAGATATTCTATCCCATGTTGTAAAATTTTGAGGTCAGCCATGAAGATGTCAAAATATCTAAGAATTTTTCGATTTTCGGGTTTTGAATTTACTTCACTGATGGAAGGTAAAGGACCATAAATTTGTGCATAATCTGGTTGAGGATTAACATTAGAAGACTCGGGTGTTTTGATGATAATCCTTGGTGTGTTAGAAGAATCCTTTGGTGTGACGAAAGTGACCGCTTTTGAATAGTTAAAAGGTTTGTTGTAAACAACTTTTTCTAATTTAGATCGACTCTCGTCTTCTGCATCTAATTCCTCTTGACGATGATATTCAACAACATTCATAACAAAATTATCAACTTTATATTCTCTTTGACCTGAAACTTCGGATTTGGTTTGAATGTTTTGGTTGAAAGCTTAGGTTTGTAATCGGCAAGATTCGGTCCATATCCATTTGGATTGGGTTTTAAAGTAAACTTTTCAATGGCGGTGACCGACTCGCCATGTTTGTAAACAACAGTTTTAAACTCTTTAAGTTTGTTTTGCAAGCCGATGATTTCTTCAAGATGATCATCTATTCGTTTCGTTGAATGCTTTTTGTATGCAGAGAACTGTTTTTGACAAGTTAACAACTCAGCCTTTGCTTTTTGATTTTCCAAGGTGAGAGCGTTAATTTGCTTTTTATGTTCATGTTTCAGTTGTTCTATTTCGGACAACAAAGCATTCTTCAAGCGGCTAGATCAATATGTCTTTCTAAATATATTTCTTTTTGATAAGATTTGGCAAAGGCTGCTTCAAAACCGTTTTCACGTTTTTCTTGAGTTTTGAAAAAGTTGAGTTGCTTTTGTAAACATTCAAAATCCTTGGTTAACAGTGCATTTTTGCATTTCAAGTCCTGATTAATGGCACGACATTCTTCCACTATGGTTTGTTGGTCTTGTATTAAACGAGCAAAATCTGGATGAGGCAAAAATTCGGCGTGTTCAACGTGAGTCTCAACATGATCATTACTAAGATCCTCAAGTATAACCACGGAGTCAATTTGATTATCAAGGGAAACCGGTTGGTCATCTTGATCGTCAAATATAACTACGGGGTCTAGTTGAAAATCGTCGGAATGAGATGTGGATGACTCATTTTGAACATTCTGAGCCTTGCCTGGGATGCGGATGTTGGCGGAGATATGAGATCGAGATAAATATGGTTTGTTCGGTGCACTGAGACAAGCCATCGAGTGTCATACACGGGCTGTGTCATGCATGTGTAACTCCTGCATATTAGCCATCAACATAACAAATGCATTGGCCGCAAGTCCTCCATATCATCATCTGAGTCGGCATTTGCCATAAAGCTCGTTCTTTGTCGTGAGAGTTCCACCAGCTTCATCCTTAAGAGCCAAAAGAAGAGCCTCTTTGAAATAAGCACGGCCCTTAGTCCTTGGCTTTGGGCATGCATTAGCCAGGTGTCCCTTCTCATTGCGGTTGTAGCATCGAAGACCATTCAACCCATGCTGAGCATTTCCCTGTTCCACCACTTGAGCTCTATTGTTATTCCTACCCACGGCATTAAACCCTTGACCACCGCCCATCGGCGACCATAACCACGATTCTGAACTTCAACTCGTCCATTGTTTACAACAGCTTGATTCCTTGTATTAGATGAGGAGCGAATACGGTTGTTGGATTTGTTGGTATAACGGCTAAAGGCATTAGCAATCATAGCAAATCCTTGTTGCAATGCTTGGAACGGATCGGATTCCTCATTATGAAGTGCTTGATCATTGTTGTTGTAAGGGACCAATTGATTTTGTTGAGGTTGATGTGATTGATCGTTTGGTGGGTTTGAAGCGGTTGGTTGAGTTCTTTGGTTGAGGAGAATAATTTTGTTGAGCATATAAGGCAAGTTGTTGATTTTCAGGATGTGTGGGTGGAGCAATTTGAGCACGGAGAATCCTTTCCCTATCAACTTCCTTTTCATGAGGCTTCAAGTAATCGTACAACAATCCGTAGGTAGACTGATGCATGTTTTAGCTTGACGGAGAAAAATGACATACTTCTCCCATTCAGGACCAAGACTACTTAGGAACTTAGTATTCACCGCAATTCTTGGCATGTGGATGTTGTGTTTATCCAAATCATTGATGATGTCGGAAAATCGGTGATGATAGGACTCGAGTGTCTCTCCAGGTTCAATCATGAAGTGTTCATAAGCTAAGTAAATTTTGGATTCCAAATCTTCCCGATTGAGTCTGATCCTTCCATAAGAAGACGAATATGATCCCACATTTTCTTTGCAGTCTTTTGAGCATCAACACTATGAAGAATTAGGTTTGGTAATCCTAGGAGGATATATTCCATTGCAAGCTCATCTGCTTCATAGTGTAGAAGTTCTTGAGGATTCAAGTCGCAATTAGCAATGTTCGTTTGTTCATCTCTTGGTGGAATGGCATTTGGATCTCCGGTTACAATGACAGTAGGCATCTCAAAAGGACCTTCCAAGATAACCTTCTTTAAGAACTTTCCATGTGGCTTCTTTAGATCACAAAATCTAAAGAACCTTATTACCCATTGATCGTAGTTTCTTGGAGTGAGCATTGGAGGTCTATCAAGTGAACCAGCCTCATGAATTGATTGTTGGTTGCTTAAAGTTTCAAACATCTTTGCAAACCAAGTGGGTTCCTTCATAGTGATCCTTGATGGATGTTGATTAAAGTCATTTGTGTATGGTTGAGCTTGAAGACTTTGTGGTGGTTGAACCATTTGAGGTTGTGGATTTGCTGCAAGTTGTGGAGTATGTTGTTGGTTAAATTGTTGTTGATAAATTGCTTGTTGTTGATTCCATTGTTGATGTTGTGGAGTTAGTTGTTGTTGGCGTTGAGGATGAGGATAAGTGTAAGGGAAATAGTTAGAGTATGGTGGTTGTGACATGTTGATAAACTTGTGTTGGTAAAAATGGATCTTAGTAGTTGAATGAACCTTTGTTGATGAAGTATCCTTAGGCGTAGAAATAACCAAATAACACTTAGCGTAAAAACACCAAAAATTACGCGTAACAATAAGGAGTTACGCGTAGGTTTTAGCTTAGCGTAAGGGAGAAAAGGCTAACGTTATGCGTAGACAACAAAGTTAGGCGTAGAAACTTAGGCGTAGGATTTAGCTTATCCGTAAGACAAGGCTTAGGCGTAAGAAAATCTTAGGCGTAGGATTTCTACGCGTAAAGTTGAGCTTAGCGTAATTTTAGGGTTTTATCCCAAGTGATCTTTTACACTATCACAGTGCAAAAGATATCCAAAGTCGTCGTATTTTCAGACTTATCCAAGTAAGAAAACGGAATAAACCACGAAAATGAAGATCAAACCAAGGATAATCTTACGCGTAATTTTAGGGTTTCAATACGTGTAGGATTACTCGTAATTTTGATTTTGCCCAAAGATGTTTCTAAACCAGTTTTTGTGTGATGAAATAGCTTCAATGACACCAAAATAACACAAAAGTGTGAGACTTGATGATCCAAAGCACTTAAAACAGTTATGCGTAGAATGACAACCACGAATAAAAACTAGTTCAAAAACAATGATCCACGCATAAAGTTTGAAACTTTTGCCAAAAACAAGTATTTTAACACCTTAAAACGTTGAAAGTACAAGAATCTTGGATTAAAAAGTGTAAAAAACAAGTTTTTAAGAGAGCTAAAGAATGCGTTATCTTTACGCGTAAGACCCAAAACCAAAAAACTTCAAAAACAAACGAGTGCACCCAACTATTTGGCGATTGATACCACTGTTAGGTCACAAGGTTTACAACACAAGCTTATAAGAAAGATAGAGAGGCGATTGAACAAGATTCCAAACACACACACACGATAATATGGAACGGTTAGGCGTAGAGGTGAGTGAAAGAGAATAACTTGAACAACCAACCTTCAAATGAAGGTTTACAAGGGGTATATATAGGAGGGAAGCTAGGGCAACACTCCTAGTTCCCTTCCTTTCCTTATTGGGCTAGGCCTAGGCTTATGGGCCTTCTACATAAGCCTAAGGCTAATAACAAACATAAAGGCCATAATAAGCTAACTATTACATATGAGTAACTAACACTTGAATAAGGTTTAGGAGTGATTCCAACACCTTCCATGACGAAAAGTGATGGGGTTACGAACAAATGTCACGAAGAAGTACGATAGACTACGAGGAAGCTAAAAATGGGAAAAAAGTTTACTTGATAGGAATCAAGCAAAGAAACCTAAACGAGGTGGACTACTAACTAGCTATTCTATTCCCAATAAATGGCCAAAAACTTGATAACGCTACACTCGCTGCGAGGTCAAAGGAACTTCCTTTTAAGTCGAACAAGTTTTTCAACACCCTAGTCAGTGAACCTAATCGTTGTAGTGTAGTATTAGGGTAAGCCACGGGAATTTATATCGTTCTCTAGGGGAATAGGAATGCTAGTGAGAAGTTGCTACGCTAAGGTTGGGGTTGAGGAAGATTATTTTTTATCTTTTTATATTTTTTAGGAAATGGAAAGGTACAAATCTCGGGGTTTGAGTTTGGGGGTTGGTATTTCTACTGATTACTCTACTTATCTAATTATCTAATCTAGTGGGTAGTCTATGTCTAATTATTGTGTGCTCATTATGATGATTAAAAAAGTGTTTACTTAGGTTTTATTACTCCTTAATTATCTCCTATTGATGGTTGAATTGTCACGTCCTTATTCTTAATCGCGTTGTATGTCTAAGGTCGTAGGGTATGCGTTTATCGCTAACTCTTTGAAATTACCAAAGGTTATTGCCTACAAAATCTCTAGGATTTATAAACTTAGCACTAAGGTACTCTTCGGATGGTTTAGCCTACAATGACTCTAGGTACTATAAGCTAAGGTTCACAAAGATTAATCAAGCATTAACTACACAACGGATGACTTATCGCAATACTAGATCATTAACAATTAAGATAAGTGATATGTGTCTAAAAACACATATATTTTATATTGTTTAAACCCACTAAAACAACCAAAAACACATAAATAACCTTATAAATGTTACAAATATCATGAAAATGTGTTTTTATGTGAACGACAATTACAAAAGAGAGTAAACAGTTAGATTAACGATAATATCTTGATGGTTTCTGCTGAAGCCTATTTTAATTCTTTGAATCAATGGTTTCTGCCTAAGTAAAAATCGTTGATGGTTTTAGAAGACTAACGTTTCGAGATACTTCCACTAAATAATATCACGGTTCTTAAATAATATCGGTCAATACCAGGTCAAACCAAACCTCTGTTTCCTTCCTCCACACATACCCCACCAAAACCATGCCACCCTTCCACCTCCACGGTATTCCACCTCCACTTGCTTACCCACTCTCACCACCTTTTCACGCACACCTATTCCCAATACAACTTTACCTTCCTGACATCACATACCCTACCACTTTGCTATCAACTCCACCCTTGACCTCTAAATACAAACATATCCCTCCACCTCACATGTAAACAAGAAGCATTAATTGCGTGAAGCGCCTCGATCTACTAGTATCACTTTTGGCTAAAAGTCAAAAGCGGCTAGGATGATTCTGCTTATCCAATGGACATGAATTAAAGTGGGATTTGATTGGAATGCTAGTGGGAACTCGGAAGGTTATAAAGAGAAGAAGGAAGAGTGAACAACACTTCGGCTAATCTAGCCTTAGTCATGTAGTGTAAATACCTTTGGATTAGCCATTGGTCAAGTAGTGTAATTTTAAATGCTTTCTTTAAATTACTTGTCATTTACTGTTTTAATGTTGTAGTGTAATGAAACTTTATTTTCAGTTTAATTTCAAGTATCTTTTAAATTTTATGTTTTGCTTAAATTCATTTAAATTTGGTCATTTTAAATTCTTGTTATGTAGTTGTTTTATGGACTCAATTAGCTCACATAAGCTCTTGACAAAAGCTTTCAAGCTTTTAGAGACCTTAAAACAAGTTTAGTTTTTAAAAAATGGAAAAACAATTAAAAACCAAAAATAATGAAGTGATCTTGGTGAAACTGTATGGAGCAAGGTTAATTGTGGATTGCCTTTGGTTTAGAAGCTTTGTGGAAAGCCTTAGGATGTGTTCTGTGACCATGATTCTCGATTTCAACTTGGATTCACTTGTAGCTCATGTTTACCATTTTTCATTTTCTTGTTTTGACCTTTTATCTGTTGTAATTTTCATATTTGTGTTTCTTTCTTTGTTTGTTTATGATGTTATAGCTTAATCTTAGGTTGTTATGTTTTGGATTTGATTATAGTTTGATGTTGCACTTGTGTATATATGGATCTTTGATGTTCATAGGCTTAGACTTGGTTGACATCTTGTTTATGCTAAAAAGGTCTATTTTGACACAATATGATCTCTGGATTTTATATGATGGGTTTATGCAGTCATTTGTTATGAAAACTTCAATTTTGTTCCATTAAAGGATTGTTTGGATTTAATAATGAAACTGTGAAAATGGTTGTGAATGGTGTTGTTCTTGTTTGATTTACACTATATGTAACCTATTTGACTCGGTGAAATCCTAACAAAGGGTGTAGCATGGTAGAAAGTCAATTTGACACTTGACAATCTCATTATGAGCACTTTGAGGTTGTTAGATCCTAGAATCTTGCATACTTGTTTAAATGTTGTTTATCTTTGTTAATTTTATGTTCTTATAGTTTATATTAAGTTATTTAATCAGTAGTTTAAATTTTAAATTCGGTTTAGTCAACTTTTCAGTTCTTAATTATTTTGATTACTTGATCTGTTTTTAGTTTTCTTTTTCGATTTAATTGTTTATTTTCTTATGTCTTTGTTACTTAGTTTTATGTTTAGTGCTTTTAGTGTTTTAATGTTATGTTTCTTGTCTTCATTAGTATATTTTTATTGATTTTTAGTTTTCATGTTTAAGTGCTTTATTTGATTCTTGATTCAGTATCTTTGGATTATTTGAAGTACTTGTTTCTTTATTATGTATGTTTATTTTTTTTTCAGTTTCTAGCTTAAATTAGATAGCTTTCCCCCTTATTTTATTCATAACCTCCTTCCCTTTGAAGCAAACAGTGGAAGTTGAGTGATTCTCTTTAGCTTAGGAAAAGTTCCTCATTGAACCTTGAGCTTGTGATCTTTATCATACTCACTTTGTTTAGTGATTGTTGAGCTCTCATGAGTTAATTTGAGAAGTTTATAGGAGCTTGTTGTTTGCCCACTCATAACAGCTTGAGAAGTAATTAGTGAACTTACACCATTACCAACACTCTAAAAGCTCCTTAGTGGTGCTTGTTTATACTTGTTTATACTTTTCATTATATTATTTTATCTTTTGTTTGTAAAAGTTTTCTTTAAGCTTATTTAAGCACACCAGTCGTTGTATTACGTTTACACTCGTTGGGAAAAACGACCGGGTTTCGGTTCTTACGCAATACTTTGGAAAACACACTATACTACATTTGATTAGGCGCCCCTCAAAGGCGGCATCAAATTATTGTAGGGAGGTGTCTTCCGTATAGCAGCTTATGTTTCTTGAAATATCTTTTCCCTTTTGTATATAGATCTAAAAATAAATGAAAATTGTAAATATTAAAAGAGATAATTGTTGTGTTTCTACACTAGCTAGTAAATGTTATCTTTTTCACGTTCTAAGTTTGACATACAGTGGCAGGTACTGAATATTGAGGACAATATTCATTTCTAAGTGTGGGGAAATTAAAATTTGATCATAAATGTACCCTTTTAGTCCCCTTTTCCCCAAAATGGCCAAATTTTAAAATTTTTTGTAGTGGAAGTACTATGTACTAAACACAACAAATGGTGTCATCCACCATGTCTACCTCACATAAGGATTGGCTAATCCAGGAGCAAACGGCTCTTGGTAAAGATATCTCAAATCCGTTTACGACTTGCAATTTGCCCAAAATTGTATGGTATTCAGCTCACCATACCCTTAAAAGTGAAGAGTTGGCTAGCCCGCAAGTTTATGGCTTGTGGTAAAGGCGCTTAAAATCCATAATTGGTATTCATCTCACCAAAGATAATATTGATAATTTATCTAAGAGTTGGCTAGTCCGAGAAGAGTGCGACTACGGTAAAGACAAATCAAAACGTTGAAAGCGGTGATTTGCTCAAAATCATTTGGTTATCATTGTACCAAGGTTCTTACTTGAACTGAAACAATTGGCTACTCCAGTGATGGCTTTTGGTAAAGAGTTCTTTAAAATCCATTAAAACTTCATAAATATTGCTAGGGACTAGCAATAGTTTAGTCAATGTTAGGGATTTGATATGTGTCTAAAAACACATATATTTTATATTGTTTAAACCCACTAAAATAACCAAAAACACATAAATAACCTTATAAATGTTACAAATATCATGAAAATGTGTTTTATGTGAACCGGGTACAAAAGAGTGAAGCAGTTCGATTCTGTGATATCTTATGGTTTCTGCAGAAGCCTATTTTAATTCTTGAATCAATGGTTTCTGCCTAAGTAAAATCGTTGATGGTTTCTCAGAAGACTAACGTTTATCAGAATACTTCCACTAAATAATATCGGTTCTTAAATAATATCGGTCAATACCGGTCAAACCAAACCTCTGTTTTCCTTCTCCACATACCCCACGAAACCATGCCACCCTTCCACCTCCGGTATTCCACTCCACTTGCTTACCCACTCTCACCACACTCACGCACCTATTCCACCCACAACTTTACCTTCCCCTGTACCATCACATACCCTACTTTTGCTATCAACTCCACCACTTGACCTCTAAACCTACCAAACATGTCCCCTCCACCTCTACATGTAAACAAAAGCATTAATTGCAGAAGCGAAGCTGCCTCGATCTACTAGTATCACTTTTGGCGTAAAAGTCACTTAGCGGCTGGATGATTTCGCTTATCCAATGGACATGAATTAAAGTGGGATTTGATTGGAATGCTAGTGGAACTCGAGAGGGTTATAAAAGAGAGAGAAGGAAGAGTGAAAACACTTGCCTAATCTAGCCTTAGTCATGTAGTGTAAATACCTTTGGATTAGCCATTGGTCAAGTAGTGTAATTTTAAATGCTTTCTTTAAATTACTTGTCATTTCTTGTTTAATGTTGTAGTGTAATGAAACTTTATTTTCAGTTTAATTTCAAGTATCTTTTAAATTTTATGTTTTGCTTAAATTCATTTAAATTTCAGTCATTTTAAATTCTTGTTATGTAGTTGTTTTATGGACTCAATTAGCTCATAAATAAGCTCGACAAAAGCTTTCAAGCTTTTAGAGACCTTAAAACAAGTTTAGTTTTTTTAAAAAATCAGAAAAACAATTAAAACCAAAATAATGAAGTGATCTTGGTAGCTGCGGATATGGAGCAAGGTTAATTGAGGATTGCCTTTGGTTTAGAAGCTTTGTGGAAAGCCTTAGGATGTGTTCTGTGACCATGATTCGGTTTCAACTTGGATTCACTTGTAAGCTCATGTTTACCATTTTTCATTTTACTTGTTTCAGCCTTTTATCTGTACATTTTCATATTTACGTGTTTCTTTCTTTGTTTGTTTATGATGTTATAGCTTAATCTTAGGTTGTTATGTTTTGGATTTGATTATAGTTTGATGTTGCACTTATTTAATAATATGGGTCTTTGATGTTCATAGGCTTAGACTTGGTTGACATCTTGTTTATGCTAAAAAGGTCTATTTTGACACAATATGATCTGTTTTATATGATGGGTTTATCTTGAGTCATTTGTTATGAAAACTTCAATTTTGTTCCATTAAAGGATTGTTTGGATTTAATAATGAAACTGTGAAAATGGTTGTGAATGGTGTTGTTCTTGTTTGATTTACACTATATGTAACCTATTTGACTCAAGTTGAAATCTAACCAAAGGGTGTAGCATGGTAGAAAGTCAATTTGACACTTGACAATCTCATTATGAGCACTTTGAGGTTGTTAGATCCTAGAATCTTGCATACTTGTTTAAATGTTGTTTATCTTTGTTAATTTTATGTTCTTATAGTTTATATTAAGTTATTTAATCGATGGTTTAAATTTTAAATTCGGTTTAGTCAACTTTTAGGTTCTTGAATTATTTTGATTCTGGCGATTACGTTTTTTAGTTTTCCTGTTTTCGATTTAATTGTTTATTTTCTTATGTCTTTGTTACTTAGTTTTATGTTTAGTGCTTTTAGTGTTTTAATGTTATGTTTCTTGTCTTCATTAGTATATTTTTATTGATTTTTAGTTTTCATGTTTAAGTGCTTTATTTGATTACTTGATTCAGTATCTTTGGATTCTTTGAAGTACTTGTTTCTTTATTATGTGTATGTTTATTTTTTTTAGGTTTGTAGCTTAAATTAGATAGCTTTTCCCCATATTTTATTGACCTCCTCCTTCCCTTTGAAGCAAGCGGTGGAGGTTGAGTGATTTTCTTTAGCTTAGGAAAAGTTCCTCATTGAACCTTGAGCTTGTGATCTTTATCATACTCACCGTTTTAGTGATTGTTGAGCTCTCATGAGTTAATTTGAGAAGTTTATAGGAGCTTGTTGTTTGCCCACTCATAACAGTTCTTTGAGTAATTAGTGAACTTACACCATTACCAACTTGACTCTAAAAAAGCTCCTTAGTGGTGCTTGTTTATACTTGTTTATACTTATGGTATATTATTTTATCTTTTGTTTTCTCTGTATAAAGTTTTCTTTAAGCTTATTTCACATACTGCGATTCGTTGTATTACAGTTTACACACCTCGTTGGGAAGAACGACCCAGGTTTGCAGTTCTTCTGCAATACTTTGGAAAACACACTATACTACATTTGATTAGACGCCCCTCAAAAAGGCGGCCTGTCAATAAGAGATAACCAATCAATATTCAATAATTAAGTTTCATATTCCCTAAGCAAAAACACAAGTAAATTAGCCGGACATGGGAAACATGCAAGCATACACACAATTAATTGAAGACATACTTGAATTAATGAAGTAAAACACTAATCTTGATGTAAGATAGGGTATGGAACCTAAAATCTTTGTACAAAGGTGCCTTGGTTGGTTTAGGGTTTTCCTACACATTGTGCAAGGCGCGTCCGGTTCTTGACTTTGAGTGTCTCCGATTCTTGACTTTGGCCATTTTCTTTGTATATTCGTGCCTTTTAGATCGAATAAGTGTCATTCCAGCATTTTGGCTTCAAGATACCTAAAAAGTGAAAAGGAACGATATTAAGTAATAACGGATACAAAAGTGATCAAATAAGGGCTTAAACGACCCCTCAAAAAGGTACATTTTAAAACCTTATCAACTACTAAGTCTAGGTTCATTTTTATAGCCAAGAACCCTTTACTATCAGGCTAAAAACGTCCCAAACAAGTTACTAACGAAATCGGCCTCTCATGATTAATAGAAGTTAAGGCAACAATAAATGACCAAAATGTAACTCAGGAGGTTTACTGACGGGATCGAGTTGAAGCCGTGATCGATTCGTTTATTCATCACCGAAGCCCGATCGGTTCAGGACCAGCCGTCGGCGAGGGAGCCTTTCGTCACCCAATCTTGACTTTGGTTGACTTTTTCTTGATTCGTGCTTTTTTCTTTGATTTGATGCTGATTTCCAAGACGAAACTTGATCTTTATTTGATGTAGACACTTAGAAATCATTGGCTTCTAATCATTGAGTCCAGAGCTTCCTCACTGACTTTCTTCCTCGGGAATTATCCAAATGTGCATGAAATCATCATTTCTTCACCTTTTATGATACATGGCTACATTACATACAATACGCTTCTTTGCACTTTTGCAACAGTTATGAGTAAATATAGCCGATTATCATACACAAACCAACAATAACGCTACTAAAACATACTCATTTTGATTATCAAATTCCCCATACTTAAGTTCTATAAGCCCTCAGTAGGTCTAGCATTTATGAAAATCGATTTCAATGGTCTCG
>OU343221.1:292015032-292026770 GCA_910596185.1 Chrysanthemum makinoi
ATACCGTGGTTTCAAAAATCTAGCAATCACCACAAGAGAAATAATTGTTAATTTGCTTTTAATATGTGAAAATTTTAAAATGAACCAAATGACTTTAGATAACATAACTAAAAACCTCAAGAATGATCTTAAGAATTCACTCAACACTCATATATTGGTGGGTATATGTAAATCACTCAATGCCTAGTCATGATTAATGCTTTTTACCATAAGCTTGTACAAGTATCAAGACAAATAAAATAAAATCATCAAAGAGGGCTTTTATTCGGGTTATAATGTTAAGGCTTTGGGTTTATAAATGGTATGGATAAGGCATAGGATAGTTTATGAAATTGGTTTTAAAAGAAAAATAAAGTCAAGTCTAAACCTCCATGTTGCTAGCCATCACACAAACCACACTCCCGAAAATGATTATAATTTCCTCTTCTTCACATATTGATTTCCAAACATATATAACTCAATTTAGCTCATTAGCTAATCAATATACTCAATATAGCACATTGGCTATAACCATAATTTATTTATTTATTTATTTATTTTTTTATTTTTTAACAACTCCCCCACACTTAGTATGAGCATACACCACAAAAAATATAAATGAGAAAGACGTATCCTTCATCTTTGTTGAAGAATGGTACACACAAATGACAAAGTGTAGCTTCTTCATAATCATCAAAAACTATCCAACACTCCAAACAACTAGAAACAAACCAATAGAAATTGACATGGGTTGGCTAAGGTTTAAGGAGTAAAATATTTTTGTATTTTTCTGGATTTAACAAAAATGAAAAGATTGACTCAAAGGGTGTAACTAAGGGTATCTAGTGCTAAAAATAAGCACTAACAAATGGGTCCATATAAAGTGGTTAACTAACCGTTGGTTGGTAGCAAAAATATTAGATGTAAAATGGAAGGCCATTTGGGTTAAATCTCGATTGCCTCTTTCATTTGAACATATTTTTCTCACTCGAGAGTGATTTTAACCGTAATGCATAACAAGTACAAGTTCTAGAATCGACATAATCACCGGCACACTCATAGCAAAATATGAAACAAAAAGATATGTTTTATACAAAAAGAATCTCACAATTTAGTGGAAAAAGGCTACAATCTTGGCGCTAGTAAATGCTATCGAATCCAAAATAAATTACTTTCGTAATTTGGTCCAAATCAAAAATTTTCAAAATCTCTCTTTTACCATAGAAATACCCAAGTTGTTTTTAAATATATCTTAATAATGTGTGAAAACAACTAGACAATCAAAGGCATTTTCTACTACTTGAATCCAAAAACTTTACCTAAAAATAAAAAATATGACTAAAAACTAAAAAAATTTAAAAATCGTATCATTTTTCCTATTTTCTTCTCTCCCCCATACTTAAATTTTATTGAACTTCAAAGTAAAGGAAATGAGAAAAAGAAATAGTCAAAAGATACCACGGATAGAATATGCAATATGCATATTGGGTTATAAGCACGTGTGAGTTATCCAACTCAAATATTGACCAACAATAAGCTTCCATCATATCCATCCACATAAACAAAAGCGCAAAATATACACACACAAAAACAAACAAACAAACTACAAACAATCCAAACGCTACTTAAAAATAAAAATAAACAAAGTATGATAATAATCCTAAAGAAATAGTTAAGAGATAGAGATAGAGAAAATATTGTTCGACACACATAAGCATTGTTTTTGAAATCACAATCCAAAGAATGATCCACTATCCAATCTACGTTCTTAAAGGCATTACGTCAAGTTCCTCCGGTAATCCTTTAAGCTTTCCACTTCCTACATCTCTCAAATGAGCAAATCCTTCAGCTTCCGTACTTTCGGGCACAATCGGTTCACTAAACAAAACCATCTCCACTGGATTAAATAAACCAAGGCTTTTTGCAATCCTAGTAATAAAGTGTCCTCCACAAATATAATTAATGCTCCCTATTGCGGCCCTTTAATGAAGGTGTTTGGCAATCAACCACGCTACATCTAGTGATCTTAAAGGATGTATTTCCTCAAAAGTGAATAGTACCCATAAATCATCCTCTAGAATCCTGTCCACATCATGCGCCCTGTGTAGTAGAGACTCAACTACTATCTTGTGAAACACTTGCAAAATTGGCTTTCTAATTGACGAGACTCTACTTTCACCATAAGTCGGCTTACTTTTCCGTACCTTTTTTCTCCAAAACTTTGTTTCATATAATCCTATTATTCCTATCACTCAACATAATTATGTATTTAAAATTCCGATTCCTCAAATCTTCCTCTGAATATAATCCTAACAAATTACCAAATTCCCATAACGTGATAACATGTTCTTGATCTGCTTTGAAAGTAATACATTTGTCGAGAGCCCCTACAATATGCGTCTGTCTTCATTCCAAAGGAACACGGAAATTCTAAACACCATTCTTTGTATATGGGCTCATTGATGTTGAGAGCTCTCTTCCACATTTCTGTAGTTAGAATCTGCTTGTTCCATAATGTTCTTACCAACAGCTTGTCCTCTAAAATCTCATGGCAACCCAAACTTTGTAATACTTCCCAATTAATAATCCGAGGTCGGTGTATTTATTTTCCTCCTATAGATAGCAAAGTATCATTGAAACGTTTTCAACGATCATCACTCTCTCCACGCCAAATAAGATTGGCACTCGGAATTGGCATTTCTTCTTCCTTCCTTCTGCTCTCGGGTTCGTTATGCGACCCCTTTTCCTGAAACATTCTTCACAACATAATCAAGTCGGATTAGTGGTTAGAAACGTGCAATATTATCGTAGAAATCATAAATATAAGTTAATATAAGAGTGTTAGAACCAATGATGAGGTTTATAGAAGCCTCTAGGGTCTAGTTCAAAATTCGCATTTTTTCACACCAGAACCTAGAACCGCTTTAAACAGGGGCAGCCGATCGGCTCTCCACGACCTTGGTCAACCGATTCGGTTGCATTGCTTGACCGAATCGGTTTCTGATCTACATAAGGCTCTGACCTTCAAATGATTTCCACTAGATTTTTCCAATTCCAATTCACTCCTAAACTTCATTTTAACATCACCAATGATTTCTACAACCTCAATTTGCTCTTAATTCGCATTCAAAAACTTCCAATCATCACATGTTCATCATGCTTAGAACTTACATGCTTAACTTTAATTCATCAATTACTTGTTCTAACAACAATGTGGCATCTAAAATTCACTGAAAATGCATCATCTAACAACTAGGAATCATCAATTGCAACTTAATTTGATTCAATGGCACCTCCTAATTGAATCCAAAAATTCAATCATCTAATACTCATTCCATATCGAATCAATCACAACAATTCTTTTTGCAATGCATTCCTATATCAATTACCCACTTAATTATAAAAGATTACAACTTAATTTGAATCCCTTCAAAAACCCCCCAAATTGGTGACCTAATTTGCAATTCGAATCAAATACTCAAATTAAACCCTAATTAAGTTAATTGATTGCAGATGCTTACTTGTTTAGGTGCCATGATGATCTTCTAAAACTTTTACAACCTTCAAACAACTTCTTCGTGGTCAAATTTTGTGAAACCCAGATGGAGGATTAGTGTGTGTGTGTGTGTGTGTGTTTTCTGGAAAAATGAATTTTTGGTACTTATACTTGCATCCAACCGATTAGATCATGGACACAACCGCTTTTGGTTTGCATTTTTCAAAATTTTACCTTTTTAACTTTACTTGGCCATTTTACCTTCCAAGAAAAAATTGTTTACTCAAAAATCCGATTAAAGATGCACACAACATTCATCCAACCATTTGAAAATTTCAACAACATCTAACTCAATGACTAAATCATCATACTTATCATCATAAAACTTAAACTAAAACTCAAAAGGAATTGATTAAAATAACTTCAAACCATAATAATAAGAAAATAAAAACCAAATGAAATCAAAATCCCTAAGTGCATAAAATAAAATTTCATCAAAAGATGAAGATCAAGCAAACAAATGCTTGTTATGATTGTTGCGATGTTCTTCTCCTTATCACCCCTCAAAATATTCATGCTTCAAAATATCCTCGCTTTGGAATTTTCCGTATTCACCTCTATGTCTCATGAGTCGTGAACTTTCTAACAAATCTCCTTCCACTAGGGCATAGTATATCGAATTTGACATGCCATTCCCCATCTCCCACTTCTCTTCGGGTCCCCATTCCAAAATTTTCAATTATACGGGTAGAGATCTGATATAGGCTTAGGGGTTATGTGTGGGGATAAATCCTTAATATCAATATCAAAAATAATCACGAAGATCGATTCAAATTCTCTTAGGAAAAAGAATAATAAATCAAATCCGTGTGTGATCGTGCGGATTGATCAACGGGATCGTTTTTCCCAGCGAGTAATTGCCAATGTCGTTTTTGGTTTCGAATTTAATGCTCGATGTTTTGATTTGTTTGATTTTGATTATTAAACTACGGGAATGGGGAAAGTAATTAAGGGAATCTATTTCGGAAATCCTAAATGCGATTATAACTAAACGTAATTAATAAGCGTAACTAAAATGCAACTCGTCTAAATTATACCCTAAAAATGCCTAATTCTACTTTTATGCTAAAAATGATATTAGAAAACCAATTTAGAATTAAAACTAATTTTTTGGATTTTTAAGGATTTTATTTAAATTAAAAACTAATTTTTAACTATTTAATCTAAATTAAATTCTAAAAATTATGAAATTTAAGGAGAAAAATATGAAACTGCTTTCTAAAAATCTAAAATATCACTAAGGACTTTTCAAAACTATTTTGTATTTTTGATTAATTTCTATTTTCTACTAATTTAAAACTAATTTAATCTAATTTAAATAGTGAAAAATATCAAATAAAGGGGGGAAAATATGGTAAAATCTTTTTTATGCTTTTTATATTTTCCTTAAACTGAGAAAAATGAAAAATTATTTTTTTGGAACTTTTTCTCAATTAATTGCAATTAAAGCTAATTAAAAATGATTAAAAACTAGTTTAAATCTAGAAAAAATAAAGACACCAAAATTAATGAAAATTCAGGGAAATGCTAAATATATATACGGTTCTATGAAAAATAAGAAATATGGGGCTTATGTGTAAGGATCAAGGGCTGCAATGTAAATGGAGCTATAATAAGCACTTAAAATAAGCAAAAGCTTCTACACTGAATTTAAGCTAAGGGGATCTTAAAGTAATCTAGAAATGACAGTGATAGAGCTATGGGAGCATACAATAGGCTAGTAACTAAGGAATGATTTAGCTAAAGTGGAAAGTACTTAAAGAAATAAGCTAATAAGCTAGGGGATCATTCAAATAAGCTATATATGAAGGGAGACCTAATAAGCTATCTAAACTAAGGTATCTAGGAGAACTTTAAGCTAATCTTTAAGTCTAATAAGCTAAAAGCTACTGTGGTCTTGATATTCCAACAGTTAAACAGAAAGTGGGACAACCTTTGAGCTTATAAATAAGCTAGCAAACAAGTATCTTATGCAAAATAAAATTTGGGCCGGATGAATCATGTACCGAGAGTACAAAAGCCAATTTTAACAACTTTGAAGCTCAAACAAAGAGTTTAGGTTAGATAAAAAGTGCTCGGAACACTGTTTTTCTTAGCGGATTTGGACCAGATTTTAAAAGCCAATTTTGAGCTTGTGAAAGCTAATGGAAGTTTGTAAAACGATTATAATTTGAATATGATCTGTAAACTCTACCTAAACTATTTTTTGGGTTTTGAAATGATTTGGACGATTAAATTAGCTAGAGAAAGTGACCGAAACCTGTTTTGTAAATTTGAGCAGATGAGAATATGACCAAACCCTTTTTGACACTAATAGACACTAAACCAGAACTTGCAATGGACTTAAAGGACCCTAAGTGACTCAAAGACCACTCAAACAAGAGCTTAGACCAGTAAGCTAGAAAATTGTCAGACGACTTATGGACATCAAACTTGAAAATACTCCAAACTCTATAAAATGGATCAAATTTAATAAGAACAACACTAAGACTACTAGATCTAATGACCAAAACAGTTTCAACCCAAAGAGTATCAAAATGGGTCGAAACCCTTTGTGCCAAACACTCCTTTTTGAGGGGTGTTTGGTACAAAATGATTGGCTTTACCTCTTGAAGGGTCTAACCGATGAAATAAAGATGAAAGTGCAATCTTTTCATGATGAAAACACAAATTTGAAAATAAGCAATCTCAAAATAAGCAGTTTGACTTTTATTGACTTTATTTGATTTTTGTAAAACCAACAAGATGGAGACAAGAATGGTAAAACAGGCTCACATAAGCTATATAGAGCTTATATGAGCTTAAACTAACAATATTCAAAGCTTGAATCAATGTAATGATGCAGTTTAAACAAGAAATGAAACACTTTAAAACTTATATTAAAACTGAAATGAGAATACAAGATCTTGAAATTTAAAACATTAAACTCTTGAAATATTTGAAAATACATTAAACATGAACTAAATTTTTAAAGGAAATTAAGCTACTCTACTCGGATACAATGTGATCACAGAGGGGTCCTTTTATAGCTGAAATTGAGAGGGTCTTGGGATCCTTGGAAGAGCCTAGAAGCAAATTCAGAGCCACACAATCCTCCATTGTCACTTGTCCAATTAGAGCCTTCCAAGTAGCAAGATGAGGTGTTTCATCCAATCCTTGCGATGCTTGTCCACGTGGCACTCAATATCCGACTTGTCACCGGGATAAGGTTTAGAAGGATAATAAGATTCTAGTCGAGGTTTATTGTTTGGGAGGTGATGTTTGTGGAAGCGGGTGTGTTTGGGTGCGTGGGTGGGAAGGAGAGAAGCGTTTGGATTTAATATTATTGTTTAAATGAGAAAACCGGGTCGTGGGTTTAATAAACCGGGTATGTGTTGGTTATTAAAAGGGCCGGGTGCAAGTGTTATGATTGGGCCATGGCAGGTTTATTGGATTTGGATAATGAATTAAGTGTAGTGGATTGGTTTGGGACTAGTAATGTGATAAGTGGTTTTGTAGTAGATTAGTAGTATACCAAGGATAACCATAGGGACCAATGTTGTAAAAACTGAAACTCCAAGGTTCAAACATGTAACCAAATTATCTTCAAGGACCACTCTTGACAATCTTCAATAGACCAAGGGCTAAATTGCAAATTCTGAATCTTCAAGGTCATTTCGACAATTCTTTGAAACTTGAGGGATTTGTTTCGACATTTCTTCAAACTTTTGATCAAATCTTCACAAATCATCCTCAGAGATTAGAAATCTTCAAAATGCATAATTGACCTTCCGCTTTCGGCTTAAGCTCTCTTGATCTCTCGTGCTCAGTTCAGCGTCGATTTGGCACCTTTTGGCGTGTTTTACATATCAGTACCTACACATGCATAAACTCAAGAAAACCACAAATATTAGCAATAAACGGCTCTTTCTTGGTTATTTTGGGTCTATTTTGATAAAGAAAAGGTATGTGTTTTAGCACATACCAAAATACCCATTGAAACTATTGCTTGTGTCCTCACGCAATCAACTCACGCTTCTAAAACCAAGGATTTCAATCTCTTTCTACTAAACCTATGAAGAAGTAGCAAAGATTCCTCAAAAGAGATTAAGAAAGCCTTAATTCTAAAACGCCCCGTTTACCTTTTAATTCACATGTATATATATCACGATTAAGCACATTCCGGTTATGAATGACGGTTTGTTGAACTTTCATGTCGATTAATAACTCCAACATTTTCAAGCGACACATTAGGATCACAGTAGAAAACAACACAGTGATGAAGTGACCATACGGATAGAATACATCGTCCACGATTTTTCACTAGCTCCCAAACTAAGCGTAAAACCGAAATCATTGTTACATATGACTCTAGATGCTAACACTACCCATTGAAGTTACTTGTGTAAATACCTTTTGCTCCCATTTTCCTATTTCCTCTAGATTTTTTTTATTTTTGTGAGAAATGAATTTCTTCAAATTCTCGTTTCGATAACTTTTATTCCGATAAAGATATAAAGCTAAGTCGATAATTAGTTATCCGCCTTCCCTCAAGAACCATTGTTGTAAAAATGAGGTCCACATCAAGGAATTTTATTCACTAACTTTTTATTTTTTTCACTTTTCAACATTTTTCATTTTTTTTTTTTTTATACTTTTACTTATATGAGCTGAACCACGGAGCTTCGGGTAATTCCAAGACTATAGGCTTCATGAGATGAGGATCCCTTTGGCTAGGCTAAGACCTCATTCAATCCGACTAAAAGATCCAAGGGTCCGATCTAACTCATGACAGCCTCACAACTTTACTTATTACTTTATCACATATCATGATACTCATTTATTTATTTATTTTATTACGGATCCTTGATGTGTACCCAATTTTTAAAACAAAGATTCTTTTAAGAAGATAAAGAACTAACTATCGCCAAAACCTGATATCTCTAATTATTTATTAGACAGATATGGGGTGAAACAATTTTGTGGGAACAAAAGCCATAAGTACCTTCGATGGGCTCTAAAGAGAACCAACTACTCCACGCTTAGCATCTAAACTCATAAGTAACTCTTATCATTTCTCGATCTCTGCAAATTTAAAATCCCAAATAATGAGATCCGCAGATGCTTAGCCGATAATTTTTAGATTATCTATGGTTAAGGGAACAAGCTAGGGCTCAACACTTGGTCAAGTCAATTCTATTCCTACTCTCACCGTGGAAAGTCAACAAGGTGTCAAAACATATATTACTTAGCAAATGCTTCGTCTAATGAAATAAAGTTATGCATATTTAAAGTCTCTGTGAAACTTGCAAAATCTTGGCCTTGTGAGCTAGAATTTGCATTTTATAGCTTCTTATCTAAGAGACTAGCCAACTTTTCAATCAAAAAGACTTAACAAAAGCTTACAAAAATTTTAAATTTTGCTCATTTTTGCACAATTTTTCATTTTCTAAGGAAAAACGGGTTACGAGAGTACAGCATGTAAATACAAAGCAAGTCTTGGTCAAATCAAATCGAATTACCCTACCCAGACGAGAAAACTAAACATTGTCCTCAATGTTTAAAGCAAGGGTATCACGAAAATCTAAAAGCCGTTTATTAAGTATGCTCAAAGATAAACGTTAGTCGATAAGATTAGGATATCGGATTTCATCGGCGATCGATCATGAGACTCGAGTGGAGAAAAGACAAACTTCGAACACGAGAGTCTTCATATCGGGAACATCCTAAACACAACATCACAAACAACCAAACGCGAGAAATCGAAGAGGCTAACCCCTTCGCGTCACTTATTAGAAAATAGAAAGAAGATAGAGATAAGCATGGGGTGCCTCCCACGAGCCTCTTGTTTTGATCACCGAGTCACTAGCTTGACTCGATCCCCGAATTCAATTGTCCATGGGGAAGAAAGTTTGGAGATCCGGGACAACCATAGATGGGATGTCCCCTCCAAAATAATGTTTCTACGATGATGACCATTCACCTTGAAATTTGGGCCATCGGGTCGAGAGAGCTCCACCGCTCCATACGGAAAACAGCTGATGGTGAATGGTCTGACCAGGGATTTGAGTTTGCAGAGAATATCTTCAATCGAGAGTTGAAGAGGAGAACTTGATCACCAACGTTAGCGGTTTTGATCTTAGCATCATGAATCCTCTTAGTCTTCTCTTTGAAAATCAAAGAATTCTCAGTAGGCGATCCCTAAGCTCGTTTAATTCATTCAATTGAACTTTTCGGTGATCACCAGCGGTCTTAATATCGAAATTAACATGTTTCAAGGCCCGTAATGCCTTATGTTGTTTCGATGGGCAAGTGATAAGCTTTTCCATACACCAACTTAAATGGGGTGCACCCGATGGGTGTCTTGTAGGCGGTGCGGAAAGCCCATAATGCATCATCTAACTATATTATGAAGCTCACGATTCTCTCTCGGTCCTCTAAAATCCTTTTCAAACCACGATTCGAGACCTCAACTTGTCATTTCGTTTAGCGGATGATCTGTGATAGAAAGGTGATGGGTAACTCCATATTATATAACTTTAGCAAATTGTTCATTACAGAAATGGGTACGCGATCCGATGATAGCAGGTGCTTTCCGAATCGGAAAACAAATTCTTCAAGAACTTAACAACCACTCGAGTCATTGGTGAAGGCTTTAGCTGCTTCAACCCATTTGGACAAGTAGTGGCCCGCGAGGATATACTTATTTCCTCTAGATGATGGAAATGGCCCCATAAAATCGATGCCCCATACGTCAAAAATCTCACAGACTTGAATAGCATTTTGTGGCATTTCATCGCTCGTGAAATTTTCCTGGCGTTGGCAAGAATCACAAGATTTGACTAAATCATGGGCATCTCGATATATGGTGGCCAATAGAATCGAGATCAAAAACCTTCTTAGCGGTGCTTGCACCATGATGGCCACCGAGTGGGTCCAATTATGGCAAACATTAAGAATATCAATAGCCTCTTGGCATGCGAACGCGCCGGATGCTTGATCCGCACAAATCTTGAACAGAAGAGGAATTAGTCGAAATAATGTTAACATCTTTGAAAAACTTTTTCTTTTGTTGGGACGACATCCCTTTGGCAGATGAAATTCCATGGTAATTTGCAAAATCGGCCAAACCATGGGGTGTTCGGTCTTTCTTAAAACCATCCCAAGTGTCGAGGAAATGTTTCCGTAATCTCCTTTTTCTCGACACACTTTGATGGGATTCTCAAGTCTAAAAGGTGATCGGCGACAAGGTTCTCGCTCCTTTTTTGTCAAGAATAGTAACATCAAACTCTTGAAGGAGGAGAACCCACTGAAGTGTGTCATTGACAGCATCTTGCTTTGCCAAAAGATACTTTAGGTAGAATAATTGGTATACACTATGGTCTTAGACAAGACAAGGTAGAATTCAGAATTTCTCAAAAGCATAGAAAGCGATAATAATTCCTTTACGTAGTTATTATGGTGTGTGTTGGGCCTCGGACAATCTTACTGCATAGTGTATGGGCTGAAAATGTTTAGAACTTACGTTGCCCCAAGGCTGCCCCAATTAAATCACTAGCATCACACATGAGTTCAAAGGGCAAATCCCAGTTGGGGGCAACTAAGATTGGTGCCTCGGTCAATTTCTTAAGAATATTGAGCGCTTCAATACATTCGTTGGTGAAGAAGTGCACGAGCATCCTTTTCAAGGAGATGGGTGGAGGCGGGCTATCTTAGAGAAATCTTGGATGAAAGCGGCGATAAAACGGCATGACCCAAAAACTCGAATACACTTTGGCGGTAGTAGTGGGATGAGGAGTTTAGCTATAACGTCGACTTTAGCTGGAATTGACCTCAATCAGATTTGAAATCTTATGGCCGAGGACAATGCCCTCTGAACCATGAATGACACTTCTCCAATTCAAGACCAACTTGGTGTCTTCACACCTTTTGAGCATGTGGTCTAGATGGGAGAGGCAAGAAGTGAAAGAATCTCCATAAACCGAAATGCGTCCATAAAACTTCCATAGACTTTTCGATCATGTCGTGAAAATAGCCATCATGCACCTTTGGAGCGTGCAGGGAGCATTGCATAAGAGGCATGCGTCGGTAGAAAAAGTTCCATAAGGGCCGCACGTGAAAGTGGTTTTCTCGATCCTTTGGATCGTCGGGTTGAAAATAAGGAGAAACCATCGGAAAGCAATAGAACTCATTCCCTTGCTAAGCGTTAGAACGCCGATCCATA
>OU343221.1:292636839-292669954 GCA_910596185.1 Chrysanthemum makinoi
GATTCTAACTTACGCGTAAGAAATGTTACGCGTAGGAAAAGGGGACCTTATGCGTAGAGCTTACGCTTAGGCGTATATAAACCTTATGCGTAAGACTTACTCGTAAGAGTAGACCTTATGCGTAGAGGTCACTGTTTACGCATATCCTTCACAGGATACGCGTAGTACCAATGTAGAACCTTATGCGTAGACGCTACGCGTAAGATTACTCTTACGCATAACCTTCTACGTGTAAGGTGATCCTTATGCGTAGAGATTCAATGACCTTGATTCTGAGTTTTACGAGTAGCAAGCCTGAAATAAAATCATCATAACATCAATCTTAACACATATATTCATTCTAAAATCAAATCATGGCATGAAAGCTTGTTAAACATTTATGCGAAGAAACACTTATGCGTAGGTCAAAACCCTAAGGGTTATGAATTACGCATAAGAGTTTTAACCATAGGATTAGCACCAATTCAATTCTGGTAGGTCATGGATGTTATGAGAGTCTAATAACGGAGTTATAACATCTAAATCGTGGTGAATCAAAAATACCCAAACTCAAGAACTTTAAACCCTAACATCTAATTTTTAATCAATGAGAGTTTCTGGGTGGTTATAGAGCCTGGAAACCTTTAATTCAACATGATATGAGTATCACACAACAATCTTTTTGACCCAAAACAATCACATTTGAAAATACCCAATTCGACTCATAAACCCTAATTATAAAAATCCATTAATTCGTGTTTCTGGGTGTATTTTGAGCATAGAAACGATATCATTGATGTTGTTAAAGCATTTTGACACAATCTTTTAACCAAAACACACAACAAATGATTATATGTTCTAACCCTTACGCGTAAAACACAAAATTCAATGAATCTTAAGTTTTAACCGTTGGATTCGTGTGAAATTCAAAACCATTGTTTAAAATTACGTTAAGAACACAAAACCACTTACAAATTAGATGATCAGAAACACAGATTTCTTGAATGGTTTTTAGGCGTAGGATCTTTTAGGTTTATGTAATAAATGTGAGGGTAATGTTAGGTGGAAGATGTTTTTATTAAAAGTAACTTTAACATTTTGACAGTTTTGGTCCCTCCACCTTTTTCTTTTCAAACAAAGCCTTTTAACTTCCATTTTGGTTACCAAACAAAGATTTTAAGAAAGAAACTTGACGACACTCCCCCTTGACTTAAGAAAATAATTAAAGGTTATAAATTTTAGTCCGAGGAGTGTCATTGAACCAAAAACGTTTGCCACCATTGATAAAAGAAACAGCCGGTATAGAATAACATGCAAGTACACGAATGTTTTTGAAACAGTTTGGTATAAATTTTCTCCCCCTCAACACTTGATCGGAAAAATACTGAATTTTGAAAGATTATAGTGTTGATGGAAGAAATGTACTTGCCATGTTGAAAGAAAAAATAGATTAGAAGAATATTTTTGTTGTTTTATCAGATTTTATATTTTTGTATTTTGTTTTTGAAAAATTATTTACAAAAGAGATTTTGGTGTTTTGACAGGTTTTTAAGACTATTTTAGGAGGTCATCCAATTCCTCTTGAGTCAAACACCTCATACCAATCCGGTGGACCAACTCATTAAACCTAGCGGGAGGCAAGGCTTTGGTGAGAAGATATGCCAATAGGTATTCTGTACCCACAAAATATAATTCAACAGTACCCTGTTCCACGTGATCCTTGATGAAATGATATCAAGATCGATGTGCTTTAATTTCGAGTGTTGAACTGAGTTGCACGAGATCGCAATGGCACTCCGATTGTCGCAGATACATCGGGATTCATCAAATCGTAACCATAGTCTTTGAGTTGTGTTCTCATCCAAATGACTTGAGCACAACACGCCGACATGGCTACATATTCTGCTTCGGTTGAGGACAGCGATGTACAATCCTGCTTCTTCGATTGCCATGACACCGGTTTATCACCAAGAAATTGTAAAGCTCCTGAAGTACTTTTCCGTGAGTCTAAGCATCCTGCGTGGTCGACGTCTAAAAGCGATTAGTTCTAAACCCGAATCCTTCGGATACCAGATCCCCAAGTTAATGGTTCCCTTTATGTATCGGAGGATTCTTTTAGCCTCGGAGAGGTGGGTTTCAGTTGGTCGCGACTAATAACGAGAGCAAAGATATACGGCAAAGACAATATCAGTCGCTAGGCTGTTAGATACATAAGAGACCCAATAATACTACGGTATTTTGTAGGGTCCACCAATTTCCCATGTAAATCGTCTAGCTTTTGGTATGAGCCATTGGTGTGGCATAGGTGTCACAGGTTTTCATTCCAAATTTGTTTAACAATTCAAGGGCATATTTGGACTGACTCAAGAAAATACCACGGGGTGATTGATGAACTTGCAGTCCGAGAAAGAACGTGAGTTCACCCATCATGGACATTTCAAAATTTTTCTTCATTAGTTTTGCAAAAGCGATTGAAAACTTTTATGTGTAGACCCAAAAATGATGTCATCCACGTAAATTTGAACAATTAAGATATGTGCCCCGTGATATTGTATAAAAAGAGTTGGGTCAACCGAACCTTTGGTGAAATTATTAGCAATGAGGAAAGATGATAGCTTATCATACCATGCCCGAGGAGCTTGTTTGAGACCATTGAGCTTTGTTCAGGTTTGTAGACGTGATTCGAAACTTCGGGATCAACGAATCCATCGGTTGGTGACATAAACCGTTTCTTTAAGTTGTCCATTGAGAAACCCAGTTTTGACATCCATCTGATAGACCGTCATATTCATATGAGCCTGAGCGCGAAATATCGAACGACCTCAAGACGGCAACCGGAGCAAAAGATTCTTCAAAGTCTATTCCCTCTTCGGCGATAACCCTTAGCCACCGGGCGTGACTTATTTCGGATAACATTCCCTTCAACATCCAATTTGTTCTTCCAAATCCATTTGAGACCAATGACGTAGACCCTGTTGGTCTTTCAACCAGTTCCCATACTTCAAGACGTTTGAATTGGTTGAGTTCTTCTTGCATGGATTCAATCCGTTGTCTTTTGTCATTGCGTCTTTGATGTTTGTAGGTTCAGATTGGCAGACAGTGAGTGCATAAATGCAATGTTCACCATCCGAGTGAAGACGTTGTCTTGTAACGACTGGTTGATTCGGGTTGCCAATAATATTTTCGAGAGGATGGTCTTTTGTCCATCTATGTGTGGAGGGTTGATGTTGGTATACATTGTGCGATTTTGAGGATTCAAATGGCTTGTTGAAGATTCTGCGACATCCGGTGCAGGCATCTCATTAGCAAACGGGTTGAAGAATGCATTTGGATCAAAATCTGCGGTGGGGTACTTCATTCAGGACATCATCAGCCGATTCATCATTGTTGGAAGCGGTTTGTTCAACTGTTGTGTTGGAGTCAATTGGTGGTGCTTCTTCAACAGTAGTTGTTGTAGCAGGTGTATCAGGTATAGGAGTATTATCGGGTTGAGCAGCGGAAACAGCGGATACACGGAGCATGTTCATCAATATCGTCACGAGCAGAGGAGCAAATAACCTTTCCATTTGTTGACGAGTGGTGGGGGCTTTGTTCAGTGATGATGGGGTTTGGGGAAGTTTAAGCGGTTGTGACCGGGTTCTAAGTATTATACTCGAAGCCATTTCCGTGAATTCATCAAAATGAGCATGAATCGTTTCCATAACCTCCTTTGTTCGACGATTCCGATTCGAAACCTTTAGAATTATCACAATATCCTATAAAGACTCCAATGTCGGCTTTGAGCTTTCCAAAGTCATCATGATCATTATTCGGATAGCAAAGAGATCCAAATATATGAAAGTGTTTGAGATTCGGTTTTCTTTTGTGGACAAGCTCAAAAGGTGTTTTGTTGTGGCGTTTTGTAATCATAGAACGGTTTTGAGTATAGCATGCAGTAGATACATTCGCCCATAAGTAATCTAGAAGTTTAGCATTGATTAACATTGTTCTTGCAGCTTCCACTAACGTTCAATTTCATCTTTCAACAACTCCGTTTTGTTCTGGTGTGCGTGCAATAGATGTCGATCTTTGAATTCCCACTTTCTCATAAAATTCACGAAGAGTTTGATTAACAAATTCGCCTCTATTTGTTCGATTAGTCGAGCGGTGTTTCGTAGTGAACCTGTATTTTCTTGAGAAAGGTGATGATCATCTGTGGAGCTTGATCTTTGCTTTGAAGAAAGTAGACCCAAGTCCAGCGTGAATAGTCATCAACAATTACTAAGATGTAGCATTTGCCATTGATCGTTTGCACGCGCATCGGGCCACACAAATCCATGTGAAGGAGATGAAGCACATCTTTGAGATCGTGTTCCACCTTTGAAGAAAAATGAGCACGAGTGCTTTTGCCTTGTTCACAAGCTGAGCAAAGGTGATCTTTAGAATACCAAAATCGTGGGAGTCCTTCAACTAGTTTGTGTCGAGCAAGGTTGGTGATGGTTTGAAAGTTTAGATGTGAGAGGCGACGGTGCCATAGCCAAGATTTTGTTGATGTTGCCTTTGAAAGTAAGCAGATGGGAGAAGAAGCAACCATGTCTTGCATAGAGATAGTGTAAAGACTTGAATTACGCGAGCGAGACATAAGGTCGTTTCCTTGTAGATCACGAATGAAACAAGTTTTCTCCCTGAAAGCAACCTCCAAATCTCCATCACAAATGAAAACAGATTGTGACCGAGGCCTTCCACATAATAAACCCCGCTTATTTCGATGTTCCCATTAATGTAGTCTCCGTAGCCCATGATAGCTGCGAAGTGATCATTCCCGAACCTGGCAGTGCCAATGAACTTTGCAATAAAGTTTGATAACAGTTTAAGATTGCCTGTCATGTGTCGGGAACATCCGCTATCAACAATCGAGAATGATCTCAGTATCACCGCATTACACACAGGCGACAATAATGATGGAATAGAAGTAGCTTTGGAACCCAAAATGTTAGAGGGTTCCGTAGCAGTTATAGTAGATATACACACATCAATAGCTTTAGGTATCCACTTAAATCCTAGTGTGTTATATATCCATTTCTGCCATTTCCAACTAGTATTTGCTTTAGTCTTAGTGAATGCACTAGGTGGTACTACATTCTTAGGAGGTGAAACTGGAGCTACAGGGACATCAAAGCGTTTCTTAGAATCTAAAGAGGGCGGTCTACCAAGCACAGATTTAGAAAGATTAGTGGGCCTAGAGGTATTCCGGTTCTTAGGATTCCTTAAACGAGAGATGATAGCTTTAGCAACACATTTTTCATGACAATCAAAATTCATACTTTTACTACAAATAACACAAGGTGCATCAGACTGAATATCAAAAGTACTTAACGGTTTAGCATTCGTTACATCACTATTTCTATTACATGTTGCGGAGCCTTAATATCTATAGTGGAAACAACGTGAGTCTTATTCATAGTCCTAGGGTGTTCTTCTACTTTAGCATTCCTTATTGATCTTTTCTTAGGTCGCAACTTCCTATTCTTCGATGTAGTGCTCCTAGGTTGTGAAGTGTGGACGTTTGGAAAAGACGCAACTATTCCTATTTCAGTAGAAGGAGGCACGTTAGCAACTTGTGATTTGGCAGTAGGGATTCTAGGTTCACGATTACTAAGTGTTCTGGTGCTATTCTCTTAATCATGGTAGGCGGAATTTGTTCATACTTTCCTAACATTTCTCTTAACTTGAAAGATAGTGTGAATCGATCTTGATTTTTAGACCGAATATTTCCAAAGAAAATGCATAACTTCTTTAGCGTGTGCAAGATAATGATCGAGTTCATTTGATGCTTCATCACGAGTCTTTTGAGTAAATCAAATATGACACCATATTCCTTTTTAACTTTTACAAGTTCTTGTTCATATTTTGAGATTTGACACTTAAAGACACGTTTTGATCATCCAGTTGCTCAAATTTAGGATCAGAAGATTTTGCACGCAACTGGGAGATTACGTGTTGAAAAGCAAGTTGTTGATCGTGAATATCTTTTTGACACCAATTAAGCGACGTATTGCATTTGAAAGTTCGTTTGACAATCGTTTGTTTTCAACTTTTAAGGACTCGATCTGAAGCACATTATCGGTGTTCTTAACATTTACCACGAAATCAACGATATCGGCAGAGATATAATCAAATGCATATGACAAAGAATTCAATAACACAACATTATGGACATCAACACGGATGACATCCTCCAAGAGTCGATCAACATCTTTTCTCAACATTTTTACGTTTAGTGTTAGAAATAGATGTTTCGTTTTCTCAAAACGACCTTCATTATCCAAGTTCCTTATGAAAGTCCCTTTCCCAAGACAATGCACAACTTTTCAAATTTTTAACATTTGGTAAAGATTTTTCTGAAAAATGTCTCTTTGTTCTCGCGCTAGAGGCGATTGAAAGTGTTGAAATTTGATTTCAGAATGATATTCTATCTCATGTTGTAAATTTTGAGGTCGACCATGAAAAGGTCAAAATATCGAAGAATTTTGCGATTTTCGGTTTTGAGTTTACTTCACTGATGGAAGGTAAAGGACCATAAGTTTGTGCATAATCAGGTTTGGGATTAACATTAGAAGACTCAGACGTTTTTATGATAATCCTTGGTGTGTTAGGAAGAATTCATTGGTGTGACGAAAGTGACCGCTTTTGAATAGTTAAAAGGTTTGTTGTAAACAACTTTTTCTAATTTTGATCGACTCTCGTCTTATGCATCTAATTCCTCTTGACGATGATATTCAACAACACTCATAATAGAGTTATCAATTTTATATTCGCACTTTGGAAACTTCGAGGATTTGGTTTGAATAATTTGGTTGAAAGCTTAGGTTTGTAATCAGCAAGATTCGGTCCATATCCATTTGGACTGGGTTTTAAAGTAAACTTTTCAATAGCAGTGACCGACTCGCCATGTTTGTAAACAACAGTTTTAAACTCTTTAAGTTTGTTTTGCAAGCCGATGATTTCTTCAAGATGATCATCTATTCGTTTCGTTGAATGCTTTTTGTATGCAGAGAAACTGTTGTTGACAATTTAACAACTCAGCCTTAGCTTTTTGATTTTCCAAGGTGAGAGCGTTAATTTGTTTTTTATGTTCATGTTTCAGTTTGTTGGGAATTATGTGAAGTATGAATCATGCTGATATTACTGCTGATGGATTCTGCTGAAGTGGTTTGGATTCTGCGAAGACATGATTATCTGAAGTTATATTAGTTGTAGTTGGTTTCTGCGGAAATAGTATTCCGTATATTCTAGAATTAGTTAGGATATACATGAGCTTTATTAGGAAGTGATTGTGTATATCTTATTTAGTTTCATAGTTATACGTTTATTAGAAAAGAAGTTAGGGTTCCTTGTCTATAAAAGGAACACAATAGAATGTATAATGGACGGGTGATTAAACAATTTATTAATATAACAATCCATAGAGGATCAAAGAGTTCTTAGTTATATGTGTTTTATACTTGTGTTTATATTCCGCTAAAGAATACAAGTTGTAGAGATTTTATTTTAGTTTGTTTGTGATTACACAAGCGATACTAACGATCTACGAAGCTCAAGATCTATCAAGGTCTTACAATTTTCAACAAGTGGTATCAGAGCCTCGTGAGAGTCTCTACGATACTAAGGACAGGTTTTTCTAAACACCAATACAACCAATACAAAACACACCATGCCTGGATCAGACGTTGATGTTGATATCACCAACAACCAAAACACCACCCATCTGCAACACCTAAGTCTCTCTAACAGCAATGCTAAGTTTCCTTACCTAAAAAGGGAGGAGTATGACCTTTGGGAGATGAAAATGCAGAACTGGATCTCCAACATTGATTGGAATCTATGGGAGATAGTGCTTGAAGGAAACAGTTTGAAGAAAACTACCACTTGATGCTCTGGTAAGATGATTTATGTTCCTCCCAAATCTGCTGAAGAGTTATTGGCGGTTCAGAGAGAAACCAAGGTTAAAACCATTCTTCTTCAAGCTATTCCTGAGGATCACTTGAGTGATTTTCACTTCATGCAAGATGCCAAGGACATATGGTTAGCAATTAAGGCGAAGTTCGGTGGGAATGAGGAGTCTAGGAGAATGAGGAAGTCCATGCTTAGACAACAGTTTCAAGACTTTCAGATCTCTGAAGAGGAAGGAATTCATAAGGGCTATGACAAGTTTCACAAGATTTTAAGTCAGTTAAATCAGCTGCAGGCAAAGCCAGATAATGATGATTGTAATTCTAAGTTCTTGAGGTCTTTACCTTCATCCTGGCTACAAGTGAGCATTGCTTTAAAAGAAAAAGGTGGTTTGGATATGCTTACTTTTGATGAGCTGTACAACAAACTTAAAGCTCTTGAACATGATGTAAGAAGTCCTTTTAGATCATCATCTACTGCTAGTCATACAGCATTCGTTGGAGCCTCTACCTCAAAGATGAGTCATGGTCCAAGTCCAACTTACTCATCATCATCTTACACTACCACTCCATCAAGTTCTCAATCTGGAGGTATAATGGAAGATGTGCTTGGATCCTTCTTTGGTGATTATGATCCTCGCAGGAACGGCATATGAGGATTTAGATCGGTGGATCCACTGGAGATGGAAGAGATGAAGCTGAAGTGGCGGTGGCTATCTTGTCCATGGATATCAATAATTTTGAGCGCAAAGCTGGCAGAAGGTTTGGCTTCCAAGGAAGAGATCCAATGAGGTTTGACAAAAGGAAGGTCAAGTGCTTCACATGTCAACAGATGGGTCACTTCTCCAGAGAATGCAAAGATAGGAAAGGCGGTGATGAGACGAGATACTCTACTTATCAGCAGAATCAGAAGGAGTCTGGAACTTCAAAGGGATCAGCAGCTTTGGTCACTCTTGATAGCAATGTGGACTGGAAGCATCATGAGCAGGATAATGATGGTCCTGATAATGTTGGTTTGATTGCAAGCTGTAATTCAGAGGATAGGCATGATCAGATTGCCTTGATGGGCATCTCTCAGGTACAAAACTGTTTGTTTGGTTGTAGTGAGCGTTATAATGAACTCAAAGAAGCTTATGATATTTTGAAACCTAAATATAATGAATACTTTGTAGAAGTTGAAGCTTATAAACAGGCTTTAAAAACACTAGAAAGACAAAAGGTTTGGTTTCAGAAGAATCAAATAGCTTATGATGAGAAAATAAGTGTGTTAGAAAGGGATCTTGAATGTGCTAAGAATGAGTTAAAATATTCTGAGAAGTTGAGAGCAGATGTAGTGTCAGAGAATCTAGAGCTAAAAGAGAAACTAGATACTGAAATTGCTAGGCATAACGAATGGTTGTTAAATGGTAATAAGTTAGCTAGTCACATCTATGCTAGTCAAACTCCAAATACTTCTATAGGATTAGGCTTTAAGAAGTATGTAGGGTTAGAAGCTAGGGATGACACACGCAAATCTACCCCCGCAGGCCTAGCTAATTTTGTGAAAGAAGGTGCTCTACATGCTGTACGTGGACCTATTAGAGGTGAGCACATGCCCATTGACCTTTCCATTACTGTTGACGTTGATGGATCACACCATCTCTATGGCAAAAAGTCAAAAGACTTGCCAGACCCTGATACTTCTTATAATGACTTTGTCTCTTGTGTTAACAGTGACAAGTCCTCCGAGCAAGGGTCTACAGAGTGTGATTCAAATGACAAGTCTGACCTTCCCAAGTCTTCACCCCTGCCTGCACCCAAGACTACCAATAAGCATGTCGGAGTTGCTGCCAAGGAATCCTCTTCCAAGACAGTTTCCTCTGAAGACTTGCCTTTTAATTGTTTGCATAATAATCCTGTTAAAAACAATTCTTTTCATGGTTTTGGTTTGAATACTTCTGCTTGTAATAGAACATCTTTTGGTTTGAATAAATCTTCTAAATAGAAGATATGTTTTGTATGTAGAAGTAAATTTCATTTAATTAAGGATTGTGATTTTCATGAGCAAAGGATGGATAGGTGTGGTGATTCCAGGACATCTAGACCAATGTGGACCAATGTTAATGCTATACCACCTTATGTTCCACAAGCAACTTATACTAATTCTCCTTTTCATTGGAGAAGACCAGTTGCAAGACCATATGTACAACCAACAAGTTCATATTTTAAGAATGGTCATTGGCCTGGATATGTTGAATCTATGATGATGGGAAGGGGGGATACTGCTGTCAAGTCCTCAGCAGGTTGTTCTTGGAATAGAAAGGGATCTAAATTTCAATGGAAACCCAAGAACAATAGTGGATCCTATACATATGCATGGCATAATTCATATGATCCACAAGGCAGGTTCAAGTCAGCAATGACTTGAGCCTCCATAGTGTACTAATAATTTGTATATTTTTGTTGTTGTAGAATCATCCTCTTAAGCATAAAGATGTTGGCATTGTTGATAGTGGTTGTTCAAGAAGTATGTCAGGAAATAGGGATATGATGCATAACTTTGTATCAATTGAAGGAGAATGGCCCATGTCAACTTCAAGACCATAAACAAGCTCTCTAAACTGGGTCTTGTTGAAGGTCTTCCTTCCAAAGTGTTCACAAATGATCATAACTGTGTTGCATGCAACAAGGGAAAGCAACACAGAGCCTCATACAAAGTTGTTACTGCTGTGAGCATTATTTCTGAACCTCTTCAGTTGCTTCATATGGATCTGTTTGGTCCAACTCAAGTTAGAAGCAATGATCAAAAGTATTTTTGTCTGGTTATCACTGATGGATATAGCAGATTTTGTTGGGTATTCTTTCTAAGGACCAAAGATGAAACATCTCCAGTGCTGAAAGAGTTCATTACCCTTATTGAGAATCAGTTGAACAAAAAGGTTAAAGGAATTCGGTGTGATAATGGGACAGAGTTCAAGAATGCTATACTTATAGAACTCTGTAGGTCTAAAGGAATAAAAAGGGACTATAGCACTCCAAGAACCCCACAACAAAATGGGGTGGCAGAAAGAAAAAATAGGACCTTAATAGAGGCTGCAAGATCAATGCTGGCAGACTCTAAGCTACCCACCATGTTTTGGACTGAAGCTGTTGGCACAGCTTGTTATGTACTGAATAGGGTATCCATTACTAGACCACACTTCAAAACACCATATGAACTTCTCTATGGGAAAGTTCCTGCTATTCATTACCTTAAACCTTTTGGATGTCAAGTGACCATTCTGAATACAAGTGATCCATTGGGCAAATTTGATGAGAAAGCTGATGATGGGTATATTGTGGGATATTCTGCTCATAGTAAGGCGTACAGAGTTTACAATTTATCTGCCAAGAAGATTGAGGAGACATTGAACTTGAGGTTTCTAGAAGATAAGCCTAATGTTCAAGGACAGGGTCATGTTTGGTCTTTTGACCTTGATTACTTAACTGATTATTTGGGTTATTCTAGACATATGGCTAATCAAAATGCAAGTACTCAAGAGTCTCCAACTATCAGTGCAGATACCCTGGATGCTGATTCTGACAGTGAGTTTGAAGATGATGAACAACCTATTGTAGTGCCTTCTTTCTCCCCTAACAATTTTACAGGTGACACTTCCAAAATTACTTCTGATGAGAGTGAAGACGAGTCCAATTATGCAGAGGACCTTGCTAGGCTAAAGACGCAGGAGTATGCAGCTAATCTAGAAGCTGAAAGGAATGCTGAGGAGAGTGCCAGTGAACCAATCCGTGGAAACATCAATTCTGCTGAAAGTAATTCTGTTTCTCCTACCAATTCTGCAGAAGGCTATGCTGTTTCTACTCCTATTTCTACTAGAGTGTCCACAGACTTTGGAGATCCTTATACTCGTTTTCCAAGACCCTCAGATCTTGGTAATCATCAACCCAAAGCTGGAGTCTTCACCTCACCTTCTTATGACACTGATTTTGAACCTACTATGACTAATCTTGATTCTTCCATAGAAGTCAACACCACTGCTACGAAAAGGATTCACAATACTCATCCACAGTCAAATATTATTGGTGATCCTAATGCACCTGTTAGAACAAGGGGTACTGTGGCAAGTTCTAAATATGGTCAAGTGGCTTTTATCTCTTATGTCTCAAATCAACAAAGAGACAATCACACAGACTATGAACATTGTCTGTTTGCTTGTTTTCTTTCTCAAGTGGAACCAACCAGTGTTACTCAGGCTCTTGAAGATTCAAGTTGGCTTGAAGCAATGCAGGAAGAGATGCAACAATTTCAAAATCAGCAAGTTTGGATATTGGTACCACTACCTGATGGCAAGTATGCAATTGGGACTAAATGGATTCTGAAAAATAAGAGAGATGCAAGAGGTGTTGTTACTAAAAACAAAGAAAGATTGGTTGCTCAGGGTTATAGACAAGAGGAGGGGATTGATTATGATGAAGTATTTGCACCTGTGGCAAGAGTTGAGGCCATACGGATTTTCTTGGCTTATGCATCCTATATGGGTTTTATGGTATATCAGATGGATGTTAAAGGAGCCTTCCTGTATGGTGAAATAGAAGAGGAGGTTTATGTCACTCAACCTAAAGGATTTGAAGATCCTGATCATCCTACTCATGTTTACAAGGTTGTCAAAGCTCTCTATGGACTACATCAGGCACCACGAGCTTGGTATGCTAGGCTTTCATCATTTCTGCTGAAGCATGGATATCGAAGAGGTGCTATTGATAAAACACTTTTCCTGAAGAAGAATTCCACAGATATTATTCTTGTGCAAGTGTATGTGGATGACATTATTTTTGGATCCACAAAGGAAGCTTGGTGCAGGGAGTTTGAGGAGCTTATGAAGGGAGAGTTTTAGATGAGTGCCATGGGAGAAATGACTTTCTTTTTGGGTCTTCAAGTTCAGCAGAAACCTGATGGTATCTTTATCAGTCAGGATAAATATGTGAGGGATATCTTAAAGAAGTTTGGAATGGAGAGTGTAAGGACTGCCACTACACCTTATGAAGCTCCAAAGTCAAAGATCAACACTGAAGTAGATCCACTAGTGAATGTACATCTCTACAGATCTATGATTGGTTCTTTGATGTATTTAACAGCTTCAAGGCCTGATATTACTTTTGCTGTGTGTGTTTGTTCTCGACATCAAGTTACTCCACTTACTACTCATCTCAATGCTGTTAAGAAGATCTTTAAGTACCTCAAAGGCCAACCTCATTTAGGCCTTTGGTACCCAAAAGAATCTCCATTTAAGCTGGAAGCATATAGTGATAGTGACTATGCTGGTGCAAATCTGGATAGGAGGTCCACCACTGGAGGTTGCCAATTCCTTGGAAAGAGATTGATTTCTTGGCAATGCAAGAAACAGACTATTGTGGCTACCTCATCTACTGAAGCAGAGTACGTTGCTGCTGCAAATTGCTGTGGACAGGTTCTTTGGATACAAAATCAATTGTTGGATTATGGGTATAACTTCATGAACACAACAATTTTTATTGATAATCAAAGTACCATATGCATTGTTAAAAATCCAGTTTTTCACAGTCGAACAAAACATATTGAAATCAGGCACCACTTTATAAGAGATGCATATGACAAACATTTGATAAAAGTGGTTAAAATTCACACTGATGATAATGTGGTAGATCTGTTAACAAAAGCTTTTGATGGACCAAGGTTTCAACACCTTGTGGTCCATATTGGTATGCTTAACCCTTAACTGCAAAGTTTAAGGGGAGGCATAGGCCTCAGGGGAGGCATATGCCTCAGGGGAGGATTTGTGTATACTTTGCATTCTTATATGTAAATTTGTTTGATTTCTGTGTATACGTTTTGATTATGTTATCTAACACTAACTAGCTAATGTAATCTTAGTTTGTTATTCTTTGTTGGTTTGTGTGTTTTTCTGTGTTTATTCTGTTTTGCAGTTGGAATTTACCATGGTTGTTATTTTGGAATATGGTCAAGAAAGCTCTAAAGCTTGTTTCTACTGAATTCAAAGTGCTGAAGTGAGCTATTTGTTTCCACTGAAGACAATGTACTGAAGTTACAATGTTCATTCAAGAGAAGTACTGAAGCAAATTGTTCATTCATTCATTCGAGAAACAGTTTACAGCTTACAGCTTACAGAGTACAATCAACATCAAAAGCAACTACAAGGAAAGAGCTTTACATGATCTACTAATCCAAATCTAGTTCATATCATCTATTCCAACATCTAACAGGCTGTTGGATATGCATGATTGCTCACATCTTTCACACTAAATGCTGGATATGTATTTATCAGGACTTGCATAACCACCCATTTCTTCTATCTTGATGGCTGGATATGCATGACCTGTACGACGAGGAAGCTAAGGATCAAAATGGAAAGGATGGATTGATGAAAACGATGAAGATGACGATGACCACACATGATGATGAAGAAAAATAATATGTCCTTTGTGATTCATCTACTGATTTCAACCAAAATGCAATCCATCGACTATCTCTAAGCACTTCCTTTATACGATGTGTGATGATGCACCAAAACCTGGTGCAGAAAGACCAAGAACCACCTCTCTATCCTTAGGGAGTGGCGGATTTCTGGCACGTGGCCTTTGTTGAGGTTGAGGTGCTGGAGGTTGGGAGTAAGATGTTCTCTCCTTATAGGAGTCATCAGAATCATCAGCAGATTCACTTGGATTCACTACACTATCATCTTCTGAAGAAGGGAGAAAGGGTGATTTACTTGGTCGTGGATATGGTTGAGGAAAGTAATGAAGCCATGGGTTTGAATCATCACTTGATGATGATGTTGTGAGATCCATGATCTCAGGTTTAGTACTCATGATTGATTGTGGTTAATTTTGAAGCATTGATGAAATTAGGGTTTGTGATGATATTTGGGGGTTTTTGATGAAGAGTTATGTGTGCATTGGGATTGTTTTATAGACAGTTTCAAGACTTAATGAGATTTAATACGTGTGGGTGAAACAGTAAAAAGATATTTACTGAAGCTTCTTGAATACGTGATCTATTTCTGCTGATTAGTTTACTTCATCTAGTCCTGATTCTGCATATAGTTTGAAAAGAATTGCTGATGCTTCAGATGCTCCTAAATCCAAAAGACCAAGGATAGTTGAAACTGTAGATTCTTTTGAGGCTCATTTTTCAAAGTCAAGTACTTCTATTGTTGCTTCTGAAGTATCTACTGCAGCTATTCCTTCAGTATCTACTGCAGCTATTCCTTCAGTTGCTCAAGTTCCTACAGTTGCTTCATCTGGATTATCATCTGGATTATCATCTTCTGAAGCAGTTCCTACAGTTGCTTCTATTGACAAAGATGGAAAAGATTTGAGTTGTCAAGCTGAAATACAGGCAGCTAAAGCTAAAAAGGCCAGAGCAGTAGCTGAGAAGATGTATGTCTTACGTGGTGTTGTTCCATTGCAGAATGATTCTATTTCTTCCACACATATTAAAGATGTTTCTGAAGAACCTATATCATCTTCGTGACATTTATCTACCGGTAGGAGGAAGAAAAGAATGGCTAGAAAATGATCTGGTTCTTTCTGGAGATCTGTAAAATCCGTTGAGACACATACATCTAAGGTTAAGGAATCTTCAAGGGTTGATTCTTTGGATCTCAAAGCTGCTGAATCAACATTTATTAAAAAGGGATCTTCTGATGTTTTTCCTGAAGGATCTCATGATGTTTTGGTTAATTGGTCATTGCAAAAGGATGAACTTAATGTGATTCATCGTTTGGATCAAACGATCATGGAATTTAACTTTTTGAAGGAGATCTTGCATCTGGTGGACAGGGCAGATTTGGTTACGCTATATAACCTTGTCAATAAGTATTACCATTCTAATGCACCAAAGGGTTCTGGTTTATATTTATTGGGTGATCTTCATGTTTTGTTTGATTCAATATCTCCCAATGGTAAAGGATACTTTATTTGGAAGAACTCCCACTTATGGCAGGTTACATCTTGGAGATTTTATCCTCTGCCTTGTGTGCATGTAGTTGAGACGAAGGGTGGTATTACTATCTGCATGTTTCTTTGAGAGAACTTATCCATTATCTGCGAAGCTTATGGAAAGAATGCTTCTCCAGAAGTTGGAAGTTCCTCCAGATCCGGTTGGCAATGATCTTTTGCATGCTTAACAATGTGTTGGTGTTATTAAGACTCAGCTTATGACACATAGAAGTTCATCTTGATTCTGGTAATTTGTATGGTTTGTAATTTTTGTTTCTTTGTTTTCTTTTTAGTTAAAAAAAAAAAAACTATGTATATGTTTTTACTAACTTTTATTGCAGATTTGTTGTATCATATTCTGGTTATTGACTCCAGATATACCTTGTGTATATAAAAGTTGGCTAGTCTAAAGGGTACAGCTTTGGTAAAGACACATCAAATCTGTTGATAGCTGTAATGGTTTGCTCAAAATCATAGGGTTTGCAACCACCCATGCTTAATTGCTGAGTGTTGTATGGTCATCAATTCACCATGATTTATTCCTATTTGGAATCCAAGAATTGACTAGCCCACATGTATATGGCTTGTGGTAAAGGCAGTGGCATACCATATTTGGTAATCAATTCACCAATTTTAAGAATTGACTAGTCCTGAGCAAACGGCTACAGGTAAAGACATTTCAAATCCGTTCATGGTTGCTGATTTGCTAATAAATCGGATGGTTATCGATGTACCATAGTTTACGAACTTAAACATTTGGCTACTCCAGTGGTGATGGGTATTGGTAAAGAGACATCAAATCCATTATTTTCAATGATTCACCTCTCACAGAGTTACCACACTGGATGTGATGAGAATAGTTTGAAACTTATATGTTTTGATGTACATGTTGTCATTTGTTCTTTTGCAAAGATATGGAGTTTCAGAGTTTATTCATCAACGAGATGTCTTTGTTTTGATTCTTTGCTGATGATGTTTCCGTACAATCCTCTAGTGCTGCAAGGTTAAAGATCTATCAAGAAACTGGAACTTAACCACGTCAAATTCCAGTTTAGGGGAGGATTGTTGGGAATTATGTGAAGTATGAATCATGCCGATATTATCTGCTAATGGATTACTGGAAGCTGGATTCCTGAAGACATGATTATCTTTGAAGTTATATTAGTCGTAGTTGGTTTCTGCGAAAATAGTATTCCGTATATTCTAGAATTAGTTAGGATATACATGAGCTTTATTAGGAAGTGATTGTGTATATCTTATTTAGTTTCATAGTTATACGTTTCTTAGAAAAGAAGTTAGGGTTCCTTGTCTATAAAAGGAACACAATAGAATGTATAATGGACGGGTGATTAAACAATTTATTAATATAACAATCCATAGAGGATCAAAGAGTTCTTAGTTATATGTGTTTTATACTTGTGTTTATATTCTGCTAAAGAATACAAGTTGTAGAGATTTTCTTTTAGTTTGTTTGTGATTACACAAGCGATACTAACGATCTACGAAGCTCAAGATCTATCAAGGTCTTACAGTTTTCAACACAGTTGTTCTATTTCAGACAACAAAGCATTCTTCGAAGCGGCTAGATCACGCATCTGTCTTTCTAAATATTTTTCGTTTTGATGAGATTTGGAAAAGGCTGCTTCAAAACCGTTTTCACGTTTTTCTTGAGTTTTGAAAAAGTTGAGTTGCTTTTATAAACATTCAAAATCCTTGGTTAACAGTGCATTTTTGCTTTTCAAGTCCTGATTAATGGCATGACATTTTCCACTATGGTCTGTTGGTCTTGTATTAAACGAGCAAAATCTGGAGGAGGCAAAAGTTCGGTGTGTTCAACGTGAGTCACAACATGATCATTAGTTTGATCCTCAAGTATAACCACGGAGTCAATTTGAGTATCAAAGGAAACCATAAGGTCATCTTGATCGTCAAATATAACGACGGGGTCTAGTTGAAAATCGTCAGAATGAGATGTGGACGACTCATTTTGAACATTCGGAGCCTTGCCGGATTCAGATGTTGGCGGAGATATGAGATCAGAGATAAACATGGTTTGTTCATGTACCTGAGACAAGCCATCAGTATCATACACGGGCTTGTCACTCATGTAACTCATGCATATTAGCCATCAACATAACAATTTGCATTGGCCGCAAGTCCTCCATATCATCATCTGAGTCTGCATTTGCCATAAAGCTCTATTCTTTGTCCGTGAGAGTTCCACCAGCTTCATCCTTAAGAGCCAAAAGAAGAGCCTCTTTGAAATAAGCACTGCCCTAGTCCTTGGCTTTGGGCATGAATTAGCCAGGTGTCCCTTCTCATTGCAGTTGTAGCATTGAAGACCATTCAACCCATTCTGAGGCATTTCCTGTTCCACCAATTGAGCTCGATTGTTATTCCTACCCACAACATTAAACCCTTGACCACCGCCATCTGACGACCATAACCACGATTCTGAACTTCAACTCATCCATTGTTCAACAAAGCAGTGATTCCTTGTGTTAGATGAGGATCGAATACGGTTGTTGGACTTGTTGGTATAACTTTAAAGGCATTAGCAATCATAGCAAATCCTTGTTGCGGCTTGAACGGATCAAATCCTCATTAGCTTCACTGCCAAGTGCTTGAGCATTGTTGTTGTTGTATGGAACCAATTGAGTTTGAGAGTGAGGCTGTGAAGGATCATATGATGTGATTGTAGCAGTTGGTTGAGTTCTGGTTGAGGAGAATAACTGTTTTGAGCATATAAGGCAAGTTGTTGATTTTCCGGATGTGTCGTTGGAGCGATTTGAGCACGGAGAATCCTTTCCTTATCAACTTCCTTTTCATGAGGCTTCAAGTAATCGTACAACAATCCATATGTAGAATGATGCAAATTCTTCGCTGATGGAGAAAAATGACATACTTCTCCCATTCAGGACCAAGACTACTCAGAACTTAGTATTCACTGCGATTCTTGGCATGATGATGTTGTGTTTATCCAAATCATTGATGATGTCTGAAAAATGATGATGATAGGACTCTAGTGTCTCTCTAGATTCAATCATGAAGTGTTCATAAGCCAAGTAAATTTTGGATTCCAAATCCTCCTGATTGAGTACAGAGCCTTCCATAAGAAGATGAATATGATCCCACATTTCCTTTGCAGTCTTTTGAGCATCAACACTTCGAAGAATTGGGTTAGGTAATCCTAAGAGGATGTATTGCATTGCAAGTTCATCAGCTTCATAGTGTAGAAGTTCTTGAGGATTCAAGTATGCAACAGTAGCAATGTTTGTTTGTTCATCTCTTGGTGGAATAGCATTTGGATCTCCGGGTACAATGACAGTAGGCATCTCAAATGGACCTTCCAAGATAACCTTCTTTAAGAACTTTCCATGTGGCTTCTTCAGATCACAAAACCTAAAGAACCTTATCACGCATTGATCGTAGTTTCCTGGAGTGAGCATTGGAGGTCTATCAAGTGATCCAGCCTCATGAATTGATTGTTGGTTGCTTAAAGCTTCACACATCTTTGCAAACCAAGTGGGTTCCTTCATAGTGTTCCTTGATGGATGTTGATTGAATTCAGTTGTGTAGGGTTGAACTTGAAGACTTGGTGGTGGTTGAACCATTTGAGGTTGTGGAATTGCAGCAAGTTGTGGAGTATGTTGTTGATTAAATTGTGGTTGATAAATTGCTTGTTGTTGATTCCATTGTTGATGTTGGGGACTTAATTGTTGTTGACGTTGAGAATAAGTGTAAGGGAAATAGTTAGAGTATGGTGGTTGTGACATGTTGATAAACTTGTGTTGGTAAAATTGGATCTTTGTAGTCGAATGAACCTTTGTTGATGAAGTATCCTTAGGCGTAGAAATTACAATAGCCAAGTAGCACTTATGCGTAAAAACACCAAAGTTACGCATAACAATCAAGAGTTACACGTAGATTTAGCTTACGCGTAAGTAGGGAAAAGACGCTCAAGTTATGCGTAGACACAAAGTTAGGCGTAGAAAGTTAGGCATAGGATTATCTTAGGCGTAAGACTAGGCTTAGGCGTAAGATGAATCTTATGCGTAGGATTTCTACGCGTAAGCTTTATGCTTATGCATAATTTTAGGGTTTTATCCCAAGTGATCTTTTACACTTCACAGTGCAAAAGATATCCAAAGTCGACATATTTTCCGGCTTATCCAAGCAAGAAAACACGGAGTAAACCACGAAAACGAAGATCAAACCAAGGAAATCCTTACGCGTAGTTTTAGGGTTTTGCTACGCGTAGGATTACTCGTAAAAATGATAATGCCCAAATATGTTTCTAAACCAGTTTTTGTGTGATGAAATAGCTTCAATAACACCAAAAGACACAAAAGTGTGAAACTTGATGATCCAAAGCTCTTAAAACAGTTATGCATAGGTTGAAACCCTCGTATAAAAACTAGTTTAAAAACCACGATCCACGCATAAAGTTTGAAACTTTTTGCCAAAAACACGTATTTTAACACCTGAAAACGTTGAAAGTACAAGAATCTTGGATTCAAAAGTGTAAAAAAAGACGTTTTTAAGTGAACCAAAGTATCAATCACGTTTACGCGTAAGACCAAGAACAAACTTCAAAAACAAAACGTTTCACCCAACTAGTAGGCGATTGATACCACTGTTAGGTCACTAGGTTTACAACACAAGCTTACAAGAAAGAGATAAAGGCGATTGAACAAGTAAACCAAACACTCACACACGTTATGATAAGGAAGGTTACGCGTAAGATGTGAATGAAAGAAAAACTTGAACAACCAACCCTCAAGTGAGGGTTATTACATAGTATTTATAGGCAAGGAGCTAGGGCAACACTCCTACTCCTTCCCTTTTCCTTATTGGACATGGGCCTAAGCTTATGGGCCTTCTACATAAGCTTGACCTTAAACAAACATAAAGGCCATAATAAGCTACCTATTACATATGAGAAGCTAACACTTGAATTAAGGTTTAGGAGTGATTCCAACATTGGTGTTTTTACGCCTAAGGTCTTTCTTTGCCTAAGCTCGATTTCTTATCAACAACGTTTCATTCGACTACAAAGATCCATCATTAACACAAGTTTCAAGATGTCTCAATCACCATACTCTAGATACTTTCCTCATGTGTATCCTCAACAACAACAACAACAACAACTCAGTCAACAACAACAATTCAATCTACAGCAACAAGTTTATCAACAACAATTTCAACAACAACATTTTCCACAACAAGGAGCAATTCAAACACAAATGATTCAACCACCATCTAGTCTTCAAGTACAACCCTGCACAAACTTTAACTATCAACATCCATCGAGGAATACTATGAAGGAACCGTCTTGGTTTACAAAGATGTGTGAAGCTTTAAGTAGCCAACAATCCATTCATAAGGCTGGATCACTTGATAGACCTCCAATGCTCACTCCCGGAAACTATGATCAATGGGTGATAAGGTTCTTTAGGTTCTGTGATCTAAAGAAGCCACATGGAAATTTCTTAAAGAAGGTCATCCTGGAAGGTCCATTTCAGATGCCTAGTGTCGTTACTCCCGGAGATGCAAATGCCAATCCACCAAGAGGTGATGTCACCAACATTGCACGTCTCACTGACCTCACTGGTGATGAACTTCTACATTTTGAAGCCGATGAACTAGCAATGCAATACATCCTTTTGGGATTACCTAATCCGATCCTTCGAAGTGTTGATGCTCAAAAGACTGCTAAGGCAATGTAGGAACATATTCATCTTCTCATGGAAGGCACTGAACTCAATAAAGAAGATATGGAATCCAAAATCTACTTGGCTTATGAACACTTCATGATTGAACCAGGAGAGACATTAGAGTCTTATCATCATCGATTCTCCGACATCATCAATGACTTGAAAAACATAACATCATTATGCCAAGAATTGCAGTCAACACTAAGTTCCTAAGTAGCCTTGGTCTTGATTGGGAAAAGTATGTCATATTCATCCGTCAAGCAAAGAATCTTCATCATGCTACATACGGATTGTTGTATGACTATTTGAAGCCCCATCAAAAAGAAGTTGATAAAGAAAGGGTTATCCGTGGACAAACTGTTCCACCTTCACTTCCGGATAATCAACAACTAGCTTTGTGGGCTCAAGCTTGTTATCCTCAATTCCCAACCTTACAAACTGTATTCACAAATCCTCCACAACCCACTGCTCAACCATCTGCAACAATTACACCATATGATCCGTCACAACACCAATCTCAAGAAACTCAATTGGTTCCATACAACAACAACAACACTGATCAAGCACTTTACAACGAATCTACTGAGGATACAGAAGCTTTCGATGCATTGCAGCAAAGGTTTGTCATGATTGCTAGAGCCTTCGGCCGATATTCAAACAAATCCAACAATCGCATTCGTACCTCATCCAACACAAGGAATCAGGCTGTTGTTAACAATGGACGTGTTGAAGTTCAAAATCATGGTAATGTTCGTTAGATGGGCGGTGGTCAAGGGTTTAATCCAATAGGAAGGAACAACATGGGTGCTCCACAACAACAAAGGGCTCAAGTGGTTGAACAGGGTAATGCTCAAAATGGGGTTAATGGTCTTCGTTGTTATAACTGTAATGAGAAGGGTCATCTGGCTAATGCATGCCCAAAGACGAGGACAAGAGGTAGTGCTTATCACAAAGAGGCTTTACTCTTGGCTCTAAAGGATGAATCTGGTGGAACTCTTACCAACAAGGAACAAAACTTCATGGCAAATGCAGATTCTGATGATGATATGGAGGACTTGCAGGCTAATGCAGCAGTGATGTTGATGGCAAACATGCATGAACTCCACATGAGTGATACAGGCCCAGTATATGACACTGACGGCTAGTCTCAGGTACCAGATCAAACTATACTCATTAATGATCTGATATCTCCGCCAACATCTGCATCCGACAAGGATCAGAGTGTTCAACATGAGCCGTCCACATCTCATTCCGATGATAATCAAATAGATCCCGTAGTTATATTTGACGATCAAGATGACCTTATGGTTACCATTGATAATCAAGTTGACTCCGTGGTTATACTTGAGGATCTGAATAATGATCATGTTGAGACTCACGTTGAACAAATTGATACTATGTCTGATCCAGATCTTGAGCTCATGACCTTAATTAATGACCAAGAATCTCGACTGGAAAAATACAATGACATCAATCAGCAATTAAAAAACAAAAATGCACTGTTAACCAGGGATATTGAATGCTTAAAAGGCAACTCAACGTTTTTAAAACTCAAGAAAAACATGAACAAGGTTTTGAAGTCGCTTTTGCTAAATCTTTCCAAAACGAAAAATTATTAGAACGACAGATACGTGATCTAGTCGCATCCAAGAATGCTTTGTTTTCTCAAATAGAACAACTGAAATATGATCATAAACAACAACTTAACGCTCTTACTTTGGAAACTCAAAAAGCCAAGGCTGAGTTGTTAACTTGTCAAAAACAGTTCTCTGAGTACAAAAAGCATTCAACGAAACGAATAGATGCATATCTTGAGGAAATTGTCGACTTACAAAACAAAATCAAAGAGTTTCGAAACGTTGTTTATAAACATGGTGAATCAATCACAACGATTCAAAAGTTTACTTTCAAACCAAATCCAAATGGTTATGGACCGAATCTTGCTTATTACAAACCTAAGTTTTCAAATAGAGCATTCAAACCAAATCCTGAAGTTTACAGTGCAGAACATATAATTGATGATTCCATAATGAGTGTTGTTGAATATAATCGTCAAGAGGAATTAGATGCAGAAGACGAGAGTCGTTCAAAATTAGAAAATGTTGTTTATAACAAACCATTTAACTATTCAAAAGCCGTCACTTTCGTCGCACAAAAGGATACTTCTAACACACCTTGGGTTATCACACATATGTCTGAGTCTTCTAATGTTGGTCCCCAACCCAATTCCGCACAAATTAATGGTCCTTTATCTTCACTCAGTGAAGTAAAATCAATACCCAAAAGTCGTCAAATTCTTCGATACTTTGACACCTTTCTATCTGACATCAAAATTTTAGAACGTGAAATTGAATTTCATTCTAAAATAAAACTTGAACATTTTCAATCGCCTTAGGCGCGAGAACAAAGAGATATTTTTCAGAAAAGAATTTTACCCCATGTTCAAAATTTGAAAAATTGTGCATTGTATTGGGAAAGGGAATTTCATAAGGAACTTGGACTGATGAAAATAGTTTTCGAGAAAACAGAAACATCTATTTCAAATACAAAACGTAAAAAGAAAATGTTACGAAAAGATGTTGATCGACTCTTGGAAGATGTTATCTGTGCTGATATCCATAATGTGGTGTTATTACATTCTGTTGCATATGCATTTGATTATATCTCTGTTGATTATGTTGATTCTGTTGCAAATGTTGAGAATACTGACACTGTGTCACAAATCGAGTCTTTAAAAGTTGAAAATGAACGATTGATTAACGAGCTTTCAAATGAAAAACGTCGTCTTCAATGGTGTCAAAAAGATTGTCATACTCGTGAACTCGCTTGGCAAAACAAACTCCACCAGTTGCATACAAAAAATCTTACTCCAAAAATTGAGCAACTGGATGATGAAAATGTGTCTTTGAAGTGTCAAATCTCAAAATATGAACAAGAACTTTCAAAAGTTAAAAAGGCACATAGTGTCATATCTGATTCACTCAAAAAGACTCGTGCTAAAGCGTCAAAAGACCTTGATGATCATCTTGCATACATGAAAGATGTCTTACGACGAGATGGTCTCACTCGTACTGAAAATCTAGATTTGTTGCAAAAAATTCATGATCTTAAAGCAGAGTTGGTGAAACTTAAGCAAGATAGGAATAATAACACTGTAGCAACTGCACCTACACAGATTCAAAATGACTCTAGAACATCTAATGAAAAACCACAAGAAACTAATGTGCTTCCCTCTACCGAAACAGGAATAGTTGCCTCTTTTCCCAACGTCCGCAATTCACAGCCTAGGAGCAATACAAGGAAGAATAGGAAGTTGCGTCGTAAGAAAAGAAAAATAAAGAATGCTGAAGTAGAAGAACACCCTAGGACATTGAATAAAACTCAAGTTGCACCCACTTTAGATATTGCGTCTGACAAATGAAATGAACAAAGTGATGTAATGAATGTTGAATCTTTAAGTACTCTTAGTGTTTTGTTTGAAGCCTCTTGTATTGGTTGTCATAAAAGCATGTTTTCTGGTTGTCATAAAAGCATGTTTTCTGGTTGTCATAAAAGCATGTTTTCTGGTTGTCATAATAAATGTGTTGCTAAGACTATCTTGAATCGTAAGCGGAATAATAGAAAACAGAATACCTCTAGGCCCACTAATGATTCTAAGTCTGTGCTAGGTAAACCACCATCTAGTTTTCCAACTACGATCATTGATGTACCCATAGAACCACCTTCACCTCCTAGGAAGAACTTATCACCTAGTGCATTCACTAAGACCAAAGCTAAGACTAGTTGGAGATGGCAGAAATGGTTACATAATACACTTGGATTTACTTGGATACCTAAACTCATTGATATGTGTGTTTCTACTATAACTGCTTCGGAACCCTCTAACTCTTCGGGTTCCACATCTACTTCTATTCCATTTGTGTCGTCTGTGTGTAATGCAGGTGATACAGATCATCCTTTGGATTATTGATAGCGGATGTTCCCGACACATGACAGGCAATCTCAAACTGTTATCAAACTTTGTTGCAAAGTTCATTGGCACTGTCAGATTCGGGAATGATCACTTCGCAGCTATCATGGGCTACGGAGATTACATCAATGGCAACATCAAAATTAGTAGGATTTATTATGTGGAAGGCCTCGGTCACAATCTCTTCTCTGTTGGTCAATTCTGTGATGGAGATTTGGAAGTTTCTTTTCGGGAGAAAACTTGTTTCATTCGTGATCTACAAGGAAACAATCTTATGTCTGGCACCCGCAATTCAAGTCTTTACACAATCTCAATGCAAGACATGATTGCTTCATCTCCCATCTATCTACTTTCAAAGGCAACATATACAAAATCTTAGCTATGCCATCGTCGTCTCTCACATTTTAACTTTCAAACCATAACCAACCTTGCTCGATATAAACTTGTTGAAGGTATCCCAATATTCCGATATTCTAAATATCACCTCTGCTCAGCTTGTGAACAAGGGAAAAGCACTCATGCTCACTTTCCTTCAAAGGTGGAACACAGCTCACAACATGTGCTTCATCTTCTTCACATGGATTTGTGTGGCCTGATGCACGTACAGACGATTAATGGCAAACGCTACATCTTGATAATTGTAGATGACTACTCAAGATGGACTTGGGTTTATTTTCTTCGAAGTAAAGATCAAGCTCCACAGGTGATCATCACCTTTCTCACGAAAATTCAAGTTCAGCTCCGGAATACAGTTAGACAAATTAGAACAAACAAAGGAACTGAATTTGTGAATCAAACTCTTCGTGCATTTTATGAGAAAGTGGGAATTGAGCATCAAACATCTACTGCACGCACACCGGAAAAAAACAGTGTTGTTGAAAGATGAAAGCGTACGTAAGTGGAAGCTGTAAGAACAATCTTAATTAATGCTAAACTTCCAGATTACTTGTGGGCTAAAGCCGTGTCAACTGCATGCTACACTCAGAATCGCTCAATGATTACCAAGCGCCACAACAAAACACCTTATGAGCTTATCCACAACCGTAAACCGAACCTCAAACACTTTCATGTATTTGGATCCCTCTGTTATCCGAATAATGATCGTGATGACTTTGGTAAGCTCAAAGCCAAAGCTAACATTGGAGTCTTTGTAGGATATTGTGAAAATTCTAAGGGTTTTCGGATCTGGAATCGTCGAACAAGGGAGATTATGGAAACGATTCATGCCAATTTTGATGAGCTTACAGAAATGGCTTCAGAGCATAACAACTTGGAACACGGTCATAACCGTTTAAACTTCCCTCAAACCCCATCATCAGCTGATCCTAGTTTACAACTAACTCGACGTCAAATGGAACAGCTATTTGCTCCTATGTTTAGTGATGATATTGATGAGCGTGCTCCGGTGTATCCAATGTTTCCGTTACTCAACCTGATCAAACTCAAATACCTGATACACCTGCTACAACAATTACTGTTGAGGAAGCACCACCAGTTAATTCTACAACAACAGTTGAACAAACCGCATCCAACGACGTTGAACCAGCTGATGATGTTCTGAACAATGAAGTACCCCCACCTGCAAATTATGATCCAAATGCGTTCTTCAACCTATTTGCTAATGAAACTGCTGCACCTAATAATGTCTACAAACTGAAGAAGGCTCTCTACGGTCTCAAACAAGCCCCTCGGACATGGTATGATAAGTTATCATCCTTTCTGATCGCTAATAATTTCGTCAAATGTTCGGTCGACCCTACACTTTTCATACAATATCACGGGGCACACATTTTAATTGTTCAAATCTATGTGGATGACATCATTTTTGGGTCAACACATCTAAAATACTCAAACGCTTTTTCAAAACTCATGAAAAAACATTTTGAAATGTCCATGATGGGTGAACTTACGTTCTTTCTAGGATTGCAAGTTCATCAATCACCCCGTGGTATTTTTCTAAGTCAGTCAAAATTTGCCCTTGAAATTTTAAACAAACATGGAATGACAAGTTGTGATACCTATGCCACCCCAATGGCACACACCAAGAAGCTGGACGCTGATTTGCATGGGAAATTGGTTGACCCTACCAAATACCGTAGTATCATTGGGTCTCTCATGTATCTAACAGCCAGCAGGCCTGATATTGTCTTTGCTGTATATCTTTGCTCCCATTATCAGTCGAGACCAACTGAAACTCATCTCTCTGAGGCTAAAAGAATCCTCCAATACATCAAGGGAACCATTAACTTGGGGATCGGTATCGAAGGATTCGGTTTTGAACTAATAGCTTTTTCCTGATCACGCAGGATGCTTAAATTCATGGAAAAGTACTTCAGGAGCATTACAATTTCTTGGTGATAAACTGGTGTCATGGCAATTGAAGAAGCAAGACTATACATCGCTATCCTCAACAGAAGCAGAATATGTAGCCATGTTGGCATGTTGTGCTCAAGTCATTAGGATGAGAACACAACTCAAAGACTATGGTTACGTATTTGACAGAATCCCCGATGTACTGCGACAATCGAAGTGCTATTGCCATCTCATGCAACTCGGTTCAACATTAAAAATCAAAGCACATCGATCTTCGATATCATTTCATCAAGGAGCACGTGGAAAAGGGTACCGTTGAATTATACTTTGTGGGTACTGAATACCAACTGGCAGATCTTCTCACCAAAGCCTTAGCTCCTGCTAGGTTTAATGAGTTGGTCCACCGGATTGGTATGCGGTGTTTGACTCCAGAGGAACTGGATGAACTTTTAAAACATTCTTAAAACCAGTCAAACACCAAAACATCTTTTGTAAATAGTTTTCAAAAACAAAATACAAAAATGTAAAATCTGATAAAACAACAAAAATATTCTTCTATCTTAATTCTTTTAACATGATAAGTACAAATCTTCCGTCAACACTTTACTCTTTCAAAATTCAGTATTTTCTTGGTCAAGTGTTGTGGGGGGAGAAAGTAAATATTTTTCGGTTTCATAAAACCTTGTACTTGCATGTTACCTTATCCCTATTGTTTCTTTGACAATGGTGGGCACATTTCTGGTTTACTGACACTCCCCGAGCTCAAATTTATAAAATTTCATTATTTTTTAAGTCGAGGGGGAGTGTCGCCAAGTTTCTTTCCAAATATCATACTTTGCGTAACCAAAATGGAAGCTATGGGCGTTGGATGAAAATGGTTAAGGTGGAGGGACTGAAATTGACAAAAGCTCAAATTAATTTTTAACAAAAACACCCCACCAATTTTTTTTAAACTCATTTACTTCACATCATTTATTATCCAACCACCCAAATCCTATGCCTATACTTCAATCTTCTAATCCGTGCTTTAATCATCGAATTTGTAAGTGTTTTATGATTCATTGAGTGTTTCTAAACATTGGTTTTGAATTTTAAACAAATCCAACGGTTGGATATTGAGTTTGGAGTGATTTTGTGTTCTACGCATAAGTGGAAGAACACAAGATCAAAATGAAACGTTTATAGTGATTATTATTGAGTCATAATGCTTAAAAACAAAGTTTTATAAACACTTCCAACCTTGAAATCTATCCAGAAAACGTTTTTGAATCACATTCAAGTTTTAGGGTTTATACGTGGAATTGGGTGTTTTTAATTTAAAGTGTATCTGGACTATTAGATGGTCTCATGATGTTGTATGCATGATTAATTAACCTAAACCTTGCTTGATTCTTACCCAGAATCACCAATTTTGTGAAAATTGGAAATTAGGGTTTATGATTGTAGCATTTGGGTATTTTTGATTCGCTTAGGTTTTGATGTTAAAACTTGGATAAAACAAATCATTAGGCTTCTTAGACATCCCTGAAAAAATATGGTGCAAATCCTATGGCTAAAACTCTTACTCGTAAAATTTGAATCTTAGGGTTTAGTCCTTTACGCGTAAGCATGTTCTACGCATAAACTGTTATAATTGTGACTTCATGTTAGACTGAAAGGGATTTAATGTGTTGTTAGTGAGAGTGTTATGATGAATTATTTCAGGATTATTACGCGTGAAAATTCAGAATCAAGGTTAATTGAGCTTCTATGCATAAGGATCACCTTGCGCTTAGAATGTTATGCGTAAGAGAAATCTTACGCCAGAACCTTTACGCGTAAGGTTCTACAAAGAGGACTACGCGTATCCTGTGAAGGATATGCGTAAACAGTAACCTTTACGCATAAGGTTCACTCTTACGAATAAGCCTTACGCGTAAGGTTCCACATACGCTTACGCGTAAGCTCTATGCCTAAGGCTCTTTTTTCCTACGCGTAACATTTCTTACGCGTAAGTCAAGATCCTACGCATAAGCTTATGCTTACGCGTATTACCACTCCTGTTTACGCATAAGCTTGGAATTTTACGCCTAAGCCTTAGATCAACCAAAATTATGAATTGTTACGCGTACAAACTTGTAAATAAATAAATCATAACGTCACGAAACCAAAATGTCACTAATAAGCTTAAATGGTTAATAAGTTGTGAAAATAAGTGAAAACTTGGACTTTAAAACTCAAAGTTAATCTACTCACGAAACTTATCACGGCGTCTTTGGACTATTGGACTAACAAGTGACATTGGACTCGTAACAATAATTGACATATCACATTCAATAAATAGACAATAAAATCAACTGTTGACTAACGTAATGTCTTTCGATATGTTGGTTCTTTTGGCTAAATATCTTTTAGATCACGATATGGACATTAAAATGCAAAATGTGGATGCACCAAATGTTCTTACTATTGAAGACATCTTCCCTGATGGTTACACAATGAAGATTGGAAAGAATAACCTCAGAGTTGATTTTGATAACTTCACTTGTTCGGAGTCTTCGTGTCAGATTGCAATGGATATTCTGAAGACTCACCCTTACCAGAACATGCTCACACTCTGCTACTGTGCCGGGGATCTACATTCACCAATTTTGGAATACAATATAAAAGGTTAAAGGTCAAAGTGCTGTGACGGTGACGCTTAACAACAAACAAGTCACCATCACGCCAGCAGATTTGAGGGCTATTCTTCTTATTCCTGTTATCGAGAGCCTCAATACAATGCTACTCTCGGAAGAGGTCGCTCTCCAGCCATGGTCGATATCGGCTATGATGAAGCTGCCGGTAATCACAAAACACTCATCTCGTGGATCTTAAGAACATTCCCCAAACCATGGAGAACCTCTACATAATGATTGCCAAATCAGTTTCCGGACGTGATAGTGGTCATGAGCATCCCAAGCTCATGGAACTACAAATATTTTGGGCTATGGTCAACATGAAACACATAGAAATTGAAGCTCTGATATGGGAGGACATGATGTCTTACCTTTAAAAGCCCGGCAACAAGATCCCGTGATATCGGATACACCAAACTGTTGATCCAAAGAGCTCTAGGTATAACTCGATATTCCTTGAGACTCGATGACCCCAACCAACACTCCGTGTTGTATGAGCCCACACTCAATGCTGTCAGATTTAAGGACTCAACAACGAAGAAACAAGGTGCAGTGTTGCCAGATCATCTTCTTACTGATGCTATTAAAGGACTTTATTCGTACAAACGATATTTGGTAGCGGTGAAGGTGCAAAGTAGGTTTCCTTTATGAAAAGTCCTCTGGTACACCTACTAGGAAAACCAGGAGAGGCAGTGCAGGAAGTATTACGAGCAAAGAGGACTCATGTTCTCAAAAGGAAAATTCCATCAAAAGAGGCTATCCCTATTCCCAAACCTGAACCGCAACAAAAGCTAATGGACGAGGACTCAGAGGACGAACGGACGAAGATGTCATCTACTCAAACTCCAATCGTTGATAACTTGACGGAGTAAAATCTCCTAGTCCAAAGTTGATAAAGGTAAAGGTAAAACCCCGCTTGTTGAGCCAGAGGAAGAGGAGAGCCTGGATGAAGAACAACTGACGAGACTACAGAAAAAGGTGAAGAATCTAAGACTCCAAAACGTTGTCGAACAGTTTAAACTACAACAAACTCGCGGCCCCGGAGGGTCAAGTGGTGGTGCACTATCTGCCACCAGCTTCCGGCACGCGTTAATCAACCCGATAAAGCGGAACCGGGTACCACCACCACGCAACAACAAAGGCAACTCGGAGGATTCTACTAAATATGACTTTGAGGAACCTGAATGGAGAAGTCCGAGAAGATTCCCCGATGAAGATGTTGAGGTTGCAACTAAAGAAAAGCGTAAGAAGCTCAGCTCAAGCATGGAAGAAGCCAGGATTAATAAGAAATGGCTAAATTCGAAAAGATGACGAAGTTGACTATGATGATTTCTTTCTAGATAGTCCAGCACACTCCAAGGAACTAACTGAGCCACCAAAGACCTCGAGCCTCTCATGTCTCATCATCATCGACCTCGCCTTCTCACTCTTCACCTCCAATCCAAAGCACAACCGGATCTCAAGATCCAAATCAAGAAAGAAACCAACCGAATCTTGGATATCCCTGCTAAGACAAAGATTGTCAAAGTCGCCAAGCAAGTCAAAAAGAAAGACGTGACCAACAAAAAGCTGAATCAACTTACTGACAGGATCAATCTTCTACAAAGAGGATAAACGAGATGTTGAGTGAAATGGAGCAAATCCAGAAGTTTATCAATCGTGATGTCCAAAGGGAAATGAACAAGACGATTAGGGAATATACTCATAAGTTCCTTCTCGACATTGTTCCTGGAGTGACAAAAGAGATACCGCAGACAACTCTATCCGATCTCATGCAGACAGCTGGCAAACAATAAGATCAATGCCCTTACCGCTATACAATCAATCAACTGAGTCAGAAGCTTTCTACGACTTAGAATTGGTTTCCAAAATTGTACTTCAAAGTCAAAAACGATTCGGGTTTACCTCTGATGGTAAACTGTTTGGACGAATGCTGAATTACCAACTTCAAACGTCATGCAAAGCGGTACCGAAGCGCTAAGCGTCCTGTAGACGATTTGATGATGCGGATAGACAAAGAGCCTAAACGCCTAAAGAAATATGGTGAATCCTCCTCTATGCCACCACCACCAGGACTCCAACCGAAAGAAGATCTCCAAGTTCTCATTGCCATGAGAAACCTCGACTATGAGTTACCACCTCACATAGAGAAAACCTGATCATTTGATACATTGTGGTGACAATGAAGAGATCCCAGAGCCTCACCAACCCACCTCTCCCGCCACAACAAAGAAACCAGAATCGTCCTCAAACCCAAAGAAGAATAAGACAAAGACCAATGTTGTCTCATAGCTAGACGAAGACGGACAACGCTAGAATATGACCGGGTTTTCTACACTTGTTGATGCTACCTCATTACCGGAAGGTCAAGAGATGGTAGATGGCCGTATCTATGGAGCATGTAAAGCCGATTCAAGAACGTTTAGAAAGGAAGAAGATGATAACAGCTAAGGCTTAATTAAGAATGAAGCCTTCCAACCGCTTAAAGACGTAAAGTGCAATTAAAGTTGAATATCTCGAAAACATTGTACACGGAGCCATGTCGAACAATATCGATTGGCTCAACTCGAA
>OU343221.1:292670054-293120052 GCA_910596185.1 Chrysanthemum makinoi
CTACGCATAAGCTTTCGTCTACGCATATGTTATTATCACGCTTAACTTTGCCAAAACTACGCCTAAGCCTTGATTGACCTTCGTTATGAATTGTTACGTGTACAAACTTGTAAATAAACTAATCATAACGTCACGAATCCAATAATGTCACTAATAAACTTAATCGTTTGATATGTTGTGAACAATAAGTGATAACATAAACTTTAAAACTTAAAGTTAACTAACTCACGAAACATTTCACGACGTCATTGGACTATTGGACAAACAAGTGACTTAGGACTTGTAACAATCATTGTCACTTTACATTCAATAACTAGACAATAAGACCTTATGTTGACTAACATTATGTCTTTCGATATGTTGGTTCTTTTGGCTAATGTTATTTCATATCACGACATGTCTGCTCAAATGAATGTGGATGCACCTGAGGTTCTCACTATTGCTGATATCTTCCCAAACGGCTATCCGAGAAAGATTGGAAAGAACAACCTTAGGGTTGACTTTGAAACCCTCACATGCTCAGAATCTTCTTGTCTCATTGTTGTGGATATTCTAAGGAATCATCCCTACAAGAACATGCTCTCACACTCGCTACACACATAAATCTACATTCAACAATTCGGAATTCAATGCGAGGGTCACAGGTCAAAGTGCAGATGAGTGACACTTAATCACAAACAAGTCACTATCACTCCTGCAGACTTACGGGCTGTACTTATCATTCCGGACATCGTGCCAACTGACTTCTTTGCCACACCTACTGAAGAGATAGTTCTGCAATTTCTACTTGATATTGGCTATGATGAAGCGTCAGGAATTATTAACAAGCACTCTCACGTGGAGCTTAAGAACGTTCCTCAACCGTGGAGAACACTCTACATCATCATCACTAAGTCTGTCTCTGGTCGTGACAGTGGCTATGAGCATCCCAAGCTCATGGAACTGCAAGTCTTCTGGTCATTGATCAATAAGAAGGACATTGAAATCGAAGCACTGATATGGGATGACATGATGACATTTCACAAGAAGCTTGGCTCAAAGATTCCCTATGTCATATACACGAAGCTTTTGATCCGAGAGCACTTGGCTTAATCCTGATATTCCCAAGAGGCTCAATGACCCCGACAATCACGACGTGTTGTCCGAACCTATCCTTTCTATCAGAATCAAGGAATCGACAACAGAGAAACAAGGTGTCGTGCCTGATCACCTCGACAAATGAAATTAAAAAGCTTGAAACATACAAAAGGTATCAAGTAGCAGTAAGAGAAGGTAAAGTTGGTCATCTCGATGAAAAGCCTTCTGGAACTCCTACTCGGAGAACCCGAAGAGGAAGTGCGAAGTGCAATAAGCACAGAGATTCAAAGGAAGGTCCCAAAGAGGAAACCTACTCCAAAGAAGAAAGTTCCCTCCAAGGAAGCTGCTCCTATTCCTACACCTGAACCACAAAGGAAGCTAATGGACGAGGACTCGGAGGCTACTGAATCAGATGAAGAGACTTTCTACTCTGAATCTGCGACCGAAACACCTCCTTCAGCAGCTAAACCTCCAAGTCCTACCTGACAAAGGAAAAGGGAAGACTCCTGTAGTTGTGCCTTATGAAGAAAGCTCAGATGAAGAAGAAGAGCAACTAGATACCTCATACAGGAAGAAGTTCAAATTCCTTAGACTCCAACACGTGGCAAAAGAATTTTCAAAAGAATAAATGGGTGTCCCCGGAGGGTCAAGTGGTGCTGCTCAACCTTCACCAGATCCTGATGCGGTTAATCAACCCGATAAGGGATCTGGTACCACCACTTTGGAGCAACAACAAAATCCCGTGGAAGAAACTATTGAGTATGAATTTGAGGTACCTGTTAAAGAAAAGGCCGAGAAAGATGACGGTGACAAAGAGAAGACTGAGACAGAAAAGACTGAAGAGAAAGATAAGTCTGAAGATGACACTGATTATGATAAGTTTCTGCTAGACAGTCCTGCTCACTCAGAGGACAAAACCTCGCACCACCAAGGACCCAGAGTCTCCTCACATCTCATCATCATCAGATTCTTCTTCTCACTCTTCACCACCACCATCAAAGAAATCAACAAAATCATCATCCAGATCAGTAAAGAAGCCAACTCCATCTTGGATCTCTCAATCTAAGAATCGAATCGTTAAAGCTGTCCAACAAGTCAGAAGGAAGGACATGCTCTACAGAAAACTGAATTGGTTTGTCGACCAAATACAAGATCTACATGATGAGAATGACAAGATGCAGAATGAAAGGGAGTATGTACAGAAGCTCATGCAGGATGATCTACAAGGGAAAATGGACGAATGATCAAGGCTACACTCACAAGTACCTTCTAGATATCGTTCCTAAAGTCACAAAGGAGATGTTTACCAGAAAACTATATCCGAATCTTATGCAGATAGCCAAGCAAACTATAAGATCTACACCCTTAACCGTGACAATCAATCCATCCGATCCTGTAGTTTTCTCGGATAATGAATTGGTGGCCAAGCTTGTCACACAAATGTCTAAACGATCTGGGACATTTACTTCTGATGAAGGAAAGTTGTTTCAAGCATTGTTGGACTACCAACTTCAAGAAGCATGCAGATTCGGTGAAAGGTCCAAACGTCCTAGAGACGATGAAGATAAGGATCAGGATAAGAATGATGAAGCTAAACGACAAAAGAAGTCTGGTGAATCATCTTCCATGCCACCTCCTCCCCAACGGCCTCCTACTCAACAAAGGTCCCCTCCTCGTTCTTCTACAGATAAACCTCAGGATTCTTCTGAATTGCCACCCCTGACTCAGAAAACCGATGATTACTTTGAGTATACGGGTGGTGACGATGAGGAAGTCCGTGAGCCCCTACAACAACCCACCTCTCCCAAACAAGTAAAGAAACCAGAACCCTCATCTAGGCCTAATAAACAGAAGAAAAAGGCCCAAGGTGACGTCCTATCATGGCTAGATGAAGACACCATAGAGGAATTTGAATGGTTTTCTACACTTGTCAATTCCACTCCCTCCCCTGAAGAAGGTCAAGATCTGGTAGACGGTAATACATTGGAGCATGCTAAGATTATGCAAGAAAAGTTCCATGTGAAGAAGATGACGAAATCCGAGTTGAGGCGAATCAAGAATGAAGCTTTTCAACTGTGGAAAGATAGCTCAGAAAGTGCCATCGAGGTCGAATATCACCTTGATAACATTGCTCGAGCTATGTCTAATAACATGGATTGGCTCAACCCAGAAGCAAACATCGACTTTACAAAGCGGGACAACCCTCCTTATTACACCGACTGGTCTAAACCACTACCAACGATCGGCCAACCAGATGAGCCTAGAATTCCTTTTCGACATTTCTTCAACAAAGACCTGGAATTTCTTCTTCATGGTGGCGATGGTTCAAGGAAGTATGCTACATCTCTGACACTTCCATTCCCAGCAGCCGAATACTCAAGTTGTATAGCTATCGAGGAAAGAGCTAATCACTTGTTCTCTAACAAAGTGGAAGCATACGACCGAGATGCATTGTACGGGATTCATCATTGGCCTGAACGCCGAAGAATCTACTACAGAAGCTGCCAGGTTCAGAAGTCTCAACATGCAGTATTTTGTTCTAAAAGTATCGTTGCCATCAAACACGTCGATCTTTCATCTAAGTGGGACTACACCTTCCTAAAGAATATCGTGGTCAAATGACAAGATGAAAGGGATTATGCATTTTCTGAAGCTGACTTTGAGAATTTGTCTATCAACGACATTGAAGACATGTACCTTGCCAAAGTACAGGGTCGTATGAGATAATTCTCCACTGAAGTACAACGTGAATTCATCAAGTCAGTGCTCATCTTCATCAGACGCATAGTTATCAAAGAACGTGTAGAAGATCTCCAGCTGGCAGTTGAATCTTATCCGACCCGTGTCAACTTCACTCCACCGCAGCTTGATCTACCCGACATCAACCAGCTTACACAATATACGCTCATCAGCAAACCTTTCGACATCGTTTACCGCAGTGAACTTCAAAGAAATTGCTTGATGGCAGTGAGATCTTCATAAGTTTGGAGATCACACTTTGAAGATGGTTAGGGACGGATTGGCTTATCGATTGAAGGATATACACCAAAAGATCGGGTCTCCTAAGCGATGGAATTCTCAGGATCGAAGGGACGTGAAGAGGATCATCACCATGATTGATGAACGGTTTTATAGAAGGGATCAGTTCAGAAGACTGGAAAGCTATGTTGGTGGTCGACCCAGGAGAAACATCATCGGTTTTCAACGCCCGATTCACACTCCTGGCGACATCTCTGGACTACCTGGTACCCCTTGAACTGCTTCTTTCAGTATTACTTTGGATGTATGATTGTTTATGTCTATGGCCTGTGCACACATAACAGTGTACAACCCGTACTTGTAAATAAAGGACCCTGTGGTACGCTTCAGTGCCACAATCCTTATAAAAGGAGCGAAAGCTTCTTACTTTTGAGTAAAACCTATCAAACCTTTCATTTTTCAAGGTTTTGCTCAAAAGAACAAGTACTTTCCTTATGATTTTCAAAACCTCAACCGTTTATATCACTTGTTGAGGGGAGTACTTGAATTAAAACTTTGTTCAAAATTGTTCACAGTGGTCATTCTTCCCGCAACACTCGAAATGGTCATATTTATTCTCAACTTTTCAAAAATAACATCATATATGCCATTTTTGAGGGGGAGAAAATAAGTGATAAGAAATATGTTGCGTCAATGCAAATGAATCTTTGCGCTATAGACTTAACCCATGAATTGACGAGATCTTAACTGTTAGTAACTCGAAAAGACTTGTCTGGGACGGGTAATAATTTCAAGCTAGTTCGCTAGTGATGTAAACGTGTCTCGCAAAGGACTTGTCTGAGTAGAATGTACCATTCGAGAAAATCTTGGTAGACATGAACTCTTACGGGTTTGACAACCTTTCGAGGATTGTCTACACCTTCAAGGTAGTTATTAGAGCTAGTTGTCACCTAAAAGCTGACAATGCAACTCTTTAACTATGCCACGTAACCGTGTCTCGCGGGGAATGTCTATCTTGAGTTGATCAATTCAAAATGTGTGCGCTCTTTCCTCACTATGCATTTAACCGTTTAAACTCTTAAGCACAAGTGGAGGGGAGTATTTATGCAAAATCTTATCTCAACAGTGGTACTAAAATGTTTTTCATTCACAAACACTTTGAGAGATTTTTCACAATAGTGGTTTTTATGGAAACATAGGTTAGTCATGGAGTTATAAGGTGACTAAGGTTAGGAATAACCGTCCTATGATCCGCCAGAGCCGGAGGGATCTACCCAGGACACCACAAATAGTTAGTATTTAGAAGTCCTTAGGTATGATTGTCAAAAGGAGAAAATGAGAATCGGAGAAAGAAGGAGTTGAAGAATTAAAAAGAAATGCAAAGAAAAGGGTGAAAAGAAATAGCCCTCCAGATTATTCAACTTAGGGCAGACACTGGGTTCAATTCATATGCTACTAGTTGTCACTTAGTGACGCTGGTATTGAAGATTAAAAGTCGTCATGGACCCAAGGACGCATGCACTAAACCTTCTTAACCACTCAAGTTTCTCTCAACAGAAGCTTGTTTCATTCTCACAGGGAACCCTACGTAAACTATCGGCTTTCTCTTAGAGATTGCTGGTATTGAAGAAGGAGACCCTCTCCCTAGTCTCCACTCAGGAAAACCAAAATGCACTATTGAGTCTAGAGCCACGAGATTCATCAAAAGATCTCTTAGGTACACTTGACATTTCATCACTTGATATTCAACAATAAGAATTTCAGTGGTACATTATCGAGTCCTTCACAGATCTTAGCAATCTGTCGAGAACATTTATGAGAGGTTCACATTTGTGATCCTCAGTGATTGAATGGAAACTCCTGCCAGGATCAACATCAAACAGCCACGACACAGGTCGCTTTGGCAACTCCCGTGGATTGCGCTTAGTGGTCTCAAACGGTCTACAGTCGTGAGGTGATGCTTCGTGTACCTCATGACTCATCTGAATCATAGGTGTACTTCGGTACATCGTGTTATCTCACTTGTGGGACTCTGATTCAGGAACGGCCTTTGTAAGAATTAGAGTTGTGTTTTCACACTATGCTGTTAACACTCTCGAAGTTCAAACTTGTAAGTTCCGGAATCCGCTTATTACTAACCGTTTTTATGTTTACTTCTTATGGAAGCTCTGGAGTGGAATGATCGTGCAGATTCTTCACTTGTTCACACCAACAACATCATCAAAGAAGTTCTATCTTAAAGCAACACAAAGTCAGAATGATTCTTCGTCAAATCAAAGAATCTACAAAGTTAAAGACTTAAAGAACTTCATCAGTACCGTAATCCAACGTTAAAGAGTGTGTGAGCATGTTGGAGAAAGACGTGGAGACACTGAAGCAGTGAAGCAGACCTGAGGCAGACTTGATGCAGACAACAACATACTATCATTTTCATCACAAAGAACAAAGATCAAAGAACAAAGTTAAAGATGACGTCAAAGCATAACTGTTCAAAGTAAACTATCTCTCTACACTGGGGAGATTGTTCGAATCAAGGCATTCCTTCTCACAAGAAAGAAGAATGACAGAAGACGTCAAAGCTACTATTACATCAACGCCTTCACCATTTTTCATCACCAACACTTGAGGAGGAGATTGTTGGAATCACTCCTAAACCTTAATTCAAGTGTTAGCTTCTCATATGTAATAGGTAGCTTATTATGGCCTTTATGTTTGTTTAAGGTCAAGCTTATGTAGAAGGCCCATAAGCTTAGGCCCATGTCCAATAAGGAAAAGGGAAGGAGTAGGAGTGTTGCCCTAGCTCCTTGCCTATAAATACTATGTAATAACCCTCACTTGAGGGTTGGTTGTTCAAGTTTTTCTTTCATTCACATCTTACGCGTAACCGTCCTTATCATAACGTGTGTGAGTGTTTGGTTTACTTGTTCAATCGCCTTTATCTCTTTCTTGTAAGCTTGTGTTGTAAACCTAGTGACCTAACAACCAACTTACGCGTAAGAGGTTAGCTTACGCGTAGGGTTAATGAAACCTTAGCTTATGCGTAAACAAAAGACTTAGAAGTAAGAAACTTACGCGTAATATTTCCTTAGGCGTAAGATGTGCTTATGCGTTGGAAATGCTTAGGCGTAAGATTTTTTACTCATAAGATTTTGTGCTTAGGCGTAAAACTAGGGTTTTATCCCAAAAATCCATTACACTTTTCCAGTGTAGAAGATATCCAAAGTCGAAGTGTTTTCAGGCTTATCCAAGCAAGAAAACACTGAGTAAACCAAGAACACTGAAGATCAAACCTTGTAGAACTTACGCATAAACTTAGGGTTTACTTATGCGTAAAAATTAACCAAAACTGATTTTCAGCCCAAAGTGTTTCTAAACCAGATTTTTTAGATGAAATAGCTTCAATATCACCAAAATAACACAAAAGTGTGAAACTTGATGATCCAACAAACTTTATCACCTTACGCGTAGAATAGACCACGCATATGAAACCAAGCTTAAAACCAAAGAAATACACGTAAAGTTTGAAACTTTTTGCCAAAAACTTGAATTTTAACACCTAATAACCTTGAAAGTACAAGAATCTTGGATTTGAAAGTGAAAAAAAATGAGTTTTTATGCGTATAAAAGTTTGAATACCGTGCCTTACGCGTATAACTAAAAGACTTCAAAAACAAAATCGGTTCACCAAACTATTTGGCGATTGATACCACTGTTAGGTTCCCATATTTGTAACACAAGCATCAATAGAAGAAATAAAGACAAGATGATCGAATGAACACTACCAAACACACGCGTATGAATAATGTAGAAAGGATATGCGTAGGTGTATTAAGAGAGTGAACAACCAACCTTCAAGAGAAGGATTAAGAGATTATTTATAGGAGGGAACTAGGGCAACACACCAAGTTCCCATCCTTTCTTTAATGGGCTTTGGCATAGGCTCATGGGCTTTCTACATGAGCCTAGCCTTGATTACTAACATAAAAGCCATAATTAAGCTAACTATTACATATTAATTACTAACACTTGAATTCTAGTTTAGGAGTGATTCCAACATTTAGTATCGAGGAGGCCACCTCGATCACATTTGAAGATTGGAGTTGGTAGTTTTGCCAGCTATTGGAGAAAAGGTAGTGTGCCCATCACGACGTCCTCTAATGACACATCTACCTTATATTTCATGATCTGGTGTCTTGACTTCAAATATTGAACTTTGGGTGGACTGTAAGTGGTGATGACTTGGTTATAGATTTAGACTACCTGCTTGTTTTTTATTTTACACCAATTATATATCCAATGTCTTATCCTACCCTTTAGTCATGAAGCGTGTCTAGGTGATGCAACGAGAAATCTTTGGTGTCTTGGCCATGGATTTGGTCATGTATCATTGATTTTGTCCACTTCGCTGTGACATGTTAGTAATGACGAGTCACCCCTTAACCTTTGTCGTGTCTACCCATATTGCCTTCGAGAATTGCTTAGCCCTTTACTCTAGTGGTGGAGATTTGTGTAACCGCCAAGCTTATGATAGAATACATGCTATGACTGTGCGATTGAGTGATCACCCCGAAATTGACACTTAGAATAGTTGAGAGATTTAAGTGTTTTGTTCCCCTTTCGTGAGGTGTTCGGCTTTGTTTTATTCTAGCATAAGGGATTTATAAACTTATATTTTCCAGGTTATGGGAGATATCTTTTTAGGAATCTTTCTAATAAGGTCTACTTGAGGGCAAGTAGAGTTCAAGTGGGGGGATATTTGATAACATCAAATAGTCCTGAATATTAAGTGTCAATTTCCCCCGATAATGCTTGTAATTTATATCATTTATATGGATTTACGCTTGTTTTCCATTGTTTTCCACTTTCAGGTAAATTACGAGCATTGAAGCTAAAGAGACGCGGAACTGGAGAAATATCTAAAGATTTATCACAGTATGCTACTTTAAAGAAGTTACGGCATAACTCGTCTCTCACATTACGCCGTAACTATTGTGTGACTCAGAAAACCAACTTATCAGAAGGTTACGGCGTAACTCTTCCCAAAGGTTACGACGTAACTATATTAGGCCAAATGAGGTTCCACGCCACTGATACTTACGCCGTAATTACTGCATCCACTACGACGTAACCAGCAGATCTAGTGCTAAATACGAGGAAATAGAAGGTTACGGCGTAACTCTTATTTTAGTTACGCCGTAACCCATATCTGGCCTATAAATACCTCACGGATTCCAAAGATTTCTAATCATCCCATTCCACACACAACACTTAGAGAACGTGGGAAAAATCTCAAGGCAGGTCTAGAGGAGCATACGGAGCTGTCTCCAAGGGAGAAATCACTCCCCTACGATAAGAATTAGCGTTTTATATTTCTTTTACTTTCAATTCATGTATTTCGTACCTTTGAATATTGAATTGGTTTGCATGATTAATATGAGCGGCTAAGCACCTCTTGGTGCTGGCCTAGTTATGATTCCTTAATTGTTTTGTTTGCTTTTACTTTACTTCCATACAATTATTTCTAAGTATATGCATGCATAGTTTATTAGTAGCCACCCTTGGTTCGGTAGTTTTGAATGGCGGTAGAGGCCAATTGCCTAGGATATATGACCAACTGACCCTAGGTGAGCAGACTGAGATGGGAAGGGTAAGATATGACCAACTGAAGACCCTTTCTACTTGTGCGATTTGACCAACTGATCACCTATCGTTTGGATGAACTTAAGAATTAGGGGGTGCGTGTCTAAGTTCCTAACGGCCGGGCATTCACTATTATAAATCTAGCATGTAGCAGTACTTAATGACTTGGCTTAGGGGACCAGGAACAACAAGACTTATGAGGGGACACCTGACTTCTCCTGTGGTGGCATCTTTGCTGATAGGTTAGGGTGAATTGACCAAATGTTGTCCTCTCGACTTTGACCCCACCTGAAGTAATTGGAAGTAAGTAGACGTAGACATAACTAGCTAGGAGGATTAATTAGGTTAGCACCACTCTCCTCTATTGATTTCCCTTTATCATTTATTTGCTTTTATTCTGTTTTATTCTGCATTAGTAGTTTAATTAATTAAATCCCTATCGAAACTATTATTAATCTGTGAAACCTAGACTTAGTAATAATCCATCACACATAGCTCTTGGGACGACCTCAGCTTTACCGATTACTACACTACACACGACCGGGTACACTGCCCGTTAGTGCACTAGGGTAGACCATAGGTATAACGAGACTTTATAAATATTAAAACCTGATCAGTAAAACCTGCATCAAGTTTTTGGCGCCACTGCCGGGGAGCTATTTTAGGATTTCATATTAAGTATGTCTTTAATTTTCTTTCTTAAAAATGTCAGGATACAAGACTCGCAGCTCGAGGCCTTTTCTGGCCACCCCATTCGACGACCTGGAGAAGCAATTTTGGAGAAGGAAAGTCTACTCTCCGGTTCCTATTCACAACATCTTGTCATTTTACGAATCAGACCTGACGCCAACCGGAGGTCATCAACGAAAATAATATCGATGACCTAACTATGGAGCAAAGATTTAGACCGACCAAATGAGAACTGCCAACGAAGCTTCACACAGGATTCTCACACTGAAAAATACTCTATTCCAGATCATATTATTAGAGAGTTACATGAACTTAAGTTTTCTGGAGACGAAGATGAGGACGTTCAGTATCACGTAGAAGAAGTTCTCCACTTATCCTCTCTTTTCAACGTCAGAGGTACTCTGAGCTATTAAGTCACTGCAAGGATTTTTCCTATAACTCTTTATGGGACAGCGAAAAGATGGTATAACAAACTCCCTAACTATTGTAAAGGAGCATGGGATAAACTTAGAAAAGAATTCGTCCTGGAATTTTGCCCTCCTTAAAAAATGGCCAAGCTTCTTGGAAAAATCTATCAATTCGTTCAGGTTGGAGAAGAAACGCTTTACCAAGCATGGGAAAGATTTAATGAGCTACTCTATCGATGCCCTACCCATGATTTAAACAAACATCAGATCGTCTACGTCTTCTATCGTGGGATTAATGCGCGAACACGAGAACTTCTCGATTCACCAAGACCTATTCCTAGCATGACTCCTGACCAGGCCCTGGAATGTATTCAGCGGATTTCTGAACATTGCTACAAGTGGCACATGGATACAGGGTACGGACCGAGAGACAATTTCGATCATAAGGTAATGAAGACGATAACAAAGATAGAATACAAATTATGGGGAAATTTTTGAAAAACGGAGGTTAGAAAGAGAAGCTGAAGCATGCAGGGTCGAGAGGGTTAAAAGCGTCATTGGGACCAAAACCGGGAACGATCTTGAGAGAAAAATTCTTGACCAAATCAAGGAATCAAGAGAACGAGATGATAGGATTGAAAAATTGATGAGAACTGATTTGTTCGTTTTTAGTACATAGAATTTTTACCGGAAGTACGGAACTCCCGGGTCGTTCTCCCAACGAGGGTGTAATGGAAAATCGATTCGTTGTTTAAAGGTCGAGTGATTTGAATAGGATAAAAATATTTTAGGTTTTGGAACTTAATAAGAAAGAAACAATAAAGCATGTAAAACAAGAAAGCTAAACACAAATAAGCAATTATGCAGATTAAACTAAAAACATATAAGTTTATGGGTTTTTGACTAATTAAAATGATAATGGTTAAAGTAAAGACAATAATAAAACTAGTAGCAAGTAAATAAACTAAAGTTAACGATAAATGATAACAACTAGAATAACGAACTAAATTATGCTAAGCAAGCGAATAAGAAATATATGATGAAAGATATACTTGTTAAGCAAATTAACAAGATCCTTAAGTGTGGTTTATTATTTCAATTTAGTCCTTTATTGATGAATTAATATCTTTACAAATAATTATTTTCTCACAACATTGGTTTCTTTTGAAAACATTTTTTCATAAAGAGATATCAATATCTAAATTAAAACCCAATTATTTTCACGGCTTTTGCCCGCTTCAACAACCAAAATTTCAATCTAAGTAACTTAAAATTACTAACCAATAGATTTTCTAACTTTTAAAAAACCACACTTAATTCACGGAATAATCTACTCAACAAGTATATAAAAAGTCTACTCACTAAGCATAGCAAACCAACACATAGCAATTAATTCAAGAAAAGTAAACATAACTACTACACTAAAATTAATAACTAGTAAAGATTCAAAAAGTAAAGAAAGTAGAACCCGGTTGACAAAACGAGAGGAATAAAACCACCCGATCAAATAAGCACAAATTAACACAAAAGTTTACAACTTTATTAATCTTATCCACTAATTAGTAAGTAAAGTTTAAAACTTTATTCACCAACAAGCTTAAAAATTACTAAAGTTTCACACTTTATGTATTAAAAATGCTTAAAGACCCTTAAGCTCCGGCCTTAGCGGTAGATTGGGATTACACAAACAAAATCAAAACTTTAAGGGTTAGCACAATATATAAATATAAGATTTTATAATAAAAAGCTAAAATAATAGGTAAACTAATCTTAATAAATCAAATCTTAACCACCAAACTCTCTCAAGGAGATATGTTTCCACAAAAACTAATTTGGTTATTAAGGTTAAGATTTAAAATATAAGATTTTTTATTTTAACAAGAAAAGAGAAAATATTAAATAACTAAAACAATTAGGAAATTTAAAATAAAATAGTGAACTTAAAAAAAAATTAACTTTTTTTTTAAAATAAAAAAACTAATTAAAAACAGAAGAAAATAATTTCGGATTTTTTTTTTTTTTTTTTTTTTTTTTAATAAAGGAAAGGAAATAAATCAAGGAAAAATATTAAATGAACTCCGAAAATTCCAAATATTCTTTAGAAACATAATAAAAGTGATATAAACTCACAGAAAAAGTTTTAGAATTTTCGGAATTAAATAAGTATTTTTTTCGATTTTAATGTTTAAAATAGCAAATAAATCAAAATAAATAGTAAACTAGTTCAAAAAAATATAAAAATTCACACTATCTTAAGAAAACTATGAGAAGCTACCAGAAAATATAAAAATATTTTTTTTACGTTTTTACTATTTTTTAAAAATAAAATACGAAACAGATTTTTTAGAGAAAAAGGACAGAAACTGTTTTTGATTTTTTAAAAATACTAAATCAGCTCAGAAAATTACGAAAGTTTTATGATGAAAATAAAATATATTTTTGGATTTTTTGTGAAAAGGACAAGATTTTTAGAGACTTTTTACTATTTTTAAGCTAAATAAAACAATAAAAACGTGAGCTTTAATAAAAAAAACTAAAAAAACTAAATTTTTATAAAAATATAAATATGATATGTTGAGTGTGTGCACGGAGCGTATAAAATACACTCACACAATCTTACTATAACTCAACTCTTCATGGCATATTTTTATAAAAAGTTTTATAAAAATAAAATGAAATAAAAAGGATTAAGAGATGAGAAGAATATAGAGATGCAAGAAATAAATAAAACTTTTATAAAACTAAAGAGCATAAAAATAAAATACAAGAGTTTGGGTACAAAATACAAATAAAGATGATTAAAATGAGGTGAGGAGGTGGGTTTATATAGACCCACTAGTTACACTTTGGCCCCTAATAATATTTCATAAAGACTCTTAAACTTTCTAGCCTTGGCACAAAAAAAACTCATCTAAAACTTGGTCTCCACGTTTTTATAACAAAGCGCAGATTGCATTTTGGATCTTGATGGCTGCTATGCTCTTGGTCTTGGGCTCATTGGGCTTGGCTTGGCATTGGATGGATAGCATTGGACGTTGGGTGCATTTTCGATGGGCCTGTTGGGCTTCGGATACTAGCAGCTCTTGATAAATAATTTGTGATATGAAAAAAATATATCAACAAATTTGTCATTAGTGGGATTAGAACCCTTGACCTCTTGCTTGACAAACATGTCCCCACCCACTAGACCAAGAGTCTTTTTGTGTTTAATGTTGCATTTAATTTCCATTTAAGCTCCTTTTCTTGCTGATCCATTTTCTTTCTTTTCTTACTTCTATTTTTCTTTTTCTTCTTAATTAATTAATTCTTCGTTTGGTCTTTATTTATTCTTTCACCATTCCACTCTTACCTCAATGCTCCAAATAAAATTATCATTGGTCCGTAATTTCGTGCTCCTTCCAATCTCGTGCTCGTTTTCTTCCATTTTGTCTTTTTATTGTCCATTTTACAATATCCGTTACCTGCACATACATAAACACAAAAACACAAATATTTATGGCTTTAGGGGTTAGTTTTTGGTCTTTTTGGTCCGGTTTTGATAACGAAAAAGGTGTATGTTTTCACATATACCAAAATACCCCAGACGAGAAGATTGCCGTGTCCTCACGCAATGTAATCAACTTACGCTTCTAAAAACAAAGATTTCAATCTCTTTCTACTAAACCTATGAAAAGTAGCAAAGATTCCTCAAAAGAGATTAAGAAACCCTTATTTCTAAAAACGCCCCGTTTACCTTTTAATTCACATATAGATATTACGGTTAAGCACATTCCAATTATGAGTGACGGTTTGTTAAACTTTCATGTCGATCAATAACTCCAACATTTTTCAAACGACACGTTAGGATCACTAAGTAGGAAACACAACACAGCGTGAAGTGACCATACGGATAGAATACATCGTCCCTGATTTTTCACAAGTCCCCAAACTAAGCGTAAAATCGAAATCATTGTTAAATATGATTCTAGATGCTAACACTACCCATGGAAGTTACTTGTGTAATTACCTTTTGCTCCCATTTTCCTATTTTCCTCTAGATTTTTTTATTTTTGTGAGAAATGAATTTCTTCAAATTTCTCGTTTTGATAGCTTTTATTCCGATAAAGATATGAAGCTAAGTCGCTAATTAGTTGTCCACCTTCCCTCGAAAACCATTGCACACAAGAATGAGGTCCACATCAAGGTCCTAATTTCGCACGATTTAGGGAGATATCTCCCGGATCCAAAGTTTGGCTTAACACTATTTCAGCACATTTGCATTTTTGCAATTTAGGCCCTTGGTCTTTTCAACCACTAACTCAACGGGATTACCGTTTTATCAGAAGTCTTATTATGACTTTGGATTTTCCTCAACCTTTATAGAAGTCCATGACAACGGGGGTACCGTCAGACATAGAAAACTTTTATGGCTTTGGATTTTTCAACTTTAATACATTTGGGCTTTATTTCATGTTAATTTTTGTGCCAAACTCCGAATCCTACGGCTTTTATAACAATAGAAACAATAGCAACAAACTATCAGGAATCAGTTGTCTATTACACCGCAACACTGACAGTACCTTGATGTGTACCCAACTCTCATGGGCAAGGATTCTCTAAAGAAGAATAAAGAACTAACTATCGCCAAAAACTCAACATCTCTAATTATTTATTCAACAGATATGGGGTGAAACAATTTTGTGGGAACAAAAAGCCATAAGTACCTTCGATGGGCTCTAAAGAGAACCATCTACTCCATGCTTAGCATCTAAACTCATAAGTAACTCTATCATTCCTCGATCTCCGCAAATTTAAAATCCCAAATAATGAGATCCGCGGATGCTTAGCCGATAATTTTTAGATTATCTATGGTTAAGGGAACAAGCTAGGGCTCAACACGCCCGGTCAAGTTAGAATTATATTCCTACCCTCACCAGCGGAAATTCAACAAGGTGTCAAAACATATATTAATTTAGCAAATGCTTCGTCTAATGAAATTAAGTCATGCATATTTAAAGTCACTCAGGGAAACTTGCAAATTCTTGGCCTTGTGAGCTAGAATTTGCATTTTATAGCTTCTTGTCTAAGAGACTAGCAAACTTTTCAATCAAAAAGACTTAACAAAAGCTTCAAAATTTTTAAATTTTTCACAATTTTTGCACAATTTTTAACCTTTTTTTTTAAGGAAAAACGGAGTTGCACGAGTACACGGTAAAGTGCTAGGCAAAAATCTAATCGAAAGATTACCCACCCCAGACTAAAACGAAACATTGTCCTCAATGTTTAAAGGTAAGGGTTCTCAACGTAAATCTAAAGCCATTGGTTAGTTATGCTAATAGATAAACGTTAGTCGATAAAGATTTTGGATATCGGATTTCCATAAGAGCGGCAAAACATGAAACTCGAGTGGAGAAAAGACAAAACTTCGAGCACGAGAGTCTTCATGTATCGAGGAAAATCCTATACATAAACAACAACACGAAACACGAGAAATGGAAGAGGAGAACCTCCTCACGTCACTTATTAGAAAACATAAATAAAATAAAAGGATAAGCATGGGGTGCCTCCCACGAAGCGCTACTGTTTTTGGTCACCGAGTCGCTAGCCTGACTCGTCCCCGAATTCATTTGTCCTTGGGGAAACAAGCGGAAGGGATACCCGGATCAAAGATGGTATCCTCACTCCGGAGGGAAAAAGAATGGGTGGGTTGGGAGGGAAAGAAAATGTCGGGCTCAAGCACATAAGGGATAACTCCTCCCAAACTCACAAAAGGTATATCAAGAAAGAATGATCCATCATCCGGTGGTTTTGCGGGTGGACGACGGGATGACGGATCAAAGTGAAACGACTCCATAGAAGAAGGGAGTCCATGGTACAGAGAAATGTTTCTTAAAGGCTCAAACATGAAGGCATCCAAGAGAGGATCCTTTTTCCGGAAAACTTTTGTTTTATGAATGTCTTCTTCGATGAGTATCCCAGGGTTAAAAATCTTGTCCTCGGAAAGGAACAAAATCAAAGTATCATCTACGTGAAAATCCTCACGAGAAGAGGAATCACTCTCGGATAAAAAATAGTGTGGGACCTCTGAATCAACAAGTTCATCAGTCGAAATCTTTACTTCTTTTTCTTTCTTTGGGTAAAATGGATCATCGTATTTATTTTCTTTAATCTCGGAAAGAGTCGGTGGGAGCAAGTTCATCGGTGAACTTCTCGAAGTAAATCGACGGATCTTGATATAACAAATATTCAATTTCGCGTAAGTCGGCTCTAAAATCAAAGACGTCATCCTCACTTCCCGGTGGAAGAGGATCCATGCGAGCAAGTTCATCGGCGAACTCCTCGAGAAGTAAATCAATAGAAGAATCCTTGAGCTCGGGCTCCAAAGGATTAGTAGACGGCTTGACTTCTTTAATTTCGTTTTCTTTCGGAGAGAGTGAATAGAGCATTTCTTCGATTAAACGAATATCTCCCTCGATGTCGATGTCGGCATTATCAATTTCCGGTGAGACTGAATCACTTTTCAAATAAGCCTCAATTTCTTCCATGATAGAATCATCCTCCTCAAATTTAGTGAGGGAAGAGGAAGAATCAGAAATGATTTGTTTAGAAGAAAGTTCAATATTTTCAGAAGAAGGAGTGGGATTGCCACTCAAAGAAAACTCGACGTTCTTAAGTTCAACACAACAAACAGAAAGCGGAGGTGGGACAAGTGGTGTGCTCTTAGAGCTAGCATTTTCCACCACAACCGTTGTAGTCTCCTTTTCTAATTTCTTCTTTTGCTCAGCACGTATCGTTGATAAACTCTTAACCGTAAAACGTGAAAGGCTCGGATCAATTCTCGATGTCTTAGGCCCAACTTTTTGAACCACCGGAGGTTGGACGTTTTTGGTACTTCCGTTATTAGTAGGAAATCCCGGGTCCTTTGTCACCTCGGTGTCATTAATTTTGGCCACATCATATTGGTTGGTTAGAGATTTGGAAGTATGGTTAACATTGAACGTGACGGCTTCATTTCCTACTCGTAAAGTGATCTCTCCTTCATACACATCAATCAACGCATGGCCCGTCCTTAAGAAACTCCTTCCGAGAATGAGGGGTACTCGAGGATCGGCATCGAAATCAACTTCAACAAAATCAGCGGGGAAATCGAACTTCCCCACTTTGACAAAGACATCCTCGGCTATACCTTTTGGTTTCGTAGTAGTACGGTCGGCTAGCTCGAGGGTCATACATGTTGGGGTAAGTGGGGGTAATGAAAGCTTTTCGTAGATTGATTTCGGCATCAAACTGATACTTGCGCCAAGATCGGCCAAGGCGGAGCACTGAATAATTCCTTGAAAATCGCACGGAATGAGAAACTTTCCGGGGTCACCCAACTTTTCGGGAAGTTTCTTTAGAATAACCGCCGAACAATTCTCATTCAAAGACGTTTTTGCCAAATCCACAATTTTCTCTTTGTTACTTAATAATCCCTTTAGTGTCGAAACAAACTTAGGCATGAGAAGAAGAGCATCCGCGAAGCTAATTTCGAAGTGAAGATCTTGAAATATTTGAAAGAATTTTTCCATTTGAAGATTTGCTTGTTCGCGTTGCTTTTGATCATTCATCCTTGACGGGTACGGAAGTGTCGTTTTCCGATTAGTCTTTTCAGCACTAACCGGAGCATCCTTGGGCTCAGACGTCGGGACAACCGTGGGTTGGACATTCTCGGTACTCCCCTTATTAGTAGGAAGCACCGGGTCCTTTGTCACCCCGGTCTCACGGTCTACCACACGAGAAGAAGAAGAAATAGTGGTAGGAGCCGTGGGTCCATTGTAAGCAACACCACTTCGGGTAGTGATCGCTTTCATGTCACCTCTCGGGTTTGGAATCGTATTACTCGGAAGAGAGCCGGAACCCGAGGGTTGAGAATAAGAAGTAGAAGCTTGATTTGCTTGAAAGAAACTAGCCATCATATTCCTCATTTCACTCATCTGCTTGTTACTAGTAGCTTCCATTTCCCTTTTGAAATCATTCCTCATACTGGTGATTTGAGTTTGCAAATTTTTAATGGTATTATCGGAATTCTTCATGTAAGTTAGAAACTCGTTGTTCGGAGTAGCTTGATGAGGCGGTTGATACGGTTGTTGATAAACTTGAGGTGGAGGAGCTTGGTAGTTTTGATTACCATGATTGAGATTAGCTCCTCGGTTTTGATTGTAAGATTGGTTTTGATTATGGTTTTGGTTTTGTTGAGGAATGGGTGCAAAACCGGGTGGTCCCATTTGGTTGGCACGGTATCCTTGGTTTTGATTTTGAACCGGATTAGCAGATGCTACGGAAGCATTTCTGAGATCGCCATCCGTGGCTTGACAATTATAGTATGGATGAGGACCACCGCAAATAACACATGTTTCGGTAACGGCTTTGACTTGTTCGGATTTCTGAATCTTAAACTCTCTCATCATAGAATTAATAGCATCAGTCAGCCCACTCAACTCACTCCTCTGAACATAGTTATCATTAGTAGCAATCTTAGAAACAACCGGTCGGTTTCTAGACGAGACAACTTTTGACTTATTTTCGATAATCGTTCTAATATCGGTGGGCATACGACTCAAGATGTTACCACCGGCGGCTGCGTTAAGCGAATCTTGATCGGACGGCGTTAAAGCATTGTAGAACGTATCAATCTGATGAAGATCGGTAAAACCGTGATTTGGGCATTTTCGCAAAAGTTCTTTAAATCTATCCCATGCTTCTCCAAAACTTTCATCAAATTTTTGTTGAAAATTTATGATTTGATTTCGTAACATTGTAATTTTCGAAAGAGGAAATAATTGATTCACAAACTTTTTAGAAAGATCAGCCCATGTTGTAATAGATTGAGGGGGTTCTTTTTCTAGCCAAGTCCGGGCTGCCCCCTCAAGAGAAAATGGAAATAATCTCAATTTAACTGACTCATGAGTGACGCCCCGAAAGTTTATCGTAGAAGCAACTTGATTAAACCAACGGAGGTGTGCGTGGGGCTCCTCATGGTCTAAACCACAAAAAGGTTTATTTGAAACCAATTGAATTAAATTCGTTTTGAGTTCGAAATTTTCGGCATCAAGTGGTGGAACAACGATAGCATCACCGTAGCCGTCTACGGGAGCTTGAAGTAACTCGATCATCGTTCGAGAATCTGCCATGACGACGGGTTCTTCAACGATAGTACGTAACTCGGGTACGTCTATTCTACGATTACGATTACGTCGTGACTGAGAACGAGTGCGCATGCACAAAAACTCAAAATCAAAAAGTAAAAAGGAAAAATAATTTAAGAAAGGAAAATCTTTTTGGTTTTTATATTTAGAAAATTTTGAAAAACAATCTTTTTGGTAACCGTCGCGTCAACCGGTGCTCGGTAGCTCTCAAAAGTACGCGCAGCGGAGCGGGAACGAAGAGTGGATCGTTCTTCAGTCTGCAATTTAGATTTCTATGGTTTTGTAAACACTCTAGGAAGAATGTTTTGGTGTTTTTAGATTTTTTTGGGTTTTTGAAAAAGATATATATACAAAAACGACGGTAATTTCACTCGGGGAAGGATCTTCAAATGCACGCGATTCGTGACGGAAATACGAAAATTCACTACAAGCCCTCCCCGGCAGCGGCGCCATTTTTGATTTGTTCGTTTTTAGTACATAGAATTTTTACCGGAAGTACGGAACTCCCGGGTCGTTCTCCCAACGAGGGTGTAATGGAAAATCGATTCGTTGTTTAAAGGTCGAGTGATTTGAATAGGATAAAAATATTTTGGGTTTTGGAACTTAATAAGAAAGAAACAATTAAGCATGTAAAACAAGAAAGCTAAACACAAATAAGCAATTATGCAGATTAAACTAGAAACATATAAGTTTATGGGTTTTTGACTAATTAAAATGATAATGGTTAAAGTAAAGACAATAATAAAACTAGTAGCAAGTAAATAAACTAAAGTTAACGATAAATGATAACAACTAGAATAACGAACTAAATTATGCTAAGCAAGCGAATAAGAAATATATGATGAAAGATATACTTGTTAAGCAAATTATCAAGATCCTTAAGTGTGGTTTATTATTTCAATTTAGTCCTTTATTGATGAATTAATATCTTTACAAATAATTATTTTCTCACAACATTGGTTTCTTTTGAAAACAATTTTTCATAAAGAGATATCAATATCTAAATTAAAACCCAATTACTTTCACGGCTTTTGCCCGCTTCAACAACCAAAATTTCAATCTAAGTAACTTAAAATTACTAACCAATAGATTTTCTAACTTTTAAAAAACCACACTTAATTCACGGAATAATCTACTCAACAAGTATATAAAAAAGTCTACTCACTAAGCATAGCAAACCAACACATAGCAATTAATTCAAGAAAAGTAAACATAACTACTACACTAAAATTAATAACTAGTAAAGATTCAAAAAGTAAAGAAAGTAGAACCCGGGTGACAAAACGAGAGGAATAAAACCACCCGATCAAATAAGCACAAATTAACACAAAAGTTTACAACTTTATTAATCTTATCCACTAATTAGTAAGTAAAGTTTAAAACTTTATTCACCAACAAGCTTAAAAATTACTAAAGTTTCAAACTTTATGTATTAAAAATGCTTAAAGACCCTTAAGCTCCGGCCTTAGCGGTAGATTGGGATTACACAAACAAAATCAAAACTTTAAGGGTTAGCACAATATATAAATATAAGATTTTATAATAAAAAGCTAAAATAATAGGTAAATTAATCTTAATAAATCAAATCTTAACCACCAAACTCTCTCAAGGAGATATGTTTGCACAAAAACTAATTTGGTGATTAAGGTTAAGATTTAAAATATAAGATTTTTTATTTTAACAAGAAAAGAGAAAATATTAAATAACTAAAACAATTAGGAAATTTAAAATAAAATAGTGAACTTAAAAAAAAATTAACTTTTTTTTTTCAAAATAAAAAAAACTAATTAAAAACAGAAGAAAATAATTTCGGATTTTTTTGTTTTTTTTTTGTTTTTGTTTTTAATAAAGGAAAGGAAATAAATCAAGGAAAAATATTAAATGAACTTCGAAAATTCCAAATATTCTTTAGAAACATAATAAAAGTGATATAAACTCACAGAAAAAGTTTTAGAATTTTCGGAATTAAATAAGTATTTTTTTTTCGATTTTAATATTTAAAATAGCAAATAAATCAAAATAAATAGTAAACTAGTTCAAAAAAATATAAAAAATTCACACTATCTTAAGAAAACTATGAGAAGCTACCAGAAAATATAAAAATATTTTTTTACGTTTTTTACTATTTTTTAAAAATAAAATACGAAACATATTTTTTAGAGAAAAAGGACAGAAACTGTTTTTGATTTTTTAAAAATACTAAATCAGCTCAGAAAATTACGAAAGTTTTATGATGAAAATAAAATATATTTTTGGATTTTTTGTGAAAAGGACAAGATTTTTAGAGACTTTTTACTATTTTTAAGCTAAATAAAACAATAAAAACGTAAGCTTTAATAAAAAAAACAAAAAAAAACTAAACTTTTATAAAAATATAAATGTGATATGTTGAGCGTGTGCACGGAGCGTATAAAATACACTCACACAATCTTACTATAACTCAACTCTTCATGGCATATTTTTATAAAAAGTTTTATAAAAATAAAATGAAATAAAAAGGATTAAGAGATGAGAAGAATATAGAGATGCAAGAAATAAATAAAACTTTTATAAAACTAAAGAGCATAAAAATAAAATACAAGAGTTTGGGTACAAAATACAAATAAAGATTATTCAAATGAAGTGAGGAGGTGGGTTTATATAGACCCACTAGTTACACTTTGGCCCCTAATAATATTTCATAAAGACCCTTAAACTTTCTAGCCTTGGCACAAAAAAACTCATCTAAAACTTGGTCTCCACGTTTTTATAACAAAGCGCAGATTGCATTTTGGATCTTGATGGCTGCTATGCTCTTGGTCTTGGGCTCATTGGGCTTGGCTTGGCATTGGATGGATAGCATTGGACGTTGGGCTGCATTTTCGGACTGGGCCTGTTGGGCTTCGGATACTAGCAGCTCTTGATAAATAATTTGTGATATGAAAAAAATATATCAACAAATTTGTCATTAGTGGGATTAGAACCCTTGACCTCTTGCTTGACAAACATGTCCCCACCCACTAGACCAAGAGTCTTTTTTTGTTTAATGTTGCATTTAATTTCCATTTAAGCTACTTTTCTTGCTGATCCATTTTCTTTCTTTTCTTACTTCTATTTTTCTTTTTCTTCTTAATTAATTAATTCTTCGTTTGGTTTTTATTTATTCTTTCACCATTCCCACTCTTGCCTCAATGCTCCAAATAAAATTATCATTGGTCCGTAATTTCGTGCTCCTTCCAATCTCGTGCTCGTTTTCTTCCATTTTGTCTTTTTATTGTCCATTTTACAATATCCATTACCTGTACATACATAAACACAAAAACACAAATATTTATGGCTTTAGGGGTTAGTTTTTGGTCTTTTTGGTCCGGTTTTGATAACGAAAAAGGTGTATGTTTTCACATATACCAAGAACATTCAAGGATAATACAGTCTCTTCTCTGAAAATTCACGATGATAGGATTAAGAGATTGGAGAAGAGTCTTAGCTCATGTTCAGAAGCCATCTCGGATTATCTAGCAGCTCGGGAGGAGGAAGTTGTCCACACTGTAGAAACTACCCTTGAAGAACCTATGACTTTTTGGAAAAAGTTAAGCGACGAATCAGCATGGAAAGACAGTCACTTCTGGACCAGACTTTATCGGTAAACTTACCTATCAATAATTCTATTAATACTAATCATGATGATATTGCGCAGGAATTAAGCATTGATGAGACAATTCACCTCAACGAAAGATGTTCAGCAGTTTTGAGGAACGAGCTACCACAAAAGGAAAAAGATCTTGGATGTTTCACTCTCCCTTGTGATCCGTGCTAAACCGTCAAGCTACCTCACACAAGCTAGCCATTTGTGAATGGCTAACCGTAAGAAGCTTAAAACTGCTTATAACACAAATACAATGAAGTCCTGGAGAATAGAATGAATTCCCGGGTCGTTTAGTCCCACGGAGACTCAATGGTGTGCAAACACTAATCAAACGATAGAATGATCACTAAGGATAGTGATCAGTAAAGGTTTTTGGATGAGAAATTACACTACTGAATGATTGAAATGGAATGGAATTTAGAATTGGAAAGCACAACAATCAGATAAAAGAAACGCAAAAAGTACGTTTAAAAACTACGCAAACGCACAAAATAAAAAGTGAAATCTAAGAAATAAAAGACCTAAAAATATAAAAATGACATTTTTGGAGACCTAAAAATAAAAGAAAATTATTAGAAAAAGAAAATTATTTTTATAACTTTTTAATTAATTATTATTAATTAAAAACTATTTTAACTATTTAAAAATACTCTAAAATTAAAGAAAATATGAAATAAGGTTAGAAAAATAAAATTATGATTCAGAAAAGTCTAAAATATTATAAAACTAATTTTAAAATTAAAAATATATTTTTCACTCTTTTTATCTAATTATTACTAATTATTTATTATTTAAAATACACGTAAATACTAGAAAATATAAAATAAATCTGGAAAAATGAAATTTTAACTTAGAAAAATCTAAAATATGATCAAACTAATTTTAAAACTGAAAAGATATTTTTTATGCTTTTTAATTATTTATTACTAATTAATTACTATTTTTAACTAATTAAAATTATAATAAATACTAAATAGATTAGGAAAATTATGAAACTTTTTCTAAAAATACTATATGATGACAGAAAACTAAGAAAAATAGAAAAACAAGATTTTCTTATTAATAAGCTAAAAAGAAAAATCAAAAAGCTAAAACCTATTAAATAAACACTATCACTGATTTTAACTTGATATTTTTCTGGATTTTCTTTTTGAAAACTACTTAACTACTGATTTTATGAAACTTTAACAAAGACAAAAATTTTACAAATCACAAATAAGCAGTTTAAGAAGCTTATGAGCAAACAGTGGGTACAAGAGCTTATTTTGATGGAATAAGCTAAAACAAGCTCACCAGCTGAAACAGAAGCTTAAAATAGATGCAAACAAGCTAGATGAACTGAAATGAAGCTAAAAGAGACAGATAAGCACACTGATAAGCTACTGAAAAGGTAATAAGCACTTATGACAAACACAGAAATGGGACAGGATTAGAGCTTATTGCAGCCCTAGCAAACAAGCTAGAAAATGAAAAGCTAAAGTTGGAACCTCAAGATAGCTTGGTTGGCTATCCAAGGAACCAATAATCACAGGATTTGAACAACAATTGAGCTCTGTGCAAGCTTTTGATTGAGCTTATGAAACTGGTGCAAGGGCACTTTCCAGCAACGTGTACTCACAATAAGTTAATGAAAAAGCACTTTAAAAGCTGATTAACAGAGAACTACCATTTTTCTAATTTTGTTAAGCAACTGAACTTTGATATCCCAAAAGCTTATATCCTAAATCTTAATAAATAACACACAGTGAAATCCTAAAGTTTATTCAAAAACGACCCAATGAAAATTTTGACTTTTTATCAAAACCAAAAGAGTTGACTAAAATGAACTTTGATCTTGATTTAAGGACTGAAATAGATGTTAAGTGATGAAATAAGGCTACTGAAACCTAACTCTATGGATTTTAAACACAAAATGAGCTTTTGATATTTCTAAATCACAACAGATTAGCTATAAGACAGTTTAAAAGTGAAAGTTGACTATAGTGGGTTGCAGACACAATTTGATGACTCAAATGAGTTCAAATGAGCTACAAAAGCTTGAACCAACAAGAACCTATCACTGCAATAACTTTAAAGACAGATAGTGCAAAGAATTCCAAACACCCTTTTAATACTGATTTGCACTTTTATTTAAGCTAACTACTGATCCACTTTGTATAACTGATTAAACTGAGTGACATTAACCTAAATACAACTAGTTAAACACATTTAAGCTATCTATAACTACAATTACAAGTGCAAACACAATCTGCAACATGAAGTGAAAATGGAAAGGAGACAGATACTCACATGTGTCAAACTGTTTGCAGGCTTAAAACCAAAACCAATCTACTCTATCCTAATCTATTCCAACCCATATCCATCCTCTGCATCACCCAAATCATCACCAAATTGCTTGAACCAAAATTTCACCTCACAGTTGACTTTGGTTGACCATGAACCAACTTTGCTTGAAAATGAAATGTAAGCTTACTCAAAGCTTATGAAGAGCTTAAACAAACTTAGTAAAGCTTAAAATAAGCAACTAACAACTTGGACAATAGAATTTGAGACTGAAAATTGCCACAGTAAACTTGAAAATATGAACTTGTATAAAACCTTGATATTGAAGCTTAAAAGTAAATTACAGTGATAAGGTGACTTGAGTTTAATACATTTAAGGCTTAAAATTACATTTTAGAACACTAGTTAAGATAACTAAAAAAAAACGACATACAAAGAAATATAAAATCTAACTACTGCCTCCTCACTTCTCCTCTTTTCTTCTTTTTATATCTCAACTATCTTCCCACTTGTTTCTGACTTGATCCCACCATTTTTAGACCATTGGATCAGCTTGAAGCTATCTTGGCCATTGGATGAAGTTTTGGCGGGAAATGGCTTTTTACAGCTATGGGTTGAGTGTTAGGGGGAGGGATCATTTAATGATTCTTGTTTTGTGTTGATGTGGAGGGGACAAGGAGGGTGATATGTTGAAGAGGAGGTGAGGGGGTTGAGTGATTTCAGTGGGCAGTTGGGAGGAAGGAGGAAAAGGCGCCAAGGGTGTCTCTGTTTGACTATTTGGTTGACCGGGGTATTAATAATAGGGGGTCAAAAGGGTTTAGTGACAGGGGTCACTTGGGTGGCAGGGTCAAAGGTTTATGATATGGTCCAAGAGCTATTTTGACAAGGCTTGTATTAATAAGCATAGGGACCATTTTGTATTTTCTGAAAATTGCAAGGACCAATTCTGCCAATTCATCAAAGTTGTTCAAAGGGCTGAAAATGACAAGCTTCAAAATTACAGGGACCAAACTTGACAATTTCCAATTTCCAAGGACCATTTTTGCCACTTTTCAAAGTTGAAGGACCTTATCCGCCATTTGACTAAAGATTCATTCAAGGACCGTTTTTGACAATTTAAAATATTTCAGGGACCTTGAATGATATTTTTCTTTATTTAGATATACCAGGGACTGATTTTGACAACTTTTGAAACTTGGGGACTAAAACTGCCATTTTTGCAAATTTGATACGTTTTTCATCTGATTTTGATATTTTGCATTTAAAACACATAAAACACTGATTTGTGATATTTTCATCATTTGGATGCATTTTTGAGTGTTTTCAGATGATTTTTGCAGTCTAGATAGTATAAAAATGATGAGTATTTAGACACTCATCAATCCCCACACTAAGATATTGCTAGTCCCTAGCAATGTTTTAGAACTTTAATGGATTTTAAAAACTCTTTACCAAAAGCCATCACCTCTGGAGTAGCCAAATGTTTCAGTTCAAGTAAGAACTATGGTACACTGATAACCATGTGATTTTGAGCAAACCACCAGCTTTCAACGGATTTGATTTGTCTTTACCAGAAGCCGTTTGCTCTGGACTAGCCAACTCTTAGATAAATTATCAATATTATCTTTGGTGAGCTGAATACCAATTATGGATTTTCCACTGCCTTTACCACAAGCCATAAACTTGTGGGCTAGCCAACTCTTCACTTTTTAGGATATGGTGAGCTGAATACCATACAATTTTGGGCAAATTGCAAGCCGTCAACGGATTTGAGATATCTTTACCAAGATCCGTTTGCTCCTGGATTAGCCAATCCTTTAGTTTATTAGACAAGGCGGACTGATAACCAAATGAGTAAGTGCAAAACACTTACTCCAAAAAAAAATTTTGGCCAAAAATTTGGGAATTGGGTGGTATAATTACATGATAAAATTCGTGAGAATTCCCCCCTACACTTAGAAATGAATATTGCCCTCAATATTCAAAGTACCGGCGGTTATGCCAAAACAAAGAACGTAAAAGGGAAATACTACGGCCATTATTTAGAAAGATTTTTTTTTTTTTTTTTTTTTTTGAAAACTTATATACAACATGTGGGGCAACCCCCCCACACTAGGGTGGTAGAAATATAGAAAGAAGTCAGAAATATGGGTGAGAACCCATATGGCATGCTACTGTTTTTGATTCCCGAGTCGCTAGCTTGACTCGACCCCGAATTCATTGGTTCATGGGGAAGCAAAGTGGAAGAAACAATCTCCATCGGACTTTCATTCAAGATGTTTGGACAAACATTTGAAGCACGTGAAAGTTCCACACCGATGAGATATAGAGAGAACCGGCTCAAAAATGATAATTGAAAATGCCGGGATCAAAAATAGTGTCCTCATTCCCGAAGGAGGAAAGGGAAAGAGCAACCACACCATTTGTGAAGAATGGAATAAATATGTGCATCACAATGCATGTCCATTCCTCATCAGAAAGAAGCAAATCACCATTTTTGACATTTTAAGCTTAAATTTGAAGCTTTTATGGTGATTGGTAACAAAATTTCATGGAGGGAGAGCTGGAAACGGTTCTTCAATCAACAGATTTTCAAGAAAAAGGATGTCTCCCTCCGAATCAAAGTAAGTATTGTCAATCCCTGTTGGAATTGACTCATCACTAAGAAAAGCATCGACCTCCTTCCAAAAGTTGTCATCTTCCTCATCTGGAGGGAGAGAAGGAATGGAAGAGTCGGAAATGGGACAAGAAACGAGTGGATGATCATTATATAGGAGATTTCTAGTTTCTCCAAGATCGGCTTCAAAATCAAAGAGATCATCGTCACTTTCTGATGAAAGTGGACTGTTGTGAGTGAGTTCATCGGTGAACTCCTCAAGAAGAGGATCAGACTGTGGGAGTGATGCCTCAACATACTCGATGTCTCCATAAGATTTACAATCTTCGCTAAAATCGGAGAAAGTCTCAAAATGATCATTTGAACACTCAAGAGGGAAAGAAGAATCACACATATGATCAGAAATTCCCTGTGACTCTCTCGGGATTGGGACAAGGTCCTCAACACTAGACTTTATAAATTCGTCCGATTCCTTTTCAGGAACAGTGTCAAGATGCTCGTCCCCCATTTTCAGAGAGTGAGTGGGAGCTTCGGGTGTGATAACAACATGACTGAGGGGTTTAGAAGGACTAGCATACATATGTTTAATACTTTCCATTTGTTCTTCTGCTAGTAATTCCATCATAGTCTTTTCTCCTTGATTTTTCATGGAAGGAGTTTCAACTGATGAACTTGAAGAACCGTTATAAAATTGTAGAATATCAAGGATATCTTCATCATCATCGTCATCAGGAATGAAACGGAATCGAGAGCTAGATTTGGCTGCCTTTTCTTTTGCAATTGATTCCCTAATAGATTGTTCAAAGGCAATTTGGGAATCTAATTTAGAAGTCCGCTCTTCGGCTAACAACACTTCCATGGATTTCTCATTTGGATTATCTTGGGAGTGTTTACATTCCTTCAAATCTTTCACTAAATCCAAAAGATCAAGGAGAAGATTTTGAGGAAGTGGCTCAGGCTGGTAATGTAGAGGTTGGTCATGATACGAAGAGTCGTAATTGTTACAAGGAAATGGATTCCTTGTTTGACAATCTGAGCTAGAGTGAGGAGCTCCACAATACTCACAACAAGAAACTGATGTGGTTGTGAGTGGTATGTGTTGTAGTCATAATTGTTATCAGGAACCTGCTCATAGACAAGCGTGTTTCCTGATTGACAATCCGAACTGGAATGTGAACCACCACAGTACTCACAACAGTAAAACTGCTGAGTCTCACAGTGTGGTAGCCGATGGAATAAATCAGTTGTGTTATGGTAGGAATAGGGATCTTGGTTATAGACAGACCTTCCGATTCCACCACGCTACAACTAGGGCAATTGCCACCATTATAAGGACCACCACACCATTGACAACCAAGAGGGTGAGGATAAGACATAGAAAGAATCAAAGGTTAACAGAGGGTAAGAAATGAAGAATCAAAAAGGTAAGAGGGTAAAGAGGAATATTTTTGGTATTTTTGAAAAACATTATGATAAAAACAAAGAATGAAAATATTTTTGGCGTTTTTAACACTTTAGGAAAAGTGTTAATGAACTTTTTGGATATTTTTATAACTTTACAAAAAAACTTTTTACAAATGATGGGGTATGTGCAAGAATGGGTCTGAAAATGGCTAAACACACGCTAAAGCCTCCCCGGCAGCGGCGCCAAAATTTGATCCGTGCTAAACCGTCAAGCTACCTCACACAAGCTAGCCACTTGTGAATGGCTAACCGTAAGAAGCTTAAAACTGCTTATAACACAAATACAATGAATTCCTGGAGAATAGAATGAATTCCCGGGTCGTTTAGTCCCACGGAGACTCAATGGTGTGCAAACACTAATCAGACGATATAATGATCACTAAGGATAGTGATCAGTAAAGGTTTTTGGATGAGAAATTACACAACTGAATGATTGAAATGGAATGGAATTTAGAATTGGAAAGCACAACAATCGATAAAAGAAACAAAAGTACGCTTAAAAACTACGCAAACGCACAAAAATAAAAAGTGAAATCTAAGAAATAAAAGACCTAAAAATATAAAAATGACATTTTTGGAGACCTAAAAATAAAAGAAAATTATTAGAAAAAGAAAATTATTTTTATAACTTTTTAATTAATTATTATTAATTAAAAACTATTTTAACTATTTAAAAATACTCTAAAATTAAAGAAAATATGAAATAAGGTTAGAAAAATAAAATTATGATTCAGAAAAGTCTAAAATATTATAAAACTAATTTTAAAATTAAAAATATATTTTTCACTCTTTTTATCTAATTATTACTAATTATTTATTATTTAAAATACACGTAAATACTAGAAAATATAAAATAAATCTGGAAAAATGAAATTTTAACTTAGCAAAATCTAAAATATGATAAAACTAATTTTAAAACTGAAAAGATATTTTTATGCTTTTTAATTATTTATTACTAATTAATTACTATTTTTAACTAATTAAAATTATAATAAATACTAAATAGATTAGGAAAATTATGAAACTTTTTCTAAAAATACTATATGATGACAGAAAACTAAGAAAAATAGAAAAACAAGATTTGCTTATTAATAAGCTAAAAAGAAAAATCAAAAAGCTAAAACCTATTAAATAAACACTATCACTGATTTTAACTTGATATTTTTCTGGATTTTCTTTTTGAAAACTACTTAACTACTGATTTTATGAAACTTTAACAAAGACAAAAATTTTACAAATCACAAATAAGCAGTTTAAGAAGCTTATGAGCAAACAGTGGGTACAAGAGCTTATTTTGATGGAATAAGCTAAAACAAGCTCACCAACTGAAACAGAAGCTTAAAATAGATGCAAACAAGCTAGATGAACTGAAATGAAGCTAAAAGAGACAGATAAGCACACTGATAAGCTACTGAAAAGGTAATAAGCACTTATGACAAACACAGAAATGGGACAGGATTAGAGCTTATTGCAGCCCTAGCAAACAAGCTAGAAAATGAAAAGCTAAAGTTGGAACCTCAAGATAGCTTGGTTGGCTATCCAAGGAACCAATAATCACAGGATTTGAACAACAATTGAGCTCTGTGCAAGCTTTTGATTGAGCTTATGAAACTGGTGCACAAGGCACTTTCCAAAACAGGTACTCACAATAAGTTAATGAAAAAGCACTTTAAAAGCTGATTAACAGAGAACTACCATTTTTCTAATTTTGTTAAGCAACTGAACTTTGATATCCCAAAAGCTTATATCCTAAATCTTAATAAATAACACACAGTGAAATCCTAAAGTTTATTCAAAAACGACCCAATGAAAATTTTGACTTTTTATCAAAACCAAAAGAGTTGACTAAAATGAACTTTGATCTTGATTTAAGGACTGAAATAGATGTTAAGTGATGAAATAAGGCTACTGCAACCTAACTCTATGGATTTTAAACACAAAATGAGCTTTTGATATTTCTAAATCACAACAGATTAGCTATAAGACAGTTTAAAAGTGAAAGTTGACTATAGTGGGTTGCAGACACAATTTGATGACTCAAATGAGTTCAAATGAGCTACAAAATCTTGAACCAACAAGAACCTATCACTGCAATAACCTTAAAGACAGATAGTGCAGCAATTCCAAACACCCTTTTAATACTGATTTGCACTTTTATTTAAGCTAACTACTGATCCACTTTGTATAACTGATTAAACTGAGTGACATTAACCTAAATACAACTAGTTAAACACATTTAAGCTATCTATAACTACAATTACAAGTGCAAACACAATCTGCAACATGAAGTGAAAATGGAAAGGAGACAGATACTCACATGTGTCAAACTGTTTGCAGGCTTAAAACCAAAACCAATCTACTCTATCCTAATCTATTCCAACCCATATCCATCCTCTGCATCACCCAAATCATCACCAAATTGCTTGAACCAAAATTTCACCCCACAGTTGACTTTGGTTGACCATGAACCAACTTTGCTTGAAAATGAAATGTAAGCTTACTCAAAGCTTATGAAGAGCTTAAACAAACTTAGTAAAGCTTAAAATAAGCAACTAACAACTTGGACAATAGAATTTGAGACTAAAATTGCCACAAAGAAACTTGAAAATATGAACTTGTATAAAACCTTGATATTGAAGCTTAAAAGTAAATTACAGTGATAAGGTGACTTGAGTTTAATACATTTAAGGCTTAAAATTACATTTTAGAACACTAGTTAAGATAACTAAAAAAAATGACATACAAAGAAATATAAAATCTAACTACCGCCTCCTCACTTCTCCTCTTTCTTCTTTTTATATCTCAACTATCTTCCCACTTGTTTCTGACTTGATCCCACCATTTTTAGACCATTGGATCAGCTTGAAGCTATCTTGGCCATTGGATGAAGTTTTGGCGGGAAATGGCTTTTTACAGCTATGGGTTGAGTGTTAGGGGGAGGGATCATTTAATGATTCTTGTTTTGTGTTGATGTGGAGGGGACAAGGAGGGTGATATGTTGAAGTGGAGGTGAGGGGTTGAGTGATTTCAGGTGGGCAGTTGGGAGGAAGGAGGAAAAAGGCGCCAAGGGTGTCTGTTTGACTATTTGGATTGACCGGGGTATTAATAATAGGGGGGTCAAAAGGTTTTAGTGACAGGGGGTCACTTGGGTGGCAGGGTCAAAGGTTTATGATAGGGTCCAAGAGCTATTTTGACAAGGCTTGTATTAATAAGCATAGGGACCATTTTGTATTTTCTGAAAATTGCAAGGACCAATTCTGCCAATTCATCAAAGTTGTTCAAAGGGCTGAAAATGACAAGCTTCAAAAGTACAGGGACCAAACTTGACAATTTCCAATTTCCAAGGACCATTTTTGCCACTTTTCAAAGTTGAAGGACCTTATCCGCCATTTGACTAAAGATTCATTCAAGGACCGTTTTTGACAATTTAAAATATTTCAGGGACCTTGAATGATATTTTTCTTATTTAGATATACCAGGACTGATTTTGACAACTTTTGAAACTTGGGGACTAAAACGCCATTTTTGCAAATTTGATACGTTTTTCATCTGATTTTGATATTTTTGCATTTAAAACACATAAAACACTGATTTGTGATATTTTTATCATTTGGATGCATTTTTGAGTGTTTTCAGATGATTTTGTAGTCTAGATAGTATAAAAATGATGAGTATTTAGACACTCATCACCTTGCTTGATCGGGAGTCTAAACATGTGTAATGCCCTTGCTGATCTTGGAGCCAGTATTAGCATAATGCCTCGTTCGATGTTTTTGCGTATGGGGATTGGTAACTTAAAGCCGACCAAGATGAAAATTGAAATGGCAGATCGATCTATGCAATCGCCATTGGGCATCGTTGAAAATGTGTTAGTAAAGATTAGAAAATTCCTTTTCCCAGTAGATTTTTTGATTCTTGACATTCCGGAAGACAACAGAATACCAATCATTTTAGGTAGGCCTATGCGTGCCACTGCGCATACTAAGGTGGATGTCTTCGCTGGAAAGTTGATTCTTGAAGCTAATGGAGAAATTGCTACTTTCAGATCTAATGAACATTTGTCTACCCCGGAAAAGGTATGCGCAATTAACCCTGTAGACAATTTTGGTCAAGCTTTAGAAGAATTTCTTAGCGCCCCCCCCCCCCCCCCGGATCCTGGAGAGGTTGACTCGGGGAGAGATTTTGATGTTTTTGTCAATTTTGAGGAAGAGGATAACTTAGGATTAAGTGCTGAAGACCTCTCAAGTGTCGTCGAGATGGCACATTGGCAAGATAACTCTGTTAAGGCTTTTTCGCAACCCAATCAACCTAGATTTCATGAGGTAGGAACCCGCATACATCATAGAAACCCCTATTATCTCAAGATCTCATGCAAAATCGGGTTCATCGACTTCCACCCATTTATTGACACTACTTCCCCAGTCAATATCATGTCAAAAGAATGCTACAACCGAGTTATGAAGAAAGAGTTAGAATATAAGGGGAATAACTTTCTTGGGTTTGCAACTAACATCCTTGTCTTCGTTGGAACTCATTCATTTTAGTGGACTTTATGGTTCTAGACGACGTAAGTGAATTTGTGGAGGATGGACTAACGGAAGTAATTTTAGGGAGGCCTTTTCAGGAAATGTTAGGTTTAGATAAAAATGAAAAAGAAGGGTTAGTTTGGTTGAAGATTAACAATGATAAGACTATTTTCAAAATGCCGAGAACGATCAAGAACTTTAAATTTTGGACCAAGAGGCAGTTGAGCCAAGCTCAACCACTGCTCGATATCAGTGAGGAGGACAAAGAAAAAGGCATTGAACACCCTTACCAGAAAATCAAGAGTTTCTACTCAGGCTGTTTAGAATTGGGGAATAACTACAAACGAGATGAGAATTTGGTAAGTTGGATCCAGCGTAGAGATTGCCATATCCACGAAATGACCAACAAGCACTGGTAGCCCCACGGCTCTTAGTCTAACTTAAAGACTCATAAATAAAGAAAAGTGATCTTTCGGGAGACAACCCGAATTATCCCTTTCTTTTATTTTATTTCCATTTCTGTTGGGTTTTGTGTTTTCTAACTATTTTTGCAGGAAACAAGGAAGTAATTGCTGCGCAGCTTGTCTGAACAGAAGTTATGGTGTAACTCATCATGGTGATTACGCCGTAACCAACCTTTTAGCAGCAGAGTTCTTGACGCATTACCAATTACGGTGTAATACCATCTCAGTGGTTACGCCGTAACCACTCGCCTTGCAGCTTATGTTAGGTTTTGCCAGTTACGACGTAACTCCCTAAAAAGAGTTACGACGTTACCTTCCTCTGCTTTAATTCTTTCATTTTAAAACACAATAACCTTGTATTAGTATTTTAAATGAACTTTGTGGGTTTGTTCCCTGTAAACCCTCACGAGACTTCACTCGTCCACTTTGGACACCAAGTGGTTTAAAAGGCTTGTTGCATTCGCTAAATGCAACCGTGATTCCTATGAAAGTGAGTTAGGTTTTGTTAGGTCACCATGTTTGTAACACAAGCATCAATATGAAGAAATATAGATGAAGGAGTGATCGGTTGAACATAATAACACACACACGAAATAATATAGAAAGGTTAAGTGTAGGAAATGTGATAAAATGAACAACTAACTCTCAAATGAGAGTTACAAAGGTATTTATAGGGAAGGAGCTAGGGCAACATACAAGCTTCCTTCCTTTCCTTATTGGGCTTGGGCCAAGGCTTATGGGCTTTCTACATAAGCCTTGCCTTAAGTACTAACATAAAAGCCTTAATTAAGCTAACTATTACATATTGATTACTAACACTTGAGAAATGGTTTATGAGTGATTCCAACAATCTCCCCCTAAGTGTTAGTAATTGATGACATAAGTAATTTGAAACATTGTTGGTGCAGATGTAATAGTAGCTTTGATGTCTTCTGACATTCTTCTTTCTTGTGAGAAGAAGTGCCTTGATTCCAACAATCTCCCCAGTGTAAAGATCTTGTTTTCTTTGAAGAATTTTGCTTTGACGTCTTTGATTTCTTTGTTCTTTTAATTATTTTTCTTTATGGCGGTTGTGATAGTATGTTGTTGTCAACTACAGATCAGCTTCGTTGCTCCAGCGTCTCCACGTCTTTCTCCAACATGCTCATACGCTCATATGATACTGAATTCTAGATATGAAGTAGTTCTCGAGTCTTTATAACTTTGTAGATTCTTTGATTTCATGAAGAATCATTGTGACTTTGTATTGCCTTTGATATTTGAGAGAACTTCTTTAGTGATGTTGTTGGTATGAGCATGTGAAGAATCTACATGATCTTTTCCTCCCGAAAGCATCCATAAGAAGAAAACATAAAACATGGGTTAGAAATAATTCAGCGCTTACAAGTTTGAACTTCGAGTGTGTTAACAAAGATAGTGTGAAAACACGTCTTTAATTCTCATGAAGGTCGTTCTGAACCGATTCCCACAAGTGAGATAACGCTGATGTAAAATCGAAGTATACATATAGTTCGTGAGTCACCGAGGTACACCAAGCATCACCCCACCATGTAGACCGCTTGAGACACACTAAGCGTAACCCACAAGGAGTTACCAAGTAACCGCTATCGTGGTGCTTTGATGTTGACCCTGGTATGAGTTTCCATTCAATCACTGAGGATCACATTTGTGAACCCCTCATAAATGTTCTCGACAGATTGCTAAGATCTGTGAAGGACTCGATAATGTATCACTTGTTTTCTTATTGTTGAACGACAACCGATGAATTGTCAAGTGTACCTAAGAGATATTTTGATGAATCTCGTGGTTCTAGACTCAATAGTGCGCTTTGGTTTTCCTGAGCGAAGAATAGGGAGAGGGTCTCCTTCTTCAATACTAGCAATCTCTAAGAGAAGGCCTATAGTTTAAGTAGGCTTTCCTGTGAGAATGAAACAAGCTTCTGTTGAGAGTAACTTGAGTGGCTAAGAAGGTTTAGTGCATGCGTCACTGGGTCCATGACGACTTTGATCTTCAATACCGGTGTCATCAAGTGACATCCAGTAGCATATGTATTGAACCCTGGTTCCCAAAGTTAAATAACTGGAGGGCTATTTATTTTCACCCTTTCTTTACTTTTCTTTTAATTCTTCAACTCCTTCTTTCTCCGATTCTCATTTTCTCCTTTTTATAATCATACCTAAGGACTTCTAAATTCTAACTATTGGTGGTGTCCTTGGGTAAATCCCTCCGGCTCTGGCGGATCATAGGACGGTTATTACTAACCTTAGTCACCTTATAACTCCATGACTAACCTATGTTGCCATAAAACCATTTTGAAAAAAATCTCTCAAACCTGGTTATGATTAAAAACATTTTGTACCACTGAAAGAGTTTTATATTTTGCAAAAATACTCCCCCTCCACACGTGCTTAAGTACTTTGACAGAAATCTGCTCTGTGAGAGAAGAGTGCGCACTTTTGAATTGATCAACTCAAAAATAGACAATTCCCCGCGAGACACGGTTACATCACTGACTAGGTCAGCTTGAAGTTGTAAACACTCCTTGGAGAGGAGGTTTCACCCGTCAAGGTTCATGTCTACCAAGAGTTTCTCGAATGGTACATTCTACTAGGACAAGTCCTTTGCGAGACACGTTTACATCACTAGCGAACTAGCTTGAAATTATTACCCGTCCCGGACAAGTCTTTTTGAGTTACTGACATTTAAGAGATCGTCAATTCATTGGTTAAGTCTTTAGCACGATGATTCAATAGCAATTCACAACATATTTCTTATCACATAATTTTTCTCCCCCTCAAAAATGGCATATAAAAGTTATTTTTGACGAAATTTTGATATCGAATATGTCCATTTCAAGTTTTGTGGGAAGATTTCAACGAAGAACAATTTGTGAACAAAGTTTAAAACAAATACTCCCCCTCAACAAGTGATGTTAACTTTTGAGGTTTTGAAAAATCATAAGGGGAAGTACTTGTTCTTTTGAGTAAAACTTTGAAAAGTGAAAGTTTTGATAAGTTTTACTCAAAAGTAAGAAGCTTTCGATCCTTTTATAAGGATTGTGTTACTGAAGCGTACCACAGGGTCCTTTTAATACAAGTACGGGTTGTACAGTGTTATGTGTGCACAAGCCATAGTTAAGAATAGATCACACATCCAAATATAATGAAAGAAACAAATCAAGGAGTAGCAGGTAGTCCGTCAATAATACCAGGGATTCTTTCTGGACGTTGGCAGCCTGTTAGAGATATGCTTTGACGTCCACCCACGAAACTCTCCAATGTCCTCATCTGATCCCGATGAAACAACCTTTCATCAATCCTGGTAATGATCTTCTTCGCATTCCTCCTTTCCCTAGAATTCCATCTTTTCTTCGACCCAATGCCTTGATGAATCTCCTTTAACCGATAAGCCATTCCATCCCGAACCTTCTTCAAAGTATGATCACAGGATTTTTGAAGCTCCTTGCACGCCATGAAGCAATTTCAGTGAAGTTCACTGCGGTAAACTACCCCAAATGGTTTCTTAATGATGGTGTACTGAGGAAGATGGTTGATATCGGGAAGGTCTAGCTATGGTTTGGTGAGATTGACACGCTTCTGGTATGATTCCACGGCAAGTTGAATATCTTCTACACGTTCTTGGATTACGATGCTTCATATGAATATTAGCAATGACTTGATGTATTCGCGTTGGATATTTGTAGAGAATTGTCGCATTCATCCTTGTACCTTGGCAAGATACATGTCTTCAATGTCATTGAGCGACCATCTCGGGAAATCTGCTTTTGTAAAGTCATATTCCTGTTCGTCTTGTCGTTTGACCACAATTTTCTTTAGGAATGTGTAGTCCCACTTCGACGACAGGGTAACATGCATAATTGCAACGATCCGTTTGTCACAGAATACTTCCTTTTTCGACTTCGTAACCGGCGCCGTAGTAGATTCTTCTTCGTTCAGGCCAATGATGAATCCCATACAGTGCATCGAGGTCATACTTTTCCACTTTGTCAACAAACATGTGTATGGCTTCTTCCTTGATGGCTATATTATTAGAGTAGATTGCTGCCGGGAAAGGGAGGGTGAGTGATGTAGCGTATTTCTTGATGACATCGCTACCGTGTAGAAGGAATTCTAAGTCGTTGTTGAAGAAATAGCGGTAGGGAATCTTAGGTTGATCCGGTCGGCCAATGGTAGGTAGTGGTTTGGTCCAGTCAGTGTAGTATGGAACTTTGTCTGGTCTGGTGAAGTCAATGTTTGATTCAGGATTGAGCCAATCAATGTTGTTACACATGGCTCGTGCAATGTTGTTGAGATGATATTCGACTTCAATGGCACTGTTTGAGCTATCCTTAAGTAGTTGAAAGGCGTCGTTCTTGATTCGCCTCAACTCTGCTTTAGTCATTTTCTTCACTTTGAACTTTTCTTGTATAAGCTTCACATGCTCCATTGTGCGACCATCTACCGGTTCTTGTCCTTCCGGTAACTGAGGTGTAGCATCAACAAGTTTAGAGAACCAGTCATACTCTTTCTGTCATCTTCATCTAGCCATGACACAACATTGGTCTTTTGCTTCTACTTTGGCTTTGATGATGACGCTGGTTTCTTTGTTGATGTAGAAGAAGTTGGTTGTTGTTGGGGGTCAGGAATTTCTTCATCGTCACCACCAGTGTAATCAAAGTGATCACTGGTTTTCTTTGTTTGTGGTGGTGACTCAGAGTCCTGAGGTTTGTCTTTTGCACGAGAACGTGGTGGAGATCTTCTAGCGGTGGAGGTCATGTGGGGTGGTGGAGGCATAGTAGATGAATCGTCAATTTTCTTCTTACGTTTTGCCTCAGAATCCTTATCCGTTTCATCATCGTCTCTTGGACACTTAGCCCTTTCAGCTGCCGCTTTGTATGAAGTTTTGAGTTGAAATTCCAGCAATGCCTCAAAAAGTTTAGCTTCGTCAGAACTAAATGTTGCAGATTGTTTAGACATTTGTAGAACAAGCTTGCAAATCAATTTCTGCATCAGAGACAACCGCAGGCTCAATTGGATTGATTTGAATTGCTACAGGAGTAGATTGCGTTGTTTGCTTGACCAATTGTATGAGATTCGGATAGAGTTATCTGGTGAACATCTCTCTTGTCACTCCAGGGACAGTGTCGAGGAGAAACTTGTGAGTGTATTCTCTGATTGTCTTGTCCATTTCCCCTTGGATATCTCTGTAAAGAAACTGTTGGATTTGTTCTCTTTCTTCTGAAAACTCGTTTATCACGTCCTGAAGAATGTTAACTCCGTCGGCCAGTTGATTCAGTTTCTTGTTTACCAAATCTTTCTTTCTTACTTGCCTGACAGCTTTGACAATCTTTGTCTTTGCTCGTAATATCCAAGTATCAGTCGGTTTCTTTACCGATTTGGATGTGGACCTGGTGGTGGCTTTGGATGGTGGTGGTGATGAATGAGAAGATGAGTCTGACGATGATGAGTCATGAGGAGGCTCAGGGTCCTTTGGTGGCTCAGAAGTTTGTTCCTTGCTACGTACGGGACTATCTAGAATATAGTCATCCGCTTCCTTTTCTGCTTTAGCCTTTTCTTCCGCCTTAACCCTAGCTTCTTCATCTGCTTTAGCTAGAGCTTCTTCTTCCGCTTTTTCTTTAGCAGCAGCCTCAACATCTTCATCAGTAATTTTCTCAGTCTTCTTCTTCTTCTTTTCTGGTTGCTCAAAGTCAAAGATAATCTCATCCTCTAGTTGTTGTTTTTTTGATTCGTGGGTGGTGGTACCAGTTCCCTTATCGGGTTGATTAACCGCATCGGAAACTGGTGTGGTTAGTGCACCACCACTTGACCCTCTAGGGCCACGAGTTTGTTGTTGGTTGAACTCTTGAGCAACATGTTGTAGTCGGAGATTCTTCAGTGTATTTCTGTAATCTTTGGCTTCATCCTGTGGTTCTTCATCTGATCTTTCGTCCTCTTCCTGCTCTTCCACTGGAGTTTTCCCTTTATCAAACTTGGGACTTTGAGGTTTTTCAACAGTAGTCGTATCATCCTTAATCGACTCAGAGTAGACAATCTCCTCATTTGTTTCAGTATCGTCAGAGTCCTAGCTCGTCCATCATTTTGGGTTCTGGTTTAGGAATAAGGATAGCAACCTTCGATGGAACTTTCCTTTTAAGGGTATGAGTCCTCTAAATATTTATATTTCCAAAATATTTGTAGTTTCATGAGCTTCGGATGCTCATAACCACTATCACGTCCAGATACTGATTTGGCAATCATGATGTAAAGAGTTCTCCATGGCTGAGGAATGTTCTTTAGATCCACTGAAGAATGTTTAGTTATAATCCCAGCTGCTTCATCATAGCCAATGTTGACCATGAACTGGAGAGTAGTATCTTCAGAAGGAGTAGCAGCATAAGTATCAGGCTGGATGTAAGGAAGAAGGAGAATTGCTCTTAAGTCCTCAACAAAGGATGGTGACTTGTTTGTTGTTGAGTGTCACCGTCACAGCATCTTGACCATCGATCTTCTGCATGGTATGCCAGAATTGGTGAATATAGATCTCCGGTATAGTTGTAGAGTTTATGAGCTTGTTCTTGTATGGATGAGTCTTCAGAATATCCACAGCAATAACACAAGAAGACTCAGAACATGTGAAGTTATCGAAGTCGACTTTGATATTGTTCTTCCCAATCTTCATCTTGTAACCATCAGGGAAAATGTCTTCCATCGAGAGAACATTTGGTGCATCAACGTTTTGCATTGTGACGTCCATATTGTAATCTGAAAGATATTGAGCCAAAAGAACCAACATATCGAAATACATTACGTTAGTCAACAGTTGATTTTATAGTCCAATTATTGAATATGTTATGTTTATGAATGTTACGAGTCTAACGTCACTTGTTTGTCCAATAGTCCAAAGTCGTCGTGATAAGTTTCGTGAGTTTATTAATTTTGAAGTTTAATATCCAAATTTTCACTCATTTAAACAACATATTTACAATTGAAGCTTATTAGTGACATTTTGGTTTCGTGGCGTTATGATTTATTTATTTACAAGTTTGTACACGTAACAATTCATTGGTAAGGTTAAAGTATTGGCTTATGCGTAAAAAGTAAGTTTATGCGTAAACAGTAGAAACCATACGCGTAGGCATAAGCTTATGCGTAGGAACTCTTCTTACGCGTAAGAAATGTTACGCATAGGAAAAGAGCCCTTAGCATAAGGCTTACGCGTAAGCATATTTTGGAGCTTATGCGTAAGTTTTACTCGTAAGAGTGAACCTTATGCGTAAGACTCAAGTTTACGCATATCCTTCACAGGATACGCGTAGTCCTATTTGTAGAACCTTACGCGTAAAGGTTACGCGTAAGATTTCTCTTACGAATAACATTCTATGCGTAAGGTGATCGTTATGCGTAGAAATCCAGTTTAATCATGATTCTGAATTTTGGACGCGTAAAACCTGAAATAAATTTATCATAACATGTCCCATTAACATATAATTCAATCCCTTTCAATCTCACACTCATAAGCAGTTACGCGTAAGATTTTCTTACGCGTAGACCTTAAACCCTAGAATTCAAGAATTACGAATAAGAAATCCATCCATAGAAAATGCACCAAATTAATTCTGGGATGTCTTAGAGTCAATATGAATGTGTTGCAACAAGTTTTAACATCAAAAACCTTATGAATCAAAATTTCCCAATTCATACTAGTATAAACCCTAATTCTTAATTTCTCAAAAATTACTGTTTCTGGGCATGATTCAAGACTGATTTTGGTCAACTAAACATGTATTAAACATCATATGATCAACAAATTATCCAGAAACACTCTCATATGAAAAACCCTAAATCCACGCATAAACCCTAATTCTTGAAACACGATTAAAACATTTTCTGGGTGGTTTTTTATGTTGGAAATGTTTATAACACTTGATTTTAAGCATTTTGACACAACATTTACCATCAAAAACACCCAATGATGATTTAGTGTTCATACGCATACGCGTAGAACACAAAATCACCCCAAACTTAAAATCTAGCCGTTGGATGTTTATGAAATTAAAAACCAATGTTTGTAAATACATGATGATCATTAAACCACTTACAAATCAGGAGTTTAAAGCACGGATTAGCATAATGAATGTTAGGCGTAGGCAGAGACGGAACTTGAATAATTTTTGTGGGGGGGGGCGAAATGAATGAGAGTTTTATTCTAGCCAAGTATATCAACAGAGAAAATGACATAACCTGATATATTAAAGAAAGTCACAAAATAAACGTTTAAACATACATATTACAACTCGGCTTTACGGCCTTTAAGGTTTTTAAACTCCTCAATTACAGATTTTGAGTCAAAAGTATCAGCAATATCTTTTTCTATGTGAACGACCAAGTTATCTGCGAGAAACTTATTTGCCATCTTATTTCGAAGTCGATTCTTGATAAGTTTCATTGCTGAAAAACTCCTCTCAGTTGTAGCAGTTGAAACTGGAAGCGTCAAGATTAGCCTCATCAATCTGTTAAGCAAAGAATATGTCTCACGCTTGTTAAGTTCCACCAAAACTTCACATAATTTAGCAATAGTTGTTGCACCACTTAGCCTCGTGTTTTTTTTTCTTTCAATGGCAAAAAGCTCCAACTGGTATTTCAACTGTAGCCTCTCTTGCTCTGTAAAATCTGCAGGGTAGTATTTCTCAACAAGAAGACAAAGTGGGAAAGTTCATCATTAAAAGAAGCTAGAAGTTTTAACAGCTCTAGAAAATTACCACGGTTACTTGAATTAGGTTTTTCATCACGCCCTCGAAAAGCACAAGCTTGGAATGTTAACCAGCGTACTATATCAATCGAAGCTTTTAATCGTTTACGGTTTTTCATGATTTGCTCCACACTTTGCTTTTCTAATAAGTTTCCAATGTGTGCCTCTGGGTTCAACAAATTCTCACTAAATGCCAGTGCATCTTTATGTTGTGAACAACTAAGATGCTTAAGAAATGCACATCTTTTTCAATCATTCACTTTTTTCCATTTGTCAAATCCATTAACAGTAAAGGCATCTGAAACCATGACGGACTTTTGGATTGTCACAAAATAAGTAACAAATAAAAGAATAAGCAGCATTTGTTGTAGGAGAGTATTCTAACCAATTGGGGAACACTTTGAACCATGAGTATTGGAATCTACGTGGATGTTTAATTGAAATTTTAGCGGGATATTCATTCAAGTGAATTTGGTAAGGTCCTTAGTTCAAATAAGCTCGTCTTACTTCTTCCCTTTGATTAACCGGATAATCCCACATGGGTTTTCGCTTCGCGGGATCTCTTTCCAAATTATTAGAATCCACATCTTTGTTATTTGACTTTGGAGTTTCAGGTTGATTTTGAGGTTGTTCTTGATGTTGTTCAGACTCATCTTCTGACACTCTAGGGCGTTTATTCTCTTGGCTTACTGAAGTGGAACAGGGGTTGTTTGATGTATCATCGGGCTTTCTTTTGTAATATGAAAATAGTGTCTTAACTTTTGCCATGTAGTTCCTGAAAGCCAAAAACCAATAATGGAATAAGTGTCTTGACTTTTGCCATATGTCGTGTGCTACTAAAGTACTAATGTTAACTAATCACAGACTTACACTGCATTATTCCATTTTATGTTACTAATGTCATTATGCCAATCAAGTATAAAGTATTAGTTCCTAAAAATTAAGTATACAAGTAATACAACTACAATTGCACTTCAAGATAAACCAACTAGCCGAACTAGGCAACTACAATTGTCATTTGTCAAAACTCAAAAGATCCTTTCAATTCCTAAATCACAGCTGCAATTTTATAAGCACTGAATCAACAAACAACAATAAAAATTTGAAATTAAAACTATATTAAATGAGATTTGAGCTTGTTATATCGTACATAGGTCTATAAATTTGTTTAATCAATTCATAAATATGTTACACAAAGACAATGGTGCACATGTCATACATAAATGAGCAAAGAATTAAAAAAAAAATCAAACCTCAAATCATTAATTGATTAAGACTTGTAGAAGATATTCTAGAGGCATTAGTTGAATTGTTAAGTTTTGTGAATTTGATATTGTTGAATGATGACTGATGAGAGCCACAGAGGTGTTCAGTTTTCATCCACCGATCAAATTCTCCCTTTTTACTAATGTGATAAGATATCAGGGAGGGCCACACAAATTTATCTAAAACTTTACCCTTACATATCAATATATTTACAATAATAACCCAACTTTTTGGGGGGGGGGGGGCACAGCCCTCCCCATCCCCTTAATGGGTCCGTCTATGGGCGTAGGATTGGTAGGTTGTGGTAATAAATGTAGGAGTTAATGTGTTTTGGAATTTTAGGTGGAGAGTTTTATTAAAAATAAGTTTAAATATTTAGCAATTTTGGTCCCTCCACCTCAATCATTTATCATTCAACGCCCATAACTTCCCTTTAGGTTACGTAAAGCACGATAATTGGAAAGAACATGACGTCACTCCCCCTTGACTTTAGAAATAGAGAAATTTTTCAAATTTCAGTCCGAGGAGTGTCAATAACCAAGAAATATGACCACCATTATCAAAGATACAACCGGTATTAGGTAACATTTGTACTTGCCATGTTGAAAGAAATTTAGATAGGAGAATATTTTTGAATTTTGTAAATTTTATATTTTTGTATTTTATTTTTGAAAAATATTTACAAAAGAGGTTTTGGTGTTTGACTAGTTTTAAGATTGTTTTAAAAGTTCATCCAGTTCCTCTGGAGTCAAACACCGCATACCAATCCGGTGGACCAACTCATTAAACCTAGCAGGAGCTAAGGCTTTGGTGAGAAGGTCTGCCAGTTGGTATTCAGTACCCACAAAATATAATTCAACGGTACCCTTTTCCACATGCTACTTGATGAAATGATATCGAAGATCGATGTGCTTTGATTTCGAATGTTGAACAGAGTTGCACGAGATCGCAATAGCACTTCCATTGTCGCAGTACATCGGGATTCTGTCAAATAAGTAACCATAGTCTTTGAGTTGTGTTCTTATCCAAATGACTTGAGAACAACACGCTGACATGGCTAGATATTCTGCTTCAGTTGAGGACAACGATGTACAATCCTGCTTCTTCGATTGCCATGACACCAGTTTATCACCAAGAAATTGTAAAGCTCCTGAAGTACTTTTACGAGAATCTAAGCAACCTGCGTGATCAGCGTCTGAAAAAGCTATTAGTTCAAAACCAGAATCCTTCGGATACCAGATCCCCAAGTTAACGGTTCCCTAGATGTATCGGAGGATTCTTTTAGCCTCAGAGAGGTGAGTTTCAGTTGGTCGCGACTGATAACAGGAGCAAAGATATACAGCAAATACAATGTCAGGCCTACTGCTGTTAGATACATGAGGGACCCAATAATACTTCGGTATTTGGTAGGGTCAACCAATTTCCCATGGCATCTAGTTTCTTGGTATGTGCCATTGGTATGGCATAGGTATCACAGGTTTGCATTCCATGTTTGTTTAAAATTTCAAGAGCATATTTGGACTGACGCAAGAAAATACCACGGAGTGATTGATGAACTTGCAATCCAAGAAAGAATGTAAGTTCACCCATCATGGACATTTTAAAATGTTTCTTCATAAGTTTTGAAAAAGCGTTTGAGTATTTTAAATGTGTTGACCCAACAATGATCTCATCCACATAAATTTGAACGATTAAAATATGTGCCCCGTGATATTGTATGAATAGTGTAGGGTCGACCGATCCTTTGACGAAATTATGAGCGATAAGAAAGGATGACAACTTATCATACCACGCACAAGGGGCTTGTTTAAGACCGTAAAGAGCCTTGTTCAGTTTGTAGACGTGATTAGGGAACTCTGGATCAACAAATCCTTATGGCTGACTTACATAGACTGTTTCATTCAGTTTTCCATTCAGAAAAGCAGTTTTGACGTCCATCTAAAAGACCGTGATGTTCATGTAAGCCGCAAATGCCAAAAAAATCCGAACAGCCTCAAGTCTAGCAACCGGTGCGAATGATTCCTCGTAGTCAATCCCTTCTTCTTGTCTATAACCCTTAGCCACCAGACGTGACTTATTTCTGATAACCGTACCTTCAGCATCTAGCTTGTTTTTCCAAATCCATTTGAGACCAATAACATAGACCCCAGTTGGTTTTTCAACCAATTCCCATACTTCAAGACGTTTAAACTGATTAAGTTCTTCTTGCATGGATTCAATCCAGTTGTCATATGTCATGGCTTCCTTATTTTTTTTGGGTTTAGCTTGGCAGATGGTAAGTGCATAAATGCAATGTTCACCATCCATCTAAAGGCGTTGTCTAGTTACGACTGGTTGATTCGGGTTGCCAATAATGTTCACAAGAGGATGGTCTTTCGTCTAACGATGTGTGGAGGGTTGATCTTGATATACATTCTGCAGATTAAGAGGATTCAAATGGCTTGTAGATGATTCCGCAACATGAGGTGTGGTAGTTTCATTAGCAAACGGGTTGAAGAACGCATTTGGATCATAATCTGCAGGTGGGGGTACTTCATTCTTCAGAAGATCATCAGCTGGTACAGCGTCATTGGTGCGGTTTGTTCGACTGTAGTTGTAGAATCAATTGGAGGTGCTTCTTCAACAGTTTTTGTTGTTTCAGGTGTATCAGGTATAGGATTATTATCAGGTTGAGCAGCGGAAACATTTGATACATCTGTCGCACGTTGATCAATATCATCACTAAACAGAGGAGCAAATAGTTGTTCCATTTGTTGACAAGTAAGCTGTAGGCGTGGTTCAGCTTATGATGGGGTTTGGGGGAAGTTTAGATGGTTATGTCCGGGTTCTAAGCTATTATGCTCAGAAGCCATTTCTGTAAGCTCATCGAAATTAGCATGAATCGTTTCCATAATCTCCCTTGTACGACGATTCCAGATTCGGTAACCCTTAGAATTTTCAAAGTATCCAACAAAGACTCCAATGTCAACTTTAGCCTTGAGCTTTCCAAAGTCATCACGATCATTATTTGGATAGCAAAGGGATCCAAAGACATGAAAGTGTTTGAGGTTCGGTTTGTGGTTGTGGATAAGCTCATAAGGTGTTTTGTTGTGGCGTTTTGTAATCATTGAACGGTATTGAGTGTAGCATGCAGTTGACACGGCTTCAGCCCACTAACGTACGGTTTCGTCTTTCAACAACTCCGTTTTGTTCTGGTGTTCGTGCAATGGATGTTTGATGCTCAATTCCCACTTTCTCATAATATGCACGAAGAGTTCCTTTGTCTGTTCTGATTTATCTTACTGTATTCCGGAGCTGAACTTGAATTTTCGTGAGAAAGGTGATGATCATCTGTGGAGCTTGATCTTTACTTCGAAGAAAATAAACCCAAGTCCATCTTGAGTAGTCATCTACAATTACCAAGATGTAGTGTTTGCCATTAATCGTCTGCACGCGCATCGGGCCACACAAATCCATGTGAAGAAGATGAAGCACATGCTGTGAGCTGTGTTCCACCTTTGAAGAAAAATGAGCACGAGTGTTTTTCCCTTGTTCACAAGCTGAGCATAGATGATCTTTAGAATACCGAAATCATGGGAGACCTTCAACAAGTTTGAACCGTGCAAGGTTGGTTATGGTTTGAAAGTTTAGATGTGAGAGACGACGGTGCCATAGCCAGGATTTTGTAGATGTTGCCTTAGAAAGTAGACAGATGGGAGAAGAAGCAATCATGTCTTGCATTGAGATTTTGTAAAGACTTGATGTGCGTTGACCAGACATAAGATCGTTTCCTTGTAGATCACGAATGAAACAAGTTTTCTCCCTAAAAGCAACTTCCAAATCTCCATCACAAAATTGACCGACTGAAAAGAGATTGTGACCGAGACCTTCCACATAATAAACTTTGCTAATTTCGATGTTCCCATAGATGTAATCCCCGAAGCCCATGATAGTCGTGAAGTGATCATTCCCGAATCTGACAGTGCCAATGAACTTTGAAACAAAGTTTGATAACAGTTTAAGATTGCCTGTCATGTGTCGGGAACATCTGCTATCAACAACCCAGAGGATGATCTGTATCACCTGCATTACACACAGCCGACACAGATGGAATAGAAGTAGATGTGGAACCCGAAGAGTTAGAGGGTTCCGATGCAGTTATAGGTGAAACACACATGTTAATGATTTTAGGTATCCATGTAAAGCCAAGTGTATTATGTAACCATTTCTGCCATCTCCAATTAGTCTTAGCTTTGGTCTTAGTGAATGCACTAGGTGATAAGTTCTTCCTAGGAGGTGAAGGGGTTTCTTAGGGATCATCAATGATTAAATCATGATCACTAGAAGGCGGTTTTCTTAGCACAGACTTAGAAGCATTAGTGGGCCTAGAGGTATTCCGTTTTCTATTGTTTAGCTTACGAGATAAAATAGTCTTAGCAACACATTTGTCATGACAACCAGAAAACATACTTTTACGACAACCAACACAAGAAGCTTCAAACTTAATAGTTAAAGTACTTAAAGGTTCAGCATTCGTTACATCACTTTTTCCATTACATTTGTCATACGCAATATCTAAAGTGGGTGCAACTTGAGTTTTATTCAAAGTCCTAAGGTGTTCTTCTACTTCAGAGATCTTTATTGTTCTTTTCTTACGTCGCAACTTCTTATTCTTCCTTGTATTGCTCCTAGGCTGTGAAGTGCAGGCGTTGGGAAAAGAGGCAAAAATTCCTGTTTCAGTAGAGGGAAGCACATTAGTTTCTTGTGGTTTGTCATTAGATGTTCTAGAGTCATTTTGAATCTTTCTAGGTGCAGTTACTGCTGTGTTACTATCCCTATCTTGCTTAAGTTTTACCAACTCTGCTTTTAGATCATGAATAGTGTGTAACAAATCTAGATTTTCAGAGCGAGTGAGTCCATCTCGTCGTAAAACATCTTTGGTATATGCAAGATGATCGTCAACATCTTTTGACGCTTGAGCACGAGTCTTTTTGAGTAAATCAAATATGACACCATATTCCTTTTTAACTTTTGAAATTTCTTGTTCATATTTTGAAATTTGACACTTTAAGGACACGTTTTCATCATCCAGTTGCTCAAGTTTTGGATTAAGAGTTTTGGTATGCGACTGGTTGATTTTGTTTTGCAAAGCGATTTCTCGATTTTGACAATCTTTTTGACACCATTGAAGACGACGTTTTGCATTTGAAAGCTCGTTTAACAATCGCTCATTTTCAACTTTTAAAGACTTGATTTGTGACACAGTATCAGTATTCTCAACATTTTCAATAGAATCAGTAGAGATATAATCAAATGCATATGCAACAGAATATAATAACACAACATTAATGGTATCAGCACAAATTACATCTTCCAAGAGTCGATCAACATCTTTTCTTAACATTATCTTTTTACGTTTTGTATTTGAAATCGATATTTCTGTTTGTTCAAAAACTCTTTTCATTAGTCCAAGCTCCTTGTGAAAATCCCTTTCCCAATATATTGCACACATTTTCAAGTTTTGGACATGAGGTAAAATTCTTTTCTAAAAAATATCTCTTTGAGCTCGCGCTTGAGGCGATTGAAAATGTTCAACTTTTATTTCAGAATTGATTTCAATTTCTCGTTCCAAGAGTTTGATGTCCGATAAGAATGTTTCAAAATATTTTATAACTTTACATTGTTCAGCTAATAGCTTTATTTCACTGAGTAAAGGAAAAGGACCATTAATTTATGCAGTATTGGAAAGGGGACCCTCATTAGTAGACTCAGAAGTAGGTGTGATAACCCAAGGTGTGTTAGAAAGATCCTGTTGTGTGACGAAAGTTACGGCTTTTGAATAGTTAAATGGTTTGTTATAAACAACATTTTCCAATTTTTACCGACTCTCGTCTTGTACATCTAATTCTTCCATGCGATTATAGTCAACAACAGTCATAATGGAATCATCAATTCTATGTTCTGCACTGTAAACTTGAGGATTTGGTTTGAATGCTCTATGTGAAAACTTAGGTTTGTAATCAGCAAGTTCGGTCCATATCCGTTTGGATTTGGTTTAAAAGTAAACTTTTGAATAGTTGTGATTGACTCACCATGTTTATAAACAACATTTCAAAACTCTTTGATTTTGTTTTGTAAGTCGACAATTTCTTCAAGATAATCATCTATTTGTTTCCTTGAATGCTTTTTGTATTCACAAAACTGTTTTTGACAAGTTAACAACTCAGACTTGGCTTTTTGAGTTTCCGAAGTGAGTGCGTTAAGTTGTTGTTTATGATCATATTTCAGTTGTTCTATTTGAGACAATAAATCATTCTTGGAAGCAACTAGATCACAGATCTGTTTTTCCAAAGATTTTTCGTTTTGGTAAGATTTAGCAAAAGCGACTTCAAAACCTTTTTCACGTTTTTTTTGTGTTTGAAAAATGTTGAGTTGGAACTTTAAACATTCATTATCCTTAGTTAACAGTGCATTTTTATCCTTTAATTGCTTATTGATGTCAAGGCATTTTTCCATTCGAGATTTTTTGTCTTTAAGTAAGGTCATGAGCTCAATATCTAGATTAGACACAAGTTCGGCTTGTTCAACGTGAGTCTCAACATGATCATTATTTAGATCCTCAAATATAACCACGGAGTCAGGTTGATTATCAAAGGTAACCATAAGGTCATCTTGATCATCAAATATAACTACGGGATTTATTTGATTATCATCGGAATGAGATGTAGATGGCTCATGTTGAACATTCTGACCCTTGTCGGATATTAGATCAGTAATGAATGTAGTTTGATCCGGTACCTGAGACAAGCCGTCAGTGTCATACACTGGGCCTGTGTTACTCCTGTAGAGTTCTTGCATGTTTGCCATTAGCATAACTGCTGCATTTGCCTGCAAGTCCTCCGTATCATCATCAGAATCTGCATTTGCCATGAAGCTCTGTTCCTTGTTGGTAAGAGTTCCACCAGCTTCATCCTTAAGAGCCAAGAGTAAAGCCTCTCGTCTTTGGGCATGCATTAGCCAGATGACCCTTTTCTATACAGTTATAACAACGAAGACCATTAACCCCATTCTGAGCATTTCCCTGTTCAACCACTTGAGCTCGTTGTTGTGGAGCACCCATGTTATTCCTTCCATTACCATTAAACCCTTGACCACTACCCATCTGATGAACATTACCACGATTTTGAACTTCAACACGTCCATTGTTAACAACAGCTTGATTTCTAGTGTTTGATGAGGTACGAATGCGATTGTTGGATTTGTTAGAGTATCGGCCGAAGGCTCTAGCAATCATGACAAACCCTTGTTGCAATGCATCGAAAGCTTCATCATCCTCATTAGATTCACTGTAAGGTGCTTGATCAGTGTTGTTGTATGGAACCAATTGAGTTTCTTGAGATTGTTGCTGTGATGGATCATATGAGGTAATTGTAGCAGTTGGTTGTGGTGGATTTGTGAAGACAGTTTGTAAAGTTGGAAATTGAGGATAACAAGCTTGAGCCCACAATGCAAGAGTTTGATTATCCGGGAGTGAAGGTGAAACAGGAGCTCCATGGATGACTCTTTCTCTGTCAACTTCCTTTTGGTGCGGCTTCAAATAGTCGAACAACAATCCGTATGTATGATGAAGATTCTTCGCTTGACGGATGAAAATAACATACTTTTCCCAATCAGGACCAAGACTACTGAGGAACTTAGTGTTGACTGCAATTCTTGGCACAATGATGTTATGTTTGTACAAGTCATTGATGATGTCTGAAAATCAATGATGATATGACTCTAATGTCTCCCCTGGTTCAATCATGAAGTGTTCATATGCTAAGTAGATTTTTGATTCCATGTCTTCTTGATTGAGTTTTGTGCCTTCCATGAGAAGATGAATATGCTCCCACATTGCTTTAGCAGTCTTCTGAGCATCCACACTACGAAGTATCGGATTGGGTAACCCCAAAAGGATATATTGCATTGCAAGTTCATCGGCTTCCATGTGTAGAAGTTGATCAGTAGTGAGTTCATTAAGACTGACAACGTTGGTGACATCACCTCTTGGAGGATTAGCATTTGGATCTCCGGGTACAGTGACTGTAGGCATCTGAAAAGGACCTTCAAGGATGACCTTCTTCAAGAACTTTCCATGTGGCTTCTTTAGTAAAGAACCATATCACCCATTTATCGTAGTTTCTGGGAGTGAGCATTGGAGGTCTATCAAGTGATCCATCCTCATGAATGGATTGTTGGCTACTTAAAGCTTCACACATCTTTGCAAACCAAGACGGTTGCTTCATAGTATTCATGGATGGATGTTGATTTTGAAAGTTAGTGTAGGGTTGTACTTGAAGACTAGGGGGTGGTTGAATCATTTGTGATTGAATTTCTCCTTGAGGAAATTGTTGTTGAAGTTGTTGTTGTTGTTGTTGTTGATAAAATTGTTTTTTTTTATGGAGTTGTTGTTGTTGTTGTTGTTGTTGAGGATACACATGAGGGAAGTAGCTAGAGTATGGTGGTTGAGACATCTTGAAACTTGTGATGAAAATGGATCTTTGTAGTCGAATGAAACTTTGTTGATGAAGTATACGTATGCGTAGAAAACCAGCTTATGCAAAGGAAATAGCTTATGCGTAAAAAACACCACCTTACGCGTAAGAGTAGAGCTCGTAGGAATAGCTTATGCGTAGAAAATGCTTAGGCGTAAGATTTTTACTCGTAAGCTTTTATGCTTAGGTGTAAAACTAGGGTTTTAACCCAAAGATCCTTTACACTTATCCAGTGTAAAAGATATCCAAAGTCGAAGTGTTTTCAGGCTAATCCAAGCAAGAAAACACTTAGTAAAACAATAGCACTGAAGATCAAACCTTGAAGAAGCTTACGCGTAAAACTAGGGTTTTACTTATGCGTAAGAATTACCAACTTTTGCCAAAACTGAATTTTCTGTCCAAAAGTGTTTCAAAACCAGATTTTTATGATGAAACAGCTTCAATATCACCAAACTATCACAAAAGTGTGAAACTTGATGATCCAAAACTCTTATGAACCCTTATGCACCTTACGCGTAGAAATGACTATGCGCATGAAATCAAGCTCAAAACTAAGGAAATACACGTAAAGTTTCAAACTTTTTGCCAAAAACTTAAACTTTAACACCAAATAACCTTTAAAGGGCAAGAATCTTGAGTTTTAATGTGTAAAAATTAAAGCTTTTAAGCGTATGAAAATTTGAATACCGAAACTTACGCGTAGGATACAAAAATTTCAAAAACAAACACACGTTTCACCCAACTATTTGGCGAATGATACCACTGTTAGGTCACCATGTTTGTAACACAAGCATCAATATGAAGAAATATAGATGAAGGAGTGATTAGTTGAACACAATAACACACACAAAATAATATAGAAAGGTTAAGTGTAGGAAATGTGATAAAATGAACAACCAACTCTCAAATGAGAGTTACAAAGGTATTTATAGGGAAGGAGCTAGGGCAACACACAAGCTCCCTTCCTTTCCTTATTGGGCTTGGGCCAAGGCTTATGGGCTTTCTACATAAGCCTTGCCTTAAGTACTAACATAAAAGCCTTAATTAAGCTAACTATTACATATTGATTACTAACACTTGAGAAATGGTTTAGTAGTGATTCCAACAGGTTTGTTTTTCATTCTTCATTTTTTATTTTGTCTTTTTAGAATTATGCTTGTCGGTAGTGTGATTTCAGGGACTGAAGTTTGTTCATGATGCTTATACGAAGGCACGTCTCTTTTTCGTGGGCCTTCCTTCTTTATGGAGCAAATTTCAGGGAAGTTCTCGCTCTAATTCTACCTTTCTCTTCACCTTTATTTAATGCTTAGTACAAAAGGGACTTTGTACAATTCAAGTGGGGGGACGGGAGTAGAATTATCTCTTGAACATTATTTCGCCCTCATTTTTCTAGTTTATTTTGAAAAATTATGCCATTTTTAAAAATTTTCACATGTTTTTTTTAACCTAACTAGATTAGACCTTAGCCGAGCACATACAACCCTTGATTATATATGGTGAGATTAGCCTTATCCGTTTCCAATATTTTACCCCAAATCCACTAAATTACGAGTGTGCCGGTAGCTTGTAAACTTTAGAACTTGGCATTTGCATCATTTCGAGACCATAGACGAGGTATGTTGAGTTAGCTCGATGTATTTGGACTTTTCAGTTTTAGAAGGCAATATTATAGGATTATTACCCAAACAGCCTACCATTGTGTGTCTATCGATTAGTCACCTCGACTTCTCGACCCCCATGTGAAACCCTTTTGTTGCACTCACCTTTAGTGCAAGATACCCCTAGATACACCCTTCTGAGCCATTCCTTTCATTTTGTTGACCCGATATATTGTCTCAATACACCTATAAACCTTAGCCTACCCTGTAGTCTTTATTTGTGATTGGGAAGTCATCATTTGCCTAAGTTCAAGGTTCGAGTGGAAAGGTTCGAAAATCACGCTTTCATCGACAACATTTATGAAGATCATTGAAGACCCCCCGAATTCTCATTGTTAATCTCAAGTGGGGGGATATTATGTTATTATTGTTATGTTGAAAAAAAAAATGATTCGAAAAAAAAATAGTTGTTATATTATTGTAAAGTGCGATGTTATAAGCACTATGTTATGACCTTCATAGATTTAGTATCGAGGAGGCCACCTCGGTCACATTTGAAGATTGGAGTTGGTAGTTTTGCCAGCTGTTAGAGAAAAGGTAGTGTGCCCATCACGACGTCCTCTAATGACACATCTACCTTATATTTCATGATCTGGTTTCTTGACTTCAAATCTTGAACTTTGGGTGGACTGTAAGTGGTGATGACTTGGTTATAGATTTAGACTACCTGCTTGTTTTTTATTTTACACCAATTATATATCCCATGTCTTATCCTACCCTTTAGTCATGAAGCGTGTCTAGGTGATGCAGCGAGCAATATTTGGTGTCTTGGCCATGGATTTGGTCATGTATCATTGATTTTGTCCACTTCGCCGTGACATGTTAGTAATGATGAGTCACCCCTTAACCTTTGTCGTGTCTACCCATATTGCCTTCGAGAATTGCTTAGCCCTTTACTCTAGTGGTGGAGATTTGTGTAACTGCCAAGCTTATGATAAAATACATGCTATGACTGTGCGATTGAGTGATCACCCCGAAATTGACACTTAGAATAGTTGAGAGATTTGAGTGTTTTGTTCCCCTTTCGTGAGGTGTTCGGCTTTGTTTTATTCTAGCATAAGGGATTTATAAACTTATATTTTCCAGGTTATGGGAGATATCTTTTTGGGAATCTTTCTAATAATGTCTACTTGAGGGCAAGTAGAGTTCAAGTGGGGGGATATTTGATAACATCAAATAGTCCTGAATATTAAGTGTCAATTTCCCCCGATAATGCTTGTAATTTATATCATTTATATGGATTTATGCTTGTTTTCCATTGTTTTCCACTTTCAGGTAAATTACGAGCATTGGAGCTAAAGAGACGCGGAACTGGAGAAATATCTAAAGATTTATCACAGTATGCTACTTTGAAGAAGTTACGGCGTAACTCGTCTCTCACATTACGCCGTAACTATTGCGTGACTCAGAAAACCAACTTATCAGAAGGTTACGGCGTAACTCTTCCCAAAGGTTACGACGTAACTATATTAGGTCAAATGAGGTTCCACGCCGCTGATACTTACTGCATCAACTATATATATATGGGGCCTTTATTTTGAGAACCCTGTTGTGTGCATGTCTTTCAAAAATATACATGCACGCCTTCCAAGAACATATATGTACTTCTCATATGTGTGCACGCCTTAAAAGAACGTTACGCCTAGAAAAAATAATAGTCAAGATTAAATACTTTTAAAATAAAACTCAAGATAACATAACGCACATGGACAAGTTTAAACTAACAAACACAAATAAACAAGAGAATTTTTTTTTATGTATACAAAACATATATAATCCAATCACAAAACATATATGTTTTATAATTTATAAACAAAACATATATGTTTTATGAGGAGAGTTATTTTACATACCAAACTTTTCTCACATACCAAGGGACTCATCTCCACCATTCATTTAAAAAGAAATCAATGGTTGATATTAAAAGCATTTTATTATTTCACCTATTTTTTATAATTTAAATATCTCTTAAACCGTTAATCGTTAAGCAAAAATATTTACACCGTCGCGACGAGCATTTAATTATCTTTCTATAGACGGGCACTTTGATATACTTTCGAAAAAAGAAAAAAAAAACTTTTTTTTTTCACGTTTTTTCGTTTTTTTTACGTTACTGAAATTTGTATGAAAAAAATCATATATGATAAAACACTAAGTTGATTATCACATGTGATATTAGTGTTAAATCATATATGATATGTAATATCATATGTGATATTACACTAATATCACATGTGATATTACATATCATATATGATATTACACTAATATCACATGTGATATTCAAATTAGTGTTTTATCATATATGATTTTTTAATGCAAATTTCAGTAACGTAAAAAAAACGAAAAAACTTAAAAAAAACGTGAAAAATACGAAAAAAAAAAATTTGTCGAAAGTATATCAAAGTGCCTATCTATAGAAAGATAATTAAATGCTCGTCGCAATGATATATTTTTTTTCGCTTAACGATTAACGGTTTGGAAGATATTAATATTTGAAAAAAAAATGAAAGTGGGTTTTTTAAATTGTTGGGATTAATCTTATCCATTAGATCAAATAAAAATGAAGGGTGGAGATTGATCCCTTGATATGTAAACAATCTTTTGTCCTCAAATGATCTTAAATCATGTTTTATACGTAAACATATATGTTTTTTACTTAAACATAACCGATTTTAATAATACCTTGGACCATTCAGTACCATTATCGCAAACTGATGTTACATAGCAATAAAGATATTAGAAATAAATACCAATTTTAATAATACCTTGACCATTCCAGTTCAATGTGAACATGTCACTAAAAAGATTATCCTAGTGCAATATCATCACTTCGAATAAAGTTTTGGACAAATAATTAGTTGTAGCTAAGAACCCTGCACCAAAAAGAAAGCCTAAGATCCTATGTTTATAGGCTTATGACAATATAACACCCACATGAACAAAACCTAAATTGCGCAAGCAGTATCCATTAAATAAACACAGAAGCACACTAAATAAATAATAGTACTTGACCAAACACACAAGCAATGGGTTAATTGCTTCAGTGACCAGTTCATAAGCAAATACATTAAACATTCATTCAAAAAACATATAATTTATTACAAACTTTGAATGTTGTTAATTGTTTTATCATAAAAAATAGAGCCACTTTTTACAACAATCCATACTTCGATTAAACAAAAAAAATTACCTTTTAAGTGAATTCATAAATCGATTAAACAAAAAAAAATTACCTTTTAATTTGTTGTATGAACCTTGAACGTTGGATATGATTACAAAAGAAAGTCATCTTTGTGACCGTGATTACAGATCTTAATACATGCCACCGGACATGGTAAACTCATAAATAGAGGCGGCTAGGGTTCTTGAGGAAGAGAGGAAGAGAGTAGATCTGGAAAAAATAAAACATGAGGAAACGGTTTTGTGATTATCCTTTTTTTATGGAAGAATTAAATTCTCATTTTGCTCCTAATTTAATTTTTTGTCAAATTAAGTTAACTATATTTTCAAAAGTGCCATTATGCATTGACTTGTTGCACAATATGCATTAACAGGAGTACATAATGGGTTCTCGCACTTAACAGGGTTCTCAAAATAAAGATACACTATATATATATATATATATATATATATATATATATAGGGGTGAGTTAAAATAAAAAGATGATTTTTGGTAAAAAGAATAAGAAGAATTTTAGACCTTTAGATTTAAAATAAATGGATGAGATTGAACAATACACTTAACTAAGGCTATAAGGGCAAAACCGTCTTTTAATAAAAAGACACAAACACACAATATAAAACATATCTTCTCTCTAACCGATCATCCCTTTCTCTCTCCTCTAACTACTGTCTCTCTCTCTAAATGAAATCCGGCCATCTCAATAAATTCCGATCATCTCAATAATTTCTGATCATCTTATTCAAATCTGATCATCTCAATAAGCAAAGTGTGAGTAGATCTAACGATTACGGTTCCAGATCTGATAATTGGAATCTCAATCAACTATGTTGGATTTGGTGTATTCGAGTCAAGGTGGTTATGGAGGTTATGGTGGTGGTTGTGAGAGTGTTGATAAGATGGTTATGGTGGTGGTAATGGAGGTTATGGTGGTGGTGGTCGTTATGAAGATTATGGTGGTGGTTATGGAGGTTATGGTGGTGGTGGTTACGGTTATGGTGGTGGGTATGACGTAGTTAAACCTGCTGGTGGTTATTGTATTCTAACTTCCCTTATTGATCTGTAAAAACCTTCAAATTTCTACAGGTAAGGATTTTATTAACTAAAAATTGCTTTGTTAATAGGTATTCTGATAAGAAAATGTTCATCAAATTTAAGTGTACATGGTTTGTGCAGAAAAATGGTTATATGTGCATCAATTTTCATAGACAGTTGTTAAAAATGTGATATGTTTGGGTAATCTTGAGTTCTAAAAAAAAAAAATCTTGAGTTTGCATAATAAAACTGTTTAGTGCATTAAAATTGAGTTAAATGTGCATTAATTTCCTTTGGAAGTTAGTAAAAGTCTGATATGTTTGGGTAATTATGAGTTACGTGAAATAAAAATATTTTGTGTATTAATAATAGGCTTGACGTGCGATAGTTTTCGTAGGAAGTTAGTTAAAGTGTAGTACGTTTGGATAATCATGAGTTGTGTGGAATAACAGTGTTTTATGCACTAAAATTGGTCTAAATGTGCATCACTTTTGTAGGAAGATAGTAAAAGTGTAATAGGATCAGATAATCGCAACTTGTGTGAATCCACTGTTTTGTGCATTAAAATGGTCTAAATAAGCATTAATTTTTGTAGGAAATTAGTAAAATGTGAAATGATCGGATAATTGTGAGTTATGTGGAATAACACTATTTTGTGAATTAAAAAGTGGTATAAATGTGTATTAATTATTGCCAGAGGTTAGTAAAAGGGTGATATGTTAGGATAATCATGAGTTGTGTGAAATAATATTGTTTTCTACATTCTTAATCCTCTAAATGTGTGTTAGTTTTCATAAGATGCTAGTGAAGCTGACGGGCTTCGGCAATCTGCGCTATTGTTTGGAATAACACCATTCTGTGCATTGAAATTGGTCTAACTGTGCATTCATTTTTATACGAAGTTAGTAAAGGTGACATGCTTAAGATCGTCACTTGTGTGAATAACACTATTTTGTGCATTAAAATGGTCTAATTGTGCATCTATTTTCATAGGAATTTAGGAAAGGTGACATGAAGAAATATATACACTATTGTTTCAAATGACACTATTTGTACATTAAAAATTGTCTAAATGTACATTAATTTGTATAGGAAGTTATTAAAGGAGACCTACCTAGTTAATGATAAAGCTAATGTTTGAAAAGACATGGTTTTGTGCATTAAAAATGGTGTAAATCTGTACAGGGTTTTTAATGCGATTGTATAATTTTTTTGTGTATTATCAGTGAGCTGAACAACGAAACGGATAAGGATGATTATGAACAAATTTTGTCAAAGATTAGACATGAGTTGCATAACATAGACTTAAAATGGTTTAATTGTGCATTAAAATGGTCTAATTGTTGCATTAAAATGATCTAAAATATGTATGCTAAAAAGGAAAACGATAATAGGGAGGCCACAAAAGTGCAAAACTTGGAGTTATCTGAAGTTGTACAGATTAAAAGCTTTGTTAACCAATCCATTGTTGAAACTACTAAGGTTCATTTTGGCCACATGCTGATCTTAAGAGTAAGTTTTTGATTCCCTTTGCGCTAAAAGTTGCATAATAAATTTATAATGTGATATTTGCATTAATATTAATGAACAATGTTGGTTCTTGATGACCACAGGTATACTACTTGAGAACAACAAAAAATATCATATATGGGAGTTCAGGTCTGTGGTCAGGAAAGACGAGACATTCAAGATATGCTCATCAAAAAAGGCTAAGAATCTTCATTTGGAATCCATCGGCTTTAACTGGTGAAGATAAAAGAACAATTAACGTGTACCTTTTACTGTATTAAATGAATATCACTATAAATATGTGATCAAGAAAAGGTCTCTGGTTTCTTATTGTTTCGTTTGTGATTGATCAGAGATTTGTAATAACACCATGCTTCCTTGTAATCCTCACTCGATGTACAGAGTAGAGATCAATCCCACAATGAAATTGTAACTTATATGCTAATTTCATAAACACATGTGTTATTTTGCTGCTTGGAAACAACTATGTTAAAAGTTGTTAAAATTACTGATATGGTGAATTACCTTATCACTTATTACAATTGCATGTCTTTTTAGACTTTTAGTTAACTTCAGTACGAATAAACGAATGTAATATGTTGTCAGCTGCAAGCCGAACGCCAAAATTGTGATACTGAGATGGTAATGGTACCAACTTGATGATATATGCAAGCTTCTTCAGGTAGAGGAGTAAACGCCATGAAAATTACAAATGTAAATAATGCGTGATGCAGAATGAATATTATGGTAATAGTGACTTTTTAGAAGTCCGAAAAAAAGAGTCAAGGACTCAAGATTTCTCCTGTTGTACCATTTCAATCAAAATAAGTTGCAAAGTAGTATAACTTTAGCAAGTTTGAAGTAAAATAAACACATCACCAATGCAAATAAAAAAAAGTGTTAAAAAAGGATGCGATTCAAGAACAAAATTGTTGCAACGTATACATGAAAATAGTCCCAGTCACTTAAATCTAGTATGCTCGCTGATGGCAATCAAGTGCTCGTCATTTTCTCAGTAGAGAGCACATGAAAAGCTGGATTCTTGTTTCACACAACTCTAGCCTGCCCACAAAAACCATGAAGACTAATTTACGCATCACAATTTATTAAAAATACAAATTTTACAACGTATACAATAATAACACCAATTTGTGAATCGTATAAACTAATAACACTAATTTTTGCATAAATTCCACACCAAATACAATTTTAATTAAAATTACACTAATAACACATATTTATATATTAAAAACAACATAACAGTCATATGTTTACATGAATCTACTCTAAGGACGAATTTCTATAAGTACACTAATAACACTAGTTTATGCATCACATTCACCTGCAAATACAAATATGCATCAAATTACAATATAACAAAAATTCAGGTATGAAATTCAGAAATAACACTATTTTGTGCATCAAATTTTACTACAAATACAACAAGAACACTAATTTGTGCATCAAATTCCACTACAAAATACATATTTTCATCAAATTACACTGAAAATGCACACTTTATATCAAGTACAATTGAAACAATAATTTGTGCATACAATTTTACTAGAGACACATACAGATGTATATCAAGTACACTAATAACACAAATTTATGTACCAAATTCACTAATTTTCCTATCGAATCCTACTAAAAACACAAATCTGCATCAAGTTACACTAATAGCACAAAATTATGTATCAAACAAACTAACTACAAAAGAAAAAGCTATAGCAGATGCACCATATCAAAACAAAATCAACAAAATCAATGTTTATTTCTTGTTAGTTATTTAATTAAAAATTATACACATTAATCATAAAATCACATAAACAAACATACCTTGATTCTCGTTGTTATGGATCGATGGCATCCAGGAACTGATTGAGCTTTTTAGTTACGAGTAGTCAACAATTTTCACAATACAAACACGAATGCGATTAATTGAGACCCGGTTAATTATTCACTAAAGATTGTAATTGGTTTTACAAACCCTAATTCGATTGAAGATTGAACGGTTGAAGAAGCCTAATTTGATTGGTTTTACAAACCCCTAATTTTACAAACCCTAATGGATTATACAGGATTGTGAGTTTATTTTTGGAGGGAAACTGTGTTTTTCTTATGGTGCAGGGGAGAGTTGGAAGTGTGTGTTTTGGTGTGGAGGAAAAAATAATAATAACTAAGGTTTACTAATATAGGTTGTTACGATTATAATTAGCATTTAAAATTACTTTCGTACCCTTAATAGTTAGTTAGGATGAAAGTTAATCTCATCCATTGATTTTAAATCAAGGATCCAAAATTCTTTTTATTCTTTTTACCACAAATCTTCTTTTTATTTGATCTCATCCCATATATATATAGGGAAGGGATCTAGTAAGAAGATTAATTAAAATAAGAAGGGTAAGAAGTAATTCTAGCCACACAATTTGAATAAGGGGAGAAAATTTGAAGGGACATGCATCCACTTTTTTAGGTGCATCTAAAATATGTGGTTGTGGTTTCTTCTTATCCTTCTTATTTTAATTATTCTTCTTATTTGATCCTAACTCTATATATATATATATATATATATATATATATATATATAGGGGATAGCTTGGCTACAATTTTTATAGCCAATTGGCTACAATTCTTCATAAAAATTACACTAGCAATTAATCAGGGACCCACAAAAAAGAATCAGGACCCACAAAAAATAATTAGGGACCCACATTTATAGCACAATATTGTAGCCAATTGGCTACAATAAATTGTAGCTAATATTTTCCCATATATATATATATATATATATATATTAGATAAAAAATAAAGAGTTATATTTTAAAACATGCATTGGAATTGGAGATGTTTTTTTAATGTCATTATTTTTCTTTCTTTACTATTGTTTGATCACTTTTATGAGTTTATCCACTTATATTTTCATCTTCACCAATGTCTCGACTTTCTCATGCTTGCCTCACCTCACGCTCGCCTCACCTCGTTTGCATAGAGGAGGCTTTTAAGAGATGTTTTGTTTAGCTTTCTTTGATGTTTATGAACTTATGAAAATTGAAGAATTCGATAGGCTTATCATAAGTTTTAACAACCCATAAACTTGTTAATATAAAGTTTATGACTTAATTATTTAAGTTCATTGACTTTTTATTATTCTCTAATAAGTTCATAACCATCACTAAATTAAGTGTTAGTGTTCATTTACTTGTTTGGTTGAGCTTAAAAGAGTGAACAATTCTTGGTTCCTTTTTATGGAAATCCCTATTAGACACTATATAGACTGATTAAAGAACGACATTATCCATTAGAAATTTCTTGCTAAGTGATAAGAGGTACGTGTAGATATTAAAGGAAAAATGTATTAGTTGATTTTTAGCACTTAGTTTTGTTTTAATTAACATTAAACATCACAAAAAACAAACATGACTTTAGAATTATACAAGTATCACAAACCTCATCGATACGCGGCTTACTTCGTTGGGAAAACTCTAGAAGGCTTTTTTTGTATATGTTCAAATCAATTGATGGTCTTTTTGGAAATATAAGAGTAACGTGATCTTCTCTTTCAAGCTGACCTCAATAGAACTAATCTTCAACGACATAAAATTATTTATTTATTAGGCTTTAACTCCCTGTTACCTTTAATCAAATTACCGCTAAAACGAAAATTTTACATTAGAACATCAACAATGGTGAAGCTTTTAAAAGATTTATAAATTTATCTAATTATTAATTTGTAAAGCTTTTGATTTTATAAACCTTTTTCACTTTGTATAAACCTTTTCAAATACCATGCACGTTGGACATCTAATTGGTTTCCACTCGTATTCAACGAGAATTGAATTTAAGATATATCCATCACCTTCAATATTAGGCACCACAACAAGAGTGTCTTTCAACTCAGCATCTACTCAAAGATCAATCATTGCTCTCGCAAAACTAGACCGACCCCATGATTCCATGATCATAGAGGTTGTATATGTATCTAACATCAAAGGGGTGCCAAGTTTAGTAGCGATAACACTTAAACCATCCTCCATGAATGTCGTGATAGGAACATCATGGAGTTTAACCCAAACTAGGACACTCTTTAAGTCTTCCTTAGATACATTCGCCATACGAGATCATTTACGAATGATCAATGGCACATTACGAATCAACCATGGTCCACTTTCAAGCCTGTGTTTGAGCTGAATTTAAAGAAGAAAATGCTTTTCGATTCATCATAGTACGAACAAGCCCAAACCTACTCCACGCATTCTTAACATAGTTTTCCACCACTGGATACGCAACTCTCTTACCCAGGAAAAACCCATATACAAGATTCTTGAAACGTTTCTTGACCTCTAGGACATATTTTATGGGAATGGCAACATCAACCCCATTACCAGCCGTAGCTATTAAGGTACAAAAGTTAATATTTTTCTTACTTGGTTCACCAATAAAGTTAGATTCATCATTACTCGTCTTAGCTCCTCTTGTGTTCAATGGCTTCAAATCATCACCCAATAGCACAAGTCACCTTCCAACATTTGTTTTTCAATGTTACGAATCTTATCCACTAAGAAAACATTCGTATCCGCATCAACATTAAAATGTTGTGTTAGGTTCCCATTTATGTAACACAAGCATCAATATGAAGAAATGAGGTAAAGAGTGGATCGGATGAACACACACACACTTATGCGTATAAAATGAGAGAAAGTTTATGCATATGATAAATGTGAAAGTGAACAACCAACCTTCAAATGAAGGTTTACAATGCTATTTATAGGAGAGGGAGCTAGGGCAACACTCCTAGTCCTTTCCTTTCCTTATTGGATATGGGCCAAGGCTTATGGGCTTTCTACATAAGCCTTGCCTTTAATACTAACATAAAAGCCTAATTAAGCTAACTATTATATATTAATTACTAACACTTGTAATCTAGCTTAGGAGTGATTCCAACAATCTCCCCCTAAGTGTTGGTGATTAATGATATGAGTGATAACGTTGTAGGTAATGATGTAATAGTAGCTTTGACGTCTTCTGACATTCTTCTTTCTTGTGAGAAGAAGTGTCTTGATTCCAACAATCTCCCCAGTGTAGGGATCTTATTTACTTTGAAGTTTTTCAGCTTTGACGTCTTCATTTTCTTTGTTCTTTAATTCTTTGTTCTTTGTGGTGGTAGTGATAGTATGTTGTTGTTATCTGCATCAGGTCCGCTTCGTTGCTCCAGTGTCTCCACGTCTTTATCCAACATGCTCACACGCTCTTTAACGTTGGATTTCAGTACTGATGTAGTTCTCTTAGTCTTTAAACTTTGTAGATTCTTTGACTTTGACGAAGAATCATTCTGACTTTGTGTTGCCTTTTGAGAGAACTTCAGTTAGTGTTGTTGTTGGTATAAGCATGTGGAGAATCTGCACGATCTTTTCCACCCGCGAGCATCCATAAGTAGAAAACATAAAACATGGGTTAGAAATAATCCAGCGCTTACTAGTTTGAACTTCGAGTGTGTTAACAGCATAGTGTGAAAACACAACTCTAATTCTCACAAAGGTTGTTCCTGAACTGGAGTCCTACAAGTGAGATAACGCGATGTACCGAAGTACACCTACAGTTCAGATGAGTCGCTGAGGTACACCAAAGCATCACCCCACGACTGTAGACCGTTTGAGACACACTAAGCGTAACCCACAAGGGGTTACCAAAGTGACCTACTGTCAGGGCTGTTTGATGTTGACCCTAGTAGGAGTTTCCATTCAATCACTGAGGATCACATGTGTGAACCTCTCATAAATGTTCTCGACAGATTGCTAAGATCTGTGTAGGACACGATAATGCATCACTTGCGTCCTTAAAGTTGAACTACAAGTGATGAAATGTCAAGTGTACCTAAGAGATCTTTTGATAAATCTCGTGGCTCTAGACTCAATAGTGCGCTTTCGTTATCCTGAGCGGAGACTAGGGAGAGGGTCTCCTTCTTCAATACCAGCAATCTCTAAGAGAAAGCCGATAGTTTACGTAGGGTTCCCTGTGAGAATGAAATAAGCTTCTGTTGAGAGAAACTTGAGTGGCTAAGAAGGTTTAGTGCATGCGTCATTGGGTCCATGACGACTTTTAATCTTCAATACCGGTGTCATCAAGTGACAACCAGTAGCATATGAATTGAACCCGGTGTCTGCCCTAAGTTGAATAATCTGGAGGGCTATTTCTTTTCACCCTTTTCTTTACTTTTCTTTTTAATTCTTCAACTCCTTCTTTATCTGATTCTCATTTTCTCCTTTTTATAATCATACCTAAGGACTTCTAACTTCTAACAATTGGTGGTGTCCTTGGGTAGATCCCTCCGGCTCTGGCGGATCATAGGACGGTTATTCCTAACCTTAGTCACCTTATAACTCCATTACTAACCTATGTTGCCATAAAACCATTTTCACGAAAATTTCTCAAAGTGGTTATGAATAAAAGCTTTTAGTACCACTGTGAGAGTTTTGTATTTAGCAGAAATACTCCCCCTCCACACGTGCTTAAGTATTTTGACAGAAATCTGCACAGTGAGAGAAGAGCGTGCACTTTTGAATTGATTAACTCAAGATAGACAATCCCCCGCGAGACACGGTTACGTTGCCTAGTTAAAGAGTTACATTGTCAGCTTTTAGGTGACAACTAGCTCTAATAACTACCTTGAAGGTGTGGAAAAACCTCGAAAGGTTGTCAAACTCGTCAAAGTTCATGTCTACCAAGAGTTTCTCGAATGGTACATTCTACTAGGACAAGTCCTTTGCGAGACACGTTTACATCACTAGCGAACTAGTTTGAAATTATTACCCATCCCGGACAAGTCTTTTCGAGTTACTAACGTTAAAGATCTCGTCAATTCATTGGTTAAGTCTTTTTTGCACAACGATTCATTAGCAATTCACAACATATTTCTTATCACATAATTTCTCTCCCCCTCAAAAATGGCATATACATGTTATTTTTGACGAAATTTTGATATCGAGTATGTCCATTTCGAGTTTTGTGGGAAGATTACCACGAAGAACAATTTTGTGAACAAAGTTTTAATCAAATACTCCCCTTCAACAAGTGATATTAACTTTTGAGGTTTTGGAAATTATAAGGGGAAGTACTTGTCCTTTTGAGCAAAACTTTGAAAGTGAAAGTTTTGATTAGTTTTACTCAAAAGTAAGAAGCTTTCGCTCCTTTTATAAGGATTGTGGCACTGAAGCATACCACAGGGTCCTTTCATTACAAGTACGGGTTGTACACTGTTATATGTGCACAAGCCATAGTCATATATAAATCACACATCCAAAATATGATAAGAGAAACAAATCAAGGGGTACCAGTAGAATCAGGTAGTCCAGCAATAACTCCAGGAATGCGTTCTGGACGTTGATAGCCTATGAGAGATATGCTTGGACGACCACCAACGAAACTCTCCAAAGTTCTGATTTGATCCCTTCTGAACAACCTTTCATCAATCCGCGTGATGATCTTCTTAACATCCCTTCTATCCCTCGAATTCCATCTCTTCGGTGACCCTATGCCGTCATGTATCTCCTTTAACCGATAAGCTAACCCGTCCCTGACTTTCTTCAATGTGTGATCCCCAAACTTGTGTAGCTCTTTGCACGCCATGAAGCAATTATGGCGTAGTTCACTTCTGTAGACTACCCCAAATGGTTTCTTGATAAGGGTGTACTGAGCAAGTTGGTTTATATCGGGAAGGTCGAGCTGTGGTTTTGTGAGATTAACGCGCTTCTGGTATGATTCCACGGCAAGTTGAATATCTTCTACACGTTTTTGAATCACGATGCTTCTGATGAAGATAAGTAATGACTTGATGTACTCGCGTTGGATAGTTGTAGAGAATTGTCTCATTTGTCCTTGTACCTTTGCAAGATACATATCTTCAATGTCGTTTAAAGACAATCTCGAAAAATCCGCTTCACAAAAGTCATATTCCTCTTCGTCTTGTCGTTTGACCACTATTTTCTTAAGGAATGTGTAGTCCTACTTCGACGACAAGGAAACATGCTGAATAGCAACGATCCGTTTATCACTAAACACTTCCTTTTTGGACTTAAGAACTTGGCAGCTTTTGTAGTAGATTCTTCGGCGTTCAGGCCAATGATGAATCCTATACAATGCATCGAGGTCATACTTTTCCACTTTGTCAGCAAACATGTGGGTGGCGTCTTCCTCGATGGCTATGTTGTTGGAGTATATTGCTACCGGGAAAGGGAGTGTGAGTTATGTAGCGTATTTCTTGGAGACATCGCTACCGTGTAGAAGAAACTCTAAGTCGTTGTTGAAGAAATAGCGGAATGGAATCTTGGGTTGATCCGGTCGGCCAATGGTAGGTAGAGGTTTGGTCCAGTCAGTGTAGTATGGAGCTTTGTCTAGTCTGGTGAAGTCTATGTTTGATTCAGGATTGAGCCAATCAATGTTGTTAGACATGGCTCGTGCAATGTTATCAAGATGATATTCGACTTCAATTGCACTTTCTGAGCTGTCTTTAAGTAGTTGAAATGCATCATTCTTGATTCGCCTCAACTCTGCTTTGGTCATTTTCTTCACTTTGAACTTTTCTTGTATAAGCTTCACATGCTCCATTGTACGGCCATCCATCATTTCTTGACCTTCTGGTAATGAAGGGGTAGCATCAACAAGTCTATAAAACCAGTCATATTCTTCGGTAGTATCTTCATCTAACCATGAGACAACAGCGGTCTTCTTCTTCTTTTTCTTTGGCTTTGATGATGATTCTAGTTTCTTTGTTGTGGCAGAAGAGGTAGGTTGTTGTTGGGGCTCAGGGATCTCTTCATCGTCACCACCATTGTATTCGAAATGATCACCGATTTTCTCTATTTGGGGTGGTAACTCAGAGTCCTGAGGTTTCTCAGTAGCAGCAAAACGTGGAGGAGATCTTCTTTCGGTGGTCTTTGGGTGTGGTGGAGGCATGGATTAGGATTCACCAGACTTCTTCTTGCTTTTGGACTCTTTATCTTTATCCTGATCAACATCGTCTCTTGGACGCTTTGGCCTTTCAGCTTCCGCTTTGCATGAAGTTTTAAGTTGGTATTCCAGCAATGCGTCAAACAGTTTAGCTTCATCAGAAGTAAACGTTGCAGATCGTTGAGACATTTGTAGTACAAGCTTGGAAACCATTTCTGCATCTGAGGCAACTGCAGGCTCAGTTGGGTTGATTGTTATTGTTAAAGGCGTTGCTTTTATTGTTTGTTTGACCAACTGCATTAGATTCGGATAGAGTTGTCTAGTGAACATTTCTCTTGTCACTCCAGGGACGGTGTCGAGAAGAAACTTGTGAGTATATTCTCTAGCCGTCTTTTCCATTTCCCTTTGGAAATCTCCTTTTAGAAGCTGTTGAAGCTGTTCCCTTTCATCCGAAAACTCGTTTATCACGTCCTGAAGCAGATTGATCCTGTCAGCAATTTGATTCAGTTTCTTGTTGGTCACGTCTTTCTTCCTGACTTGTCTGACGGCTTTGACAATCTTTGTCTTTGCTCGTGATATCCAAGTGTCGGTTGGTTTCTTTACTGATCTGGATGCTGATCTTGTGGTGCCTTTGGATGGTGGTGGAGATGAGTCTGACGATGATGATTCATGAGGAGGTTCAGGGTCCTTTGGCGGCTCAGAAGTTTGTTCTTTGGTACGTACGGGACTATCTAGAATGTAATCATTGGCTTCCTTTTCCTCTTGAGCCTTTTCTTCTGCCTTAACCCTAGCTTCTGCATCTGCCTGAGCTTGAGCTTCTTTTTCTGCTTTATCTTTAGCCGCAGCCTCAACATCTTCATCAGTAATCTTTTCATTCTTCTCCATTTCCGGTTCCTCAAAGTCATAGATGATAGAATCATCTAGTTGCTTTTGTTGTTGTTCGTGGGTGGTGGTACCAGTTCCCTTATCGGGTTGATTAACCGCATCAGAAACTGGTGTAGTTAGTGCACCACCACTTGACCCTCCGGGGCCACGAGTTTGTTGCAGATTGAACTCTTTAGCAACATGTTGGAGTCTGAGGTTCTTAAGTTTCTTTCTGTAGTCTCTGTCTTCATCCATTGGCTCTTTATCGGAGCTCTCTTCTTCCTGCTCTTGCACTGGAGTTTTCCCTTTATCAGACTTGGGACTTAGAGGTTTTTAAACTGTTAGAGTATTATCTGTTGCAGATTCCGAGTAGATAATCTCTTCATCTGTTTCAGTGTCCTCTGAGTCCTCTTCCATCAGTTTTGGTTCCGGTTTGGGAATAGGGATGGCATCCTTTAATGGAACTCTCTTCTTGAGTGTATGAGTTCTCTTTGGGTACCTTCTCGTACTCTCAGTGCTCGCAATACTTCCAGCACTGCCTCTCCTGGTCTTCCTAACAGGTGTACCAGAATATTTTTCATCAATGAATCCCACTTTGCTGGAATCAACTGCTACCAGATACCGTTTGTACGATTGAAGTCCCTTAATAGCATCAGTAAATAGGCAATCTGGAAATACATCACCTTGTTTCTTTGTTGTTGAGTCCTTAAATCTGACAACATTGAGTGTGGGCTCAAGCAACACGGAGTGGTGGTTTGGGTCATCAAGTCTTAAAGGAATATCTGGATTATTCCCTAGAATCCTTTGGATCAACAGTTTTGTATATCTGATATAAGGGATCTTGGTGCCAGGCTTTTTAAGGTATGACATCATGTTGTCCCAGATAAGAGCTGCAAATTTGATGTGTTTCATGTTGACCATGCCCCAAAATATTTGTAGTTCCGTGAGCTTGGGATGCTCATGACCACTGTCACGTCCAGAAACGGATTTGGCAATCATGATGTAGAGGGTTCTCCATGGCTGGGGGATGTTCTTAAGATCAACTGATGAGTGTTTTGTGATGATTCCAGCAGCTTCATCATAGCCGATGTCGACCATGAACTGGAGAGTGACCTCTTCCGTTGGAGTAGTAGTGTAATCAGTAGGCTCGATGATAGGAAGAAGGAGAACAGTCCTTGAATCTGCAGGAGTGATGGTGACTTGTTTGTTGTTAAGTGTCACTGTCACAACACTTTGACCTTTGACCTTTTGTATGGTGTGCCAGAATTGATAAACATAAATCACCGGCACAGTAGCAAAATTAGTGAGCATGTTCTGGTAAGGGCGAGTCTTCAGAATATCCACAGCAACTTGACAAGAAGACTCAGAACATGTGAAGTTCTCAAAATCGACTCTGAGATTGTTCTTTCCAATCTTCATTGTGTAACCATTGGGGAAGATGTCTTCCATAGAGAGAACATTTGGTGCATCAATGTTTTCCATTTGAACGTCCATATCGTGATCTGAAAGATATTTAGCCAAAAGAACCAATATATCGAAAGACATTATGTTAGTTAACAGTTGATTTTATTGTCCAATTATTGAATAAGTTATGTTGATGAATGTTACGAGTCCAATGTCACTTGTTTGTCCAATAGTCCAAGGTAGTCGTGAAAAGTATCGTGAATTTATTAACTTTTAGTTTTGAAGTCCAAATTTTCACATATTATCACAACATATTAACCATTTAAGCTTATTAGTGACATTTTGGTTTCGTGACGTTATGATTTATTTGTTTACAAGTTTGTACGCGTAACAATTCACAATTTTGGTTAAAAATTAGGCTTAGGCGTAGGATTTGCAAGCTTATGCGTAAACAGTAAACCATACGCGTAGGCATAAGCTTATGCGTAGGATCTTGACTTACGCGTAAGAAATGTTACGCGTAGGAAAAGAGAGCCTTAGGCATAGAGCTTACGCGTAAGCGTATGTGGGAGCTTACGCGTAAGGTTTACTCGTAAGAGTAAACCTTATGCGTAAAACTCAAGTTTACGCATATCCTTCATAGGATACGCGTAGTCCCTTTGTAGAAACTGCGTAAGATTTCTCTTACGCATAACATTCTACGCGTAAGGTGATCCTTATGCGTAGGAGCTCATTTAACCTTGATTCTGAATTTTTCACGCGTAATAACCTGAAACAAATACATCATAACTCATTCATTAACAAATTATTCAATTCTTTTCAGTTTTTATATGAACTAATAGTCCAAACAGTTTATGCGTAAGAACAGTCTTACGCGTAAGTCTAAACCCTAAGTATTCAAATTTTACGAGTAAAGGATTTAGCCATAGGATTGACATCAAATGTTTTCTGTGATATCTTAGAGGCCTAAGGAGACGTTTTAAACAATTTTTAACATCAAAACCTTAATGAATCAAAAATGCCCATATATTATGAGCATAAACCCTAAATTTCAATTTCTCAACATTTCATGTTTCTGGGCATGATTCAGGTATGGATTTGTTCAATTAAACATGTATATAACATCACACAACCATCTAATTAACCAAAAACACTCTTATAAGAAAACGCCCAATTCCACGCATAAACCCTAAATCTTGAATAATGATTGAAAACGTTTTCTGGGTGGATTTTGATGTTGAAAATGATTATAACACTTGTTTTTAAACGTTTTGACACCAAGTTTATCATCATAAACATTCAAATGATGATTTTGTGTTCATACGCATACGCGTAGAACACAAGATCATCTCAAACTCAAAATCTAACCGTTGGATTTGTTTGAAAATCAAAACCAATGTTTAGAAAAACATAGCAATCATTAAATCACTTACAAAGTTGAAGATTATAGCACGGATTAGTAGTTTGATTTTTATGCGTGGGATGGGTAGATGGGATATTAAATAAGATGTAATAAATGATATGTGAATTTTGGTGGGAGGGTAAGTAAAATAGTTTTTAAGCTTTTGACAATTATGGTCCCTCCACCTCAATCATTTTACATTTATAGCCCACAACTTCCATATTGGTTGCGTAAAATATGATATTTGGAAAGAAACATGACGAGACCCCCCCCCCCCCCCGACTTAAGAAATAATGAAATTTTATAATTTTGAGTCCGGGGAGTGTCAATAAACCAGAAATGTGACCACCATGATCAAAGAAACAACCGGGATGAGGTAACATGCAAGTACAAGGTTTTATAAATCAGAAAAATATTTACTTTCTCCCCCTCAACACTTGATTGTAAAAATACTGAATTTTGAAAGAGAAAAGTGTTGACGGAAGATTTGTACTTACCATGTTGAAAGAAATATAGAGAGAAGAATATTTTTGAATTTTGTAAATTTTATATTTTTGTATTTTGTTTCTGAAAAATATTTACAAAAGAGATTTTGGTGTTTGACTGGTTTTAAGATTGTTTTAAAAGTTCGTCCAGTTCCTCTGGAGTCAAACACCGCATACCAATCCGGTGGACCAACTCAGTAAACCTAGCAGGAGCCAAGGCTTTGGTGAGAAGATCTGCCAGTTGGTATTCAGTACCCACAAAGTATAATTCAACGGTACCCTTTTCCACATGCTCCTTGATGAAATGATATCGAAGATCGATGTGCTTTGATTTCGAATGTTGAACAGAGTTGCACGAGATCGCAATAGCACTTCGATTGTCGCAGTACATCGGGATTCTGTCAAATACGTAACCATAGTCTTTGAGTTGTGTTCTCATCCAAATGACTTGAGCACAACACGCCGACATGGCTACATATTCTGCTTCGGTTGAGGACAACGATGTACAATCCTGCTTCTTCGATTGCCATGACACCAGTTTATCACCAAGAAATTGTAAGGCTCCTGAGGTATTTTTCTGAGAATCTAAGCAACCTGCGTGATCAGCGTCTGAAAAAGCTATTAGTTCAAAACCAGAATCCTTCGGATACCAGATCCCCAAGTTAATGGTTCCTTTGATGTATCGGAGGATTCTTTTAGCCTCAGAGAGGTGAGTTTCAGTTGGTCTCGACTGATAACGGGAGCAAAGATATACAGCAAAGACAATATCAGGTCTACTGGTTGTTAGATACATGAGAGACTCAATGATACTTCGGTATTTGGTAGGGTCAACCAATTTCCCATGCAAATCAGCGTCCAGTTTCTTGGTATGTGCCATTGGAGTGGCATAGGTGTCACAGTTTTGCATTCCATTTTTGTTTAAAATTTCAAGGGCATATTTGGACTGACTCAAGAAAATACCACGGGGTGATTGATGAACTTGCAGTCCTAGGAAGAACGTAAGTTCACCCATCATGGATATTTCAAAATATTTTTTCATTAGTTTTGAAAAAGCGTTTGAGTACTTTAGATGTGTTTACCCAAAAATGATGTCATCCACATAAATTTGAATGATTAAAATGTGTGCACCGTGATGTTGTATGAATAGTGCAGGTTCGACCGATCCTTTGACGAAATTATTGGCGATAAGAAATGATGATAACTTATCATACCACGCCCGAGGGACTTGTTTGAGACCGTAGAGAGCCTTCTTCAGTTTGTAGACGTGATTAGGGAACTCTGGATCAACGAATCCTTCTAGCTGGCTAACATAGACCGTTTCTTTCAGTTGTCCATTGAGAAAAGCAGTTTTGACATCCATTTGAAAGACCGTTATGTTCATATGAGCCGCGAATGCGAGAAAGATCCGTACAGCCTCAAGTCTAGCAACCGGTGCGAATGATTCCTCGTAATCAATTCCTTCTTCTTGTCTATAACCCTTAGCCACCAGACGTGACTTATTTCGGATAACCGTTCCTTCAGCATCTAGCTTGTTTTTCCTAATCCATTTGAGACCAATAACATAGACTCCAGTTGGTTTTTCAACCAATTCCCATACTTCAAGACGTTTAAACTGATTGAGTTCTTCTTTCATGGATTCAATCCAGTTGTCATATGTCATGGCATCCTTAATGTTTTGGGTTCAGCTTGGCAGACGGTAAGTGCATAAATGCAATGTTCACCGTCAGTTTGAAGTCGTTGTCTAGTTACGACTGGTTGATTTGGGTTGCCAATAATGTTCACTAGAGGATGGTCTTTAGTCCAACGATGTATGGAGGGTTGATGTTGATATACATTCTGCAGATTAGAAGGATTCAAATGGCTTGTGGATGATTCTGCAACATCAGGTGTGGCAGTCTCATTAGCAAACGGATTGAAGAACGCATTTGGATCATAATCTGTAGGTGGGGGTACTTCATTGTTCAGAAGATCATCAGCTGGTTCAGCGTCATTGGATGCGGTTTGTTCGACTATTGTTGTAGAATCAACTGGTGGTGCTTCTTCAACAGTAGTTGTTGTAGCAGGTGTATCAGGTAATGGATTATGATCAGGTTGAGCAGCGGAAACATTTGATACATCTGGAGCACGTTCATCAATATCATCACTAAACAGAGGAGCAAATAGCTGTTCCATTTGACGTCGAGTAAGTAGTAAACTAGGTTCAGCTGATGATGGGGTTTGAGGGAAGTTTAGACTGTTATGTCCGGGTTTCAAGCAGTTATGCTCAGAAGCCATTTCTGTAAGCTCATCGAAATTTACATGAATTGTTTCCATAATCTCCCTTGTACGACGATTCCAGATCCGGAAACCCTTAGAGTTTTCACAATCATTATTCGGATAACAATGTCAACTTTGGCTTTGAGCTTACCAAAGTCATCACGATCATTATTCGGATATCAAAGGGATCCAAATACATGAAAGTGTTTGAGATTCAGTTTACGGTTGTGGATAAGCTCATAAGGTGTTTTGTTGTGGTGTTTGGTAATCATTGAACGATTCTGAGTGTAGCATGCAGTTGACACGGCTTCAGCCCACAAGTAATCTGGAAGTCTTGCATTGATTAACATCGTTCTTGCAACTTCCACTAACGTACGGTTTCGTCTTTCAACAACTCCGTTTTGTTCCGGTGTTCGTGCAATGGATGTTTGATGCTCAATTCCCACTTTCTCATAATATGCACGAAGAGTTTGATTCACAAATTCAGTTCCTTTATCTGTTCTGATTTATCTGACTGTGTTCCGGAGTTGAACTTGAATTTTTGTGAGAAAGGTGATGATCATCTGTGGAGCTTGATCTTTACTTCGAAGAAAATAAACCTAAGTCCATCTTGAGTAGTCATCTACAATTACCAAGATGTAGCGTTTGCCATTAATCGTCTGTACGTGCATCGGGCCACAAAAATCCATGTGAAGAAGATGAAGCACATGCTGTGAGCTGGGATCCACCTTTGAAGGAAAGTGAGCACGAGTGCTTTTCCCTTGTTCACAAGCTGAGCAAAGGTGATTTTTAGAATACCGAAATCTTGGGAGACCTTCAACAAGTTTGTACCGTGCAAGATTGGTTATGGTTTGAAAGTTTAAATGTAAGAGACGGCGGTGCCATAGCCAAGATTTTGTAGATGTTGCCTTTGAAAGTAGACAGATGGGAGATGAAGCAATCATGTCTTGCATTGAGATTGTATAAAGACTTAAATTGCGGGTACCAGACATAAGATCGTTTCCTTGTAGATCACGAATGAAACAAGTTTTCTCCCGAAAAGCAACTTCCAAATCTCCATCACAGAACTGACCTACTGAGAAGAGATTATGACCGAGGCCTTCCACATAATAAACTCTGCTAATTTCAATGTTCCCATTGATGTAATCTCCGAAGCCCATGATAGCCGCGAAGTGATCATTCCCGAATCTGACAGTGCCAATGAACTTTGAAAAAAAGTTTGATAACAGTTTAAGATTGCCTGTCATGTGTCGGGAACATCCGCTATCAACAACCCAAAGGATGATCTATATCACCTGCATTACACACAGACGATACAGATGGAATAGTAGTAGATGTGGAACCCGAAGAGTTAGAGGGTTCCGATACAGTTATAGTTGAAACACACATGTTAATGATTTTAGGTATCCATTGAAAGCCAAGTGTATTATGTAACCATTTATGCCATCTCCAACTAGTCTTAGTGAATGCACTAGGTGATAAGTTTTTCCTAGGAGGTGCAGGGGGGCTATTGGTACATCAATGATCGTAGCAGGAACACTAGAGGGCGGTTTTCCTAGCACAGACTTAGAAGCATTAGTGGGCCTAGAGGTATTCCGTTTTCTATTGTTCCGCTTACGAGATAAGATAGCTTTAGCAACACATTTGTCATGACAACCAGAAAACATACTTTTACGACAACCAACACAAGAAGCTTCAAACATAACTTTTAAAGTACTTAAAGGTTCAGCATTAGTTACATCACTTTTTCCATTACATTTGTCAGACGCAATATCTAAAGTGGGAGTAACAAGAGTTTTATTCAAAGTCCTAAGGTGTTCTTCTACTTCAGCAATTTTTATTGTTCTTTTCTTACGTCGCAACTTCCTATTCTTCCTTGTATTGCTCTTAAGATGTGAAGTGCTAGCGTTGGGAAAAGAAGAAACTAGTCCTGTTTCAGTAGAGGGAAGCACATTAGTATCTTGTGGTTTGTCATTAGGCGTTCTAGTGTCAATTCTAATCGTTACAGGTGCAAGGACTTTAGTGTTACTAATCTTAACTTGTTCATACTTTCCTAACTTCGATTTCAACTCAACAATAGTGTGCAACAGATCTTGATTTTCAGAGCGAAGATTGCCATAAACATTCATGACTTCTTTAGTGTGTGCAAGATAATGATCAAGTTCTTTTGATGCTTCATCACGAGTATGTTTGAGTAAATCAAATATGACACCATATTCCTTTTTAACTTTTGCGAGTTCTTGTTCATATTTTGAGATTTGACTTTTTAAAGACACGTTTTGATCATCCAGTTGCTCAAGTTTAGGATCAGAAGATTTTGCACGCAACTGGGTGATTTTGTTTTGTAAAGCAAGTTCTCGATTTTGACAATCTTTTTGACACCATTGAAGACGACGTTTTGCATTTGAAAGGTCATTTATCAGACGCTCATTTTCAATTTTTAAAGACTCGATCTGAGGCACATTATCGGTATTCTCAACAGAATCAACATAATCAACCGCAATATAATCAAATGCATATGCAACAGAATGTAGCAACACAACATTCATGGTATCAGCACAGATAACATCTTCCAAGAGTCGATCAACATCTTTTCTTAACAATTTCTTTTTACGTTTAGTGTTTGAAATAGATGTTTCCGTTTTCTCGAAAACTCGTTTCATGAGTCCAAGCTCCTTGTGAAAATCCCTTCCCAATATAGTGCACGTTTTCAAATTTTGAACATGGGGTAAAATTATTTTCTGAAAATATATTCTTGCTCTCGCGCTGAGGCGATTGAAAATGTTCAACTTTTATTTCAGAATGAAATTCAATCTCACGTTCCAAAAGTTTGATGTCAGATAAGAAAAGTTCAAAGTATTTAATAACTTGACAACTTTCGGGTTTTGTTTTAACTTCACTAATTGAAGGTAAAGGACAATTAATTTGTGCACCATTGTGTTGGGGACCAACATTAGAAGGCTCAGAAATTGGTTTGATAACCCAATGTGTGTTAGAAGTATCCTGTTGTGTGACAAAAGTTACGGCTTTTGAGTAGTTAAATGGTTTGTTATAAACGACATTTTCCATTTTTGACCGACTCTCGTCATCTGCATCTAATTCCTCTTGACGATTATATTAAACAACACTCATAATGGAATCATCAATTCTATGTTCTGCACTGTAAACTTCAGGATTTGGTTTGAATGCTCTATTTGAAAACTTTGGTTTGTAATCAGTAAGATTCGGTCCATATCCATTTGGATTTGGTTTAAAAGTAAACTTTTGAATAGTTGTGATTGACTCACCATGTTTATAAACAACATTTCGAAACTCTTTGATTTTGTTTTGTAAGTCAACAATTTCTTCAAGATAGTCATCTATTCGTTTCGTTGAATGCTTTTTGTACTCAGAGAACTGTTTTTGACAAGTTAACAACTCAGACTTGGCTTTTTGAGTTTTCAAAGTGAGAGCGTTAAGTTGTTGTTTATGATCATATTTCAGTTGTTCTATTTGAGACAGCAAAGCATTCTTAGATGCGACTAGATCACGTATCTGTTGTTCTAATGATTTTTTGTTTTGGTAAGATTTAGCAAAAGCGACTTCAAAACCTTTTTTCACGTTTTTCTTGTGTTTGAAAAATGTTGAGTTGATATTTTAAGCATTCATTATCCTTAGTTAACAGTGCATTTTTTATCTTTAATTGCTTATTGATGTCTTTGCATATTTCCAGTCGAGATTCTTGGTCTTTAAGTAAGGTCATGAGCTCAATATCTAGATTAGATGAAAGTTCAGCTTGTTCAACGTGAGTCTCAACATGATCATTAGTCAGATCCTCAAGTATAATCACGGAGTCAACTTGATTATCAATGGTAACCAGAAGGTCATCTTGATCGTCAAATATAACTACGGGATCTATTTGATTATCATCAGAATGAGATGTAGATAGCTCATGTTGAACACTTTGATCCTTGTCGGATGCAGATGTTGGCGGAGATATCAAATCAGTAATGAATATAGTTTGATCCGGTACCTGAGACAAGCCATCAGTGTCATACACTGGGCCTGTGTCACTCATGTGGAATTCGTGCATGTTAGCCATTAGCATCACCACTGCATTAGCCTGCAAGTCCTCCATATCATCATCAGAATCTGCATTTTCCATGAAGCTCTGTTCCTTGTTGGTAAGAGTTCCACCAGCTTCATCCTTAAGAGCCAAGAGTAAAGCCTCTTTGTGATAAGCGCTGCCTCTTGTCCTCGGCTTTGGGCATGCATTAGCCAGATGACCCTTCTCATTACAGTTATAACAACGAAGACCATTAACCCCATTCTGAGCATTACCATGTTCAACCACTTGAGCCCTTTGTTGTTGTGGAGCACCCATGTTATTCCTTCCCATTGGATTAAACCCTTGACCAACGCCCATCTGACGAACATTACCACGATTCTGAACTTCAACACGTCCATTGTTAACAACAGCCTGATTCCTTGTGTTTGATGAGGTACGAATGCGATTATTGGATTTGTTTGAATATCGGCCGAAGGCTCTAGCAATCATGACAAACCCTTGCTGCAATGCATCGAAAGCTTCTGTATCCTCATTAGATTCACTGTAAAGTGCTTGATCATTGTTGTTGTTGTTGTATGGAACCAATTGATTTTCTTGAGATTGGTGCTGTGACGGATCATATGGTGTAATTGTTGCAGTTGGTTGTGGAGGATTTGTGAAGGTTGTTGGCAAATTCAGGAATTGAGGATAGTATACTTGAGCCCACAAAGCTAATTGTTGATTATCCGGAAGTGAAGGTGAAACAGGGAGTCCACGGATAACCCTTTCTTTGTCAACTTCTTTTTGATGGGGCTTTAAATAGTCGTACAACAAGCCGTATGTAGCATGATGAATATTCTTAGCTTGACGGATGAAAATGACATACTTTTCCCAATCAGGACCAAGACTACTCAGGAACTTAGTGTTGACAGCAATTCTTGGCATAAAGATGTTATGTTTGTCCAAGTCATTGATGATATCTGAGAATCGATGATGATATGACTCTAATGTCTCCCCTGGTTCAATCATGAAGTGTTCATAAGCCAAGTAGATTTTGGATTCCATGTCTTCTTGATTGATTTATGTGCCTTCCATGAGAAGATGAATATGCTCCCACATTGCTTTAGCAGTCTTTTGAGCATCAACACTTCGAAGTATCGGATTGGGTAATCTCAAAAGGATATATTGCATTGCCAGTTCATCGGCTTCAAAGTGTAGAAGTTGATCATTAGTGAGTTCATTAAGATTTGCAATGTTGGTGACATCACCTCTTGGTGGATTAGCATTTGGATCTCTGGGTACAGTGACAGTAGGCATCTGAAATGGTCCTTCCTGGATGACCTTCTTCAAGAACTTTCCATGTGGTTTCTTTAGATCACAGAACCTAAAGAACCTTATCACCCATTGATCGTAGTTTCCGGGAGTGAGCATTGGAGGTCTATCAAGTGATCCAGCTTCATGTATTGATTGTTGGCTACTTAATGCTTCACACATCTTTGCAAACCAAGACGGTTCCTTCATAGTATTCCTGGATGGATGTTGATTGTGAAAGTTAGTGTAGGGTTGTACTTGAAGACTAGATGGTGGTTGAATCATTTGTGGTTGAATTGCTCCTTGAGGAAATTGTTGTTGAAGTTGTTGTTGTTGTTGTAGTTGTAGTTGTTGATAAAATTGTTGTTGTTGATGGAGTTGTTGTTGTTGTTGTTGTTGTTGTTGAGGATACATATGAGGAAAGTAGTTAGAGTATGGTGGTTGAGACATCTTGAAACTTGTGTTGATGATGGATCTTTGTATTCGAATGAAACTTTGTTGATGAAAAGTGCTTATGCGTAGAAAACCAGCTTAGGCAACGAAATAACCTTATGCCTAAAAACACCAACTTACGCGTAAGAATGGCTTACGCGTAGGATTAGCTTACGCGTAGGAATGAAAAAAATCTTAGCTTAGGCGTAGAATAAAGGCTTAGTAGTAGAATGCTTATGTGTAAGATTAACTTAGGCGTAAGACTAGCTTAGGCGTAAGAAAATGCTTAGGCAGAAGAAATTCTACGCGTAAGTTTTAGCTTGGGCGTAAGATTAGGGTTTTTGCCCAAAAATCCTTTACACTTATTCCAGTGTAAGGGATATCCAAAGTCGAAGTGTTTTCAGGCTTATCCAAGCAAGAAAAACACTGAGTAACCAAGAGCACTGAAGATCAAATCTGGAGAAGCTTATGCGTAACTTTAGGGTTTTACTATGCGTAGACTTTGCCAAAAATAACCAAAACTGATTTTTAAGCACAACAATGTTTCTAAACCAGATTTTTATGATGAAAAAGCTTTAATATCACCAAAATAACATAAAAGTGTGAAACTTGATGATCAAGAACTCTTTTTTACCTTAAGCGTAGAAAGCACTACACGTATCAAACCAAGCTCAAAAACAATGAAATATACGTAAAGTTTCAAACTTTTTGTCAAAAACTTAAATTTTATCACCTAATAATCTTTAAAGTACAAGAATCTTGAGTGTTAAAGTGTAAAAATTTGAGTTTTGAAAGTTTAATACCGAGACTTACGCGTATATAACTTAATCTTCAAAAGCAAAATCGTTTCACCCAACTATTTGGCGATTGATACCACTGTTAGGTTCCCATTTATGTAACACAAGCATCAATATGAAGAAATGAGGTAAAGAGTGGATCGGATGAACACACACAAACTTATGCGTATAAAATGAGAGAAAGTTTATGCATATGATAAATGTGAAAGTGAACAACCAACCTTCAAATGAAGGTTTACAATGCTATTTATAGGAGAGGGGGCTAGGGCAACACTCCTAGTCCCTTCCTTTCCTTATTGGATATGGGCCAAGGCTTATAGGCTTTCTACATAAGCCTTGCCTTTAATACTAACATAAAAGCCTAATTAAGCTAACTATTACATATTAGTTACTAACACTTGTAATCTAGTTTAGGAGTGATTCCAACATGTTGTCATAAGATGGAGACCCTATACAACTCAACTTGGCGCCCTCGTTCACTTTCACAGAACCAGGGGTGAGCATCGGTCCCGGACCGGACAGGACCGGACCGGACCGACCAAGACCGAGACCGAATTATTCCAAAAGCCGAGACCGAGACCGAATTAGTCCAAAAGCCAAGTCTAAGTACCGGACCGTATGTGGTCGGTCCGATCCGGTCTCGGTCGGTCCGGTCTAACAAGGCAAAATAGTCGGTTTGTGGTCTGGACCGGATCGAACCGACCAAGACCGAGACTGAATTAGCCTAAAAGCCGAGACCGAGGACCGGACTGAATGTGGTTGGTCCGGTCCGTTCAGGTGGTTTGCTCAGCCCTACACAGAACCATCATTTTCATCATTTGATGGGACCCCATTCTTGTTAGTATTCTCGTCATGACCACTAACAGCAGCACCAGGCAAATCATCACTTGACTTACAGGTTAAATATTCACATTGTCCTTCAGTCACATTATTCTCTAATATGACTCCTTCAAACGGCTTCCCGGTACCTCCCAAACACGAGTTTGAAACCACAACATGACCACGTCCTGCACGATCAGTACCAGCAGTTGCCACTCGAGTAATTCTTCCCAAAGCCACTTTGGAAAGCTAGTATCCATATCGTTATCAGTCCACATACTTATTCCATGATCAACCAACCGAGCCTCTTTTTCTTATGCTTGCCTCATCTCCCTCCCTAATCCAAAAACCCCCCTTTGCATGTTTAAACCATGCACATAGTATCAAACAACCAGCTAAAGCCAAACCAATCAAATACAACAAACCACGAATCAACAACAGTCCCTAACTTCAACAGACTTGGCAAAACCCTAATTAGGGTTTCGAACATAATTAGCACGGACGCACGAATTCAACTGCTAAACGAGAATAGATGATTTAATAAGACATTAATAAGCACAAACCCTATAATCGTTCAAATGTAAAAACCCTAGAAAAAAAATCAGGAACTCTAATCGTTAAGAAGAAAACGACACGTGCCTATGAATTAAGCAAACTTAATCATAAACAAGTAATGTTCAATTAAAACATAACGTCTGAGAATCGATTAGGATTGGCAATATCAATCGTGGTTATGTAGAGGTTTTTTAGTCGCCTTTTTACGCCAAGAGAGGGAAAGGAGTTTTATTTTTTTTATCACTAATTCATAGAGGTGTTCATCGGTTCGGTTTATTCGGTTTGGTTAGTTCAGTTAAATTGTTTTATGGGTAAAACCGAACCGAAATGAATTTAAATTGGGTTAAATCCGAACCGAAAACTAAACAGAATAACCAAAAACCGAACCGAATAACCGAACAGGGTAACCCGAATTACATAATTTTAATTATTTATTTATTTAAGAGTAAACTGCAAAATACATCCTTGTGGTTTGCAATTTCTGAGACCTTACATCCCTGTCAGAAACTATTGGCACCTTACATCCTTCGTTAGTCAAACGTTTACCAACATACATCCCTAAGGACGAACGATGCAATTTTTTTTTTTCGTTAACTGCTAACGGGAGTATAGAGGAGGGCTGTTTTGGTCTTTTTACTCATACGAGTGATGTATTTTGCAGTTTGCTCTTTTACATATAAGAGGGATGTATTTTGCAATTTACTTTTATACTTTACTTTTTCTTAATTATTATTATTATTATTATTATTATTATTATTATTATTATTATTATTTATTTTATTTTTATTTTTTTAATCAACTTTTTTATTAAAAGAAACTTAAAAGATTACAAAAAATTAGTGGGAAGCCGAGAAACCAACTGGGCCCCCACACCTCTAGCAAATTATTATTATTATTATTACTATTTACTCATATTTTATTTTCTTACGTTTTCATTCGTTTTCGTCCGTTTTTATACGTTTTCGTTCATTTTTTTCGTTTTGTCTGTTTTCGTCCATTTTTTCCGTTTTCGGTCGTTTTTGTACGTTTTTATCCGTTTTCATCAGTTTTTATATGCTTTCATCTGTTTTTTTTTTGTTTTCGTCCATTTTCTTCCTTTTTCGTCCATTTTCCTACGTTTTCTTACGTTTTTGTACGTTTTCGTCCGTTCTTTTCGTTTTCGGTCGTTTTCATACATTTACTTACGTTTTTATCCATTATCATGAGTTTTTGTACGTTTTTTCCCCGTTTTTCCAGTTATCTTATGTTTTTATTCGTTTTCATCGATTTTCATACATTTTTATACGTTGTCGTCTGTTTTTTTTTCGTTTTCATTTTTTTCTTATGTTTATATCCATTTTCATCAATTTTCATATCGTTTTCTTCCGTGTTGACCCTTTAAATATGTAGATCAAAGTGTTATGTTTATGTACTTAGTATTTGTTTAAGACAAAGTTTATGTATTATTATTTAATGTATGGATCAGATTCTTAAGTATGCATATGGGTCAAAGTGTTAACCCAAAAGACCCTTTTATGCAAAGACAGTTATTTTAGGCAGTTAAGTTTGTTGACAGTTATTTACCAAAAGACACAATGCTTGGTTAAACTGTCAAATAGGATCATGGTGTCATTTAGAAATGTATATATATGTTTTCTGCAGTGAGAAAACATATAACAATTCACCATCAATATTACAAGTTTGTTGCAAACACATTCTCAAGTCAAGTCATGTTGGCCCAAGACCTGGCCAAAAGTCCGTTCATAATAAAACGTATAAAAACAATGGAAAGAACGAACAAATACATATAAAAACTAATGAAAACGGATAAAAACGTAAAAAAACGTATAAAAATGGATGAAAACGGAAAAACATGGACGAAAACGTATAAAAATGTATGAAAACCGATGTAAACGGATAAAAACATAAGAAAACAGAAGGAAAAAAACAGACGAAAACGTACATAAACTGATGATAACGCATAAAACTGTAAGAAAATGTATGAAACCGGATGAAAACAAAAAAACAGACGAAAACCGTATAAAAACGTATGAAAACCGATGAAAACGGATAAAAACATAAGAAAACAGGAAAAAAAATGAGAAAATAACGTACAAAAACTGGCGATAGTGGATAAAAACGTAAGTTAACGTAAAAAAACGACCGAAAACGAAAAGAACGGACGAAAACGTACAAAAACAGATGAAAACGTATAAAAACGTAAGAAAAGGTAGGAAAACAAAAAAAACCATATGAAAGCATATAAAAACTGATGAAAACGGATAAAAACGTACAAAAACGACCGAAAACGGAAAAAAACGGACGAAACGAAAAAACGGACAAAAACATATAAAAAACGGACGAAAACGAATACGAATGAAAACGTAAGAAAATAAAATATGAGTGAATAATAATAATAATAATACTAGTAATAATAATAATAATAATAATAATAATAATAATAATAATAATAATAATAATAATAATAATAATAATAATAATACGGTCCGGAATTTCAGCTCGTAAGGAGGTGGACATTGGGCTTTATGGAGATAGGGACAGATCCTTACGACCGGCTGATATATTACTTTACTCTTGGGATAGTGGGCGTGATGTATGTGTTGATCTTACCGGGATCGCCGCCTGACGCAATCTGGGATGACTGATTTTATGCCAGGCGCATGCAGCATTATGATGCCGCACAACGAAACGTGTCAAGTACGAGGCCAAATGTGCGGATATTGGATATGGGTTTCTCCCCTTTTCTTTTTCTTCTTTTGGAGAACTTGAGAAGGATGCAGTAACCTTACTAAAGCGTATTTGACGATTCTCTATGACTCAATGTTCATATTTTTAATATGATTGGTTTTGCCATTGCTAGAGGTGTGGGGGCCCAGTTGGTTTCTCGGCTTCCCACCAATTTCTTGTAAATCCTATGAGTTTTTAATAAAGTGATGTTATAATAAAAAATAAATAAAATAAAATAATAATAATTATTAAAAAAAAGTAAAGTATAAAAGTAAACTGCAAAATACATCCCTCGTATGAGTAAAAAGACCAAAACAACCCTCCTCTATACTCCCTTAGCAGTTAAGGATTTTTTTTTTTTTTTTTTTTTTTTTTGTGTCGTTTGTCCTTAAGGATGTATGTTGGTAAACGTTTGACTAACAAAGGATGTAAGGTGCCAATAGTTTCTGACAGGGATGTAAGGTCTCAGAAATTGCAAACCACATGGATGTATTTTGCAGTTTACTCTTTATTTAATTATATAGATATTTTGCAGCAAAAAAAAAACCACACTTAAAAAATGTTATATTTATACTATGAAATGTGAAAGAGATTATATGAATTCGTTTTTCGGTTCAGTTTTCATTTTGCCAAAAGTGTAAATCGAAAATCGAATATTTAATTCGGTTCAGTTTGATTTTTGACAAATTCGATTCGATTATAAATTCGGTTTGATTACAAATTTGGATAGGTTCTTTTTGTTCGGTTCGGTTTCGTTTTTCGATTTTTGTGGGCCATGACTTACGGGCTTTGCATCATGGGTTTGTTTCGTCTTTTTTTGGGACGAAAATCATACTTTATGCAGTTTTCTCAATTGTTATTGTTTGGCTCGAGTTCAGCTCGGCTTGTTTTACACCGTATAGAGGTCTTATAAATTTCAACTATATGTCACGTCTATTGCTCCCGGTTGTTCAATCATTCGATAACCAGTGATCCTTTGATAAATGATTTCCGCATCATGGCCATTTGACCCCAACTATAAATCTTTAGGCACTAATTATCTATGTTAGGATAATCAGGTGGTGTAAATACAAGAGATTAAAAGAGCGGCAGTTAAATAGTTGGTGTAAATGGGCATGACATGTATGGGTAGCAACTAAAAGTCAGTATAACTAATTGTTAGCTAAAAATATAATTTAGACATTTGGCTCAATAAGATGTTAGCTCGAACTGATTTAACATTTTGCCCCTCGCCCGTTGGAACTAGTGAGGGAAGTTGTGAAGCAGCTTTTTGGAGGATCATTAGCTGGTTCAATATACTAAACTCACTTGGAGTGAGCTCCTTCCGGAATAGTCGTTCCAAAACACCCTCGTGGTGTCCGGGTTAGTTCTCCTTTGGGCGTTTATGTACTTGCCGCCAATTCTGATTTGAATGTCTGGACCCAAAGTCTCGCATTATTGAAGTATATTTGGGATCTCATGTATCGTTATAGGATCACTCGCTTACATCTAGGTGAACATAATGTTTGGACCTTTGACTTTTTATAGTGTGGGTCGCCGGATCCAAGGCTTTACTCATTTCTTATGAGGTTTCCCAAAGAAGAACTTATTCTTCAACCACCTGAAAAATCGTAAAAAAGTAGTTGGATCACAAGAGCATGAGAATTGAAGAACTGATACAATACGTTGTAAATTAAATTGATAATCCTAATTTACATGTAAGAAACCAAACGAAAAACTGAATCCAACCATTCCAACAGCAGTATCACAAAGTTTGAGATTTAAAAACAGGGCTAATAGAGTAATAGGGAAGGAATTGCACAAGGAAATAGAACTTGAGAAAACAATATCAAAATACAATATATATATATATATATATATATATATATATATATATATATATATAAATATATATATATATAGGAAATCTTAGCTACACCAGGTGTAGCCAACTTACCAGCTACTACACTATAAACCCCCTCGTACATAGTGAAAATAAGATAAAACCCCACACACGTTGACATTGCTATAAAAGTCATCATGTGTAGAATCAACTTTTATTTTTCACTATGTACCCGGGTGTTTATAGGCGTGTAGTTTAAGTTGGCTACACCTCAGTAGCCTAAGATTTCCCCATATATATATATATATATATATATATATATATTGAGCTAAATAGTAGATACTCACTGATACACACTACTACAAAAATGGTCTTTTAGACCTTCTTATTAAGACCCTCTATGTAAACCATGTGTCTAAAAAAGGATTTAACATGATTTAGGCCCATATAAATGAAAACAACGGTTTAAATGTGTAAAATTGTTTGGTTTGTTACAATCTAACCAACCTGCTTAAAAACATTATTTTTGGACCATGTTGAAACACGCCTGTGTTGCTTCGTGATTTAATTTTCCTCTTCAAACTTTTCGACCACCCCATCAAAACCCCTACCTATCAAAGCATCAATAAAGCATCACATAAAATTAAAGATCAAACTATTAATCTCAACCATTCATTTTTTATCAAATTAATTAAATTCACTTTCACCCTTATATTTAAAAATTAAATATCTCACAAACCGTTAATAGTTAGATAAAACTAATTATACCATCATGACAAATATAAAATTATCTTTCTATAAAGATCCAATATTGATACTTTCAATTTAACTTATTTTTTATCGCTATTTCATATATTATACTATAAATGAAAATTTTAAAATACTCTTTGTGTTAACACAACCCCTAAACCCTAAAACCCTAACCCCTAAACCTAAAAACCCAAACCCTAAAACCCTAAAAACCCTAAACCCTAAACCCTAAACCCTAAACCCTAAACCCTAAACCCCTAACCCTAAACCCTAAAAACCCTAAACCAAAAAACCTAAACCCTATCCGCTAAATTGTAAGAAACCTAAACCCTTAACCCCTAAAAAACTTAACCTAAAAAGCCAAAACCCCTAAACTCTAAATACCTAAACCCCTAACCAGAAACCCTAAACCCTAACCAGAAACCCTAAACCCACAAAAAAATTTCGGCTGAAAAGTAGAGGATGACATGATATCAAATTAAAGATAATTTTACGCCTGTCGCTATCAGACATTGGCCACGAATGACCAAATTGCTTTCATGTAGATATTTGGGCTTTTTAAAATGAAAATGAAAAGTTTATTTTATTTGTTAATAAAACGGAGTGGCCGAAATTCGCTTATTCTATCCTTAGTTGTTTTTGATCTTTATTGAACCAAACTCACCTATCAAATAACGCAGTCACACTTTTTTCTCTTCATCTAATCAGTTCCCGTCACCACCAGCGCCACTTCGCCTCACCACCGCCGTCAGATCCGTTACCAAACCCTAAATGACCTACCACCGCTGCCTTAACTAACCCCTAACCTGTGAGTGGTCTTGATTTCATAATTAAATTTATCTATGTTGCAAGTTTTATTTTGTGAGATTTTGTTATATTTTTTTCGATCAGGCACTGATGTTCATTATGTTGAATTGTTGATCTTTTTGTTTGATCTTAATTATTTAACTGTTTGATTTTTATTTTTATTTTTTTTAAATAAACATGTTGATGTTGATATGGGTTTCTATTTAGTATTTATGATTCATCTGATATGAATAATTTTAGATAGGGGTCTTGTTTATCAACCGTTAAAATAAATGTTGGTTTACGATTGCTTACATTAGTAATTGTTTTGCACTAGTAACCATTTTCATTAATTGTAATGGCATTTTATGCTTATTTGGATACCGGTATTCAAATGGTTGTGTTTATAAAGTGTTTCTATTAATGTTTAGGTTTATATTTTTTTTGTATAAACACTTCTCTATTACACCAGTTATGTTTATAACGAGTCTGGTTTTGGTTGTATTGAAAATGTTTATAATTACAAAAAGTATATTATTTCATTCATTGACTCACATTCTTACTTACTCAGATCAAATAAGTCGATACAGGCTGTAAAATCAAACTAAAAAAAACTTAAGTTAAAAGAGAAAAAAACAGGTGAGTTCATTCTTTTAAGACTGATTGCTACATTAATTTGTAATACTTGTTACTGGATGGGAAGATGTTGCTAGTTTTATTCGTAAATGTTCAGGCTCATAATGATTAATGATGTTTATCTTGAATAAGCGAGCTTGTAATACATTTGCAATGAAGATGGTTATTATTTATGCTCTGCAATTGTTAAATTATCTACACATATTTTGAGCCAGTGTGTTTATTGAACCCTAATCAACAAAAGGTTAAGTTTAAATGATTATTTATATCAATAATGAAATGGGAATGGTTACTCTGTTTATAAATGGTGTTATTATTTTTTCTATACCTATTCATATTGTCAATGTCAGACCAGAAATATTAACATTGTTTTGTTTGGTAATTCAGTGAGATCCGTAAGTACCAGAAGAGTACTGAGTTGTTGATCCGCAAATTGCCTTTCCAGAGGCTTGTTCGTGAAATTGCACAAGATTTCAAGGTAGTTGTTTACCTTGTGCAGTTTACATCAACTGTTCTTCTGATGTAATGCTTGTCTAACTTTTTTTGTTCTGTTGCAGACTGATCTGAGGTTCCAGAGTCATGCTGTGTTGGCTCTCCAGGAGGCTGCTGAGGCTTACCTGGTTAGTCTGTTTGAGGACACCAACTTGTGTGCCATTCACGCCAAGAGGGTTACCATCATGCCCAAGGACATCCAGTTGGAAGGGTCAACGAAAACACTATACTTAGCAAACATGAACTATTCTGAGTATTTAATTTGTAGGTAAATGATTATCATTCCTTTGGAATTTTTTCAAGAGGGTGATTTTTTGAAAGCAAAAACTGAACACGATAATAAAATCCATTTTGTTTCGATGTGTTTAATTGTAGATCTGCTGGGTCACTCCTGGTCAAAGATACTCTAAAGCTGAATGAAAGACAAGTGACAGTTCCTAAGGGCAACGTGCAGCGGCCAAAAGATAGGGAGGATAACATAGATAATGTATGAATTTTGACATTTCATGAACTAATACTGTAACGTTTTTATCATTTCAATATAAATACTTTCTGCTCACCTCCATTGAGGCCCGAGTTTTACCGCCGCCACCTGTAAGTTCACACTCTTTGACTCTTTAAGTAGTATTTAATTCGTGTAATATCATTTCTGCTGATATCCATTTTAACGTGCTCGTTGGGTCCATTTTCAGCTGCGCTATCATGAATCAGGGCGTACATCTGAGGTCAATCCACATGTGTGTTCATGTACTTTGAATTGGGTAATGTATTGCATCGCCTCAAGCAACAAGGCAGTCATTCTTAAAGTGCACAAGGACTACGTTCAGATCTGTTTGGAGGTATAAAATTCCCATCATTTTAATTGGCTTTTCCAAAATAGAACCTTAATTCGGGACAGCTCAAGTCTGGGATGCTGCGCTTTCAGTCTTGGTGGCAATAAAAAAGGTATACCTCTTGAATTCTTTTATAGCTATATAGACTGGCTTAACTGTGCAAACTTTAAACAGGAGTCCAAATTTTATTTTTGGTTTGCTAAAAATCCGTACTGTGTTATAACTTGCAGGACTAGCATACATGAAGAATATAAAGATTGTTGGCATTCGAGTTAGAATATTTAGGTTTGTTATATGATTGCGTTTGAAGATTTATGTACAAGGGATGTTTGAAGTTGCATATAGGGAATGTTTTACTTATTTAAAACTGTTTATAAGGGATATTTGAGATTGCTTATTGAAAGTACTTGTTAGTGATTGTTTTCGGTTTGCTTATAGAAATTGTAGCTTATAAAGGCTGTTTGGGATTGCTTGATTAAACTGCTTATCCAGGAAACGAGACTGTTCAAGATTGTCTATTGAAACTGTTGCTTTTTTATTAAGGGGTTATTGGAAATTGCTTATTGAAACTGCTTATAGCCTTATAAGTAGTTTCAATAAACAATCTCAAGCAACCCCTTAATAATAGCAGCAGCTTCAATATTCAATCACAAACAGTCTCATTCCTTATATAAGCAGTTCAATTAAGCAATCTCAAACAGCCAATAATTTTTTTTTGAAAAATTGTATAAAGACCGGTTATAATGGTATTAACCAGTCTCAATAACACCCTTTTAGACCGGTGCTTCAACCGGTCTATATTATTGTATCAACCGGTCTAAAATAACCTCTTTTAGACGGTGCATCAACTGGTCAAATGATAACAACCTTTTAGACCTCCCCTCATTTAGACCGGTTAGGAAACCGGTCTAAAAGCCTTGTATAACCGGTCTAAAAGGTCATTTTTGTAGTAGTGACATCTATAAATTATCATTTAGAGACTTGAACAGCAGATAGTTATAAACAATGACAGATGACAGCAAGCTTCGAAGTTAGATCCTTTTCTATCTTGTGTAATAGAGGGAGATGCACGCACCTACGAATTTTGATGAATCCAAGCCAAAGTAAGGTGCCAATGTTGTGCCCTGATGGGCATTGGGCATAGTATCACACACCGATCGAGTTTAGAGTATTCTTAGAGAATATGTTCATACCAAATCAAAAGTTGAACAAATTGAGATCAGACATTCTATTATATATACCCTGCCCTATTCAAGATCACACCGTCGTTACGAATGATGCCTTCTAGGCTTCTACATTGTCAGATTGTCTAGCCTCTGCTACAAATTTTTTTGAACATTAAGAATTTTATCCGCATTAAATAGGAAAAGGACAACTCATTAACATGCTTCATAATGCAGCAACTCTAAGCAGGAGTACCACATGAAACCTATACAGATTTAAGTAAAAAATAAAATAAAAATAATAAAAAATAAAATAAAAACTAGCCCCCAACCGATCTCTAGTCTCCACTGCATGCGTTTGTGTTTTCCTTACATATCTTGAAGCTTTGGCTTCCCATGTTACATGAGTGCATGAGCATCTTAGACTATACACTATACTACACATTCCTTCAAGGCCTAAAAGACTACATGTATCATGAAGCTTTTACTAATACAAGAGAAAGTTAATAAATTACAAAAAAGACCACTATTTAAGAGTATCCCGTGGAAAAGGCACTGTATGTGCCAAATTAGTGTATGCATTGCAATGGTCTATCATATCTTTCTTTTCAGCTACAAGGTTGCAAACAACCAGCAAAGATACATGCCTCCAAACCAATCTAAAAAGGAACCCGAACACAGCCACATGAGAGGGTTGAAGTTCAAACGACACCTATAAAGAGACTATACCTAAAAATAACACCAGACTAACCAAATAAGACCTGGAAAATACACGACTCCACAAACAAAATTCTTACAATGGTCTATCATATCTACACTCGCAAAGCCAATGTTAAAACTATACACAGATCCCAAATATAGGGGTCTTCAAGCATTGAGGTTCATAAATTTGCACCATATAGAGCAAATGAGTTTATTTAGTAAAGTGATTTAGCTCAAACAGTTCGAATTTGGCTAATGATGGGCTAATGGTTAAATGGTATCTAACTAATTCTACATACTAAGCCCCCAATATCTTGTTTAGTTATCTTTCTTTTTCTAAATATTAATTCTTCATACTGTCAAAACTCAAAAGTAAAAGTAGACAAGAACACTAAGCCTTCTGCCTTCTGCCTTCTGCAGCAAACATTTGTCTAAGGAATAAACTGGCTACATAAAGGTGAAGAAAGATATAAGAAAAGTGAAGTCGAAATACGAGACATGAAAAGCATTAGTAACTTAATTTAGTGAGTTCCATAATCTCTGTTCAATACATCCTGGCCTTAAAGTTTTTAACTTTCCATGTACTTGAATAGCGATGATTTTGGAAAAGGTCTAGGTGTATACCAAATGTACAATAGGAAAACAAATACATCCTAATGGTCCCTTTATTAGCAAATTATATCCCATTTTTACAAACCTCGGTACATGAAATAACGCCTATAACTTTAAACACCGGACATGGACTGAGCAGATAATGGACTTCTACTTACACATATAGAACAAAATTACCCTAAAAATGTTGAGCACGAACAATGGCATCGAGTTCAAGGTAATTAAGTACTAAAAACTTTTGATTATGTATCAATAAGTTTATACATTTTGTGCCTGTGTTTTCTTAGAAATGCTGTTATATGTGCCCAGAATGTCCTATTTCCAGACTGTTGATTTGATAAACCAATAATTCAGAAGAAGAAAATACTTCCACTAAAATCATGTCCAAAAGACAACGGGAAGAACAGTTTCGCAGAGTCTCGTGTATGCAACTTAATATAACAACCTTAACTTATATTCTTATAGAGTATTCCATAATATATTTACTAAGAGCAATCATTTCCATGCTATATATCAAATAATGATAGCAGTTAAAGAGCATTGATAGATGCATATTTAGAGCCATTAATGAGTGCAACAATAAATGTGAGAAGGCTTGATGCGCGATATTGGACAGGATGGTGACCATGAAATAACGTTAGATCATGTGGATCAAGAACATTGGTGAAGAGTGAAAAATGAAGTCATGGAAGTTGCTAGTTACTGCATAGCTTACCGCTTAATATGAAAATCATTACATTCGATTACAATGATTTGTTGATGAGCAAATAAGAACTTATGAATTTTAGATGTGTGTAATTGATGTTTCATCAATTGTATTGTATACACTGAAAGTTGACCGCTTAATGAACCTGAATCACGATCCACTTAGTTAACTGATAAAGTGCTGCACTTTCTATAATAACTTCTATAAACCAGAATCCATGGCTCGTAAAATATAAATTGAACCACATTATCGGTTATAACCTCCGAGTCTATTGTGAGGCTTATTGAATTCTTGGTGGGATTGAGACTTGTGGTTAATGATCTTGTGAGTACTACACACTAGCTATACAGATAGATATTATGCTTTCATTTCAAGAATTTTCAATATATAAGTTCAAAGTGAAAATAAGGATTGTGCTAGCAGATCACACAGAGGCTGGCTTATCATGAATAGGCTCTAGGCAGGCAACACGTACTAAGGTTGATAAAGGAATACCTCCTAATGGTCCCTTTATTAGCAAATTATATCCCATTTTTACAAACCTCAGCACATGAAATAACAACAAAAATTACCCTAAAAATGTTGAGCAGGAACAATGGCATCGGGTTCAAGGTAATTAAGTACTAAAAATCTTTGATTGTGAATCAATAAGTGTATACATTTTGTACCTGTCCTTTATTAGAAATGCCATATGTGCACAGAATGTCCTATTTCCTGTTAAAGATAATAAAGCTGACATTCTCATGTTATATATCAAATGCCATAGTAGCTCAATTTATGTTACTGCATCTTAATATAACTAGTTCAACTTATATTCTTAGGGAGTATTCTATTATATATATTTACTAAGAGCAATCATATCCACGCTATATATCAAATGCCGATAGTAGCTCAATAACATTGATAGCTGCATAATTAGGGCCATAAATGAGTGCAACAATAAATGAGAGAAAGCTTGATGCACGATATTGGACAGGATGGTGAGGGTCTTAATGACCATGAAAATGACGTTTGAACATGTGGATCAAGAACATTGGTGAAGAGTGAATATGAACTTATGATTTTCAGATGTGTGTAATATATTGAAGAGTGAATATTGAAGTCATAGACGTTACGAAGTATTAGTTACTGTATACCTTACTGCTTATGATGAAAATCGTTACATTCGATTACAATGATTTGTGATGAGCAAATATGAACTTATGATTTTTAGATGTGTGTAATATATTGATGATTCATCAATTGTATTCTATACACTGAAAGTTGACCGCTTAATGAACCTGATACACAATCCACTGAGTTAAATGATCAAAGTGCTGCACTTTTCTATAATAACTTCTATAAACCAGAATCCATGGTTCGTAAAGTATAAATTGGACCACATTATCAGCTATGAAGTCTGAGTCTATTATGAGGCTTATTGAATTCTTGGTGGGATTGAGACTTGTGGTTAATGAATGATAGTAAGACTTGTATAGCAACGATGATCTTGTGAGTACTACACACTATACAAAATATTATGCTTTCATTTCAAGAATTTTCAATACATAAGTTCAAAGTGACAATAAGGATTGGTGATGCTAGCCTATAATGCACGGAAACGCTTGGGGGTGCCGTTCCCGTACCGGAAACGTTTCGGAAACGGAAACGGTCGGAAACGTGATGGAAACGTATCGAGAAAATGGGAAACGTTTCATGTTGATTGGAAACGCATGGTGTTGAACGGGAAACGTTTATGGGCCTTATAATCGCGTTTCTGGACCTTTTTATAAAAAATAGTTGGAACTTTAGAGTAGAGATGTAACATGAGTTTTTTCTTGCTGTGGGAGATGTTTAGCAACGAGCTTAGTTTTGTGAATATGTTTCTGTTTATCCTTCGTGGTTGTGACTTGTGAATATCTGTGATTTTGCATTCAAGAAGGAACCAGGGTTGAGACAGACACCCATGGATTTTAGGATGGTGAAGGAAGATAAATAACATTACCCCTAGTATACTAGTATTTAATTTATTAATGTTTTGTCTTCTAGTTATTCTTTACTAGTATATATTTTGGTGTGTAGATGTAGCCACCTAGATGCTAGACTAAAATGAGTGATTTATGTGGCTTTTTATGTAGTTCCCAATTCTGGTTGGTAAATTATGGTTACTATTGTCATTGAGTTACCAACTTGTGGTATCAATGATGGTCACAAAAGATATTCACATGAGCAAAAACTGGCATGTACTGACATGTGATCTAACCATATTAAGTATTTATAACCTGATACATTTGTTCGGATTTTAACATGTTATGTAATTTTTTAATGATTATGAATAACATTTGTTCGAATTTTAAGAGTTTTTAAATTAATGATTATGAATAACATTTGTTCGGATTTTAACGTGTTATGTAATTTTTTTTGAAAGACAATTTTTCATATGCTAAAATATTATAAAACACATAGACGTTTCCTCGCCGTACCCGTTTCTTGAATTTTAGGATGTTACCGTTTCCCGGTACCTGTACCCGTCCCCGTCCCCGTTCCCGTTTCCGTCCCCGTGCTACTTAGATGCTAGCTGATCACACAGAGGCTGGCTTACATGAATAGACTTTAGGCAGGTAACACGTACTAAGGTTAATAAAGGATTTTTTCGACTAATTGTTCAGTGCTGGAAAAAAGTAAATGTGATTTCGGAAGAATTAAGTACTTTCAATCTCAAGTTATTTGACCTAAACCATGAGCTCCTAATATCAAGAAAAGAAGCAACAGTATGGAACAACAAAACAGTCGCAGGAACTGTAATGGGGAGGAGACACACATAAGCTGAATAAAGAGTCCAGTAACCAGAAAAATTGAACATGATAGTGAATCTATTGTTGGTATTCATGATGAATTTTGATGCAGTTATCAATTTTATACTTGGGTATTCTGCATGTATCGCCGTATTGATTAGGAGTTTTGTTGCCTTGGTCTAAAAAGTCAAACTAAATTGTTTTGAAATACATTATATATGTAATACTTAGTCTAAGTTGTAAAAAACCAAGAGCAGTCGTTCCATTTCTAAAGATCTACTTCAAATGCATCCTGATGCTTCTATCATTGCCTTTTAACACTGTTACTCCTACTTGCCTTCACGAAATCATTATTAAAAAACATTTGCATTCCCTGAAGAGGCTCTTGAATTCGAACTGTATATCGGTGATACACATTAAAACATAAGATTGTATACGACTCAAAAGATCGGAATTTTTTATGGTAAACACTTTATCAAATGCCAAATTGTCCAATTACTGTGAAATATAAACCTAGAATTAGTGCGGAAGGTACAATAATTATTAAAGATGGCATTGTTGCAAGTATTTGAGCAATGGAAAACTGTTAGCCCTTTGACCTCATAAAAGCATAATGAATAATGGTAACTCTAACCCCACCACTTCAAAAATTAGGAAAACAATAACTTACCTACTTTAGTCGCAATTTCCCACTAAAGTCTTGGTGACTGATACTTTGTCGACACAAGTTTGTTTTGAAAAGCAGCAATTTTCATTAAAAAGTCGACACAACTTTGTTATGAACAGCAGCAATTTTCATTAAAAAGTATCACTCTAGTAAGGATCTAGAGGATAGAAATTTCATGTAGATTTTGTGCAAGCCCTTATCGGATCATTGATCCAGTCGATCCAACATGGATTGATCGACTTGCGTATTCCTATGAAGGATCCATGAGTGAGATCCTGAAGACTTTTATTTCATCCCCTAATGTATCCCTATGTGAAGGTTTTAAGTCGAAACATACACCATTCCAAATGGACCAAGTTGATGTTTGAACTACAACATAGAAGCATGCCTTGATAGAAGTATCGAGATTAGTCGAGTGTGATCAGGTAAGAAGATTTCCATGTCCTTTGGGTAGTCTTGAATACCCCACCATGAAGAGACCAGAGACAATAACGATATAGCGATGATGCAATCAAGAAACAAGTTTTGTGATGTTTCTATATCCTCATCACAGATCGGGCATCGAACGGAGTCTAAGTCTTTACCGCGTACATCGAGATTGAATTTAGTGGGAAGACAATCGATAGCGAAACGCCAAGAATGGATGTTTATTTTAATGGAGAGGTTTTTGTTCCATCGAATTTCAACAACAAGCGATCCCATGGGTGGATCATCGATAAGTTTTCTCAGTAGGTGTACATGGTAAGTTTTGGTGTAATTTAAGGTGCAATCCATCGGTCTGGAAGAACAGACGGTAAGTTTTGATGACACAACTATTGGGAGACATGCTCAGCCAAAAGTACAGTACACAATTAACCATATATTCAAGCTTATATATTGCAAACTCCTAAAATCATTTATGGTATACTGTTAATTGCTCCTAAGTTGGAGGGAAACTAGGTAGGTGTCCTGACATGCGTTAACTCAATGAATAAAAGGGAAATTGGTTAACATTATTCATGTTAATTTAAAGAGAAAATTCTCAAAAGGGACAAAAGCTTGGTTTGTGGTCACCATTTGGTACAAAAAATACATCTCATCCCAAAATGGTCATGTGTGAATGTGCGAATGTGCGATTCACTAATTTGTTGACACGTGCCCAGACAAGAAGTACAATCCCAATCATTTGCAAGTACAATCACTATCAAATCTTGTTTGACTTTTATAAACAAATGTACGAATGACGGATGTGCGAATGTGCGAATAAAATCTACTTTATTGGGAAGGAACAACTTTTCAGGAATAAAATCTTTTTAAAATCTACTTTACCGTTCGCACATTAGCCAGAATTCGCACAATCGTCGTTCGCACATCTGTTGGTTGGGGATTGTACTAATGGTCGGGGGTGTGGGCCAACAAATGATTCGAAATGTACTTCTTGCCTGGACACGTGTCAACAAATTAATGGAATAGCATATTTGCACATTCGCACATGACCATTTTGGGAAGAGGTGTATTTTTTGTACCATATAGTGACCACAACCCAAGTTTTTGTCCCCTTTTGAGAATAGGGCCTCCATAATTATGAACTCTTAGTACCTTGCACCAGTTAGTACTTTTAGCTAGACAGCAAATAACCACTGATATAGTGATATGTAATTGAAAGATCATTGTACTGACCACATAGATTCATAGATTATAGACAAACAACTTATTAGTCATCTTAGAATGCAAATTAAGTTTGATCACTGCATTGTATTACATCAAACGCTATACATGAACATATTACTGATCAAAGTAGGAAGCAAAACAATTTTGGTCACCGCATCAAATTACAACGAACAGAAAGAATACTATAGCAAACATAAATGATCTTAAGTAACTATTCTATGAAATTCTACCATATCAAATTGCATATATATAAGGTTTGGCTTTTCACAGTAAAAGCAATTCAACTTGACATTGCTAACCAAAATTGCATATCTCACGCAATGTAAGTATGTAAAGAAATTGACCAACCAAAGGGCATAAAGCAATTAGATAGCGGACTAACCAGTAATTAAGATTTCTCCAGAAGAAGCTCTACTTGCTCCCAAAGCTCAAGGAGCAAACTAGCAATGACCTTCAGATTTTATGTAGGCTTAAACCCTAAATCCCTATAAAACCAATAGAAGTATCAGAAAGAAGTCGTTGCCGAGTTTAAAAAGTTCAAAAGCCCCAAATAAACTAATCAAGGCATGCAACACACATATACCCCGTATATACCAAGTACTAACCTGCATAAAAATTCCTTTTTAAGTTGGTGCCTCTTGATATATACAAGCCCAACCACTTTAGAAGATTTTGTTGCATGCATCTTGGTCATTTGCCCACAAAGCTGCAAATGCAAACCATCCTCAATCTTGGATGTCCATCTGTTTTCCATCTTATTAATCAGAATATACTGAAGAGATTAATGAGTACCAAAGATATAACTATGATTTGTACATCCATGTTTAATCAGAATATACTAAGTGTTTATACCTGCAAAAGAGCTGCTACTTTAACATAAGCCCTAGATGTAATGGTTACAATGCTTAAATTAGATCATTCTTTGAAGAAAAATGAAAAACATTTTTTTTACTTGTCTTTCTGGAAAGCTAAAATTAAGCAGACCCTTATTGATTTTTAGATATATTAATAATCCAGTTTAGTCAAAAATTATAAACAAGGCAGTTAAATTAAATAAAACATTGGGAGAATTGGGGAAATTTTATTAAAAGTTTGTAATTTTTTTTTGTCTTATAGGAAGATAAATAAAGGGTAAAATTGCAGTTGAGATGAAGAAATAATGAGAAGTTAGTGTAGCTAGTACCTTGTTAATGATTTCAAGAAAAAAACCTATGATCTTTTTATTCCAAATCAAGAACAAGTACATGATTTCAAACTCCAAAGTCTAACTTGAATATTATACGTAATACTCCATAGTTACCTATGGATAAAAGGAAAACATATTAAATAAAACATAAATCAATCATCATAAATAGTACGGAGTACAAAATTAACAAAAGGTACAAAAAAAATATTATTCCTGTACCTGTTGCATCCAAGATCATCTTCTTCATTTTGAATCTGATTTAACCTAACCAAAAAAAAAGAGAGAGATATGCATACAATATATGATAAATTAATAAGAAACCAAATAGTGGATAGTTGATTAGTCATCAAAACTTGCAGCTTTTATGTCATGTGTATCCATTAAATATGTGTCCAGGTGTCCTTCTCTTTTTCTGCAGCTTCTTTCTTATCCAATCCAATAAGAGTATATATAAAACACATAAAATAGTATGAAACACAACCAAAAAAATATGTTACAACATGAAGATGGTGAGAGTAGTTGACAGCAAGAGAAGTGAGCACATGCATCAAATTTATAGTCTTTCTACACATATTGCTTGCATATGCTCACTCTCTTCTGTCAACTTCTTTTTTTCTTCATGAACAGCCTCCTCTACATCCTGTGATTGAAAAAAGACCCAAGATTAGATAAAAAAAAATAATCACACATTTATTCAAAAGAAACACAAGAAATATACCCATTATGAAAAATGAATATAAAGTGCTTTGCTATTATAAGAAGTAACATAGCCTTAATAAAAGATTGCAACTTAACCTTAAAGAACCAAAACAAATCCAAAAAGAAGCATGCCCACTAAAAAAAATAAACATACCCATTAAAAAAGATTGCAACTTGAGGTTTCTTGTCACCATTAATATATTCATTCATTCATCATTTTCCATAACTCAGATGTACGCAGCCTAACTGATAAAAGGTATACTTGGCGAAAGTGAAAGGGATAATGTAAGGTGAAGAAGGGAGAGACAAGAACAATAAAACACACAACATGTGATGTTTACATATTTATAATGTTAACAAGATTAATAAGAGTATAAAATAGTTGTAATGAAAGTGATTGGAAAAACAAGAAATTGTTGTCGAAATAAGATTGGTGGGAGTATATGTTTAATGAAAATGAAAATGAAAATGAAAATGAAAATGAAGGTGAGACCGGAGGTGTGGGGATCACTGGGGGCCCCGAGGCTATGCTGTCGCCGGGAACTTGGACTTTTAATACTTTGCAATTTGCATCATTTGAGGAGGAACACAATTTTTGTTTATTGGTTCGTACTAGCCATCCATTAAAAAACATGTGACGTAGCGTACTTAAAGTTTTAATAGTGTGATTAGATGAAATGTAACTATGTAAGGTCAAGTGGGATGTCTCTCGAGCCATTATATGCTATGTGGTCCAATATTATTTATGGGATTGTCTAACCAATGTCTTAAAGGCATTGGTTAAGGAGGGTATGGACCCACAAAAAAGGACTAAAAAAACGTTTTTTAACTCAGGGACTCACACACAAAGTACATTTTTCAAATTGAAAAACGTTTTTTTAGTCCTTTTTTGTGGGTCCATACCCTCCTTAACCAATGCCCTTAGGGCATTGGTTAGACAATCCCATTATTTATTTCCCCTTATTATTTATTGATATACTCTATACACATCCTCCTTATGATGTGACAATATAGGTTCTTGATCAAAATGTACAAATTGCGATACACACCGTACAAGCTTCCGATGCATACAATTATTGGGCACCCTCCTGATGGGAGGGTGTGGATAACTCACCCCTTATTGAAAAGGTTGTCGTATAAAGATTGTTCACTATTTATTTAAGTTTATTATATTAACTTTAATCAAAATTTTAGACTAAAATACACTGTTGGTCCCTAATCTTGTCCTGAAACATCACGTTGAACCAAAACTTAACATTTTCATCGCCGGAAGTCGTTTTTTCAAGTTTTATAGGCTAAACTGGTCATTTGACCACTTTTCCGTTAGTCAACGACGTTAGTAGCCGTTTGCTTTGTCTTTAGTCCAAGGGCACAAATGTCTTTTCCTTATTTCAATTAAAAATGTCTGTATTATTGCCACATGTAATCTAACCCTCTTCCCGCCCCATAAACACATAGACTGTATTATTTTTCGTCCCGGAACTTTCGTTACAAGAATTATCACAATTCACAAACGCTAATTGCATGACACAAAACCCGTTTTTATTAATCAAAAAACTAAAACATGGATTTTACTCTATGAAAAGTAAGAAGACATCCAGGTTATCCAGTTGATGATACCGTTCTATACAACTCTGCTAAGAAGAAATATGGTACTGTTTTTATTTTGATTATAAACATTGGAATTTCTAATTGGGGTATTTATTTTTTGGCAATTAACTTTTGAGAATGTCCTAAACATATATTGACATGTTTTCAAGTGGTAGATCTAATATGTTTAGCATGAGGGTTCATCACAACGGTTTTTTTAAATACTGCCTTGGTAGAATATACGTTGGAGGTACGAAAAATTTAGTTGATTTGGTTGATGTTGATAGTGTGTCAGTTGAAAAGTTGGATGTTCTTATGTATGAATTAGGTTACGAGCTTGGTTTAAAAAATTACTATTACTTTGTTAAGCCTGGTAGTAATTTAGATGATGGTTTGTATAGCTTAAGTGAGAGTGCAAATTTAGAAATATTGAAAGATCTTGTTGATAACCATAAGATGATAGAAGTTTATGTTGAAAAATGGTAAGACAACATTGGATGTTGATGAAATGTCACCAAAGTCAATTAGGACAGTTATTGCTGATGTGGATGCCACAAAAAAAAGGCAGCTCTTGCTATTGTTCCATATTACTCAAACAACTTGTTCTTAGAAAACATTGTTAATAAATTTGTGGTAGAGGATTTATGTCAGGTTACACATCAACCTTTGGAAGTCAATACTTTGGTACAATCTAGTCAGATGCCAGAAACAAAACCCTTGTTTTCATCTGTAGAGGTCTGTCAAACTGAAGATGTTGCAGGTGATGTCAATCAGCAAATAGATAAACATGTTGAGCATATCCAAATAGATAGTCTTGAAGAGGTATGTCAAAATGATCAAGAGTTAGGTTATCAAGAGGAGGAAATATGTAATCCTGTTGAGCATATCCAAAAAGGTAAATCTGTACAGGTATGTGAAATTGATGAAGCTTTAAGTGATGACAATGTGAGTGAAACAGATAATTATGTGAGTGATGATGATGATACTGAGAACAATCGAGATGCAAACACAGTTATTGATGAGGCAAATACTTTTGAAGAGCCTGATGTTGATGTTAATCTGTTCAAAGTGACTGAGACTACAGAGTTACCATATATAGGTAGCTCCAGCTAGATACCAGATAATTTAAAAAAAAAGTGAGTTAGATCTGTTAGATGATAATGAGTTTGCAAGTGGTTCTGAGAATGAGAATGAGTATGTTATTAGGAAGAAAAAAAATGAGGGCATACAAGAAACAAAAGTTAAGTGAGGCAGCACAAGTAGAGGACGAAGTATACTTTTTCTGTGATCAAATTTTTGTAACTTCAAAAGAAGTGAAAGATAAGATCAACCTGCTTTCAATACAGACTAGGAGGAAATTGCAACTCATTAAGAATGACAAACAGAGAATTAGGGTTAGGTGTGTTGGAACAATACCTATTTGTAGTACAAGTGAAGGTGTTGGGCTGGGAACAGCCGCAAAGAGGAAAACTGGTCCGATAACTAGAGGCCTTGGAAGGGATGTATATTTGCGATCACTCAAGGAGCAAGCAAAAGATTGTCCATGGTTGTTGTATGTAGCCAAAAATACAGCTAAAGATTTATGGAGTGTTCGAACTTTTAAGGATGAACACAAATGTTTGCAATCAAGAGAGATTAAATCTTGTGACTACAAGTTTCTTTCAAAGCAAATAGTTGACCAAGTTCAAGTCAATCCAGATATTTCAATCAGGGCTGTTCAAGATCAGCTCACTAAACAGTTTGAAGTTCAAGTGTCTATGCAAAAGGCATTAAGGGCAAAAAAACAAGGCATAAAATGAGATTAGGGGTGATCATAAGCAGCAATACACCCTTTTAAGAGACTATGTTGAAGAGTTGCAGAAAACAAACCCAAATAAAACAGTTAGGATAAGTGTACAAACTGCAACAGATCCAACAAGTCCAACCATAGTTTTCAAGAGAATGTATGTATGCTTAGGTGCTTTGAAGGAATGATATAAAGCTTGTCAAAGAGAGTTGTTGGGGTTAGATTGTGCTTTTATTAGGGGTCCTTTTCCTGGTCAGCTTCTTACAGCAGTCGGTATAGATAGCAACAATGGAATATACCCTTTAGCCTATGTTGTTGCAGAAGCTGAAAGCAAAGACTCTTGGATTTGGTTTATTGAATGTCTAGGAGATAATATTGACTTGCAACCAAACTCAAACTACACTTTTATCAGCGACAGGCAAAAGGTGATGTTACCTTTTAGTTGATTATATTCACTTGTATTTTCGATAAATGCTACTTTTATTAGTAATGAATTGATGTTCCTTTGTTTAGGGTATCATTCCAGCATTAGCAGTAGTATTCCCTAGTGGTGAACACATATATTGTTTAAGGCACATCCATGATAATATGAAATTGCAATGGAATGCTAAAGCATACAAGGAACATTTGTGGAGATGTGCAGTAGCAACAATCGTCCAACAATTTGAGGCAGCCATGCTGGCATTCAAGAGTTTTAGCGAACCTGCCCATGCTTGGTTAAGTAAGATACCACCAACACATTGGTCAAGGTCGCATTTTTCAGGTACTAACCATATCTATGTCTAAGTGTACATGTTATGTTCTACGACATTGTTCAACACTGTTGTTTGTATAACTCAAACATGTTATATAAATGTGTACGGGGGGATCATTCTGATGTGTTACTTAATAACATGTGTGAGGTGTTCAATGGGAAACTAGTGGGAGGTAGGCACCAACCCATCATTACTGCTTTGGAATACATTAGAGAATATTGTATGAAAAGAATAGTGAGTGTTGTGAATGTAATTGACAAGTGTGTCGGACCATTAACACCAAAGACAATACTCATGTTAGACTTGATAAAGAAAGAGGCTTATAAGTACACCGTTTTACGGGTTGAAGGAGATAAGTATCAGGTCAGTGGGTGGAGAGATAAGTGTTTTGTGAATGTTGAAGCTAGGGCTTGTACATGTAGAAGATGGGAGCTTACCGGTATGTCATGTAAACATGATGTTGCTACCCATCGGTATATGAGCTTCAATGGAATGCAAGTAGGATCTGTTGAATCATGGGTTCATCCATGTTACTTGCTTAAGACTTGGGAAGAAACTTACAAACACCGCATCCAGCCAATAAATGGTTATAACATGACATCTTCATCACCTTAGTTATATTGCATATTAGTTGTGTCACATTAAGCCAAGTATTGGTAAACTATCATCTTTTATGCACTTTAATAGGCAAAAGTAGGAGTTCCCATCTTTCTAACATGAGAATGACTACTAGAGAACCTATTGCACTAGAAACTCAATTTGACCTAACGGTTGAATTGCTTCCTAGAGAGAAGTTGGGTATGTGGAATCACCCGTAAAAATGGTAGTGTTTAGACTTAATTGAGCACCGCTAGTAATAGTCTCATATTCATTCTCCAACTTGAAAAATCTGTTTTCCTATACTTGCCTAAAGTAAGTGTTAAAACATTGATCGTTTGCCTCGCCTTAGGAATACTAATCAAACAAGTAGTATATATGACTTTTCTTTTAAAACCACTTGCATTGCACTTACATGTGTTGATTACATGTTCTTGTTTGATACGATAAGTTGATTTGACATTATCTTAGTGTTTGATAACTAGTCAAATGTGTAAACCTTAGTACGGTTTTATCTTTATAATGCTTGTATTCTTGTTTCATGCTACTAAACGTTTAAACCTAAACTTTATTTGCATGATACTTACTTTTGAATTATTTTTAGCATGATTAAAATGTTACTTATGAACTCATAATATGCCATTTTGATACGTGATAATTTTGATATGATATATTTGTGTTTGAAAGCTATTAGTTGGCATTCATTATAGGGTCATTTGCATATATATCCTTCCAAAGATGTAAAATTGCATATATATCCTTGGCATGCATAAAAATCATTATACCATGTGCATAAAAAACGTGTACCAAAGATATATATGCAATTATTCACCTTTGGAGGGATATATATGCAATTCCCCCTTCATTATATCTATGTGTAGTAAGATCCAAATGATACATGCTCCAAATTGTTATGTCTTAAACATGGCTTGCATGAATCTTTCATCTTGTTTCTTTTGCTTCTTTTCACACTATTTGTTTGCTACATGTGCACATATAATCTGTCAAAGTGCTTTTGGTATGACAAACTTTTAGAAGCCTTTTTATCTAACAAATTAATCACATAGATTATTGTATATCCAAGTATGCTTAAGTGTCTAAGTCTAACGACAAAACAATCTCATAATGAAATGTCTTGAATAAAGTCGTATTCTTGCATAATATGATTGTTTTGATGCTATCTTGTGTGGTGATTTCTTGTCTACTAAGTGCAATGTGTTGTTTTTGCTTATATAATATGTTATCATTTGATTTCTATCATGTTAACATCTTTTGTCACTAACAAATTTGTTTTGTAGGTTGATAACAAATTATTTGTTATCTCACTTGGTTCTAACTTTTATATGCTCATTTTGTATAATCCCCTTAATTGCTACGTAGATTAGTACTATACTTTATGGGATCCATACACTTGCATATAGTTTAAAAGCATATAGAATTAAATTCTAGAGGGTTGGATTTGCATTTTTGTCTTTCAACCGACCTCTTTCCAAATCTCATTTTTGCTTCCGCTTTCCAAAAATCACCTCCATCATTATTTAGTTATAACAATACTCTAATCCTCTTCACTTCCTATTAGGAAACCACATGCCGCATCATACGATCATCTCGTATTAATCGAGAAGAGGTACGTGACATTAAGGATGAAGTTCATTGTATGCTAACCATCATCCAGAAAAACATCACTAAGCTCATCTCTTTCGTTAATGTGACAACCCGTACTTTCAGGTCATTTCTCGAAACGATTTATGCTTCACTATTTCAACATTTATCGTAAACTTGGTTTACGTGTTCCAAATTCGAGTAACCTTTATGGTTTAGCGGCGAATTCATGATCATATCATCACGTACATTTCATATGGACTAAGTTTAGTCTACATTTCATTGACATCATTTGCATCATGATAATTCATTCATGACATTTCATTTCACATTTAACGCGTAATTTTTATATTAAGTAAACGTTATCGCGTGAGTTATTATTTTAACATTTAACCCGTTACTTTCAAAAATGATCCCGATGTATTTTTTTTAAACTTACATTTAGTTCATAAAAACTATATTTTTAGTTTTCCTAGTGTTTTAAATTTATTTAGTACAAAAATCGTTAAATTTATATTATTACGACGTTTTTCTTAAAAATTATACGATGATTAATTTATCACTCAAATTTCACAAGGAATATATTTTTACAATTTTTATTATCTCAATACATTCTATTTTGATCTATTAAAAACTTACTTGTACCAAAAAGTTACCATTTACCCTTAATTATACATTTTTCCTACACATTACTTACACTTTTCTTGAAATTGTTACAAGTAAATATTATACGCAAGTTATTAAAAAGAAAAAAAATATATATATTTGAGGGACACAAACACCCCAAAAATCCGGCCCTATGGATTGTCAATAAATGAGTGTTGAAAAATTTATTTGATTGTATAAGATCACACTCCAAGTTCTTTTATTCATTCTTACCTCTCAAATAATTCACCTAGTTAAAAGTATTTCTCTTCTTGTTTCTTTGGCTTCAAAACCGGTCACCACACATCAAGAGCAAGGGATCAAAGTTTTGCAAAATCAAGTGTGTTTACAACCTAGATTATATCCTTTATATGGTTTTGAAATAAAAACCAAGGATATTTAAGTTTAATCCTTGTTACTTTCACCTCATCACTATCACTTGTAAGCATGTTTTTATCATCCTCATGTTTCCTTTTCATTTTCATATGTTTCTTTTCATTTTTGGAGCTTATATGCAAGTTATGTGATTTATACCATTTATTTCATGATTTTTGAGTTATATATAATTATTGGTCATCCTATAATTACTCCCATGGTATTCTTTGGTCTTGATGGTGATTAGGAACCCATGACACCCTAAGAAGGTGTATGGTAGGATTAGATTAGTTGTGGAGTTGATTTGAAGGGATTAGAATAGGTTTTGTCCGAGAAAAACTATTTTCGATAACTATATTTTACGTTCTGTCCTTAATTCGATTTTCTGGAAAAACCTACTGTTGTTACGAGATTTTGGCCTTAATATTTAGAAAATATACTTTAAAACGAATCCGTGGCCGCTTGAACGGAGTAAAACGGACTTATAACGAAGAAGTTATGGATTTTTAAAGTTTGACGACGAAACGTATAATTTTCAGAAAAATCAGCTTGCTGTTTTTAGTATTTTCGGTCAAAACGAGCCTTAAGCTTCACAAATTATTTCGACTTCTCAAAAATATATTAGTTTACTTCGATACGAAGCTAAGGACGTATTAAACGTAGAAAACGGATTTAAAACGACAAAGATATGGCCATTTTCATAAAGTTGCCGTAAATATTATTTTCGGAAAAACTATATTATTTTTACGTTACAAGTATTTCATTAGCTGTGAGGGCTATGTTTGGGCTTTTTTTAACAAGGTTGTGTAACTTTTTAGAACGATATGTCTTCTAGTAAAATCAAGTTCACCAGCCATATTTTTCAAAACAAAAAGCCGTTTGTCAAGCGGAGTTTTAGTAAATAAATTAAGGATGTTCAAACTTGGCGAAACTTATTTTCGCACACAATTCAACAAAATCACCAACTTTAGCCCTTGATATCTTTATGATCGAGACCTTTTGGACGAAAACTCCTGAACTGAAACTTTTAGATATCGATACAAACTTTCCAAAAACCGTCGAGTTCGTTCTCTAACAATCGACGTACACCGTTTTACGACTACTTTTCCGGAGCCATTTTTGTTAAATTCATGGAAATTCCGACGACATTGTTTTGCGACGAAAAATGGTAATTTCACCAAAATCATTATAAAACCATTATAGGATGACATTTTGACGTAAAAACATGTAAAGTCATTTTTGAAGGGTCAAGACGTCAAAAGAGTATTTTTTCGACGACGAGTAGTATTTTCAAAACCCGTAAATGGTATAAACAACATACGAAGTGCATGCATAGCATTACATTGCAATTCATGACATATCATATCATTGATAATAGGTCCCGGTTGACGCATTACATTATACCTCAGTGTACTCACTTTTGTCATCGCCTCAGTTTACCAAGTGAGTTTCGTAGCCCCTACTTTTAATTGTTTTCATAACTGTTTTGGGGGAGATACATGCTCAAACTATTTTCATTTACTTTCATAGTTACTTTAAACATTTAAAGATTACCGTGAGTTTCATGGCCCCTACTTTTACTTGCTTTCATAACTGTTTTGGGGGAGATACATGCTCAAACTGTTTTCATTTACTTTCACAAGTACTTTAACTTTTATAAGGATTACTGTGAGTTTTCATAGCCCCATTTTCAATTGTTTGAAACTATTTTGGGGGAGATACATGTTCGAATATTTTTCACAAGTACTTTATATTATTAAGGATAATTTCTATCATGATCACCATTGTTTTAAAACCGAATGTTGTACTATATTAATTGTTCTACGTCGAGTTAAGTGCTATTGATTATGTGCTATTGTTCTACGTCGAGTTAAGTGCTATTGATTATGTGCTATTGTTCTACGACGAGTTAAGTGCTATTGATTATGTGCTATTGTTCTACGACGAGTTAAGTGCTATTGATTATGTGCTATTGTTCTACGACGAGTTAAGTGCTATTGATTATGTGCTATTGTTCTACGTCGAGTTAGGTACTATATTGTGAATTCATTTGACATCGTGCACTTGAACATTAACTCTACATATTCTGGCAGTGGGTTGTGAACACACAGGTTGCAAGTTTTGTATGGGCGGGACTTGGAACTGAGTGGATTTACAATGCCTTTGCTACATAAACGATTTTGAAAGTCTTACATTTCAGCGATTTACAATGCCTTTGCTGCATAAACGATTTTGAAAGGCTTTACATTTCAACCCAAACTCTATGAACTCACTCAACCTTTGTGTTGACACTTTTAGCATGTTTTATCTCAGGTATCTAAGGCATTCACTTCATGGCATGCATTTGGACACATTATGGAGTCGTGGTGACGACGCGTCTTACTTGGGTTTTACGCACTTTAAAACATCGTTTGTATTGTAACAAACTTATTTCCGCACAAGTTGATTTACATTTGGGACCTACTTTGTAAACTCTGATTGTTTTATTAAATCAAACGATGTTCTTTTCAAACGACACTTTAGGTCGTTCAATATAACTGTGATTGTGATGCTATGACAGTCAATCCCCAGGAATTCCATTCCGCTGCAAAACAGGTAATTTGGGGGTGTGACAGATTGGCATCAGAGCTTCAGTTATAGAGAATTAGGTTGCATCATTGACCCTAGACTATAACTACATCATCATAGCATCTCATCATTTCATCATAAGTGCACGTTCACTTTACATGCGGTTTATACGTACATTTTTCGAGTTATTCACTTTCATTTCACATCGATTGTCACATGGATGCCTTTAAATTCCTATCCCATTATCTTTTCCTCATACTCTAACGTGGAGAATTCCTTGTCATTCCCTATCACAATTTTATATCACCGGTGATTCGTCACCAGATAACGTCAAATGCCGAGATGAATCTTTATATAGGGCGAAGTCACTCTCACTCCTTGTTTCACCACTAACATGTCGAGTTACACTTTATTCACACATTAAGTCTCTAAACCATCATACATTGAAGCACTCACAACACCTCATAACCCATCTTTTCGGAAACCGACGATCATTTTTGAAACATAACCTTAAACTTATCGTTTCTTATCACATTTCTTTGAAGCGCTTATTATTAACATCGGATTTTTGCTACGTCTCACATTTCCTCTTGTTTTTAAGAAGATATGGCACCAAGAAAGCTACACTGGAATGACTGCGAAATTCAAAAGTTGGTAAGGGATAGTGTAGCCGAGGCATTAAGGATTGAAAGGGAAACAGTGGCTGCTGCTGGCCGCGGCCGCTAGGCTTGCTTGCTATCTGCTGGAAATGCAGGAGGATCCGGAGTTAAGAGTTGTTCTTACAAGGATTTCAAGAGTGGAGATCCCACTAAGTTTCGAGGTACCGAGGGAGCTACAGCCATGGTTCGATGGTTTGAAAAATTGGAATCGGTGGTTTTGCTTTGTAACTGTCCGGATGACAGTAAGGTTAAGTTTGCTACGAGCACATTACTCGATGGAGCATTGTCTTGGTGGAATTCTTATGCTCAACCGATTGGAATGGAGAATGCTTTCAAGCTCACTTGGGAGCAATTTAAAGGTTTGGTGACTAAGAAGTTTTGTCCTCGAACGGAAGTGAAAAAGTTGGAGACGGAGTTCTATGAACTAAAAACTATTGGGTATGATATCGACACTTACATCCGGAGATTCCAAGAATTGGCCGTGTTATGCCCATCTATGGTTTCGGATAATGAGAAGCTACTAGAGGCTTTCATTGACGGACTTCCCGAGATTATTCAAGGCGATGTGACTTCTTCGACCAAACGATTGAGGAAGCTATTCGATTGACTCAAAAGCTCATGGCCCCGGTAGTGAAGAGAGGCAAGTACACCAACACCAACCAAAACAACAACAACCCCAACAACTACACCAATTACAACAATAACCAAAACAACAACAACAACGATAACCAAACCAACAACAACAAAAGAAAGTGGGAAAATGACCAGGAAGGTTATGATAACGACAACCAAAACCATAACACTAACCATCACCAACAACATAATAGAAGACAAGAAGTCGCCAGGGTCTATGTTGCTGCACCAACAAGGGGAAGAGCTTATGCAGGAAACTTACCGCGATGCCACCAATGCACGCTACATCATAATGGTCCATGTGGTATATGCTTTAGCTGTCACAAAGTAGGACACCTTGCTAAGGACTGTAAGGGCAAAGCCGTAGTCACATGCTTCGGATGTGGAGAGCAAGGACACTATCGGAATCAATGTCCTCAAAAACAAGGTCAACAAGTCGAAGGTGCTCATGAGAATGTATATATGATAGAAGGAACTCGTCAAGGTATCAACGACGCGGAAGACTGAAGAAGTTCGGAAACTAGCAGTCTTAGTTCTCCTATTGTATTACGTTGTACTAAGTTTATGTCTTTCATCGTATTCGAAACTTTATAACCTAAGATGTACTACTTTTGCTAAACTAACCGTTGTAAAATATTCTCATCTATCGTACTTTATTTCCTTTCGATTCGATATCATTTACGAGGATTTTAATTCTTTTTGCTTTAACTATCATTTTAACGGCACTTCTCCATGTCTTCTCTCCTCGATGTTCAGCACAATTTTAACATCAGTTGACTCAACACCAAACATCATAATGAGTCGATTAGTCCAAGCATTGCATAGTTACTCCTAAATTATACATAGCCTGATCACCTATGTCTAATTCAGGAAGAATCATGCAATGAAGGGAGTAGTAGTCTCATATGAGTAAGCAATTCCGTAATCGAGCCAAATTTTCAAAAGATTTTCTTCAAACCACTTGTTTCCAGTTTGATCCGCGTGGCAGTTCTTGTTTGATGAGTTGCAAAGATCGAGCTAGAAACAAGTTGTTACCTAAACCGATTTAGCCTAATCGTATGACAGTTCTTGTTTGATGAGTTGTGGGATTAAGCAAAAATCGGTTACCTAAAAGTCTTTTGGAAATTTTGCTCGAGAATGGGAAAGTTTGCCACATCAAACCCTAAACCCGATAGACCAACGAACTGAATTCGTGGATGAATTCCTTTTTGATGGGCGAATGTGACAACCCGTACTTTCGGTCATTTAAACGATTTATGCTTCACTATTTCAACATTTATCGCAAACTTGGTTTACGTGTTCCAAATTCGAGTAACCTTTATGGTTTAGCGGCGAATTCATGATCATAACATCACGTACATTTCATATGGACTAAGTTTAGTCTACATTTCATTGACATCATTTGCATCTCATTAATTCATTCATGACATTTCATTTCACATTAACCGCGTAATTTTTATATTAAGTAAACGTTATCACGTGAGTTATTATTTTAACATTTAACCCGTTACTTTCAAAAATGATCCCGATGTATTTTTTTTAAACTTACATTTAGTTCATAAAAACTATATTTTTAGTTTTCCTAGTGTTTTAAATTTATTTAGTACAAAAATCGTTAAATTTATATTATTACGACGTTTTTCTTAAAAATTATACGATGATTAATTTATCACTCAAATTTCACAAGGAATATATTTTTACAATTTTTATTATCTCAATACATTCTATTTTGATCTATTAAAAACTTACTTGTACCAAAAAGTTACCATTTACCCTTAATTATACATTTTTCCTACACATTACTTACACTTTTCTTGAAATTGTTACAAGTAAATATTATACACAAGTTATTAAAAAGAAAAAAAAAATATATATTTGAGGGACACAAACACCCCAAAAATCCGGCCCTATGGATTGTCAATAAATGAGTGTTGAAAAATTTATTTGATTGTATAAGATCACACTCCAAGTTCTTTTATTCATTCTTACCTCTCAAATAATTCACCTAGTTAAAAGTATTTCTCTTCTTGTTTCTTTGGCTTCAAAACCGGTCACCACACATCAAGAGCAAGGGATCAAAGTTTTGCAAAATCAAGTGTGTTTACAACCTAGATTATATCCTTTATATGGTTTTGAAATAAAAACCAAGGATATTTAAGTTTAATCCTTGTTACTTTCACCTCATCACTATCACTTGTAAGCATGTTTTTATCATCCTCATGTTTCCTTTTCATTTCCATATGTTTCTTTTCAATTTTGGAGCTTATATGCAAGTTATGTGATTTATACCATTTATTTCATGATTTTTGAGTTATATATAATTATTGGTCATCCTATAATTACTCCCATGGTATTCTTTGGTCTTGATGGTGATTAGGAACCCATGACACCCTAAGAAGGTGTATGGTAGGATTAGATTAGTTGTGGAGTTGATTTGAAGGGATTAGAATAGGTTTTGTCCGAGAAAAACTATTTTCGATAACTATATTTTACGTTCTGTCCTTAATTCGATTTTCTGGAAAAACCTACTGTTGGTACGAGATTTTGGCCTTAATATTTAGAAAATATACTTTAAAACGAATCCGTGGCCGCTTGAACGGAGTAAAACGGACTTATAACGAAGAAGTTATGGATTTTTAAAGTTTGACGACGAAACGTATAATTTTCAGAAAAATCAGCTTGCTGTTTTTAGTATTTTCGGGTCAAAAACGAGCCTTAAGCTTCACAAATTATTTCGACTTCTCAAAAATATATTAGTTTACTTCGATACGAAGCTAAGGACGTATTAAACGTAGAAAACGGATTTAAAACGACAAAGATATGGCCATTTTCATAAAGTTGCCGTAAATATTATTTTCGGAAAAACTATATTATTTTTACGTTACAAGTATTTCATTAGCTGTGAGGGCTATGTTTGCGGCTGTTTTTTTTAACAAGGTTGTGTAACTTTTTAGAACGATATGTCTTCTAGTAAAATCAAGTTCACCGGCCATATTTTTCAAAACAAAAAGCCGTTTGTCAAGCGGAGTTTTAGTAAATAAATTACGGATGTTCAAACTTGGCCGAAACTTATTTTCTGCACACAATTCAACAAAATCACCAACTTTAGCCTTTAATATCTTTATGATCGAGACCTTTTGGACGAAAACTCTGAACTGAAACTTTTAGATATCGATACAAACTTTCCAAAACCGTCGAGTTCGTTCTCTAACGATCGACGTACACCGTTTTACGACTACTTTTCCGAAGCCATTTTTGTTAAATTCATGGTAATTCCGACGACATTGTTTTGCGACGAAAAATGGTAATTTCACCAAAAATCATTATAAAACCATTATAGGATGACATTTTGACGTAAAACATGTAAAGTCATTTTTGAAGGGTCAAGACGTCAAAAGAGTATTTTTTCGACGACGAGTAGTATTTTCAAAACCCGTAAATGGTATAAACAACATACGAAGTGCATGCATAGCATTACATTGCAATTCATGACATATAATTTCATTGATAATAGGTCCCGGTTGACGCATTACATTATACCTCGGTGTACTCACTTTTGTCATCGCCTCAGTTTACCAAGTGAGTTTCGTAGCCCCTACTTTTAATTGTTTTCATAACTGTTTTGGGGGAGATACATGCTCAAACTATTTTCATTTACTTTCATAGTTACTTTAAACATTTAAAGATTACCGTGAGTTTCATGGCCCCTACTTTTACTTGCTTTCATAACTGTTTTGGGGGAGATACATGCTCAAACTGTTTTCATTTACTTTCACAAGTACTTTAACTTTTATAAGGATTACTGTGAGTTTTCATAGCCCCATTTTCAATTGTTTGAAACTATTTTGGGGGAGATACATGTTCGAATATTTTTCACAAGTACTTTATATTATTAAGGATAATTTCTATCATGATCACCATTGTTTTAAAACCGAATGTTGTACTATATTAATTGTTCTACGTCGAGTTAAGTGCTATTGATTATGTGCTATTGTTCTACGCCGAGTTAAGTGCTATTGATTATGTGCTATTGTTCTACTGACGAGTTAAGTGCTATTGATTATGTGCTATTGTTCTACGACGAGTTAAGTGCTATTGATTATGTGCTATTGTTCTACGACGAGTTAAGTGCTATTGATTATGTGCTATTGTTCTACGTCGAGTTAGGTACTATATTGTGAATTCATTTGACATCGTGCACTTGAACATTAACTCTACATATTCTGGCAGTGGGTTGTGAACACACAGGTTGCAAGTTTTGTATTGGCGGGACTTGGAACTGAGTGGATTTACAATGCCTTTGCTACATAAACGATTTTGAAAGTCTTACATTTCAGCGATTTACAATGCCTTTGCTGCATAAACGATTTTGAAAGGCTTTACATTTCAACCCAAACTCTATGAACTCACTCAACCTTTGTGTTGACACTTTTAGCATGTTTTATCTCAGGTATCTAAGGCATTCACTTCATGGCATGCATTTGGACACATTATGGAGTCGTGGTGACGACGCGTCTTACTTGGGTTTTACGCACTTTAAAACATCGTTTGTATTGTAACAAACTTATTTCCGCACAAGTTGATTTACATTTGGGACCTACTTTGTAAACTCTGATTGTTTTATTAAATCAAACGATGTTCTTTTCAAACGACACTTTAGGTCGTTCAATATAACTGTGATTGTGATGCTATGACAGTCAATCCCCAGGAATTCCATTCCGCTGCAAAACAGGTAATTTGGGGGTGTGACAGTTAACCCGAATAACCTCCTAAACACTTTGTTGTCATTCCTTATTTGATACATTACACATTATGTTGGATGTCCACCAATTAAGGGGGAGAGAAATCCATTCACATAATTGTCTTTTGTCAAAATTTGTGTCTATTAGACTCTAAAATACCAACACATAGGTAAACACCACTTAGCTAAAAACCGGTTCACGAAACCACAAGTTTAACCTTTTTAACTCTTTATCACAAGTTTGCACCAATACCTCATCAAGTGAAAAACGCATCATGTGTTTTTACAAAATGTCTTCATCTCCACATATAGGATTTTCCTTAAACTAGCACCTTACAACTTCACTATCCAGAACACCATCATAGGATCTTATCCTTTTCTCGCTTATCATGCATGTCCTTGTCAGTGCAAACAATATATTAATCAAAACAACCATTCCCAACACGTTGGTCTATCCAACTCTCACTCATATGATGTCATTCTCATCCTCATATAGGTACTCATTATTATTATTAGTATTTTCCATATTGTCTTCACTTTTTTCAATTTAGTAATCATCCATGTCCATCAAAACCATGCTAATACTACCTTTCCCATTGTCACCTAGAATAGGTCATTTTTTATAATTCGTGTCAATCAATGAACGAATTTATCTTCATGTTATCACTTTTATAATTTTTGGTATCTTCATTATAATATTCTTAGATAGAACGCATTATTGATTACTCTTGGGTCGAAGCATATGAGAACTTGCTCAAAACAATAGGTTGTTAGCATCAATAAATCATTCAAATCATAACCCTTATGCATCATTGAAATGCAATGTCCATTCACATTTTTTTTCTCTTAGCTTTGGTCACTTGACATGACGAAAGGATTGCATGAGTCCATATTTTTATATTTACTATACATACGAGTTTCTAACTCCTTAATAGCTTCCTACCTAATCACCACGACCTTCCATCACCACTTTCACTAATCATCACCACCATGGATTAGCGAAAACTTACTTTTGTAAATCTCGAGTTATCTACCATCACCACATGAATCCTACTAGTAAACCGACACCAACACTAGCACCACTAGTGGCAAACCCGATGGAAGACTTCATATCTTCTTTCTAGGAACTATTTTGTAGGCTTCTATCATATTATATTCTCACTTTTCTTATGATTGTAATTAGGAGACTACACTTCATGAGATATTTAATTATATCATTTATCACATATATACATCTTATTTTTCTTTGTGAAAAAGATAAAATATATTGCACTAATGTTTTTCATTGTAGGTTCAACATCATATACACTCGATTGTATATAACTTACTCATCTAAGGATGAAGTTTGCATCAATTATTTTTCTTATTTTAGGTGCTTCTTGACACCCTCGAACAAGGAGGAATATCCTTTAAGCACTCATATTGCATCGTCTATACACTTGGTTGTATATGACATATTTGTCTAAAGACAAAGCTTCTATTATACTAATATTTATTTTGAAGGTTCATCTTGACGCCCTAGAGCAAGGGGAGCTTCCGTCAAGAATTTATTGAATGCATCTTATACACACTTTGTTTTATATCACTTACTCGTCCAATGACGAATATAGTTTTGCACTAATATTTGTTTTGTTGGTTTTTAATCATACCCTGATGCCTCAAACAAGGGGGAGCAACCGTCAAGGGAGAGCATGCACGCATTTATCATCATTCTGACTTTTCAACAAGCATTTGTGCTTCGATAAAAAGTGGAGAAAATAGGCTAACATTGCTGTGCATTTTTTTATTTTTTTTTATATTTATCATAATTTTTGTTGCATAAAAACTAACCTTGATGTAGGTTAAGCCTCTTTATTTGATCCATGGATCCGCTACCAAACAAGGGACGGATTGAAGTGAACGATTTAACTTCACTAGAGATGATGCAAGCTCGCCTTTTTGGGGAGAAATATGTTGGGTTCAATAAATACCCAAATCCCTTAATCTAGGATTTGAATAGAAAATAGCCCAAGTGTTTAGTCCGTTAAACACTAATCAGGTCACTGAGTGCAAAGCCTCTCAGTGAGTCATCTTCGGGACACTCAGTACGAGGCATAGAAGAAGTCTCTCCACTCAGTAAGGCGGAACTTAAAGGGTGAAGACTGAGTCAAGAAGAAGATGATGGATTCAGTGAGTGATGACAATAACTCACTGAATCCCTAAGACTCTTCTCCAACTACTTACATGAAGACAAATCAAGAAGAAGACTGAAGGATAAATAGATCAAGAAAGAGCGGACAAGGCGGGAGAAGTTTGAATCAGATAAAGAAGTCCTTATCAACATAAGTCAACTTTCCCTGAATGGCTAGCTTACAAGCTCATTGTCATCACTGAAATATGGAAAGCGACCTTGTCCTTTACTTAGAATAGTCTTTTTAAACAGAGACAAAATACATCAGTATTTTGTCTTCTGTATGATGTCAGATTTGTCACTTAGGAAAGAGTTAAATCTCATACATGTATAAATAGCATAAGAGATGGAGTGAAAAGATTAAGCTTGTGAATTGTAAAAAAAAACACACACACACGCAAGCCATCTTTTCACTCCTCCAAATACAACTTAGTTCCTGAGATAGCTCAGTGAGCTCTAAGAGTTGTGCTCGACTTAGCCTGAGCTTAGAGAGGAGTCACCCAACTTTGTCATTTCAATCCCAAGTACTATTCCGCAAGTACTTGGATAACGTATTCTTTGTTGATTTATTTCTAATAAGAATATTATGTTGAAAATTACTTAGTGTGTTTTCTTATGTTAAATTCAGTTATAGTTCACTATTAACTTATTTTATGCATCTAAACTGTTTTTAAACGATAGTGAACGGGGAACAACAAGTGGTATCAGAGCAAGGCTAATTATAAAACTCGTTTTTAGGCCGCTCTAAAAGTTTTAAATTAGGATCCTAAATGGCTGAAATTGATGTACCCCAACTAGTCGATAAAAAGAGTGGAGCTTATTCAAATGTTCCCTAGACTTGAAGTTGGTAAATTCAACAAATGGAAAAAGCGAATGCTTTGCTATTTGATTAGGATGGAACCTTATTATATCAAGTGTATAAATGAAGGTCCATTTATCCCAAAGATTGCTGAAGGGTTGCCCAAACCTGAAGCTCAATGGACCCAGGATGAAAGAAGAGTGGTCAACCAGGACCAAAGACTCAAAAGTATCATAATATCTTGTCTTCTTGACGATATTATGGAGTCTGTTATAAGCTGTAGTACAGCTAAGCAAACATGGGATGACCTTGTTCATAGTCATGAAGGACCATCTGACACCAAGGAAAACAGGATAATGGACCTGAAACTTGAGTATAACACCTTCAGGGCTAAGGACTCAGAAACTCTCTCAAACTTACACCCGATACAAAACTCTTTTAAATGAACTTTCAAATGATGGTGTTAAGTTGTCCAAACATGAAATCAATGTTGGTTTTGTCAACAGTCTCCCCGAGAAGTGGTTGAATTTCTCTCAGTGACTTAGGAATGCTAATCATATCCAAAATCTTGAGCTTCCTGAAATTTATGGGAAATTTGTCTATGAGGAAAACCTCATCAACAGAAGATACCCTGACTTAAAGAAGTCTCGGGAAGTCAAGAAGTCCCTGACCACCACCTCATCACCAATTTCAACTGCTTTCTTATCTAACAATGTGGTTCAAGATTTCCAAGAAAACTCGGATGATGAGCCGACGAGAGATCAAGTGAGGAGTACCTAAATGACCTGAATGCTAAATTTCAGGAAAGGGCACTCCTTGCTAACTCTCGAAGGTTTATAAAAAGAAACAAAGGCTTTTCAACTGCTAAAGCAACTGAAGACACTGAATGCTATAAGTGTCATAAAAGAGGCCATTTTGCAAAAGTCTGTTTTTCAAAACAACTTCGAACCCTCTTACAAACCATCAGGATCTAATCAGTCTTCAGGCTTTAGCAAATTTCAACCAAAAATCTATCAGTCTCATCAAAATGTTCAAAACAAATCTGATCTTAACAAAACCATTGATTATGAAGCTAAGTATAAGAAAGCAAAAGCTAAGCTTGCATTGCTTGAGGCCAGTCCCTCCGAAACAACAAAAATGTTCAATCTATGCAGGGTAAAAACAAGGGTCTCGTTGTTTGAAACCTTCGACCGATGAAGAGCCGTCTCATCGATGATGAATTGGTGCATGTCAGTGCACTGATGGCCCTCTTATAAGAGGACAAGCTTGCTGTTGGAAAGAATCATGCCAGAAATGGAGAATGGGTCAACTTCACAATTAAGAAGGTAAACATTTTACTTTCTATGGATGATGACTCGATTGGCTGCCTTACATGAATTATCTGAATGTAGACCTTAAGTTCGTAGAAGAGCAAAGACTAAATCTTTTTCTAAGTACAACAAGTTAAGTTTTGAATTGAATAAGTGTAGGGATGAATTGCTTATTTTAAAACAAGCAAAGCTTGAGGCTGTCACTTTGCAAATTCAAAACACCGAACTAGTTAAAAGAAATCAGAATCTTCAAGATGAACTTAAAAAGGCAAATGCTATTCTTAATAGTTGGACTGCTAAGAATCCCAGGGTCTTTGATGCTGTGGGTGCCCCAGTAGCAAGAAGAGAGTCATAGGTGAAGATCATCTCCCTGACCCTCTCAACAAAGACCAGTCTCCTAAGCCATTTGTGTCTGGTGGCATGATTACAAATATGTTGGCTGACCCCAATTCCAGTGATTGGATTGAACGGGTGAATCCTGAGAGTAAGCTTCCAAATTACGATTCTGGAAGGATTCTTGAGCCGAGAGCCAAGCTCTTAAGAGCATGCTAGGACTTCCGAGATGACCAGTGGTAATGAACACATCTCCGAGTCTGAAGCGAATCAAACACCGCTTCCACCCCCGAAATCTCTTCAGTGCTGATCCAAGCTCTGAGCTTACTCCACTACAATTCAATCCTCATTCACCAAAAGAAAGGTCCGGACTTGGTAGAACCATCCTACAAAGACAAGCCAAACTAATCCAACAAGAGTCTACTCCTACTGAGACTTCGACATCCTCTGTCCCCATCGGTGACCAAATTGACGAACTTGTGAGAAAGCTTACTGAAAAAATGGAATCCATTGAAAAGATCCCTGAACCAATCAAGGAGACAAAGTCAGCTTCCTCCAGTTCCTCAAAGTCTAAGTCAACCTCCAAAACAAACAAAAGTGTGAGCTGTGTCATTACACCAGCCATACCACTGACAATTGTTATAGAATCCTTTTCTGCATGATCTGCAAAAGGATGATCACAGGACTGCAGATCATCTACAGTATGTCAGTCAAGCAAACTATACCAAAGTTGGTCATCAGTATGCTTCATCCTCCAAAGCCGCTCCAAAGAATAGAGCAAAACCTTTTCCTCTGTGCCCTCACTGTGGGTTTAATGATCATCATCAGGATGATTGTCTCATGAATACATGCTGTGATATATGCGGTAATCCAGCTCATGAGACATCCCAACATGACGGTGTCATTCATGCAAGGAGAAATTCCAAACAACCTAGAGTCACTGAGTCATCCTCAGCCTCTAAATGCAAAACCTGTGGTAGCACTGTGCACACAACCACTGACCATGAGTCGATTGAAAATTTCAGAGAGACCTTGAGACCCAAGACCACTAGTAAGTGGGTCACTAAGAGAAACTAATTCAGTTTACTACTTGTGCAGAGACATGACAGGGAGCCTATTTGGCATCTAGACAGTGGATGCTCAAGAAGCATGACTGGTGTGAAGGAATATCCGCACAAGTATGTAAAGGAACCAGGGCCCAAGGTAGTATTTGGTGATAACTCATCATGTCCCACAGAAGGTTATGGTTCAAGAACTGTAATGGAATAGTTTTCTCTAGAATAGCCTATGTCAATGGTCTCAAATACAATCTCATCCGTGTCAGTCAACTATGTGATGCTAAATACATTGTACAATTCAATGATAAACAAGGTACCATTTTCAATGCCAATAAGGAAGTTGTGTTGATAGCTCCTAAGAGAGATGATGTTTATGTGCTAGACATGTCAACACTCTCCCAAGATGGAACGTGTCTCTTTGCCAAAGCCACTGAAACTATCAATTGGCTGTGGCATAAAAGACTCTCACACTTAAACTTCAAAACCTCAACAACTTGGCAAAACAAAACAAGGTCCTTGGCTTACCATCACCGGTTTTTGCAAAAGACAAACCATGCTCTGCCTGTGAAAAGGGTAAACACCACAGAGCATCATTCAAAACCAAACAAAATTTCTCCATTAAAAGCTGTCTTCATCTCACGCACATGGATCTCTTCGGACCTGTCAGTCCCAGATCAATCCAGCATGAGAAGTATACACTTGTCATTGTTGATGAGTTCTCAAGATACACTTGGGTATACTTTCTTTCCCAAAAGAGTCAGGCGGTGATACAATAATGTCATTCATCGGAAGATTGAAAACCGAATGACATTACTGTTAAACAAATCGAATCCGACAATGGTACTGAGTTCAGAAATCAAGAGCTTGAGAGTTTCGTGATGAAAAGGAATTTCTCAAAATTTCTCATCTCCATATACCCCTGAACAAAATGGGGTTGCTGAAAGGAAAAACAGAACTCTCATTGAGGTTGCTAGAACCATGTTAAATGGCTTAGCCCTCTCAAAGCATTTCGACTCAAGCGGTCAAAACTGCTGTTACACTCAAAACAGGTCAATCATTGTCAAAAGACATAACAAAACCCCATATGAGATCTTCAAAGGTAGACTTCCCGACATCAGCTATTTTCATGTATTTGGATGTCCTGTGTTCATTCATAACCACAAGGATCATCTAGGCAAGTTTGATGCAAAAGTTGATGATGGATACTTTTTAGGCTACTCACTGATCTCCAAAGCCTTCAGGGTTTTAACACAAGGAGACAACAAGTTGAGGAAACCTTTCATGTCACCTTTGATGAAAGTTCTGAAAGCATCAGGTTCACTAACACCTCAGTGGAGAAAATAGGAATTGATGACTCATCAAGATATCCTACTGATGAGTTCACCACTGAATTCAATTCCTCATATCAAGCTGATGCTGACATCTCATATTATGTCTTACCTCACAACCTACCCCAACCAATAATCAGTGAATTCATTGATAATCTATCAGTCCCAGCATGGATAGGTAACACTGAACCAACTATTCAGGATCCCGTGATTCATGAAACCCAACCAGAACAGGACATCATAACAGATGCTCAAAATGAATCTGTTGATCCTGTAACCAATCTCACTCCTGAACTTCCAGTGACCTCATCAAACTCAGATCCTAGACCACAAAGTAAGTGGACAAGATCTCAGGATATTGAGCTCGTAAACATCATTGGTGAACCCACTGAGGGCATGATCACCGAAGCATGGTCGCTAATCTAACTCTTGCTTCAGCCAATGAATGTCTATATGCTGATTATCTATCAGAAATAGAACCCAAAAATGTCACTGAAACTCTAAAACACCCAAGCTGGGTTTAGGCTATGCAAGAAGAACTGCAACAGTTTGATAAAAACAAGGTCATGACTTTGATCAAATGTCCTCAGGATGTAGTAGTCATAGGAATGAAGTGGGTTTTCAGAAACAAAACTGATGAAAATGGCACTGTCATTAAAAACAAAGCCCGACTGGTAGCCAAAGGTTACAGTCAACAAGAAGGCATTGACTATGATGAGACATTTGCTCTGTTGCAAGAATGGAAGCCATCAGGATCTTCCTTGCATATGCAACATACATGAACTTCAGGGTCTACCAAATGGATGTTAAAAGTGCATTCTTAAATGTTGATCTCAAGGAAGATGTGTATGTTCAAGAACCTCCGGGCTTTGAGAGTAGTGAATTCCCTGACTATGTCTGCAAGCTTGATAAAGCCCTCTATGGACTTAAACAAGCTCCTAGGGCATGGTATGAAACTCTCTCAGCCTTCTTGATACAAAACATGTTTGTCGAGGAAAGATAGACAACACATTGTTTGTCTATAGAACCCAACAGGATGTGATACTAGTCCAAGTGTATGTTGATGATATCATCTTTGGCTCAACAAACTACAAACTTTGCAAACAGTTTGAAAAACTAATGACAAAGAAGTTTGAAATGAGCATGATGGGGAACTTACATACTTTCTTGGACTACAAATCAGGCAAACCGATAAAGGAATATCCATCAGTCAAGAGAAATACACCAGAAATCTCTTGAAGAAATATGAGATATTTGACTATGCCTCAGTGAAGACACCAATGGTCCCACCTAACAACCTTGGACCTGATCTCACCGGCAAATCAGTCAATCAAACTCATTTCAGAGGGATTGTTGGATCACTGATGTATCTAACCGCTACTAGACCAGACATACAATTTTCAGTCTGTTTAATAGCAAGATATCAATCCAATCCCAAAGAATCTCACCTCACTGCAGCCAAGAGAATACTCAGGTACCTGAAGGGAACCCCAAGCCTTGGACTCTATTATCCAAGATGCTCAAGGTTTGATCTCAAGGGTTACTCGATTTTGATTATGCGGCGCAACATGGACGAAAAAGTACCTCGTGGTCCTGTCAATTTCTTGGAGGAAAATTGGTCTGTTGGAGTGCAAAGAAGCAACAATCAGTGGCTATGTCCTCAGTTGAGGCTGAATATGTAGCTGCAGGATGTTGTGCCAATGTATTATGGATGAAAAGTCAACTCAGTGACTACGACATCCATTACAAAATGGTGCCCATCTTCTGTGATAACACTAGTGCAATTGCAATCTCCAACAAACCTGTCCTCCACCAAAGAACCAAACACATTGATATCCGATATCACTTCATCAGGGATCACATAATGAAAGGAGACATAGAACTTCATTTCATCCCTACTGAATATCAACTGGCCGATATCTTCACCAAACCCTTGGATGAACCCACCTTCAGGAGACTGAAAGCTGAATTGGGAATGCTTGACATTGAAAGTCAAGTATCTAAAAACCAATCTCAGTAAGTTCTCTGAAATGGTTCATCCTCCCTGGACACCCAAAATAAACCTCTCACTGTATGAGTAAGACTCATTCAGGGTCCTTGACACTTGACAAAGAGCATTCATTAAGTAACTAAATGATCCAACTATCAGTTATTTTAATGTCCTAGGTTGGTAACTATGCCAATTTAATAAAGGAATATATGTCTCTTTGTCTTACTGTCATCCCACTTGGCATTTAATGCCTCTCACAAAAATATCAAATTGATATTTTATCTCTGCAAAAGTACACTGTGCACTGCAACTGTTCCCTTGAAAAACGGGATTTTGCTGCGGGTAATGGAGTGGTAGCATTAAATGTGGAAATTCAAACGCCTTTCAAAAAACCAACTCATAATATTCCCATTTGTGCACAAAACACCCCTCTTATCACTCTATAAATACCCTCTTCAAACACAAACAAACACACACAAATATTTTCTGCAACAAAACTCTGTCAAAATCATTTAAAAAAAACATTTGTGTGCTTAAAACTCTTTAAACCTCTTTTGGAAAACCCTTCTTGTAAACCTTTACAAAAGTTTTTCATCACAAACTTGAAGAGATCTAAATACTTTGATTGTTCTAGTCAAAACATTTCTTAAATCCTAAAATCTTTGTTAATGGAAATGACTAGAACGCAATCTCTCCAGTTTGCTTCTCAGTGGATAGGGGATCTTACTAATGTTGAATTTAAAACAAACAATGTCATAGGAAATTTTGAATATCCTGAAAATGTCCCAACCTATAAAGACATTATAAAATTTTTATTCAACTGCCCACTCAAAACGGGCTTTGTAAAATGTCCTCAGATTGTACCCAAACTACCTCAGGGAGTTTTGGGCTACAACTAGAGCCTTTGACCCGACACCTTCTACTGATGAGAATAACCTTAGACCTCTCAGGGAGTATCTCATCAGGTTCAGTCTTAATGGGGGGAACAATACACCCTGGATTTTAAAACGTTTTGCACTACAACAGGGTTAGATTATAACAAAGGTGTTTATGTCGCCCATCCTGAACCCTCCACAGTGAAGGATGGGTTAAAACAAATCATTTTAGATCCAAATTTTTTGGACAAGACCCCAGTCACTAAAAGCTCATTCCCGTGGCTTGGAGGATCCTCTTCACTTTTGTGATTCAGGTCCTCGGCGGGAACCACTCATCCACTGAACAAGTTAACTCTATTCAGTTGACGATGGCATACGCTTGATGAATGGGGTCACTGTCGACATAGGGAGATCATTTACAGTGATCTCGTAACCAAGCTACAGAGCAAAACTAGGACGAAATATGTTTCGTATCCTAGGTTTGTCTCTTGTGCTTTGCAATCGTTACTGGGTTCAAATTATACTCGGGATGAAAAATTTGGAAATTTACCTGGCATCCTGAGCCATTCAAATTTTCAAAAGGACCCATCCCTCGTCACTCCCATTGAATTGACGGCCCACATGATTGCTGTAAACAATCAAAGTGGATCAGTGTCTCCAAACCCTGCTCCTAAAAGGAAAAAGGGGAAGTCTCAGACTGGGACTAAGACCAAACCAAAGTCTCAGGGCCTTGAGGCTTCAGAGCACAACCTAAGAGGCACAAAAGCCCGTGACCAAAAAGACACCCACTGACTGGCAACAATCACCCCGGTGACAACGAAGGACACGATACATCACGTCAGTGCCCTTGGTCACACCTACTACTCCCAAGATCCAGAGGGAAACATACAACCCCGGTAGGGGAGCGCCTTCCACAATGCCCAGTGATGACATTAGCAAATCCAAGCCTTTGTATGAGGGCACACTGATCTCTCCCAAAGACTTCAGAGGGACTCAAACAACCCGTGATAGGGATACAACTATCACCGACTCTGCTAAAGGCAGGGAAACGCCCACCGGTGTCTCGGGGTCACTGGGGACAAAGACTCGGAGGGAAAGGAACAACCCGCCGATACGGAACCCACAACCAAGCCTGACTCCAGTGAAGGCACGGGAAATGCCCACCAGTGTCCGAGGGGTCAAGCGGGGACAAAGACTCGAGGGATATAAACCACCCGATATGGAACCCATAACCAACCCCTTGCTCACAATTGCGATGTCATTTGGGATATTATTCTCTGAAGATGAGCTCGCTGAGATGATGATGAAATCTTATCACTGGAGAAGAAATGGACGCTGAGGTTCAAGGCTGAACAGAGCCTCGGCTGATCCAAAGGAGCTTCTTGAGTCCCCATTCCAACATGATGATCATACGAATCCTCCTCAAGATCGATGAATTCAAAGAGTTTGACAATGTTCTTCCCTCACTGAAAGGCGGTTGGCTCGATGGATCACCGGGCTTCAAGGAAGCTATACTCCGGGGTTACTAAAACATTGTGGGAACAACATACTGAGGCTGCTGCAAGTTATGCTGATCTAAAGGCAGAGGTATAGGGCTTCGATGAAAATGTTCATGAGCATAGAGATCTGATGTATGACAACATTCACCGAATGGATGAAAACATGGCTAAATTCCTCAGGCATCTTCAGGGTGTAGGTACCACGATAGATGAAATCCGGGAGTTTGTCAAAGAAGACCCAGCAACCAACTCTAAAGTCTTGGAAGCTACGAGGTGTACACTGAAACAATCCTCAAACCTCACTGAACTACTCAATATGCTCAAGTCTACAAATGTTCAGGGTCTTCCATCCTTCGTTCAGTCTCTTCAAGCTACATTGGACTCATTGAATACGCAGGTGGCTACATTAGCTCAGGCATCCTCATCTCGGCACGGAATCTTGGGCCCGAATGACTGCTCTTAAAATCTCACAAGCTAACTTGGAAGCAAAAGTCACGGTATTCAAGCTGAGACCTCGGACATGAAGGCAATGATCACTGAGATTTATCAAGCCTTCAAGGGTCAAGCAGCTCCGTCCCCCCAGCACCAACACCAACTCTTGCCCTCACCGACGCTTACGGCAAGCGGTTGAGGGGGAGAATATTTGAAGAAACTCCTCTTCACACCGAGGGGAGCCAACATCATCGTCTCTGTAGCTCGACATCAACATCACCACCATCCACAGCAACTCCCATCTCATCCATCCCACCAACATCATCAACAACACTGGCAGTTATCACAACAACACCACCCTTAGTTGCATCATCTTCTTCAGGCCAGGACTAAGGCAAAGGCATAATGGACGGCTGAGCACGAGAAGATTCCCTATAAAATCGGCGAAACTGAATACTGCCACACCTCAAACTGAGTAAACATCTTGCTAAAGAAGAAAGAAGATTGAAACTAGCTGAGGAAGAGAAAAAGAACACAGAAGCACTGGCAAAGGTTGTCGCTGAAGAAGCTGAGAATATGGGATTAGATGCAAGCAAGCTCCCAAAGGGTCAGGCAGGACAAAAGTTCAAGGATGCTCAGTCGCTCAAATGGTCTGCAATGAGAAAGCAGTATGAAGAAAAGAGAAAGAAAACTGAAGCTCTCGGGAAAAGCAGAATTGAGGAATACAACTAGGACAATGAGCGGTAGAAGGCTTCCTAAAAAATCACTGATGTCAAGATTATTCCCAACACCAAACCATTGGCTATGAATGTTTACAGAGGGGATGACAAAAGACACTTTGAGGTTCATGATCCCTTAAAATTCAGTGACTTTGGGATCACTGAACTTGATGAACTTGGTCCGATCATTGGAAAGAAGCAAAATAAGGTGGTCAAGGAACTGATGAAGATGCTTAGCAAAAGATATGAAAGGCTGAGGGATGCACCAGCCCAACTAGGAATTCAGCCTGCCTTGACTGCACCTCAAGGATCTCAACCACAAACTTCCACTGGCAAAAGGAAAAGAGTTGAGTTCCAACCTGAGATAAAAGTGCCTGGCTTCGAGTGCAACAGGGAACCACCTGAAGGTGTTAAGTTTGTGAACTGCTTAGTGATTGAACAGCCTGAAAGAGGGCTATTTTTCATTGATGAGTATGGAAACCCAGCGTTCCAAAAATGGAGCGATATTGATAAGGCAGGAGTAGCTACAATGATAAGCTATATACCAGTGGCTTCTCAAATTCAGACCCCTGCAAATATCAGATTCTGTGCTGACTTAAATGCCAAGATAAAAGATCATCCTGACAGGGAAACACTGATCACAAAAAAAGTCAAGCTTGAAGCACGGGGATCCATGCGGGTGATCATCTTAATTTATCTCTTTTGTACTAGTAATAGGAACTATGTAATCTGATCAATAAACGATATATGTTTTATTCATTTACTCAGTGTTCCTTATTGTATTCATTAGTACATTCAGTAGAGGAAGAAGCCATTTGCTCACCTACACCGATCAACCACTTAGGCTATTTGTATATCCAAATAGGGGGAGACTGTTGGGTTCAATAAATACCCAAATCCCTTAATCTAGGATTTGAATAGAAAATAGCCCAAGTGTTTAGTCCGTTAAACACTAATCAGGTCACTGAGTGCAAAGCCTCTCAGTGAGTCATCTTCGGGACACTCAAGACGAGGCATAGAAGAAGTCTCTCCACTCAGGAAGGCGGAACTTAAAGGGTGAAGACTGAGTCAAGAAGAAGATGATGGATTCAGTGAGTGATGACAATAACTCACTGAATCCCTAAGACTCCTCTCCAACTACTTACACTGAAGACAAACTGAAGAAGAAGACTGAAGAAAGAGCGGGACAAGGCGGGAGAAGTTTGAATCAGATAAAGAAGTCCTTATCAACATAAGTCAACTTTCCCTGAATGGCTAGCTTACAAGCTCAGTGTCATCACTGAAATATGAAAAGCAACCTTGTCCTTTACTTAGAATAGTCTTTGTAAACAGAGACAAAATACATCAGTATTTTGTCTTCTGTATGATGTCAGATTTATCACTTAGGAAAGAGTTAAATCTCATACATGTATAAATAGCATAAGAGATGGAGTGAAAAGATTAAGCTTGTGAATTGTAAAAAAAACACACACACGCAAGCCATCTTTTCACTCCTCCAAATACAACTTAGTTCCTGAGATAGCTCAGTGAGCTATAAGAGTTGTGCTCAGACTTAGCCTGAGCTTAGAGAGGAGTCACCCAACTTTGTCATTTCAATCCCAAGTACTATTCCGCAAGTACTTGGGTAACATATTCTTTGTTGATTTATTTCTAATAAGAATATTATGTTGAAAATTACTTAGTGTGTTTTCTTATGTTAAATTCAGTCATAGTTCACTATTAACTTATTTTATGCATCTAAACTGTTTTTAAACGATAGTGAACGGGGAACAACAAAATAAAGTTACACTCTAAGAACACGCCCTTTTTGTTTCGACAAAAGGGGGAGAAGAGTGTAAACGGAGAAAGGTAATGCAAAGGGAGTAACGATACAAGTAACTTTTTACATTTTACTTTCTGTTACGTTTACATATCTTTGTCATCATCAAAAAGGGGGAGATTGTTAGTGCAAATATTACGATATTTAATCTATACAGTCTCGTTTGTTTTGATTGATGACAAACATGTAACTTGTAATACATAACGTAAAATGTACAAGTTGCTTGTAATCACACTTTGTCACAACATACATTCAAATCCTCTCGATGTCTCAAGTCCTCATATGTTACAACACAGGTTCGTACATGTTTGTTATGTGGCATTATGATCAAACCCATTAACAAATCATTTAGAATGTTTAAAATACGTTTAGAGTCACTAAGTATTTTAATAGGTTAACCATTCTATTTCGAACCTCATTTTACATTTTGCATTCACAAGTATTTTATACAAATACATCTTTTGTAAAATGTCTAACAAATATATACTTTTATTTGTACAAGTAAACTAACTATAGTATTTATACAAGTACTAAAGTTTACTTACACTTGACAAAATACATTTTATTTTGACAAGCATTCAACTAGATATTTTACAAAAAGTAACTAGACTTTTTATTAACTAGTTACATAACACATTTTACAAGTTTACTTTGATAAACTTTTTTGGAAATACATATTACATCATAGCATGTATCATCTTTGAAATCCTTGGAAGATCACTTGAATATTTTGGGTAGATTGTCACTCAATATATCAAATGTGATCTTGGTAAGATATGGTAATATCTTGGAAAGATTTGAAGAAAGATTTTTTAGATTTTCTGTCATAAAACACAAGGTTTGTTATGTTGGGCCATAAAACATAATGGGCGGAACCCTTTTTTTGGTTCCTTGGTCCGTGGACGCTCCTGACCACTTTTGCCTACAAATAGAAGCCCATTGTTTTCCCATTTCTTCACCACTTCAAAACACATCTTTTCCACCTTCTTACATACATTTAGATCAATCATTAACAATGTAGTAACATACATTAAACACCATAATGATTTTGATCATAATGCTTCTAACATTCATCTTTGTTGTAAGCATACTCTACATTTTGATCAACCAAGGAAAGCTTGGAGATCTAGCCATCCCCACTCACCACAAGCTGAAGATCTATCACAACAAGTTTAGGGAACTTGTGATCTTCATCATAAAGGCTTCCTATCAAATGGAAGTTCATTTAGAAGTAGTTATTCATATCCATTAGACATTTGTGTCATGGATCATTAGTGTAAACATCATTGCATCATAACAACACTTTCACCAAACTAGATTAGATGGTTTATGTGTTTATGCCATAAAACACAAGGTTTGTTATGTTGGGCCATAAAACATAATGGGAGTGGTTGTACCCTTGTAAAAGAACTCGACATCTAGCTTAGTGTCGGAAATATTGTATAGGCGACGTTAGGTTGGTTCTACCTCGAACTAGAACCCGGTATTTAGCTTTGTACCGGAAAAAGTGTAAGCGATGATTGTAAGGTTTTCTCCGCCGAGAAGGGAGCTTGTTGATTTAGTGAAGTAACTCTCGAGTTGGGTACTCGGGGAGTGGAGTAGGGCGGAGAGGAGATCCGTGACCGAACCACTATAAATCCTCGTGTTCGGTTTGCACTTTCCTTTCTTTATCTCTTTACTTTTATACTTGCACTATACTATTGTTTGTGATGTGGTTTATGTTCATGATTGTGTGACAACTTGGTTTACTATGCTTTATATTAGTCACAAACAATAATTGGTACTTTCATATTATAACAAGCTTCATAAGCGATTTGATACTAAAGATCTAAAGTTTTTAAGCGGTAACGTATTCACCCCCCCCCCCTCTACGTTTTCACAGTATAGTTGCCATGTGCTTATTTCTAGTCGTCCATATAGGCGTCAAGGTTCCTTATAAGGAACGTAATCACTACATGTACTCTATCGCCCACTTAGGAAGTCTATTCCCGTTCTTGGGACATACTAATATCCTGAAACGCTAGTCATCCACATAGGAGGTCTCATTCCATTTCTGAAACATATTTTATCATATAAATGAACTAGTCACCCACATAGGACGTCTAAGTCCCATATCAAAAACGAGGCCACATAAGGCACTAATCATCCACTTAGGATGTCTAGGTTCTATATTTGAAACATATAACTATTTTAGTGTGTTAGTCATCCACCTAGGATGTCTAGTTTCATTTTTGGAACTGAAATATTTTTCTTTGTACTTGTCGTCCACATAGGACGTCTAAACATATATAATCGACATCTCTTCTTGAAACATATAACTAAGACCAAACAGGTCGTTATGGGCTGAAATTGTACCACATGGGTCAACGTGCACATAAAGCTTATGACATGTAGCGTAGTTAATGCATATTGTACAATTTAATTATAAATATAACTTGCATAACATAAACTCGTAACACGGGTTATAACTCTAAAATATTATCATGATATAGATATGAATTTCACAAAATACTTATCATGTCTTACGGGTATCTAAATACATGTATCTATACTTTATCTACGTTACTCACCTTAAATATCTTATGTGCTTTTCAAGCTCCCGGAATAGATTCTCGGCTTAGACTTATCACCTATTAAGATGACATGACATGAAGTTCACTTAGAACTTGAGCTTGACTTCACAAACTAATGTTTGGGACAAATTTTAAATATTAGGGGCCATTTGGTTTTGTGAATAAGCAAGAACGTATTTTTTCTTCTTATAATCTAGCACCATAAAATGGTATTATATCCTCATATAAGCATACCCATAATTTCTATATCATTAAAACATGATTATCTTAAATTTTTTAGTGGTTTTATAAAAATCACAACTTACCTTATCTTTACAACTTTTACTAAAACACCTCATATGATGACTTGACATTATTTTAGGCATAATCCCACAAAGGTATAACCCTAACATGAACTTAAGAATCAAAGATTCACACCTCAAAATTAGCTTATGGGTATGATGAGTCTTGAGTCTAGATATGATAATATCTTGACTTGAACTTAATTAAAAGGTGATAATTTAGCAAAACCCTAGCTTGGCTATTGTAACACCCCAAAATTTTCATAAAGTAGTACTTGCCTGTTGTAAAGTCGATATGGCGTATCCAGAATGGGGATATGGCCGTATCTTTGGTTACGGTAGGATACGACGTATCCCATAATGAGGATACAACGTATCGTAGCTTTTCGTGCAAAGATATTTTAAGATAAATATACTCTTTTAATCCAGATTTATCCACATAAACACTATAACACCCATACCCGACAAGGGTAGAAGCATCACATCATGGTGGCATATCAGAACATACATAATAAAACGCAAGCGGAAGTCTAATCATAAATACCAAAATGTAAGTCAACACGACTTAAAAGAGATACATAGGTTCCAAAATCCAAAATGAAAGAAATATAATCCAAGTCTAAAATAATGGAAAACATAGCCCAAAAGCTAGGAATTCTAGGGTAAGTAAGCCCACAAATAGCTCCTACTCTCAGCCCCAAAGATAGCCCAACTCCCAGCTTAAGAACCCGCCGCAGGAGAAAAGAAAATACGGCTGAGCTAAAAGCTCAGTGAACAAATATATAAAACAAAGTGCTGAAACTGATGGAGAATACAGAAAATGGTGAAATACCAGAAGGTATAACATAAGTGTAGTAAAAGGTGTAAGGGTTACAAAATTCTACCACGAGCACAGAAACAAATCATCATAACATCATATCATCATAGTAATATAAATATCATAAATGGAGTAGCTAACTCCCAGAGTGTGAATGACATGTATGGCACACAATCACCATTCACCAGAAATATAACATATACATATCAGATCAGATCTAGGATGCATCCATACACCCCTGCAGAAATCATAATGGCCAGAAACATAATACTTGAACTCATAATACATAACAAAAAGGGGCGCAGTGGGTCATCACTCACCCACCGTGGAGTCATTCCATTGGTGCCTCAATGACATGGTCATGGAACCCCCATGACTAATGAAAGCTCGGGTAGCAAACTGAAGGGTCAAACAGAATATCATAGCAATGATACATAATATATAAGTCATCAGAAAATATCATAACATAGGTTCATAACAGAGGGTGCATAACAAAGGCTCATATCAAAGGCTTATATCATAGTGTCATAAACAGAAAGGCTCATAGCAAAGGCATAACAATCATAAGCTAAGCAATCAAAAGGTGTGAAAGGATCAAGAGAAACCTTATAAGAAAGGTCAGAATGTTTGTACCTTATGCAAACGACAAAGCAAATAAAGATATGATCACACAAAAATAGGAATCACTTCTTCTTCGGGAAATCTACAGAAAGTGAATGATAATAGTCTTATTAGCTTATAATGTAATTGGATTACCTTTTAAGGTTGTTTTTAATACATAATGAAGCTTCTTGATATCTTTAGTAACTTTCCGTTTTTAATAATCTTCCCATATTTAGTAAGTTAGCTATAATTGTCATATATCCAAAGTATAGGTCTTATATAATTATATAACATAAATTTAGGTTCATTTGATCATAATTCCAAGCATGGGGTTTATTTTGTAAATTATCTCAAAGTGTGGGGTTTGTAACGTAATTAAACTTTGATGATTTGATTCTTGTCAAAAAGTTTTATACGCTTAATAAGAAGAAAAAGAAAAACGTTTCATAAGATATCTTCAGGACATGATCGACCTATACTCAAGCTCGCTCGCGGGTCCTAATATTAACATCTACGACTAAGTAAACGTGCCAAAGGGCTAACCCCCGACTCATCTTCCCGACACATTTTCAAAAATACAAAACGACTTACCCATTCGTCCTGCGATCACCCTTGAACTCTCCCCCTCACAAGACCATATATGTACATGTAGTATCTCGTTTGAACTTCCTTACTGGTTTTATAATTACCTCTCTATGTATACGTTTGACATACATGCATACCCAATCGTTTTTGACCCAGCCCCCATGCACACACACGATACATATACGTTACAGTTTACAAACACGCTTAGAATCTGGTTACAAGGCAATTCGAAAGTTCTTATTTTACAGGTTATTAGACCATTATGAGACTTAAATACATTGCCCAGAAAATACCCAAAACCCTCGTTTATATGACTACAAAACCGATTACCATTTTATATGAGATACATCAATCACGGTTTTAGCACTTGTTTCTCATCGTGGGTCATTTTTATTTTCAAAACTGGGCTCGTTACATGATATTGTTAACAGGTCATTATTGGTAAAACATGCACACAAAACACTTATAAAATGGTAACGCATAATATATCGGCACATAGGTTCATGAGTTTCTTGTGTCTGATTATAAGACCGATTCATGTTTTTTCCTCATAATTTGCACCAACAGATTAGGTTTAGTCTTACATGACTTTCACTTATGTTATTCATGGTTTATGTTAATAAAACTTAATGTGATTACGGTTACCTCTTGATCGACAAGGATGGACTAACGAGACACCCACAAGAATCAAAACTCCACGAATGGCCTCAACAGCAACAACGGCAAGGACAACAGAAAAGTCTTTGACTTGGAGAAAAATTATGAACGTGTAGGTGAAGAGGAAGGCATCAGGGTTTTCTTTGTTTTTCTTTGGATTGGTTAGAAACGATTGTGACGTTTGTGCTATAAGGAGAGGAGCGTGTTCTATAATCTTGGCAACTCAATAATATAGTATCAATCACTAAGTGTGATTTTCGATTTCCTAATTCATAACTACACTTTATGGTAAAGTGAATCATTTGAATTCCGTGCATATGTGAAAGAAAAAAAAGAAAGCATGTAGGAGTTGTGTAGGAGTTTGAAAAGGTTACATTAAATATAGTAAAATCATATTAATAGTTTTGTAGGCCTTAGGTTTATTATTAATAGTGTGATTATTTATAACGTATAGTTTAGGTTCGTGATTAGTCGTATTTATAACTTAGGAAAATTTAGATTTAAACGTAAAATTAGGAATTCAAAATTTAGGGTTTTACAAACAGACGTGTTGTGTGCGTGTTTGCATGTATGTGTGTGTGTGTGTGTTTGTTCTTGGAGGGAAACTAGAAGAATTCTTAAGGATGAAGTAACCATCTAAAAGTTGATTCCAAGGTTAATTGAGGTGTTCATGTTCTTCAATGATGCTATAAGATTCCTTAATTGATACCCACCTAAGGTAAGTGATGATTTTCAGTTTAGTATTATGATTCAAGGTGGAATTAAGTGAGTTTTGATATATTAGTATGTTAGTTATGATTTTAGATCAGTTTATGTAGTTTTGATTCATGTTTGATAAACATAGATGTTATTGGCATGATTTTGAATTAAGTTTAATCATGTTGTAGTAATAAGGATGTTATGGGTAGAAATCCATGGTTAGATTATGTTAATCATGATTTTAAGATGTTGATATCCTATAAGGGGGTGTTTGGAACAAGGCCAAATTAGTGTCTAAGATGATCAAATTTGATATAAGTCACGTGCTACTGATGTTACAACATATATTGATGATATTAGAATGATATTCAGGTGTTTAGATGGTCTCGGAATGCTTAAAAGTGCCTGAGGAATGCCTAAGACAAATAGAGGTGAGTAACGGTTTAGTAGTAGCTCGTTCTGCGAGTATTTCATGTTTAGCGCATGTGTTAGTTTATGTTTATGTTTTAGTAGATGTTTTAGACTGTAAAACCCTAAAAATATAAACGCATAATAAGACTATTTTACCCTTGAAAACAATTTTTTTTTTAAATACGTAAAATATAATAACGTTTATTTAACGAAACTAAAAACCTAACTTATGAATATTTAAAAACCTAACGCGAGTATGTTAAATAAACAACCTTGGTACGACGGAAAAATTTTAAAGTCACACAAATAAGTTAATTGGTCGTTTTCTTTTGCAAGACGAGCCTTGGGTCTTGTTTCTTTTGTGAGCCGAGAGAGTCCAACGTGAGCCCATGGTCTCGCCAAGTTTGGGTTGTGAGCCGGTTGGGTTTGTGAACCGAGGACACACCCAGAAGCCCACGGACTGTTTTCTTTTCTTTCCTTTTTTCCCTTGTATAAATCATAATCCGTGTAGATTTGTTGGAGGAGACGCGACGTTATATCTTCGTGATTCACTCATTCGTTTGCTTTTCTCTCATTTGCGTTAAGGTACAGATATTCCGACCTTTTCAGTAAAGGTTCCTTATGACGTTCGTTTCGTTAGCTTTCCTATTTTACTTATTAGGGTTTCCGATGCCATTGCTATGAACCCTTTTCTGATTGTTTGATCTGTTGCTTATCTAAACTACTGTTTTATTGAACCATGTAATATCTGATTTGAACTTGTATTGTGAAGACTCTGATGGGCACAATTGTTGAACCTTACTATGTTTAATTATGAACTTCCAATTATGAATGTACGATTTGTGACTGTGATATGAATTTCTGACCTCTGAATATTTAAATATGAACCTTATGATATGAGTTATCTGATATGTTATCTGTTGAACTTTGTGTTTGATTATGATCTGTGTCATTTATGAAAATTTGTTTGACCTAAGTTAGTTTGATACCCGAGCCAATATTTAACTAGTCATGGGGGTTCCATGTCCGTGTCGGTGATGCACCTCTGACATGACTCTAGGGCATAGAGTGATGTTCGCCACGTCCCTTTCTGTTATCTGTTTATTGATAGTATGGCCACTATCCTTCTGTTGGGGCGTATGGATGCATCCTAGATCCGATCTGTTATCGATATGTTTCGGTGAATGATGTCGTGTGCAATACGCGTCTTCACAAAATTCTGGGAGCTAGCTACTCCAATTAGTTTATGAGATTACCTTCAGAATAAGAAAGATATTTTCGATATGATATGTTCGGGCTCGTGGTAGTTAACTAAACCTTTATCTGTTATTTCTGTATTAAGTATTCTGATTTTGATTCGGTATGTTCAAGTGTTTATAACTATGTGCTATGCTTATTATATGTTATTATATGTGGTTATGCTTTTGTATGTTTAAGTGACTACCATCTACTATGCTAGGATATGATTAATATGTTTAAATATGATTCGCATGTTATCATCTGATGTTATGTTAGTTTATCGTTACGTGAATTCGTGGATCTGTGAGATGAATGTGCTAGTGTGAAGTTGAGTATCCTGAAAGTTTAGTATGTATGATTGTTCAGTTAATTTTGTAAACTTTGCCTATCCGTTAGTTATCTGTCTGCTTATGATTGATCTGCTATGTTTAGACCTTGCTTATATTAAGGTTTGATCTGGGGAAATGGTTTAATTATGATATCTGTTTTGATAATTTGCTAATTGCTATGCTATGTCTTTTGCTTATTTAGTTATAGTTTTCCTACTATGTTTTCTATTTGCATGTGTGACTGCCATGATTTGACTGCTATTTCCGCTGCTACAATATTGGATTAAGTGTGTTAAATGTAGATTAATTGACTTGTATGAATGCCATGTTTACTTTCTAGAAATTGTTTCCGTTAGCCTTTTGATATTTCGTTTGGCTCATATGTGCTCGAAATTTCTGTTTTAGTTGATGTTTGGTTATCTTGATGCGTTTGCGTTGGTGTCATCAATATGATATGTGTTTGTTCTTAATTGCTATTTGTTCTTCCGGATTTCTGTATGATTGTGTTTACGCAAAATCTTCAATGATTCATTGATCTTATTCCGTTGTGACTTCGTTATTCGTTTCTTTGTTTTATTTCGTATTTCCATTTTATTTAGTTTTCGTTTTGTTATATCTGTTCCCTGGGCTTTGTAAGCTCAGCCGCATTTTCTTTTCCTGCGGCAGGTATTAAGCATTCAAGATGAGCTTATGGGATAGTTGATCTGGGTTGAGAGTAGAGATGAGAGCAAGATTTGAAATAGGGATCTTAGATTTATTTTGATTATTAAGTTATTTATATTTTCTTTTGTAAGTTTTGTAAAGGTTTCCGCTATTGTATAGTACTTAAGGTTCTGATATGAAACCGTATTTGTGATATCTTTACCTTTGTCGGGTTGGGGTGTTACAATTTATGGTTTCAGAGCCAGGTTTAGGACCCTTAGAGCTTAGGCTATGACCTGTGAGGATTGGGTAGATTTAGGATTTTCCCTTCTGCGTATTTTCTTTGCGTCCACTATCGTACTTAGATTTTGCTAATAGTTGGTTATTCTTTTAGATGGTTATTCCTCGTCGTTCTAGTTCACCTGATAGGAGCAAACAAGGACCAGCTAGGCAACCTAGGGAAAGGATGATGTGGACCGTTGTTATTGCTAAAGGCTGCAAGAGGATTGGTAGAGTGAAGCGGACCAACAAGAGGATACGAGTTCCGGCTAGTATGTGGCCATGCACAATTAAGGAGAAGCTGACCTTAAAGAACGTAGACGGAAAAGTAGTAGAGGAGTACGAAACAAAAGTCGTTGACAACCAAGGTTTCACCACTAGGTATCATAATAGATGTCCCGAGTTCTTTGAAGATGGAGGAGTAGGTTGGACTAGGAGTCGCGATTTGTATGCTTTTGTAGATCGTGTGCCGGAAGAAGAAGAGAGGAATCGGAGAAGTGACTTTGCTAGTCGCTTATTACCGCAGCGCGAAGGAAATAGGAACGGATGGATAAGTGAGGAAGAAGAGGAAAAAGAAGAACATGAGGAAGAATACGAGGTGGACTCGGATTTGGAGTCTACGGATTCTAGTAGGTTTAATCCGATACAAGAATAGAAATTTGCGCTCTGATTAGTTGTCCTCTTTATGAGAAATTTCTGACATTGGATTTTGAGTTTAGGTCCTTTTGTTTTCATATAGATGATCGAATCTTTGATTATTAAGTTTTGTTTTGGAAGTTCATCTTATGACAATTCTGCAATTTGTTTGATTAGTGAGAATAAAGCAAAATTTTGAACGTATAATTCCTGGTTGTTGTTTCTTTCTGATAGATTCGTTAAGTTTCCGTTAGTCCTCATAAGTTTCGTCTACTATGTTGTTTTCTTAATGATGTTGCTTAATCACAGCTTGAAATAAAGTATGACCATCATGATGGTATACTCATGTGAATCTAGTCTGTTATAGTATGTTACTTGCTATCTGTATGTTATCTGTATGTGATATGTTTTGTTGTGATTCTGGCCATGTGGTTTGCCATGACCCGAGACAGAATATGATGATAATAAGGACTTGTTATGTGATGCAAGTATTATGACGCCTGATCAACGTGATAATACCGAGATCATATAATTTGAACTTATTGAAATTATATGACGTCTGGGAAAATGCCTGTGGTTGATATGTGAATGGACTTTGACTTGTATCTGTTATTTGGCACTTCTCATGTTCGTTTGAAATTCCGTACCTAATTGTGAGATTTTCGTCGATATCTGTTACGTATAAGTTTGATACGCTTGGAATCCGGAAATTGTTATGATTTGTGTGAATTATGGATTGCTATGTTTGCTTTAAATGTGTACGTCTCCGTGTACCCTTATTGTGCTCATAGGATATTTCATGAAGTGTTTGAGGAACATTAGATCCTTTTAGTTTGATTATCTACGACTAGTGAGACCGTTAGGATTCGTTCTGCCTATGCATATGATTGTTTTCACCCTTAGATATCTGGATAAGTTAGAGCGTGTTGTTTGATTGTCTGCATCTCATCCGTTATCTGCCATTACTTTGATGAGTATATGAGTGTCGGTTGTAAGTATTTGATTATTGCTTTGATTTATGAGAGTAGGGGTTTGCGATTCGATAAGAATCCGTTTGTTCTGAGATGAGTTCCGTGTTTGTTTTAATTTCCTCGAAACTCTGAAATCCGCATTTGTTTCTGTTTTGTTCCGTCTTGTCCAATTTCGAGGACGAAATTTTCTTTTAGAAGGGGAGAGTTGTAAAACCCTAAAAATATAAACGCATAATAAGACTATTTTACCCTTGAAAACAATTTTTTTTTAAAATACGTAAAATATAATAACGATTATTTAACGAAACTAAAACCTAACTTATGAATATTTAAAAACCTAACGCGAGTATGTTAAATAAACAACCTTGGTACGACGGAAAAATTTTAAAGTCACACAAATAAGTTAATTGGTCGTTTTCTTTTGCAAGACGAGCCTTGGGTCTTGTTTCTTTTGTGAGCCGAGAGAGTCCAACGTGAGCCCATGGTCTCGCCAAGTTTGGGTTGTGAGCCGGTTGGGTTTGTGAACCGAGGACACACCCAGAAGCCCACGGACTATTTTCTTTTCTTTCCTTTTTTCCCTTGTTGAGCCGAAGCCCACACTCAAACCCTTATGACCCGATCGGTGCATATATATATAAACACAAACCTCAACTTTTGGAACCCTAGTCTACACAAAGTCACGGCACATTCTCTTGCTCCTTTCTCTTTTCCGATCGAAGCTGCTATTCCCCTTGGGTGCGTGTGTGCTTGATACGACGCAAGTGCCAAGGTATAACAACGTTTCTCCTTTCGTCTCACTTATGTTAACATGCCAACGTAAAATCCTTAAAGCGGTGTGTCGATACACATATGAATCGGACCATAGGTATGAGTCGAGCCACATGATTTGAACGAGTTATATGTATGATTCGGTTATGTGTATAAAACATACATGTTAACGAGCCACGTATAGAATGGTAACCGAATCATAGGAATGAATTAGAGTCATGTGTATAAGGGTTTGTGAAACATATGAGCTTTGTCGTTTAAATGTGTTACGTATTCATGTCTTCCGAAATCTATATATATACGTATCGATTATGTATATTAACCGGTTAGCAAGTAACTTGAGTATGGTCGTATGAAATCATAAACATGTATTATATATGTATGAGTTAACGCATGGTTAAAGTATATGTGAACTTGGGTTGACTTGAGAATGGTTAAACGTAGGTGTATGTATGTGTGTCGACTTGTCTAGGAGTCGGGAAAACAACGTAGGGTAAAGCGTCATTATATGTGAGTTATTAGTGTAAAGGCATGCATGAGTCTGAGTTAACTTCCGTTTGAGTTTTCATAAGTCCTAGGTCAATGGTATGGGTTATTAAAAGACGTAACCTGTCAATTAAAGCGTATTAAATAGTATTAAAAGTATGAGGAAAACCCTAGAACATAAATAAGAAGTCGATTAGGGTTAAAAGCTAAATGTGTAAATTTGTTATTTCATGTGAGAATGGTAAGTCTTGGAGTCATAATTAACTATTGATTAAGAGTATAATGAGCTAGTACTAAGCGTGATGTAAACATGCGTGAGTTATAATTTTATGTAAGAAACTAAGTGTCATGAATTGAAAGTATTGTATGCATGGTCTCATTAAGTTTGTATTCGAACAATGTTACATGTGAGTCGTGGTCAATCACGTAAGGTTATGAAGGCTTGTGTAAACTATTTTGGAAGAGAGTCCTAAAATCCATTCTTGACATTTATAAACCCTATACTTTGAATGATGACCATATAAGTCCTCAAATAAGATATTTATCATATTAAACCCTTAAGTTTACCGTTGTCTTTTGCAACCCATAGGTCTGGCTAATTAATAATTAATACTCTAAAAATGTCGTAATTTCCGTCCGCCACTAAGAATAAGGATATACTCACAACTCTAAGAATGTTAATGCGATGAATCCGTGATGAGTGTGTAAAAACTCATCATTTTTGGTCAAGTCTGAACTGCAAAACATTTAAAAACACTCAGAAATGCATCAAAATACTGAAAATATCTCAAAATTGTGTTTTTTATGTTTCAGATGCAAAATTATTGAAAACAAATGAAAAAACGAACAAAGTTTGCATAATTGGCAGTTTCAGTCCTCCAACTTTCAAAAATGGCAAAACAAGTCCCCGGGATTTTCAAAAATGGAAAATATTATTTATGGCCCTTGGCTAATAAAGTTTGTCATTTATGGTCCTTATAATAATCTTTGGAAAGTTACAGCTTTGGTCCCTGCAGTTTCGAATTATACACGTTTGGTCCCTTAAATACACATTGGACTCAAATCTAATCCTATCTAAACCCTTTCTACACCCATTAACCCCCCTACCACCATTTGGACCCTCACCTTTCCCCTTGACCCCCTTCACTCCACTTGACCTCCCCCAAAACAAATAAATAAAACTTTTCTCACCTCCTTCCTTCTCTTTATCCAAACACAAAAAACAAAAAAAAAAGATAAAACCCAGAAACCTACCTTGGCGCCCAAAGTGTTTTCCCTCCTCTCTCTCTCTGTCACTCTCAATCACAGTCTCCCAACACACTAGCTCCATCACCAAGGAAGAGTCACATGTCTCCCCTTGCCAAGTCATCGATCCACAACATATTCCAAGCCAATCAATGGCTGTAAGAGGTCTCCAAGAATGATCCAATGGCTCCTAGTGGTTTCAAGAAGCACAAAAGTGTGCTTTGGCTGTTTTGTCTCACCAAACTAACACACAAGGAAGAAGACACAAGAAGACCAGAATCTTTTTTTTTTAGTATAAATAGCAGTTAGGATTTTTGTAGAAAAGCTTGTCTAGAATCTTTTGAGCTCTAGTCCCAATTTATTCTTCCCCTTTATTGTTAGAATTCCGTAATTTTAAAATTGAATGCAATTTACTTTCAAGTTTCTTTTTTTTCCTGTCCACTTTAAATTTATGCAAGTTTCCATTTTTTATGTCCTTAAATTCCATTGCTCATGCTTTAAAGTTGATTGGTAATGTTGTTTAACACGGATTTAAGTTTGTTTAACTGATGCAAATCATTTTTGAAAGTTTTCACATCTTGGACCTCATTTTCTAACCTTGAAGGGGTGTTTGGATGTTCCTTGTTCTTGGGTCAAAACTCACATTTTGACCCACTTCGACCCCCAAATCAGTGGTAAAGTTGCGTTGCAAGTTAATTGGTGAGTTTCATTCACAATTTTAGATGTTAAAAAGCTTTGGCAGTTTTTTTTATTTACCTTCACAACAGCAACCTACTGTTTTTAGATGAGATTTAGGTGGTTTAGAGTAGATTTAGGATGAGCTTTTTGTCGCAGTTAGAACTTAGATATATGGTTGTTATGTTTTTATGCTTTGCTAGAATCTAGTGCTTATTTGTTAGCCTCTATTTGCCCTCAATCATGTCCCTTTTGGCCTGTTAGGGACTGCCATAGCAGCAGGTACACCCTTTTTTTATTTTGCTTATTAGGAATTTCTTTTAGCTTATTTAGGCTTTTTAGAGCTCATTAGTATGTTTAGGTTAGCTTAGATCATGTTTCAGCCTTTAGTGCTTATTAGACTAGACTTATGGCTTATTTCCTCATTTTCCTTAGCTTAAGGTTCCCCTAGATTAGCTTGTTAAACCAACTGTTTTCCCATCTTGTCCGTGCTTATCCTATCTAAAGCACCATTTAGCTTATTAGATTCTTGGTGAAAATCTTGTGCTTAATTTGGGCTTAACAGATCTAGTGGATGTTCGTTTGGAATCTACCACTGCAGCAGCCCCTAGTACAGCAGGCTTCTCACCCGTTTTTTGTGCTTATTTACATTTCAAGCTTGCTCATTATCAGTTCCTTGGTAGACTTTGATAGATTAAATTAGGATGTGTGGATCTTGGCTTATTTAGTGCTTCTAGAATCGCTTATTTGTACTTGTTTAGCTTAGAATCCGCTCAGTTTAGTTGCTCTTTAAACTGCTCGTTTCCTTTCCTTTCAGTATAACTTGGCCACTTTAGTTTATTTTTGGTCTCGTTCTTATATGGAAGAGTTGTTGAATGCGCTTAACGATCACTTATTATACGGTTCCTTAGCTTAGTTGTGCTTGAATCTTGGAGCAAGGGTGTTTGGTTATTTGCTTGTTAGGTCTAGCTTATTTGAAGCTTTTGCAAGCTTCTTAAGTCTCATAGTTCATTTTAGTTGTCCCTAAGCCAAACACCCCTTTAGTTGTTGTTCTTTGTTCATATAAGCTTTTTAAGAGTCATCTTAGTTTTTAAAAGTTTGGTTTCTGTTAAAACACTTAATTTAGTCATAGTTTGCAAAGAAAAAATGTTGGCAAAAAAGAAAAAAGTGTCATGCCTGTTTGAACTGCGTCAGTGCACTCTCCACGTCTGAGGAAACATCACACAGAATCCCTTACCATCTGCACTAGGACCTTTCTTGTGTTAGATGTTGTTCTCGTAATTATTTAAAGACACTTAGGCAGTTTTAACTATAAGCCCTTTTGGGCTTATTTCCAGCTTATTTTCAAAAGCAACACCCACCTTTTTAATTTTTCTTAGGTTCAGTACCCTTTAAAGTAGTTTTTATGATTTTTTCAGATTTTTCTCAAAATGTTTAGTATTTTTAATTAATTAATTAGATTAATGTAGTTTTTAATTCGTAGAAAATAATTTAAAAGTCAAAAAATACCCGCTTTTTCCTAAAATTTATTTTGGTCATTTAGAATGTAGGAAAATTAGTTTTGCACTCGTAGGACTTAAATTGCATTTTTTTACTCTCGGGGCTCGGGGTTAGCTCGGGTTTAGCGTTTTTGCATTTTAGCACCCTAGGATGTAGTTTAGCTTTGTTTTATTGTTTCTTAGACTTAGTAGTAGTTTATTTAGAGTTTACTTAGTTTTACATGCTTTATTTTCATTCCCGTTCTTTAATTTGTAGATTAGCGATATCAAATTCCAAAATCATTGAACCCAATTCAAGTCCTAATCACGAAACTCAACGACACCGTCAATTTCACACCTCGTTGGGACACGACCTGGGAAATCACTTTTCCGGTATCACTTTTATCACACCCGTAAGGTTTGGCACGTTAACCATTTTTCTAAAGGGTTAATTTGTCGAATTTTACGGTTATTTTGATATACGTTGATATTGTGTTTTTCACCACTCACTTTACACGAATCAATCCGTTATAACTTTAATGATGCTAATAAGTCTTAAATAAATCATAATCCGTGTAGATTCGTTGGAGGAGACGCGACGTTATATCTTCGTGATTCACTCATTCGTTTGCTTTTCTCTCATTTGCGTTAAGGTACAGATATTCTGACCTTTTCAGTAAAGGTTCCTTATGACGTTCGTTTCGTTAGCTTTCCTATTTTACTTATTAGGGTTTCCGATGCCATTGTTATGAACCCTTTTCGATTGTTTGATCTTTGCTTATCTAAACTACTTGTTTTATTGAACCATGTAATATCTGATTTGAACTTGTATTGTGAAGACTCTGATGGGCACAATTGTTGAACCTTACTATGTTTAATTATGAACTTCCAATTATGAATGTACGATTTGTGACTGTGATATGAATTTCTGACCTCTGAATATTTAAATATGAACCTTATGATATGAGTTATCTGATATGTTATCTGTTGAACTTTGTGTTTGATTATGATCTGTGTCATTTATGAAAATTTGTTTGACCTAAGTTAGTTTGATACCCGAGCCAATATTTAACTAGTCATGGGGATTCCATGTCCGTGTCGATGATGCACCTCGACATGACTCTAGGGCAAGATAGAGTGATGTTGCCACGTCCCTTTCGTTATCGTTTATTGATAGTATGGCCACTATCCGTCTGTTGGGGTATGGATGCATCCTAGATCGATCTGTTATCGATATGTTTTCGGTGAATGATGTCGTGTGCAATACGCGTCTTCACAAAATTCTGGGAGCTAGCTACTCCAATTAGTTTATGAGATTACCTTCTAAATAAGAAAGATATTTTCGATATGATATGTTCGGGCTCGTGGTAGTTAACTAAACCTTTATCTGTTATTTACGTATTAAGTATTCGATTTTGATTCGGTATGTTCAAGTGTTTATAACTATGTGCTATGCTTATTATATGTTATTATATGTGGTTATGCTTTTGTATGTTTAAGTGACTACCGTCTACTATGCTAGGATATGATTAATATGTTTAAATATGATTCGCATGTTATCATCTGATGTTATGTTAGTTTATCGTTACGTGAATTCGTGGATCTGTGAGATGAATGTGCTAGTGTGAAGTTGAGTATTCTGAAAGTTTAGTATGTATGATTGTTCAGTTAATTTTGTAAACTTTGCCTATCCGTTAGTTATCTGTCTGCTTATGATTGATCTGCTATGTTTAGACCTTGCTTATATTAAGGTTTGATCTGGGAAATGGTTTAATTATGATATCTGTTTTGATAATTTGCTAATTGCTATGCTATGTCTTTTGCTTATTTAGTTATAGTTTTCCTACTATGTTTTCTATTTGCATGTGTGACTGCCATAATTTGACTGCTATTCCTTTGCTACAATATTGGATTAAGTGTGTTAAATGTAGATTAATTGACTTGTATGAATGCCATGTTTACTTTCTAGAAATTGTTTCCGTTAGCCTTTTGATATTTCGTTTGGCTCATATGTGCTCGAAATTTCTGTTTTAGTTGATGTTTGGTTATCTTGATGCGTTTGCGTTGGTGTCATCAATATGATATGTGTTTGTTCTTAATTGCTATTTGTTCTTCCGGATTTCTGTATGATTGTGTTTAGGCAAAATCTTCAATGATTCATTGATCTTATTCCGTTGTGACTTCGTTATTCGTTTCTTTGTTTTATTTCATATTTCCATTTTGTTTAGTTTTCGTTTCGTTATATCGTTCCTTTGGGCTTTGTAAGCTCACCGCATTTTCTTTTCCTGGCGGTATTAAGCATTCAAGATGAGCTTATGGGATAGTTGATGGGTTGAGAGTAGAGATGAGAGCAAGATTTGAAATAGGGATCTTAGATTTATTTTGATTATTAAGTTATTTATATTTTTCTTTGTAAGTTTTGTAAAGGTTTCCGCTATTGTATAGTACTTAAGGTTCTGATATGAAACCGTATTTGTGATATCTTTACCCTTGTCGGGTTGGGTTGTTACAATTTATGGTTTTGAGCCAGTTTTAGGACCCTTAGAGCTTAGGCTATGACCTGTGAGGATTGGGTAGATTTAGGATTTTCCCTTCTGCGTATTTTCTTTGCGTCCACTATCGTACTTAGATTTTGCTAATAGTTGGTTATTCTTTTAGATGGTTATTCCTCGTCGTTCTAGTTCACCTGATAGGAGCAAACAAGGACCAGCTAGGCAACCTAGGGAAAGGATGATGTGGACCGTTGTTATTGCTAAAGGCTGCAAGAGGATTGGTAGAGTGCAGCGGACCAACAAGAGGATACGAGTTTCGGCTAGTATGTGGCCATGCACAATTAAGGAGAAGCTGACCTTAAAGAACGTAGACGGAAAAGTAGTAGAGGAGTATGAAACAAAAGTCGTTGACAACCAAGGTTTCACCACTAGGTATCATAATAGATGTCCCGAGTTCTTTGAAGATGGAGGAGTAGATTGGACTAGGAGTCGCGATTTGTATGCTTTTGTAGATCGTGTGCCGGAAGAAGAAGAGAGGAATCGGAGAAGTGACTTTGCTAGTCGCTTATTACCGCAGCGCAAAGGAAATAGGAACGGATGGATAAGTGAGGAAGAAGAGGAAAAAGAAGAACATGAGGAAGAATACGAGGTGGACTCGGATTTGGAGTCTACGGCTTCTAGTAGGTTTAATTCGATACAAGAATAGAAATTTAGCTCCGATTAGTTGTCCTCTTTATGAGAAATTTCTGACATTGGATTTTGAGTTTAGGTCCTTTTGTTTTCATATAGATGATCGAATCTTTGATTATTAAGTTTTGTTTTGGAAGTTCATCTTATGACAATTATGCAATTTGTTTGATTAGTGAGAATAAAGCAAAATTTTGAACGTATAATTCCTGGTTGTTGTTTCTTTCTGATAGATTCGTTAAGTTTCCGTTAGTCCTCATAAGTTTCGTCTACTATGTTGTTTTCTTAATGATGTTGCTTAATCACAGCTTGAAATAAAGTATGACCATCATGATGGTATACTCATGTGAATCTGGTCTGTTACAGTATGTTACTTGCTATCGTATGTTATCGTATGTGATATGTTTTGTTGTGATTACGGCCATGTGGTTTGCCATGACCCGAGACAGAATATGATGATAATAAGGACTTGTTATGTGATGCAAGTATTATGGCCTGATCAAGCGTGATAATACCGAGATCATATAATTTGAACTTATTGAAATTATATGACGTCGGGAAAATGCGTGGTTGATATGTGAATGGACTTTGACTTGTATCTGTTATTTGGCACTTCTCATGTTCGTTTGAAATTTCGTACCTAATTGTGAGATTTTCGTCGATATCTATTACGTATAAGTTTGATACGCTTGGAATCCGGAAATTGTTATGATTTGTGTGAATTATGGATTGCTATGTTTGCTTTAAATGTGTACGTCTCCGTGTACCCTTATTGTGCTCATAGGATATTTAGTGAAGTGTTTGAGGAACATTAGATCCTTTTAGTTTGATTATCTACGACTAGTGAGACCGTTAGGATTCGTTACGCCTATGCATATGATTGTTTTCACCCTTAGATATCTGGATAAGTTAGAGCGTGTTGTTTGATTGTCTGCATCTCATCCGTTATCTGCCATTACTTTGATGAGTATATGAGTGTCGGTTGTAAGTATTTGATTATTGCTTTGATTTATGAGAGTAGGGGTTTGCGATTCGATTGATAAGAATCCGTTTGTTCTGAGATGAGTTCCGTGTTTGTTTTAATTTCCTCGAAACTCTGAAATCCGCATTTGTTTGTTGTTTTGTTCCGTCTTGTCCAATTTCGAGGACGAAATTTTCTTTTTAGAAGGGGAGAGTTGTAAAACCCTAAAAATATAAACGCATAATAAGACTATTTTACCCTTGAAAACAATTTTTTTTTTAAATACGTAAAATATAATAACGTTTATTTAACGAAACTAAAAACCTAACTTATGAATATTTAAAAACCTAACGCGAGTATGTTAAATAAACAACCTTGGTACGACGGAAAAATTTTAAAGTCACACAAATAAGTTAATTGGTCGTTTTCTTTTGCAAGACGAGCCTTGGGTCTTGTTTCTTTTGTGAGCCGAGAGAGTCCAACGTGAGCCCATGGTCTCGCCAAGTTTGGGTTGTGAGCCGGTTGGGTTTGTGAACCGAGGACACACCCAGAAGCCCACGGACTGTTTTCTTTTCTTTCCTTTTTTCCCTTGTTGAGCCGAAGCCCACACTCAAACCCTTATGACCCGATAGGTGCATATATATATAAACACAAACCTCAACTTTTGGAACCCTAGTCTACACAAAGTCACGGCACATTCTCTTGCTCCTTTCTCTTTTCCAATCGAAGCTGCTATGTGCTCGAAATTCCTGTTTTAGTTGATGTTTGGTTATCTTGATGCGTTTGCGTTGGTGTCATCAATATGATATGTGTTTGTTCTTAATTGCTATTTGTTCTTCCGGATTTCTGTATGATTGTGTTTACGCAAAATCTTCAATGATTCATTGATCTTATTCCGTTGTGACTTCGTTATTCGTTTCTTTGTTTTATTTTGTATTTCCATTTTGTTTAGTTTTCGTTATATATTATCATGGGCTTTGTAAGCTCAGCCGCATTTTCTTTTCCTGCGGCAGGTATTAAGCATTCAAGATGAGCTTATGGGATAGCTGATCCGGGTTGAGAGTAGAGATGAGAGCAAGATTTGAAATAGGGATCTTAGATTTATTTTGATTATTAAGTTATTTATATTTTCTTTTGTAAGTTTTGTAAAGGTTTTCGCTATTGTATAGTACTTAAGGTTCTGATATGAAACCGTATTTGTGATATCTTTACCCTTGTCGGTTTGGGGTGTTACAATAGGACCCTTAGAGCTTAGCTATGCTATGACTGTGAGGATTGGGTAGGATTTAGGATTTATTGGCGTCCACTATCGTACTTAGATTTTGCTAATAGTTGGTTATTCTTTTATGGTTAAGGTTCACTGATGTGGACCTAGGAAAGGATGTTATTGCTAGTTGCAAGAGGATTGGTAGAGTGAAGCGGACCAACAAGAGGATACGAAGTTCGGCTAGTATGTGGCCATGCACAATTAAGGAAGGAAGAACGTGACGGAAGTAAAGTTGACAACCAAGAGTTTGAAACAAAACCACTAGGTATCATAATAGATGTCGAGTTCTTTGTATTATCATAATAGATGTGGAGGAGTTCTTTGAAGAGGTTGGAGGAGTTCGCGATTTGTATGCTTTTGTAGATCGTGTCTTGGAAGAAGAAGAATCGGAGAAGTGACTTTGCTAGTCGCTTATTACCTTGAAGGAAATAGGAACGGATGGATAAGTGAGGAAGAGGAAAAAGAAGAACATGAGGAATATCTGAGGTGGACTCGGATTTGGAGTCTGACTTCTAGTAGGTTTAATCCGATACAAGAATAGAAATTTGATTAGTTGTCCTCTTTATGAGGAATTTGACATTGGATTTTGAGTTTAGGTCCTTTTGTTTTCATATAGATGATCGAATCTTTGATTATTAAGTTTTGTTTTGGAAGTTCATCTTATGACAACTCTGCAATTTGTTTGATTTTGATTAGTGAGAATAAAGCAAAAAAATAATTCTGGTTGTTGTTTTCTTTCGATAGATTAGTTAAGTTTCCGTTAGTCCTCATAAGTTTCGTCTACTATGTTGTTTTCTTAATGATGTTGCTTAATCATAGCTTGAAATAAAGTATGACCATCATGATGGTATACTCATGTGAATCCTATGCTATATGTGATATGTTTTGTTGTGATTCGCCATGTGGTTTGCCATGACCCGGACGAATATGATGATAATAAGGACTTGTTATGTGATGCAAGTATTATGACGCTTGATCAACGTGATAATACCGAGATCATATAATTTGAACTTATTGAAAATATTATGGGAAAATGGGAAAATGCCTGTGGTTGATATGTGAATGGACTTTGACTTGTATCTGTTATTTGGCACTTCTTATGTTCGTTTGAAATTCGCTTGGAATCCGGAAATTGTTATGATTTGTGTGAATTATGGATTGCTATGTTTGCTTTAAATGTATACGTCTCCGTGTACCCTTATTGTGCTCATAGGATATTTAGGTGAAGTGTTTGAGGAACATTAGATCCTTTTAGTTTGATTACCTACGACTAGTGAGACCGTTAGGATTCGTTGCCATATGCATATGATTGATATCCGGATAAGTTAGGCGTGTTGTTTGATTGTCTGCATCTCATCCGTTATCTGCCATTACTTTGATGAGTATATGAGTGTCGGTTGTAAGTATTTGATTATTGCTTTGATTTATGAGAGTAGGGGTTTGATCGATAAGTAATCGTTTGTTCTGAGATGAGTTCGTGTTTGTTTTAATTTCCTGAAACTCGAAATCCGCATTTGTTTTTGAGTTTTGTTTTGTCTTGTCCAATTTGAGGAAACTCACGAAATTTTCTTTAGAAGGGAGAGTTGTAAAACCCTAAAAATATTAATAAGACTATTTTACCCTTGAAAACAATTTTTTTTTAAATACGTAAAATATAATAACGTTTATTTAACGAAACTAAAAACCTAAACTTATGAATATTTAAAACCTTATGAAAAATTTTTAAATCCGGTTGGGTTTGTGAACCGAGGACACACCCAGAAGCCCACGGACTGTTTTCTTTTCTTTCCTTTTTTCCCTTATGACCCGATCGGTGCATATATATATAAACACAAACCTCAACTTTTGGAACCCTAGTCTACACAAAGTCACGGCACATTCTCTTGCTCCTTTCTCTTTTCCGATCGAAGCTGCTATGTGCTCGAAATTCCTGTTTTAGTTGATGTTTGGTTATCTTGATGCGTTTGCGTTGGTGTCATCAATATGATATGTGTTTGTTCTTAATTGCTATTTGTTCTTCCGGATTTCTGTATGATTGTGTTTACGCAAAATCTTCAATGATTCATTGATCTTATTCCGTTGTGACTTCGTTATTCGTTTCTTTGTTTTATTTCATATTTCCATTTTGTTTAGTTTTCGTTTCGTTATATCCTTTGGGCTTTGTAAGCTCAGCCGCATTTTCTTTTCTGCGGCAGGTATTAAGCATTCAAGATGAGCTTATGGGATAGTTGATCTGGGTTGAGAGTAGAGATGAGAGCAAGATTTGAAATAGGGATCTTAGATTTATTTTGATTATTAAGTTATTTATATTTTCTTTTGTAAGTTTTGTAAAGGTTTCCGCTATTGTATAGTACTTAAGGTTCTGATATGAAACCGTATTTGTGATATCTTTACCCTTGTCGGGTTGGGGTGTTACATAGACCATATACATGTTGTGTTTTAGTAGTATAGTTCGGTTATAGTCCCATATGGTGTATCAGATAAGTGCAGAAAAGTGCAGGTTTTAGTCCAGGTCTGATGCATCATCGATACGGCATATCTCAAAATGGGGATATGGCGTATCTATGGATACGACACACCCATAATAGGGATACGGCGTATCATATGATATTTTGGAGATATGGTAGGAATATGGTGTATCAAATGATACGGCGTATCCGATCCCAGGATATATGGTAGGGATACGGCGTATCCCAGATAGGTGATACGGTGTATCTGTGACACACGGTAATTTTCCAACCAATATTTTAATAATAAATGTTAATCTATTATTACTTAACAGTTAAACTAAGCATACATGAGCTTACATAACTATTTCGGGAAGCTAACCCGCACACTATGGCTTACAGTAAATCACTACATTGCTAAATTTTTATCAGAATATGCAAATAAGTTATTTTCTGACATTTACTGTGATTAAAACTTTAAAACGAGAGGTTATCTCGTTTATTCTGAAAAACAGACACCGCATGCGTACCGACACCGCAATAGTGGCAGATTAAATTTATAATTAATCCCCGGACTCCATAATTAATAAGCTTAATAAATTGTATTTTTCATTTAGAGGGTGTTTTAATAATGTAATTAATTAGACGTTGACAAGTCAATTTTGTATATTTGTTGGTATATTATTTGCTTATACATAGTGCCCAGTTATTTGTAATTGCTTAAATTTTATTTATAAAAATCTTAAACGATTAAAAAGGAATGTCTAAAATGATTTATACATAGTATAGATACAAGTATCACAAACCTCATCGATACGATATTGACCTTATCGATCGAGTTACCTTGTTGGGCTAACTCGAGAAGGATTTTGGTATATCGGTTCAAATTTATTCATGATCTTTTTGGAAATACAAGAATAAGAATAACGTGATATTCTCTTCCAAGCTGCCTCAATACTCAATAGAACTAATCTTTAACGATATAAATTTCCTTGATTATTTGGCTCTTTAATAACCTTAGAAAAGTTTATAACTCATCTTGTAATTTGTTTCTAACTCCCTATTAGCTTTAATCAAACTACCGCTAAAAAAAACAATATACATTAGAGCATTCACAATTATAGAGGTTTTAAAAGGTTCATAAATTTGAGGAGAGTTATTTTACATATCAAACTTTTTTTACATACCAAGAGACTTATCTCCACTATCCATTTAAAAAGAAATTAATGGCTGAGATTAAAAGTATTTTATTATTTCACTTATTTTTTATAATTTAAATATCTCTTAAACCGTTAATCATTAAACAAAAATAATTACACCATCGCGACGAACATTTAATTATCTTTCTATAGACGGGCACTTTGATGTACTTTCAAAAAAAGAAAAAAAATCGTTTTTTCACGTTTTTTCGTCTTTTTTTCGTTTTTCTTCGAAACTGGAATTTGCATGAAATATCATATATGATTTAACACTAATTTGAAGATCACATGTGATATTAGTGTTAAATTACATATGATATGTAATATCACATGTGATACTAGTGTTAAATCATATATGATAAATCACATATGATATACATATCATATATGATTTAACACTAATATCACATGTGGTATTCAAATTAGTGTTAAATCATATATGATTTTTTTCATGCAAATTTCAGCAACGTGAAAAAACGAAAAAAAAACTTGAAAAAAACGTGAAAAACACGAAAAAAAATTGTCGAAATTATATCAAAGTGTCTATCTATATAAAGATAATTAAATGCTCGTCATAATGGTATATTTTTTTCTCTTGACGATTAACGGTTTGAAAGATATTTATATTTGAAAAAAATGATGAAAGTGGGTTTTTTTAATTGTTGGGATTAATCTCATCCATTATATCTAATAAAAATAGAGGGTAGAGATTGATCCCTTAGTATGTAAATAAGTTTTTGTCCTCAAATTATCTTAAATCCATAAATTTATCTAATTATTACTATAATTTAGAAAGCTTTTAATTTTATAAACTTTTTTGCACTTTATATAACCCATTTTAAGTTTATAAAATACTAAACAATTACAAATACATTAAATTATAAAAAAGTTCATGATTTTAGACATCTTAATTTCAAATAGACTCCAAACATAAAGTCACTATAACTAAAGCAAAATATAAAGGTTTTCATTTGTTTTAAACTTTCATCGTGGATGCTCTTACGTCATTAATTAGGTAGAATAACTAAGTGCTCGCAAACAAAAGTTTTGGGCATCTGCATGCATTAAAAGTAAAATGTTGATGTCAAGGAAACCTAGCACGAAACTTCATATTAAGCTCACGTTGACTTCTTACTTTTAGTGGCATGTGAGTATGTTGTCATGTTTCCTTCTACATTATTGAACTTTATTGTGTACTATGGATACAGCCATATTTTTGGGCCTAAAAATAAAATAAAACAATAGGTATTAATGATGTGTCCTATCTCATGTGATCATCTAACGTCGATAAATAGATATTTATTGCAGAACGTACTAGCTATTGGCTGAATAAGTTTGGTAGTAGTGCTAAAACAGTACTCCCTTCTTCTCAAAATAATAGTTCATATTTTTTTTTTTTTGATATCTCAAATTAATTATCCACTTTCTCTTTATAGTAAAAACTAGGGAACTTTGTGGGTGAAGATTCCTTTTGAATGGTTAAAAATTAAAGTGGTCCCACTTTTATTAAATTGTGTGTTTCTTGTCTCCAGACAATAATTTTGAGACGGAATGAGTAAAATAATTATATTGTGCGGTTAACTTTTTTTTTTTTGAAAGTTTAACTGTTATTCACAACGGGCCCAACCAACGCCAATAAGCGAAGGGGCAACAAAGAGCAACACAATTACATCAAATCAAACTTACACCATTTATCCCAACTTATACTAGAGTTCCCCCCACGGTTTTTATAACACAAGAAACCGAATCCCATAATCTCTAAAATAATTCTCTTAACCTCAATAGAACCGTTATCGAACTTCTTCGAATTCCTAGCTTTCCAAATGAACCAACACGTGATAAAAAACACCCCTTTAATGGCTTTCCTTGTGCGGTTAACTACTGCAGCATACCTTATTATATCTTGAAAACACGAGTTTAACATGTTACCTATATAGTATCTCCGTCCTAAAATATAAGTTCAGTTTAACTTTATGAATCAAACTTTTACCTTAAATATTTTTGTTTGTATTGTATAATACTTGATGAAAATTATATCATTGAAAAATACATTTGAACCTCAATCCATTTATATAATTTGCATCAAGTATTGTATAATATAAGGTCATTTACATCTATATCCTTGACAAAAATCTATATTACGTCAATATTCTTACAAATATTATAATTACTTCAATATCTTTTCAAAACTTTAAAATACATATGTATATCCGAAAACATATTTTTATAATTTTTTAAAAACTTAAAGTGAAAAACTTTTATATAAATATTATCTAACATATTATTTTACCTTTTTACCCTTTTTTCTTAATTAAGCACACAATTTTAATGGGTTTTACTGGGGATGAAATTGCAATAAAAGAACACCCAATATTTAAAGGGTTAAACCCGTCTGCGAACGCGAATGGATTCTTTTGGGCACTGTGCGTAGAAGGAACTAGGTGCCATGTGCGTGAGTATATCTTTTAAGTGAATGATAAGATACATTTGTTAAGAAAGATTATAAAAAGTAATTGTAAGAAAACAATTCAATTAAAATAAATCAACTTGCAATCAAGAGTTTCACAGTCAAGAGTTTTAAGTAGAACATCACGAGGAGTGGATTGGTCATTTAATTGGTTGTTAGATTTTGTTTTTTAACTTGTTGAAGGAAGGGTAAATAAGTAATAGAACATGTCAAATAATACTTATATAAGTGCTATATATGTTAAATTCATTTAAAAATAATAAAAATGTGTTTTTGGATATTTACGTGTATTTTGAAATTTTGCAAGGATATTGAAGTAATTACAAAATTTGTAAGGATATTGATGTAAATAAAAGGTTTTGGAAGGATATTGATGTAAATCTTCTAATAATGGGGTCAATATAAATAAAAATATTTGAGGTTAAAGTTTGATTCATAAAGTCAAATAAGACTTAAATTTTAGGACCGATAGAGTATAAAATTAAGGGTAATAAAAGTATAAAACTGATAGGTTAGAGAACAAGTCCAAATTAGTTGGACTATAGACTTGTAGCTAAAAATATGAATCTACTTTCATGTTTTATTCGATTACATGAGCTAAAATGTATATCATATGTATTAAAAACTATTTAATATGACATTTTGATAATGCATCACTTTCTTAGATAGTAACACATGTCACGTTATTATGTACTAGCAGGGTACCCGCGAGATGCGGTGGCGGGTACCTTGTGACTATATTTTCTGACAATGTAATGTTATGCGGCCTTACTTTTATTAAACAATTAAATTACAAATAACAATAACTTTAGTTATCACTGTGGAAATAATTCATCTCCTCGTTAACCATTCTACAAACAAAATCTTGATTCTTTCCTTCAGCACAATCACCCTTCGTCAATTTTGGAGCCGACCAACCCAGTTCGACCCTCATGTTGCAATGGTGGCGACTTGGTCGGCGCAGCGGCGACCGAACCAGTCGACCGACCACTGCGGGCAGACTAATGGCTTTATTTTTAAATGCTTGGTTTAGTAGTTTGATTAAATTGTACATTGTGGTTAAATGGTTGTATATTTTAGTGAATGGGTAAATTAAATAGTGTATTAATTGTATGTGTTGAATAGTGTTTTTTTAGTTGTATTTGTGCTTTAAATAGTTTGTACATTGTGTTTTATAAATTATACTTTTTATCAAATGAGTGTTTTAAATATGACATTAATTACAAATGTTGATCAGTCAATATATGTAGGTGTTTATGCATAAAGTAATTGTACATATAACTTAAGTAGTTGTATTTGCTTAAAATCTATATATGAAAATCTTAAAAAATTAGAAGAGAGATGATCATCCCTCCATTATAAGTAGTATAGATATAGATGACATGTCACTAAATTATACATATTTAATACTTTTTGAAAGTTTTTAACCTTAGTTTAGACCATTTGATAACTCCCACCCGCAGAACATAAAGAAAAATACAATACTTAAACAAGTTTTTATTTAATTTAATTGCTAACTTTAACAAAAATAATAAAGAAAAAAGTTGTATCCAAAAATCAAACATCCAAACATTTCTAATTACTATCCACTTTTATCCGGCCTTCTCATTCCCATCTAAACCCCATAAAAAAGCCCATATTCTAAACCCCATAAAAAAGCCCATATTAAAAGCCCATTTATCCACTTGTATAGTTGTATTTTATAAATCAAACTTTATAAAATGGAATGAAAAGGTAACTCGGCAGTCTTTGGTTAGTTAACATGGAAGCTTAGGTAACATTGAATTACTACTCCTTGATGCTCAATTTGTAGCATATTCAGGTCTAAGTACCCAAGTTTATGTAGCTTAATTCGGGAGGTATCATGGTATGGTTTCTTGGTCTTGATCTTTTTACTTTTTTTTTGAACGGCGGTCTTGATCTTTTTACTTAACATTTGGTAATATGAAATTTAATTTGGTTAATTTTTGCATAATAACAAAGTGAGAGTGATAGGTTGATAATTGATTTATTCATTGTGTATATTTATATTTATTCATTAATTGTATATATTAATATTGAGCATTGTAGAACAATATAAGAGAAACCAAAGCAACTAGAGACTAGAACTAACTGTGAAAATGATGTAACGCCAAAATAGACTTAAGTAAAGAATTCCATAGCTCATAAACAATACGTAGAAAATTACCCAATACTAACATTTCCTACCGAAATGTCCTCTATTCACCTACAATTGATGAGGAGGGAATTACAACAGTTTACGAGCAGTGGGTAAAAAAGTTTCACCGACTCATCCATTTTTCAACCAAAACATAAACCTTACAGCACATAGGACTTCAAAACTAAAAGTCAAAGGTTTATTGATAATGGAATGTCTAAAATCTAAACAATGAACCAAGCACTATATTTTTTTCCTGAGAAGTAAATATTGGCTAAAAAGTAGGGTTATTAGCACGAAAATGCATTATATTTGCCACTTTTTGTCATTGTGTGGATCGTTTTTTTTTTTCAATTTTGACACCAACCTTCTGAATTCGTGCTATTGTGTGTATTTTGTGACCAACTTACCCTTACTTTTTTCAAATTTTGAATGGTAAAATGATCATTTTACATGACAAAGTAGTCAAAAAAAATACGCACAATAGCACGAATTCAAAAGGTTGGTGTTAAAATTGAAAAAAAAAGTACGCTACACATAACAACAAAAAGTGACAAGTATGATACGTTTTTGTGCTAATAACCCTAAAAAGTAACCTAAGCTTGGTAAAAACTGACACAAACAATAAAAGGAAATTTCAGTTATCGAAGCCTTTACAATGTAAGAATGGTTTTCCCTTTACGGCGTAACCACTAAGACGCTTTAACAAACGCTTATTCGAGATCTCTTAGGCGTAATGAGAAACATTCCTTTACGCCGTAGAGAAAACTAAAGACAAACATAAATAAAAGCCGTAGCTTCTACGACGTAACCGAGAAATAGGCTTTACGCCTTAGAGATAGCAGGATCACGTTTCCTTGATTCAAGTCCTCTTGCCATTGATCCAAGTTCTCCGTGTGCTCCTTAGATAAGCCCTCGATATGGGCCTCATCATTCCCCTTCACTTTAAAAGAACTCTTCCTCGAGTTTTCATTATCAACTTCATCCCTGAGGTGAAACTTATAAATGTTGGAAATATTGAGATTCTTTTAAATACTCATGGTATTTTGTAAATCTACCACAGCATTGTCATTGATCTTTTTTAGAATCTTGTAAATATTTCTTTTGTTGAAGCTTGCTATCAGTACCTACCGAAAAACGCTTTGTTATAAGAAACATCATAACTTCATCACCTTACTTGAACAGCTTGACTAGGAGATATATATCCACATCAACATTGTACTTAGCATTCGACTCACCAATTTTAGAGCAAACAACTACATAAGTAGCTTGTACCTCTTCCCCCATCTTATTTGCTTGAACATTCTTCTTTCCCGGCGCATCAACCAAATCCACCACTTGATTTGGCTGATCCATGAACAATCAACCGGTGGCGGAGATAGTAGGGGAGTAGCGTGGGCACGTTGCCCATAACAAAAAATTACAGTGTAATTTTTTTTTAAATATTTGGTTATTTTTGTAGTTTCCCCTCTTAACAAACCGATTTGTAGTCTAGTTTCTAAAGATTATCAAAGTTTGTCCCTCGGCCGTAACTTTCAGGCCACTCAACACCTTACAATATTCTTTGTCGATTTTTTTTTGGTAAAATTCTTTGTCGATTTTAAGACATGCATGCATGCTTCATACATATTCATGCTCGTCCATTCCAACGTATTGGAACGTTTACAACACTTTAAGTCGATGCGAAACATATTTTGGTAAAAAGGACTCGTATCCATACATAACTTGAATTTTAATTCAAAAATAAGTTTCCAAATAAAAATGATTCAACCATGTATAATGCATGATTTATCTACCTTAGTTTGGTAATACACTGATATTGTATGTTACAATAGATTAAGGTACATAGAATATTTTAACTTTTGGGAACTATAAAAGGGGGTTCACTTCTTTCATATATGGAATTATGAAACCAAACAACTAAACATTCTTCAATCTCTTTCAGCTCATCGTCTACTCACATGTTTTTAATAAAGATGTTTTACACCAAATACCGAAACCAACTTGTAGTAATTCTCAACAGGTGTACTTTTTTTTCTGGTGTAAAGATGATAAATATTGATGCGGTTCAAGTTGTGACTAATAACGATGCGGTTCTTCCTATATATGTTTCCTACCGGTTTCTCTTCTCTACTGCATTAACTTGTGACTCGGTATTTCATGGGGAAGGAGTTTTATTGTTGCATTGTTTGAATGATTTTCACGTTGGAACGTATGTTGAGCATACCAAATTCAAAAAATAAATCAATTTCTCTATACATTCAAGTTTTTTCTTTTTTTTATTTTTTATTTATTTTTTTATTTTTTTTAAGTATTTTGAAATAGGGGATAATTTATTCATCTAGAACATAGAAATGTTTCTTATAGCAACCGGGTTCTGACTCAGAGCCGATGTAAACGATGTTCTTTCTACAGAAGTATACAATGTTCATACAAAATGACAAAATTGATAACTTATATGTACGCTGCAAGTCAAGAGACAACGACCTCGGAGGTACATAAGTTGTCGATCGTTGTCATTGTCTTTTGACTTGCAGCGGACATATAAGTTATCAATTTCGTCATTTAGTATGAACATTGTATACTTCTGTAGAAAGAATATCGTTTACATCAACTTTGAAAGGGTCAGAACCGATTGCTATAAGAAACGTTTCTATGTTAAACGAATAAATTATCCCCTATTTCAAAACTAGGATCTCGTTGGTGACATACTTGACCTGACGGGTCTTAACCAAGAAAGCTTAAGGCAACGCGCCTGACATAGGGCCAGGTTCTATGTTGTATATAGATCACGAAACTTAATCGGGGGTGTTTAGGGACAATGAAAAGTTAAGGGTGCCTTCATTGCTCCAAAGAAGGATGAAGATTTTTGGTGTTGAAGTGAGGTTTAACAATTTCTAGTACATTTAATTTATACCCCTCAACATGTAAAAGCCTCATTGCTACATGTAATTGTGTGGTTTGTATTCCGAATCAGTCAAGATTTAGCTATCGATGAGATGGACCCAAAAAAAAATAATAATAATAAAAAAAATTAGGATGTTTTCCAACAATGAGGGTGATCAATTTATAACTTGAGCTCCTCAACCATTTGTTCTTCACTAGTCGATGTTGGACAAATATTTATAATCTTTTATTTCGTTTGTTTTTCAAAGAGATAATAATTGGTATACTAGAGTGTTTCACTACTGTTTCTACACATGCTTTATGTTTCACTTGTATTATCAATTTTGGGTTCTTCTTATCTTTCGCAATAAATAAAAATCAACACATGGCCCAAAACATTCAAAAACAAAAGCATCGTAGGAGTTGGAGGGGAAAAAAACAAATAAAAAAAAAAGAAAAAGAAAAAAAGAAGGTGCTATTGAATATTGTAGTTTATAAATGTTTAAGCCATTGGTTGAAAGAGTTGATATAATAAAAGAAATACAATCAAATTATACTAACTCATCCAACCATGGCTCAATCATTCAAAACTAGAAGCATTGTATTTAAAACTAAAAGACTTAGGTGATGACTTTATAGCAGCTTCTTTTGAAACATTTGTTCTTCATTAGACGATGTGGGACAATAACATGTAATACTTTTACTTGTTGATAGTTGATGTAAATTCAAACAGCACAATTTCAAATTTCTTTTTTATCTGCTTTGCAAAATAAGTAACTCGATAATCACTCGTTTGAAACCTTTTACATGGGTTAACTGTTGGCTACTTTGTACTATCGGGGTCGGGGTTCATGAGTTGTTGTTTTTATTAACGATATTAGTGTTTGATCAAAAGTGTTACAAAATAATCTTCTACTATAAGCTATAGGCTCGATTAATATATATACATTTGTACTCTTGATTATGTCTTTGTCAAAGACCGAGTGTGATTTTTCTTTTTGCAGTACGAATTAATCTAGTTCCGTACAAAACTCATTGGTTCATGTGGTAACTGTTTAGGAAATAAAATCATTTGTGTTGTGGAAATGATGATATGTCAAGATTTCATGTTGTTTTTTAACTGAATGGTGATGTATATGTGTTCAAATCAAATGGTGGCATTAAATGTTGAGTTAGTCGTGTCGCTACTTATAGGTTGTGCTTTCGCTTGGCTAATGTGATCAAGTATTCAAGTGGATATGCGTAAGTTCTAAGGTTTGAAGCAAGGTTGTCAAGATCGGGATCCTACCCAGGATCGTTTTCGTCTTTGCAAGATCGTGATCGTAAGATCGGATCGGGATCTTAAGATCCTACTCTAATGTTATTTCTTAATAATTTATGTAATTTTATACAAATCTACAAATTCTAATACATTATAACCATAAAATACTATGAATGTTTCGTATAAATGTTGTCCTAAATTATGATTATAAAATGTTTAAAAAATTAACATGTTGTTTTTTGAATTCTACAAACAAACAACCCATAAATTTGTAGATTTTAAGTTTGTAATCCGAGAAAATCGATCGGATCGGATTAGATCGTAAGATCGTATGGTCAAGATCGGGATCCTATAAGATCCTAAGCTTGCAAAGATCCTATGTAGGATCCGGATCGTTTTTGCTTTGCAGTATCGTAAAATCGTAAGATCCTAAGATCAGGATCGGGATCCTGACAACTATGGTTTGAAGTACTGATTGATTAAAGTGTATCTACAATGATCAATGATGTATTCAAGTCGCGAATCTTATCATACAAAATCATTACAACTAAGAGCATAATCTCAAGACCTGCCATGGGATTAAAACTTAAACATACAAAATCATTACAACTAAGAGCATAATCTCAAGACCTGCCATGGGATTAAAACTTAAACATTTAACTGTTACTCCTTGGTGTTAGTCCTATTCTTATAAGGATCTATCTTAATGTTCCGGTGTCTATTCTTAAACTTTGTTGAAACTGTTACGCATAGAATATCTTGTTTTTGCCTAAAAAGAAAGCTAATATCGGAACATACGTGTGAAAATGGCATAACTTTGTGACACTTGATATAGTGAAGTTTTAGACAACTTGTTAATATTAAACATCTTTAAGTCTGCAACTACACTCAAAAATTGTGTAAAACTATCATGTTCGTTTTTGTGAAAGTTCTTCAACCACAAAGCAAAAAATGTGTATTGCGACAGCTGTTTAAACCACTACATGACTCAATAGCGGCTCATGACATTTATAAACCAAACTACTTATCTTCACCCTTTGTCAAAACCTTCCTTAACCCATAGGTATATTGGTCAATATTCAATGATGTTTTGAAGAATATTACTTCTATATAAAATGATATAGCTAGAAAAAGCTTGAACATAGAATTGTAGTTTAGAAGTGTTAGAGGAAAATGCTTCAGACTTGGTACAATAAAAGAAAACAAACTAGTTACACCATGTCAGCAACACCTTCCCCAAACATTCAAAACTAGAAGAATTTGTTGGACTGAAATGAATAAGTTTCCTAATAAGAAAGCTTAGGTGATCACTTTATATCATTTTCTCCTCACCATTTATTCTTCACCAAACGATGTGGAACAAACAAGTATACTCTTTTAGCTCCTAAGTTTTTCAGTGATATAAGTTGCCATACAATTAATGAGAAATTGCTATCTTAGTTGTCGTTTTTTTTTTCTTTCTCAATAATCAATTTTTTCCTCTTTTCACCTCTTTTGTCTGCAGAAGGGAAGAGGTTTTATGTTTTTTTTTTGCAGACAAAAATGCTTTTTTTCACTTCCTTCATCTTCTAAATTTCAGACATTATCTTTCACTTCTTACCTCTTCTTTCACAAACCCAACATCTCTTTCTCAATATCTTACACCTCTTTTACGTTTCGTCCGTTATTTACGGTTTCGTCTGTTTTTTTATGTTTTCGTCCATTTTTTTTGCGTTTTTTACGTTTTCGCCCCCCTTTTTTACGTTTTCGTTCGTTTTACGTTTTTGTCCGTTTTCGTTCGTTTTTTACGTTTTCGTCCGTTTTCTTAAGTTTTCGTCCGCTTTATTACGTTTTCATTCGTTTTCGTCTGTTTTTTTACGTTTTCGTATATTTTTTATGTTTTCCTCCGTTTTTTACGTTTTCGTCCGTGTATTTACGCTTTTGTCCGGTTTTTTACGTTTTCGTCCGTTTCTTATGTTTTTCCGCTATTTACGTTTCGCCTTTTTTATGTTTTCGTCCATTTTTCGCTTTTTACGCCTTTTTCCGTTTCGTCGCTTTACGTTTTTGTCCGCTCGTTTTTACGTTTTCGTCCGTTTTCTTAAGTTTTCGTCCGCTTTATTACGTTTTCATTCGTTTTCGTCTGTTTTTTTACGTTTTCGCATATTTTTTATGTTTTCCTCCGTTTTTTACGTTTTCGTCCGTGTATTTACGCTTTTGTCCGTTTTCGTCCGTTTTTTTACATTTACGTTTTTTTTTACGTTTACGCATGTTTTTTCGCCTGTTTTTTTACATTTTCATCCGTTTTTTTACGTTTTCCTCCATTTCCTTATGTTTTCACCTTTTTTTTTTTTACGTTTTCTTCCTTTTTTACGTTTTCGTCCGTTTTTTTACGTCTTTTTACGTTTTTGTTCGTTTTCGTCCGTTTTAACGTTTTCATCCGTTTTAACGTTTTTGTCCATTTTCGTCTGTTTTTTTACGTTTTCGTCAGTTTTTTGCGTTGTCTTTCGGTTTTTACGTTTTAGTTGGTTTTTTACGTTTTCGTCTTTTTTTACTTTTTCATCCGGTTTCATATGATTCCATATGATTTTTGTACGCTATTCTACATTTTCTTACATTATCTTACGTAATAAAACTTATGATAATGTAAGAAAATGGACGAAAACGTAAAAAAAAAAAAAAAAAAAAAAAAAAGGACGAAAACGTAAAAAGTGACTAAAACATTAAAAAAAATGGACGAAAACGGACTAAAATGTAAAAAACGATGAAAACGTAAAAAAAAATACGAAAACGTAAAAACATACGAAAGCGTAAAAAAACAGACGAAAACATAAAAAGGGTCGAAAATGTAAAAAAACAGACGAAAACGTAAAAAACTGATGAAAACGTAAAAAAACAGACAAAAACGTAAAAAAAAAAAGAGATGAAAACGTAAAAAATTGACTAAATCGTAAAAAACGGACTAAATCGTAAAAAACGGATGAAAAATGTTAAAAACGGATGAAATTATTATAAACAGACGAAAATGTAATAAAATGGCCGAAAACGTAAAAAAACATACGAAAACATAAAAAAAACGATCGAAAACGTTAAAAAAAGAGGAAAACGCAAAAAAACAGACAAAGGCGTAAAAAACGGATGAAAACGTAAAAAGACAGACAAAACGTAAAAAACGGACGAAAATGAACTAAAATGTAAAAAAAACGGGCGAAACCGTTAAAAAACAGACAAAAACGTAAAAACGGACGAAAAAGTAAAATAACATATGCAAACGTAAAAAACGGTCGAAAACATAAAAAAATAGACGAAACGGACTAAAACGTAAAAAACCAACGAAAACGTAAAAAACATACGAAAACGTAAAAACACGGATGAATACGTAAGAAATGGTCGAAAACTTAAAAAAAACAGACAAAAACGTAAAAAAACAGATGAAAATATAAAAAACGATCGAAAACGTAAAAAAAAAACTACCAAAATGTTAGAAAACCATTGACCCATATGACAAAAGGATTTATAGCAAAAAAAAAAAAAAAAATGAAATGAAAGAAGTACTTCAATAGCATAAAAAACAAACAGTCTTCTTGCGTGTAGATGAAGACTTTAGATGTGCCTTTTTTTCTGCAGACATAGTTTGCAGATGAAGAGGTAAAAGCTCTGAAAAAACAAACGACACCTTAATGAAAACACATTCTGCTTAAAACTTTCAAAGTGAGAAAACACATTTTGCTTAAAACTTTCAAAGTGAGAAATGTTATTTTACCATAACACCCTTTCACAATTTGCCTAATGAATGGTTTTAACTTTCTAAAGTTAATTTGTTTTTAATGTTTTACAACTTATCTTTTCAACCTTTAGAAATTAATTATACACAACTAATTCTATTAGAATTTTGATTGTTTATACACATAAACGTTACACAAAAAGCTGATTATAATTCACGGGTATAACTATTGCTGTTGTAAATCTTTGCCGTTGTGCACGCAAGGACGAACCTTCATAGAAACCCGGGGGCAAAATTTGCGGCACCTGGTGTAAATATTATAGGTTTTAGGGGTAATTTGATTGAGGTTACAAACAAATCTCTGATTCGGCCATTCCAAAATAAATTCGCCCCCCTCCCCCCCTCCTAAAAAAAAATGTTCAAGTTCCATCTATGCGTGCATGGGTGCTCGGCTAGTGTGTTCAAATGGTGACATTCAATTCTTTATAGCACTTAGTGGTTCAAGTTGTTACTTTCCAGTAATAGCTATAAGAGCACTAGGTGTCACGACAAGGCTTAGCCTCTTCGTCGTGCCACCTCAGCGTCACATCAGCATCTAACTTTTTCACAACTAACCACAACAAACCCTCCCCACTCATAACAAACCTCAACCTCTTCATTTGGGGCCCACCACTACCACTTTATTTTTTTTATTTAATTTTCATATAAACTAAATTTATTTCATTAATAATTAAAATACATTAACAACATAATAATAAGGAAAAAAAATACGATACGTAAAAAAAAAACGATACGAGGAAAAAAAATACAACACATACTAATAATAAGAAACCTAAACATTTTACTAGTCATTTTTTATAAAAGTTATAAATAACATTTTTTATAAATTTAAAAAAAAAATAAAAATAAATAACAATTAAAACTATACACAATATATGAAAACATACCACCCCAATATTATCTAGTCCAACCCAGCCCAATTCCAAGTTACCAACCTAGTCCAAAAAAAAAAAAATATATAAAAAATAAAAAATAAAAAAAGATGAAATGGTGTTGTCTTCTTCATTTTTTCTGCACACACACATATTAACACACACACATACACATACGCAATATATATTGAAAAAAGAAGATAAAAGAAAATATTTATGTGGATGCTTGTCAGAAAACCTGCTCGTCGTCACCACGATGAGGTAACCGACGACGCCCGACGGCGAGGGGGGTCGGTGTCACGGCGGGGGACGGCGAGGCGCCACCGTGGACGGCGAGCCCCAACGACAAACCGATACCGTGTGCTCTAAGTGTTTAGCAAACAAAGAGATGTACATGTGAGTATGTGACATTCAATTTTTGTTGTTCTATAAATGAAAATTGCTATCTTAGTGAATAGTGATGTACATGTGTTCAAATGGTGTCATTACTATATATATTATAAGTCATTTCAAACGACGTCGTCGAATGAACAATACTCCCAGCCCATTCACAACAAAGACAAACATGAGATTTCATCTGGCCCATAATTGATTTATTGGATCGGGCTTAAAACACAAAGCTTTGTTGAACAAATTTAATACAAAAAGCCAATAACCATTACTTGTAAAAAACATAAGAAAAGCAAAAATAAATAAATAAAAAAATATTTAATTCCATTTTTTATAAATATACTTAAAAAAATAATAAAAAAGACAAAAAATAATATTAGTTACATAAATTACCATATAAAAATGTCTAAAAAATAGCTCCGCCGCAACGCGGCGGATCGTCGCAATACTCGTTATTTGAATAAAGTATGATTATAATATAAATAATGATAAGGTGGGTTAGGCTTTCCAATAACATTATAATCATTATAATGGGCCTAGACTAATGGAGTAATACATAACAGCTCCCCGCAGTTAGAGCGGGAGAAGAACGAACACTCAAACTAGGGTGGAACTTATCAAATAACGCCGTAGGCAAGCCTTTAGTGAATATGTCAGCAAATTGATAACGAAAGGGGACACAAAGTACCCGAACTTAACCATCAACCAAATCACGAACATTGTATATCAATCTAAATATGTTTCGTATGTTGATATTGTATATAATTAAATGATAGTTAAACCGCACTGACATTGTCGATCACAATAGACAAGAGTATCCGAAACTTTGGTGATTCGTCAAGAAAGCATGAGATACGTTGCAGACATGCATGTGATTATTACCTCACAATTAGTGTAGTTACATGTATTAATGTATGTTTAGTTGTGTGAGTATGCGCCATTCTTTTCAGTTATTTGTTGTTTCAGGTTCTCACGTTCTTGAACACTTTCAACAACCAGGATGTCCAAAATGTCATATTGTACCTGCTGGTGATATGTTATTTTTCATGGCGGTGAACCACCCCCTAATCAAAGCAATAGCCATGCGCTTCTTTACTTTTTACTGCCCTAAGAGAAGAGGTGAGTTTTGCTAAGTAGGGTTGTCGTAGGGGCAAAACAACCTCGAATGATATCCTGCCATAACATTTCAACATTATACCTGCATTAGGAAGATGAAATAAGTTAGCACTACACTCATATAGAAATAACACTACTTATAATGAAGATACATGGTCTAAAAATAGACTTTACAAAAAGGGCTGAACATAATTAATCTTGTCTAGGCCTCAGAAACTTAAAAGAAGTACTCCAACTTCGCCCTCCTCGATGTCTGGATGAGATTTAGTAGCATTCGAAGGATGTGTTCTCAACCCTGCAGAAAGGGGGTTACTTATAAAGATTAAAAACGGTACTTTGTACGTAGAAATCTATAGAGGCAATATGGCCATTACTTAATTCCACTTGGGGTAGTCATTAGGTTTAGCAGCCCACCTAAAATGCCATCTGGCTCGTGAACGGAAAAAAAACCTCTATGACCCGTGAATATGTTAGGAAAGAAGAGCATAAAGGAGAGAAGATTAAGTAATAGAAAGTAAATTAATTTTTAAAAAAGGACAACCTGATTTATATCAGGTCGTGTCATAACGACAAAGGTTCTTCTTCATGATTCATTTGTTTGTCTTCGGACAAGATTAATTCAAGACCATGTGAGTACTGGGACAATGATTTTATTTTTCTCATGGAGATTAATTCAAGACCACGTGAGTACTTGGAAACTGTTGTCCCAACTTTCCATGATCGATTTATAAGTTGCAAAATATATTGAATAAGTAAATTGTATATCTTTTCTAACATTGTATCGTTGCATATATACACATATATATAGGTTATGAATCGGTATCATTGAACCGACACACCCTTTCTTTTCCTAACCGAAATAACTGCCAAATTTAGTAATTAACTTTGGTTTTGACATATCTAGTCCTTAGTGTTATTAAACTATTTTATAACAAGCAAAGATAAAGATTATCGGGTCACATTCTCCTCCTTAATCTTGATCGTTGCTTTTATTTAAATCTTGAACTCCGAGCATCTGTCGCATTGTTGTGAACTTCAATCTTGGTAGAGCCTTTGTTAGAATATCTGCTCTTTGTAGTTCTCCGCTGACGTGTTCCACATTGATATGTCCATTCTCTACACATTCTCGAATGAAATGATAGCGAATGTCGATGTGTTTACTTCTTCCATGAAAAACAGGGTTCTTGACTAGTTTAATGTATGTAATAAATTTCGACGCAGATCATTGTCAACGATGTTTGTTGCTTCATTTTAGCCTCTCAAGTTCTTTTATGACGTTTGCCCTTTGTTGTGGTCAAAACTACGTCATGAAAAGGTTGAGAGAGTTCGGATCGAGGTCGACCCTGTTGGAAAATTTAGTGCACTTGTGGGATTAGTTCACACCTGGTTTTGGGTTAGGATGTACGAAGTGTACACCCATAAGGTCCCTGAACACCATGAATCAAATAGTGGTTAGTACTGACAGTGTATTGGTTACTACTGCTAGTGTAATGACTTATGGATCCACTGCTAGTGTATTGGTTACTACTGCTAGTGTAGTGACTGATGGATCCACTGCTAGTGTATTGGTTACTACTGTTAGTGTAGTGACTGATGGTTCCACTGCTAGTGTTTTAGTTCTTGCTGGTAGTATTGGTTACTACTATTAGTGTAGTTCCTACTGCTAGTGTATTGGTTCCTACCGGTAGTGTTGCAATGATTATTTGTAACAACTTTGGCTGTTATGACTGCTTTATGACCACGTTTAATTGGTCATGTAACTACTATTTTTATGATAATGGAGGTTTATTATGGGTGATTAATTGGCCGTTAATCATACATAATGTCCATTGATTAGTGTTGAGTATTCTCTACTATATATAGAGATTGTCATCTTCAGCTTGAGGAGACACGAGAAAAGAACAAAACCAGGAGAAACAAACTGAAAGCTTAAACACTTATATGCACAAGGATTATTGATTTGTGCATATTTCAATAACTAACATTTGGTCTTATCCCAAGTAGATATTCGTGTAACCCAGGCATAGGGTCGAATAATTTACTTTGGAAAGTGATCACACGATTCCAAGTGATATCCGGTAACCACCTAGTGGTATTTGTAATGCATTTGATTATCTTACCTTGTTCTGGGCTGATACAACTAACAGACCCATTCATCTCTGTTTGGTTTCTTTGAAGTTCGCTTAATTTAGGCATATGAGTTCAATTCGGGTTGTCAAGTAAATTACTTAAGGTTTCTTAAATCCTTTCAACACCCCATTTGTCATAATCGATACTGGGGTTTATTAAGTAGGTTTAGTTTTGTTATCAGGAACTGGTTTTCAAGTGTGATTATGGTGCTGGATCATTCAAGTTCTAGCTCAAAAGCTTATCAATGGTCATATTCAATAATTTCAAAAGGTTTCATGTCAAGGCATCATTTAAGTACATCACAGGTTCACAAGGTTTCAAAGTAATTGTTGACGATGGTAATTGCAATATGTTGTTAGCCAATGTCAATGATGAATGCTCTAATCAAGGTTTAGTAAGATAACTTTTCTTAATTTTATGGAGTTCAACGTTCAAGGTTCACAAGCTTAAACAGTTTGTCAAACTTAGAGCCGCAATTTGTGATCGAAAAAAATAATAATAATAAAAAATAAAAATAAAATAAAAAAAGTAAATAAATAAATAAAAAATTAGGAGCTATTTTGAAAAAGATTTGAGCGCAATTCTTTTTTAGGCATCTATAAAAGTTAAATGGTCATTGATAGACACATATTTTCTTTCAATTGAAAAACGACAATTTAACTTAAAAATATAATGTGATTAGTTATTTAAATATAAATGAGGTGCTAGGTTTGGAGAATTTTTATCGTCGTTTTGGGTTTTATTCTAACTCGATTCATATAACATAAGCTCGTTTTACCCGTGCCTGTTCGATCCTGAGCCTGTTTGGACCCTTGGCCCGAGCCCGCTCGACCGACTCATTTTGCACCCTTCATGACTCTTTAAACTTTTTTTTTTTAACTCAAGTGTTGTTTGGTATGTGAGATTTATTTGGTTTGGGTTGAAAAGTAGTGTCAAATCATTTGTTTGGTGTCATCAGTTTGGACTAACGTGCTTGCATCAAAGAAGAACCTTAACCCCATTTAAATAGGGTTTGAGCATTTATAGAACTAAAAAACATTTTTATATCTTTAGAAATTTCTCAGTCATACATTTTGTTCACTTCTAATTTTTATTTAATTTTATTATTTAAAAATATTTATATAAATACAATTTCTCTTTTCTATTTGTTTTTTATACTACACTAAATTCAAATCCAAAATAGCTAAATCAAATGCAAATCTAATTCTGGCCCATCTACAAACCCAAGAGGCCAAGAGACCCTCAAATGAAAATTATTATATATACTATAGAGCAAGACATGATTTCCTCACACGCCAAGTGTCAAAAGCTCATTTGCGGAACATTAAATGAAAACTTTTGCAAGTTGGCAAAAATAGCCCCTAAGGTTTAGGTGTCGTTGCAAAATACGTCCTTTAGCATTAATTGATATCTATAGCAATTTGGCACAAATAGTCCATAAGGTTTAAGTGTTGCTGCGAAATAAGTCCTGTAGAATTAATTGGTATCTATAGCAATTTGGCAAAAATAGTCCCTATCCAAATTCACGTCTACAAAAGCAATCTCGCTGCATCGCGCGGGTTTCCACACTCGTTTTAACTAAACCCAAAACTCCCAATACGTTAAGTGGGCTTTGTATTGAAATCATTCAAAAAGCCCATATTAGATTAGAATAGAATCATAGATGGCCTGATGAGCAAGAAATAATCAACCTTGAAATAAACAAGAAAAACCAAAAATTTGTTGGGCAAGAAAGAAATCAAGAAAGCAGTGACAATGGAAGCATACCTCTCAAAATACGATGACAAAATCCAAAAAGATGTCCTTTTAAATGCTAGACAAAATTGCTACAAGGTACTATTTTTATAACTTATAACAACATGTGTTATTTGTCTTACACACTCGAGTAGGGGCATGACTGTGTACATCCAGTCTGTCCTGCGGGGTTGGGTCGGAAAAACAAGACTGGCGGGATATAGACGGTCATTTTAGTATAGAAATCCCTTTAAACTCGAGTAGAGGCGTGACTGTCTACATCGTGTCAGTCCTGTTTCTGCGGGGTTGGGTCGCAAAAACAGGACAGACAAGATGTATACAGTCATGTTTAGTTTAGAAATCCCTTTAAACTCCACTAGAGGCGTGACTGTCTCCATCATGTCTGTATCATTGTTGTTGTTATTTGGTTTGTGATTTAGTATTGTTAATGAATTTGTTGGTAGGCACGTGATGCGTTTTACGCGTGTTTAGAGAAAAATGGAAACAAGAAAGCAACTGAAGTGGCGAGTGTCGGATTGTTGTATCCTGTTGAATGCAAGAAAACTAGAGAGCTTTATGATAATACTTGTCGCCGTACTTGGGTAACTTTCTACTCTATACCCTTTTCGATTCTTTGTAATAACTTGTTGAAATTATTGATGTTTAAGTACTTTTTAGGTGAAGTAATGTGGGTTGAATTTATTTGGGGTGTTTGTTTAAGCTTATTTATGGCCTTATGAGCTAATCTATTTTCGTTATGTTTCGTATCCCCCCATTTTTTGGCTTATTTTGGGACCTATCACCTATGGGGTTATATAAGTTTATTAGTGTATATTATAATAAACTTACATAAGCCTACAAGTTTAAAACAAAGCCGAAAAAGTTGAGTTTATGATATAGAAGCCGAAAACTGACAAGGCCATAAGCCCATAAATAAGCTTAAACAAACATCCCCTTAGTTTGTCGAAAGGGTTTATTTTTGTGTTGCATTTTGATGTGGCGGATAAGCGGTTTTGCCGGCATTTAGGAATGGTTAGTTAAACTAGCTATCGAGCATTATGGTTTTGAAGAAAGGGGTGTTTGGGATTTCTATTTCAAACAGATTACGTGTTTGCAAAACTTGGTATTTGATTTTGCTGTAATTGGGTATTTTATATAAACCTGTTTACCCTATTTTTAATGTGTTGTGATTGCTGATTCAAATTTGTTATGTTAGTTGATATAGTTTTGTAACTAAACACAATGTAGGGGGCAGATTATTAGATGATTGGTTGTATTAATTAGGGGGGTGTTATGGACTTATGGATTGGGTATTAACACTGGTTTTATCGGCTTATTGTGTTTATTTTTATACAGTGAATAAGATGTTTGTGGGGTGTTTTGAATTGGTTAAGCGGCAGGTCGGTACCACAATGGGGGCAGTGTGGGCAACTGCCCCCGCAAAGTTCACTCGAGTAATGATTTGATCGTTTTCGTACAGATATTTTTTCCGAAGAAATACAAAGGTATGTATTTCCCGGTTCGTTTTCCCAACGAGGGATGAATGGAGTTTAACAACTCACGTCGCGTGATTCGGGATTCGAATGGGTAATAAGGATTTTTGAGGATTTCTAATCTATGGTGCAAGGGAAATAAATGGGAAACATATAAAATCACTAAATCTATAATGCAAACACGAAAATACAACTAATAATACGGAAATAAAATGCAACTACGTCTAATCTAAATCCTAAATATGATCTAAAATTATTTTTACTCTAAAAATGCAATTAAAAACTTAACTAAGATTTAAAACTAATTTTTATGATTTTTCTTGAATTATTTTGAATTAAAAACTAAATTTTAAACATTTAAAATAGAGCTAAAATACTAAAAATAATAAAAACATGCAAGAAAATTTCAAAACTATTTTTCAAAAATCAAAATTAACTAAAAAGAATTTTAGAAACTGGAATCACATTTTTTTGACTTTTTCTCTATTTATTATGAATTTAATACCATTTAAAACTAATTAAAATGCTAGAAAATACTATTTAAACTAAGAAAATTCTGGAAAAATACTTTTTATCACTTTTTGATTTTTCTAAAACTAGGAAAATTGAAATTACATTTTTCTGAACATTTTCTGAATTATTTGGATTAAATGCTAATTAAAAATGCTAGAAAATGATATAAAATGCAGAAAAATAGCAAATGAACATTGAAAAATATGAAAACTTCCAGAATATTATAAAATAAAATATAGAACTAGGGAAAATTAACAGAAATGGTTTTGGAGCACAAGAACTATGATTTGGGCACACTACTTGAATGAATAAGCACTTAAAATGAGCAATAAGCTATCCAAAAGCTACTATAAGCTACCCTAGCCTTAATCTAACCTAACTTATGCTAATGCAACTGAATGGGACCCTAAAAGCACAGGCTAGAGGTATTTAAGCACTAAAGCATGTTCTAACTCTACTATGCCAAACAGCTCTTAAGTACCAACTTTAAGCACCAAAATAAGCTATCTAGAAAAATCACAAAAATAAGCTAAAATCACCATGTTATCAACAACCTACCAATGTCCTTATATCCAGAAATTCAGCTTATTTGGATTCAAAATAAGGAAATTAAAAATCAAAACTATAAGTGGAATGAGAAAATGGTGAAACTGATGTGCAGATAGGAGATAATAAGCAACAAGCTCAAGAACTTAACTATAAGCTACCTAAGACTGAAACTAACCTAAATTATCTACAATTAACCTACTGTAACTATATTAGATCCTATAAGCACTGGATTCAATCTAATAAGCACTAATCAGATTTCAACTTTAAAGAAACCAAACGGCCTTAACCGTCCTACTTTGAGCCTAAATCTAACTGATGTAGATAATAACTAAAAATAAACTAAAATCAACATGATCAAGACAACCAGCCAGAGCCCTCAAATCCAAAGTTTCAGCTTGAAAAGTCTACATATGGGGAAATTAAAAATAAAAAACACAAGCATATTAGGACAAGATCAAGCTGATGTAGTAACAGAACAATTGATAAAGATATTTGCAGGCTAAGGATGAACTTTAGTTCTAATAAGCTAGAGGTACCTAATAAACTTCTAAGGCTAACACTATCCTGATGAATGCTTCTAATTAAGCAAATAAGCTAGAGCAAATAAGATTTAAACTAATGAATTGGGTTACTATGACAGCAGACCAAAAGTGACAAAGTGATAGTCTAACAAAAGCACTTGAAATCTTAAAACTGACTTGGATATGCAAAATGATGATTAATAGAACTTTTGAAATCAGCAGACAAAACTTTTGGACTCAATTTAAATTCCACCAAATCTTCTAAAATAGGAACAATCCAAACACTCCTTAGAAAACTCAACTTGCTCTAAAGCTTAAAAACCTTGATGAATAACTACTTAAACTGAGATGATAGATTCAAACTACCATTAAAATAACACTTTAACAAACTCAAAACAAAAATAAGGCTCAAACCCGTTTGACTTTTTTATTTTGACTTTTATGAAAAACTTTGAATTAAGCACAAGTTGTTCATCCACAGGCTCACATAAGCTTGCAAAAGCTTATGTGAGCTTCCAAGAACAGAAATTAAGCACTCTTAAACACTAAACATTTTTGAAAGCAGATTTGAGAAGTAAATGGGAAAACAAGAAATTTGCATTAACAAAGTGAGGTTACAAAACTTAATTCGAAATTACAATTAACTAACTAATGAAAACAATAAAGAGTGACAGAAAATAAATTGATCAAAATTCCTCTAAAACATGAAGAATTGGACAAAAGAACTTGTGAGTGAAGATGGGTTTTTATAGCCGAGCCAGGAGGTTGGGATGCTTCTAGGCTTCTAATCTCGACCCTTGAATCACTATTGCATCATTCCGATTTATCTCATTCGTTGGATCAAGTCTGTGATGTGTTCCCACCAATGAAAAGCTCCCATTTTGACACCCTGGCAATCTATACGTGCACACCTCTGACACGCTGTCAGAAGGTCTTCTAGAAGCATTTAAGTGGGGTAACTTTGGAAGTGTAACTGGGTAATTGGGCGATGGTGGGTAACAGTAAAACAATGGTGGTTTATCTGTTTGGGCGCGCTGGTTCAGGGGTGGGATTTTATTATTTTTCTTTGACTTGTGTGAGTTGGGTGTTGACCGGGTTGGCTAGTAATAAGGGTGGACGGGTTTGGGTTATATTAACCGGGTAAATGTGGTAACCGGGTATGGGGTTGGTTTTTGTTGGGCTTGGACATAGGTTTGGGCCAAGGGTTTGGAAATATGGACTTAGGATATATATTAGATCCAAGGTGTAACTTCAAGGGCTAAATGTGAACAATCTGAAAATCCAGGGACCAAACTGTAAATTCTGAAAATATCTTTCAAGGATCATTATTGCCAATCTCAAATAATCCAATGGCTGAATTTGCAACTTTTGAATCTTCCAAGGACTAAACATGACAATTCTGAATCTTCAGGGACTAAAACTGCCATTTTGAGAATTGATTGTCAAAAGTTGCAAATTCCTTTCCCAGCCTCGGATTTTAGCATTCTTCTTTCTCTCGTTCTCGGTTTTCTTCGGTTTTGGCTTTCTTTTTGTCTGTTTCATCATATCCGTACCTGCACAAGCAAAAACTCAAGAAACACGCAAATATAAGCAATAAACGGTTCTTTCTTGGTTATTTTGGGTCAGTTTTGATAAACAAAAGATATGTGTTTAAGCACATATCAAGTAATGTCGATTTTTTGAAAATGATCAGTGATTTTTATTTTACCCCCATAAATGGGTAAATAGTATAATGGTGAAAATTTATAAAATAGCTGCATCATAGTCAAGTCGTTAAGGACATTTGCACTTTCATGGAAATATAATGTTCGATTCTTGTGCTACTTTATAGATTTTTGTGAATTATTGTTATCCAACTTTTTATTTTTGCTTCAACTACTTGCGTTAATATCCATAAGAAAAACTAAGTACATGCTAAATACTGTGTATATCATCACCAATTCTTAGTTTTAGTTCTCACATGGAAACAAATACCAAAATAATTCACTTTCATTCAAAGTAAAATCGATTTCATTAAAGCAACATAGGTCGTGTTACTGACATGACCCGACCTGGCACCCACTTTTAACTTTTGCCCCCTCTTGAGAATTTTTCTAGTACCGCCCCTGTTAAGCGGGCTGGGAAAGTTAGTTTAAATTGTTTGGGATTGCTATTTTGAACTGTTATTTGCTTGCGAGTACTAATTTGTTTATATTTGGGTGATTATGTGCTCTAAAATAAGCGGATAAGCTGTTTATACAAATACTTCCAAATATTAGATAATCTGGGAGCGTTATAAGCAGTTTGGAGAACATAACTTTAAACTGCTTATTCACACAACTTAGTTCAAATTTTGAAAAAACAATAAGCAGTGCGAGTATTCGTCTAGTATATATATTAAGAGAAAACACGTGTTGCTTAAAACCTTCAAAATGAGAAATATTATTTTACCATAATACCTTTTCACAATTCGATTAATGAACGGTTTTAACTTTCTATTATTAATTTGTTTTTTAATGCTTTACAATTTTTTTCAACATTTTAGAATTAATAAGTGTTTTTAATGTTGGAGAAAAAGTAACATAAAAACTGACTCAAACAATAAAAGGAAAACTCAGTTATCGAATCCTTTACGACATAAGCACGTTTTTCCTTTGTCGGCGTAACCACTAAGATGCTTTAACAAATACTTATTAGAGATCTCTAAAGCGTAATGCGGAACATTCCTTAACGCCGTAAAGAAAACTAAAGACAAGCATAAATAAAAATCATAGCTTCTTTTTAACAAAAAAAGTCATAGCTTCTACACCTGTCACCGAGAAATAGGCTTTACGCCGTAGAGATAGCAGGATCACGTCTAGAACATAGAAACGTTTCTTATAGCAACCGGGTTCTGACTTATAGTCGATGTAAACGAATTCTTTCTACAGAAGTATACAATGTTCATACTAAATGACAAAATTTATAACTTATATGTACGCTGCAAGTCAAGAGACAACGACCTCGGAGGTACATAAGTTGCCAATCGTTGTCATTGTCTCTTGACTTGTAGCGTACATATAAGTTATCAATTTCGTCATTTAGTATGAATATTGTATACTTCTGTAGAATGAATATCGTCTACATCTACTTTGGAGGGGTCAGAACCAGTTGCTATAAGAAACGTTTCTATGTTAAACGAGTAAATTATCCCCTATTTCAAACTAGGGAGCCGTTGGTGACATACTTGTAACAATTCGCATTTTCAGGTTATTATTCATCCTCGTATTTTTACTATTCACTCCCGATACCCGCACCTCCTTTTGACTAATACATTTTAGTTTACCTTTCCTAGTCATATACCTAGTCATCAACTATATATTATTTAGATAATACCTAGTTAAATATCTCACTAAGAGAAGTAAAGTTGAAATTCTCTTCTTAAGTATCTTACCATTCTAGGTTTTAACAGCGCTTACGTGCTCCATCAAACTTATCACTCATATAATATACTAATATAGAGTATATTAACAAGTTGTAACATATTTAGAAGTTTCATATTTTTATGATACCCAATTTTAAGTTTCATGACTTTACGACTTACAGTTAGCGATTACCGGAACCAAAACTAACTCCGTAAAAGCAAGATAACATCAAAACTCATACCTAGTCATCCAAGATAGACCATGGAAAAAATTTTAGTGATTCATCAAGCCTTGGTGGTTTGGTGATAAGTCTTGAATTTATTAGATACATGCATGTGTCATAACTTACTAACTAAGACTTGAAAATATCTTAAAACTTAACCTCCTCACTACACCTTCCCAACCTCCTCAAGACACTATAAATACCCCTACCCCCATCTTCTTAGTCATTCATACCATCAACCATACCAAACACACCTTCATTTGCTAATTCCTTTCAAGTATTATTCAAGAGAACAAGTGTTATATCAAGCTTTAAGTGATCCAAAGTTCTAGTGTTTATTTGGTGATTCCATGGTAAATTTACTAGCTACACAAGGTGACTAGGGGCTGAATACATAAGGTTCTTATAAGGTTAGATCAAGGTTATCAAGGGTTAGCAAGAGTTGTGTTGAAAGATTGGAAGTTAGGGTTTTTGGTTGAAGAATTAAGCTAGTGTTCTTGTTCTTAGTTTCTCTTGTATAAGGCCAAAAGTTGTAAGGAAACCGATGCTCATCATCCTTAATATGTTTTCATAATCTCTATATGCTATATATGTCTTGTTATATTGATCTCATGATGTACAAATCCTTAAAAGAAGACTAAACTTATAGATCATTTAATGTTATCATTTATAAAACAAACAAGTAAACTAGTAGGTTATGATATGATAAACGACTAGAAATATATACTTATAGACTTGAAAAAGCTTATATAATGATAAAGGATCTTACAAGGAAAACGTAGCAATTTGAATCACCCAAAACGAGTACACAAGTCATAAGTTATGATCAAAATAAGTTAGCGAAACTAAGAAAACTAAAACTGCCAATTAGCTTACTGCCGAATCTGAGTAATTTTTAGAGGCACTTCTGGTCCGATTCATCAAAAGTTAAAACACGAAAGTTGTCCGGAATGATGTTTTACGTCTACCGCTAGAAAACTCGGCCTGAAAACACCAATCAAAGGCATTTTTCTGCCTCAAATGGTAAGAGTTTTTCGGCGTCAAAATATAGTTTTCACTTGTTAAATAATTAGGAACCATGTAACCACCTAATCTATATGCCACAAGCAAAGCAAATGTTTTTTCATACTAAGTACTACAACACTAGGGAGCTTCATGTGAGGGGTTTCATCTGGGTAAACGGGTCAACAAGTTGTTGGATTTACGATTTAAAGTGTCCTGGCTCCTCGAACGTTTACTACATGACCTCTGGATTATGATGGCCCGAACGGTAGTATGAGATATACAAACTAAAACTATTTCATAAACAAACATACACAAACCTAGCAAGTACAACATCATGATCAGTATAAGGACGTATATAGGCTTGTTTATACTTTCGCATCGTTATTCTAAACCTAAGACACGACATTATATTCTAGGTTACGCGTAGAGACTTCCCGGCTTATCCATCGTTTCCGTTATATGATTTGATATCATTAGTTCATGGAGATACGCTCACCTACTTTTATTAACAATCACGATTATTTGCAAACTGTACGTTTATCTGAATACATGCTCAACTACTTTTATTAACAATCACGATTATTTGCAAACTGTACGTTTATTTGAACTGAATGTTGTATTAGCTCTAAGTAACACTATTGTTACACTTAAGTCCCTATATCACAAACCACTAATCACTAGTTGAGTGAGCACGAATATTATGAATAGGGCTATTGGAATTGATAAACCCCGTTAGTGTTGACCCAGTTAAGGAAAACATACACACTATATTTAAGAACACTAGGTATAACGGCAAATCATGAATCATTTGTTGAACTAATGGACTTGGTACTATAACGATCTAATGGACTTGGTATGATCACGATCTTATGGACTTGGTATGATTACAATCTAATGGACTTGGTATGATCACTATCTAATGGACTTGGTATAATCTCGATCTAATAGAATTGGTATAATAACGAACCAACAGACTTGGTACGATTGTGAAGAAACTAGAAACATAAACTTAAGGTTTCAATGTCAAGAACTTAGTGAAATGGAACACTACCAATATGTGATATTGTATTTAGTACAATAGTCATACACTCAGAATATTTGAAGTTTACTTTTAACAGATTTTATTTGTAAAGTCTTACACAATATTTACTTATAAACCTATGAACTCACTCAACCTATGTGTTGACACTTTTAGCATGTTTATCTCAGGTCCATAAGGCACGAGGCTGACAAGGATGGAAAGGAAGGGCACGAGTACACAAGATGACTATAATTTTTATTATCATTCGAAAACTTATTTGTAAATCATGAAACTATTGGGTCCTCATTTTGTAAATTTTGATATTTATATAATTCGAATGATAAATATTTTAAAACGACTCAATTAGAGTTCGTTTTCTATTGTTATAACTGTCATACCATCGAGTAACACCCAGCTTGAATTTCGCTGCGTATCATGAAATTGGGGGTGTTACAATACTTGAGTTGATGGTTCTTAACCAAGAAAGCTTGTGACAACCCGTCGGACGTAGGGCGAGGTCTATGTTGTATATAGATCGAGAAACTTAACCGAGGGTATTTAGGGCCAATGAGAAATTACAGGTGCCTTCGTTGCTTCAAAGAAGGATGAAGATTTTTTGTGTTGAATTGAGGTTTGACAATTTATGGTACAATTATATCCCTCAACATGTAAAAGCCTCGTTGCTACATGTAAATGTGTGGTTTATATTCCAAATTAGCCAAGATTTGGCTATTGGTGAGATGGACCAAATCATTAAAAAAATAACAATAAAAAAAAAGAAAAAAAAAAAAAAAAAACATTAGACTATGCGCGATAAGAAAAAAAAAACGGTCGACCGACTCGTTTCTTGGTCCCAGTCAGTCGCCATTGTTGTGGCATGAAGGTCGCGATCGGTCGACTTTTTCTTTTCTTTGAATCGATCGCAGGCACGACCGAGGTCGTGTGTTGGTTGTGCGTGTGTTTGTGTGTTTAAATTAAATTAAGTGTATTTTTGTGGGGGTACGATTTTTTAGTGTAGGTCGTCATTGCTGTGGCAAAAAGTCGTATGTACGTCGTCAGAGAGAGAATGCTGATGTAGCAATCAAAATGAAAGTTATCACTACTGTATTTAGCCTTAGAAAAATCATGTAAATGTGTTGTTGATTCAGAACGTATGATGTGATCTTGATGTGTTGCCGGCGGGACTACATTGCCAGAAATGTTGTAGATCATTGTACCTAACGTATCAAATAACACAACATATCTATGAAAAAAATTCGTAACACTTAAATCATATATATTTTTTGTCTATTGAGTTTAGGTATTATAAACCCGTGATATGTTCACTGGTAACTATATAGTCTACGAAATAAGAAAAAAAAGCAAGAGACTGGCTACTTCACACATGAGTTGTATTTTCCTATATTTGGTGTAACAAAGTGAAAATCAAATTTGTAGTCGGTTAGGATTAGCTAAGTTTACGTCTCACCTTATTCTTCTTATAATACTAAAAAGCGTACAAGCTTTTGCAACAAACCACGCATTAAATGCAAACTTTCCCAACTTGGCAGAAACAGTCCCTGAGGTTCAAGTGGCGCTGCAAAGTAAGTCCAAACATTAAATGCAAAGTTTCACAACTTGGCAAAAACAGTCCCTGAGGTTTAAGCGTCGTTGCAAAGTAAGTCCAAACATTAAATGCAAAGTTTCACAGCTTGGCAAAAATAGTCCCTAAGGTTTAAGTGTCACTGCAAAGTAAATCCTTTGAAGCCAATCTCGCTGCATCGCGCGGGTTTCCACACTCGTTCTATATAAATAAATGGAGTCATGCGGTGAGCATAAGAAAATTATTCGTAACCTATCAAGAAAAATAAGAGAGAGATAATTGCACTGACGCAAGAGTTCAAATCAAAAACTGATGAAAAACATAGGTTATAATTTTAAAATTATTTTAACAATTATTAAACAAAACAATGAGTATTGCAATTATATCAAGGAACTAGTTTTAAGTGTGATTTGGTAGTGGGATCATTGAAATGCTTGACTAAGTTATGAAGGCTTGGTTCAAGTTCAAGCTTATCAAGTGTCATGTTCAAAAATTACAAAGGTTTCAAAGATATCATGTCAAAGGCTTTAATTATGTATATCACATGTTTAAAAGGCTTCATTCAAGTCTCAAGTTCGAGATGGTAATTGCAATGTCAATGATGAATTCAATGTTGTAATTTGCAGGGCCGGATCTGAGCATGTGCAGGGTGCTCGATCGCTCAGGGCCTCCATTTTCTGAGGGGCCCCAAAAATTTTAGCCGTTGATGCTGTTTTAATTGAGTTTTAGTGTTAATTTGATGATAGAGTGATCTAGATAGTTTGATTCCGACCCAATATAACGTAAATTTGATCAGTTTCATGTGATCAAAAAAAAGTTGAAACAGGGGTTTGCGTTTGATACAGATTGAAGAGGAAGAAGATGATAAATTTATGACATGTATAACTTTTACCCCCAATGTTTATATATCTTACCGTTTGGTCCCTATTATTAATTATACATTTTTTAATAGATGCAAAAGGGTTTAAACTTTAAAGTTGATACTTTTAACTTTGAAAAAAAATTATTCAGCATATGTGATCTAATAACATTTGGAATAATAGAATACGAGTGGGGTTGTTTTTTTTTTCTTTTTTTTTTTTTAATACAAGTTTCTAGGGTTGTATTTAAGAGTGGGGTTCTTTTTTTTAATACAACTTACTACTTAGTTGTTTCATAAATAAGAGGCAGACGTAATTATAAGATACAAAAAATTATCTAAATTACACTTTGTTAATGAGGAGTATTTTGTAATAGTGGCACAGGGCCTCCAAAATTCACAGGACGGCCCTGGTAATTTGTTAAGATAGTTTTACTCCCTTGCAGTCCCTCAAATGTAATTTTATGGAGTTCAACATTCAAGGTTCACAAACTTAAATAATTTGTCAATCTTAAACATCTTAAGTCTACAACAATGCCGAAAAAACGTGTAAAACTACTACATTTGTAATTTGAACGTTTCTTATATAGATAACTGTAGTTTGAAAATGTCAAAGCTTATTTAGAATGAATGATTTTTCCAACAAAGAGGGTAAGGTCAATTTATAGCTTGTGCTCTTCAACCATGTTCTCCAACAGTCGATGCTCTATTTCTTTTGTTCTCCACCATACCAAGCCATCAACAGATGCCTCAAAACAATGAAAAATAGAAGCATCGTAGGACCTAAATGAAGACAAAAACATTGTACTGAAGATTGTAGTTTATAAATGTTTGAACCAAGGATCAAATAGCTAATATAATAAATAAAAATCAATGAAATTATACTAACTACTCAAACCATGGTTCAAACATTCAAAACTAGAAGCATTGGTGGAGCATAGTGAATAGGTAATTCATAAGCGCAAGACTTAGGTGATGACTTTATAGCAGCTGCTTCTGAAACATTTGTTCTTCATAGACGATGTGGGACAACCATGTAATACTTTTACTTGTTGATGGTTGATGTAAATTCAAACAACACATTTTCAAATTTCTTTTTTATCTGCTTTGTAAAATAAGTAACTCGATAATCACTCGTTTGAAACCTGTTACACGGGTTAAGTGTTGGCTACTTTGTACTATCGGGGCCGGGGTTCATGAGTTGTTGTTTTTATTAACGATATTAGTGTTTGATAAAAAGTGTTACAAAATAATCTTCTACTATAAGCTATAGGCTCGATTAATATATATACATTTGTACTCTTTGATTATGTCTTTGTCAAAGACCGAGTGTTTCTTTTTATAGCACGAATTAATCTAATTCCTTATAAAACTCAGTGGTTCATGCATGTGATAACTGTTTAGGAAATAAAATCATTTGTGTTGTGAAATAAGAGTTCATGTTGTTTTTTAACTGAATGGTGATGTATATGTGTTCAAATCAAATGGTGGCATTCAATGTTGAGTTAGTCGATCGTGCCGCTACTTATGGGTTGTGTTCTCGCTTGGCTAATGTGATCAAGCGGATATACATAAGTTCTATGGTTTGAAGTACTGATTAATTAAAGTGTATCTACAATGATCAATGATGGATTCAAGTCGTGAATCTTATCGTACGAAATCGTTACAACGGAAGTTTAATCTCAAGACTGGCCATGGGATTCAAACTTACAACATTTAACTGTTAATCCTTCGGTGTTAGTCCTATTCATTTAAGGATCTATCTTAATGTTCCGGTCAGGGACGGATCTAGCATGTAAGAGTGGGGAGCATGCGTCTTCGATGGCTAGCCGAAAAAGTTGATATTTTAGTGTAATTTTTATTTGATTTTGACCTTTTTTCAAAAGTGACTCCCACCAAAAATTCTAATTGCCCCCACTCACATACTAAAATCCGACATTTAACTCTTTAAAGCCTTATAAATCATTCATGTCTAAGTAAAAATACTCGATTTATCATTACGTTTCTAGTTTTTTCTTTCGCATTTTATTGCTATCGTAAAAAAAAATTTTGCCCTCCACATTTTATTTTTCTGAGTCCGTCACTGGCTCCAGTGTATATTGTTTGTGGAAGCTCTTATGCATTCAATATCTTGTTTTTGCCTAAAAAGAAAGTTAATATCCGCACATACGTGTGAAAATGGCATAACTTTGTGACACTTGCTATTGTGAAGTTTTTAAAATTTTGGTAATCTTAAACATCGTTAAGTCTGCAACTACGCTAAAAAATTGTGTAAAACGATAATTTTTGATTTTGTGAAAGTTCTTCGACCACAAAGCAAAAAATATGTATTGCGATAGCTCTTTAAATTGAGTTTTTGTTTGACCATAGTCTTTTTAAAATTTATTTAAGAAAACATAGTACTTATAAAATTATTTAACAAAAGATAGTACTTTTACATAAACTATGATTTTTATAAAAACCTACAAACTAAACCAGATTCATCCCGTAAGTTCTTTGTGACTCTAACTGTGCGGTCAAGCTCTTAGAAACAAACTAAACCAGGTTACCACATAAATCTTGTCATATACGTACTTTTTTTCATTGTGAGTGAAATGAAAAGTTAGGGGTAGAAAAATGTTGCAACCATAGAAACCCAATTGGGCTGGTTACTTTGTTTCATTGTGCTCTAGTAATTAACAATGGTTAATGAACTTGGACCATGTACAAAAACGGATCGATATCTAAGGGTGTTGATCGGTTCGGTCATCGGGTTGTTCGGTTAGTTCGGTTCGGTTAATTCGGTTAAAAAAAAATAGGTCAATTCGAGAACCGAACCGAACCAAATTCAAATTCGGTTTTCGGTTCGGTTGAATTCTAATTCGGTTCGGTTCGGTTCTTGGGTTGACCCGAATAACCCGAATTTCACTATTTTAAATAAAAAATAATAATAATTACATAGATATTTATCAAAAATATATATTTCAAGCATAAAAAGTATTTTATTATATTATATGATAACCTTTTAATAATATTTATTTATATATAAATATACATAAAAATATATAAATATGTAAAAAATATATATATTTATATGAATTCGGTTTTCGGTTTGGTTTTCGGTCCAAACTGCCAAACCGAGAACCGAATTAGTAGTCCGGTTCGGTTTTAGCAAATTTGGTTCGGTTATTAGTTCGGTTCGGTTATTTTCGGTTTGGTTCGGTTTCGGTTTTCGGTTTGTACGGTTTTTTCGCTAACGGTTTTCGGTTTGTACGGTTTTTTCGCTCACCCCTAGCGATATCAAGGAAAAGAAACAAGGTTCGAATCAGCACAAAAACTCAACATATGATATCGATTATCGAACATCAGAAACATTTATATTACATTAAATACAAATCATTACAACATAACTCTAACTCTAAATAAACATTTCAAAACAACACTACACTGAGCCGAGCTACTCAAGCTCCTTTGGAAATTTGCTCGCGTGACTCAGTTACAAACAATACTCTTTTTTTTCCAGTTTCGTCTCCTACAATTGTACTATTGAAGAAGCATAATACAGTACAATCAAAACTCAATACTCTTTACACATAATAAATACATAATATAGTACAATCTAAACTCAATATTTACTAATGCCTCGAAGATATCGACTTTGACATAAAAAAATGTAGTGACAAAAAGTTGGAATGGAGAATTGTAGTTTATAAATGTTAGAGAAAAATGGAGGGGACATTGTACAGTAAAAGAAAAAAGAAACTAGTTATACAATGTCACCAACATTTTCCCCAACATTCAAAACTAGAAGAATTGTTGGACTGAAATGAATAAGTTTCCTAACAAGCATGTGTAGGTGATCACTTTATAGCATTTTCTTCTCACCATTTATTCTTCACCAAACGATGTGGGACAGTGGGAGAAACAAGTACACTCTTTTGGCTCCTAAGTTTTTTAGTGAGGTAAGTGTGAAATAAGTTGCCATAAATTCAATGAGAATTGCTATCTTAGGGAATAGTGGATGAATATATTTACTACCTTATAATGCATTTAGGACATTATTTAAATAGTAAGGCTTAAAATTCAGACTTTGTAACTTACTTATTATGAAAATATAATGTCTCTTGCTAAATTAATACATACACATGCTAGCTTAAAAGTTAAGCAAATACTTGTAACATTAGTAGTTATTAAATACAAAATTTAAAGTCTCTTTAATATTTTTAAAGCCCACTTTTATAACTTTAAAAGCCACAAATAAACAAACACAAAAATTTAAATTGCCAATCAAAAATGTAAATTGCTACTCTTGCGCTGAATAGCAACCGACGCCACCAACTAAATCTGCCACCGCCACTAACGGCTTGTGTCGGCATCACCACCTCTTGACATGGTCTAGGTGGCCTTTGCTCGCCAAAACTTTTAGTATAATCGAAAAACATTACACACTTAAAAACTTAGTTTCAGGCTACCCGCCGTCGCAACGCAAGATGTACCCTACTAGTATCTTTAATCGCTACTAGTTATCAAGAGTTTATCTCTTTTCTTTATACGTGAATAATGAAATCTTAAAACTTTTGTTTACTTAAATTACTCATTAAGCTTGACAATTTAAATTATGTCTTTTTTTTTATTAATTTTAAACTAATTGACAATTTTTCCAAAATACACTTTAAAAAACACACATTATGTATTTCAAAAAATATACGCCTTGCATCAAGAGTCGAATCAGAATCACGATTTCGCAAGTATATTTATTTGTCACTATATACCATCACTTTGCGTGACTATTCGTCTAGTATACATATTATGAGAAAACACACGTTGCTTAAAAGTTTCAAAATGAGAAATATTATTTTACCATAATACCCTTTCACAATTTGATTAATGAACGGTTTTAACTTTCTAAAATTAATTTGTTTTTTAATGCTTTACAATCTTTTTCAACATTTTAAAATTAATAAGTTTTTTAAATGTTGGAGAGAGTAACCTAAACTTGGTAAAAACTTAGTCAAACAATAAAGGGAAAATTCAACTATCGAAGCATTTACGATGTAAGCACGTTTTTCCCTTGACGGCATAACTACTAAGACGCTTTAACAAATAATTATTCGAGATCTATAAGGAGTAATGAAAAACATTCCTTTACGCCATAGAGAAAACTAAAAACAAGCATAAATAAAAGTACTCTTCTACCATCATAGCCCAACACATCAACCAAATCCACCACTTCTACGAACCGCGAAGAGAAATAGTCTTTACGCTGTAGAGATAGTAGGATCACGTTTGATTCGAGTCCTCTTACCATGATCCAAGTTCTCCATGTAGTCCTGAGATAACTCCCCGATCTTGTCATCGTCATTCCCCCTCACTTTAGAAGAACTCGTCCTCGGGTTCTTGTTATTAACTTCATCCTCGCGGGGAAACTCATAAATGTCAGAAATATTGAAATTCTTTGAAATAATCATGGTATTTGGTAAATCTATCACATAAGCATTATCATTGATCTTTCGTAGAGTCTTGTAAAGAACATATTTCTTTTGTTTAAGCTTGTTATAAGTAACTACCAGAAACGCTCTTTTCAAGAAACATAATTACTTCGTCACCTTCCTTGAACAAATTGACTCGACAGTGTTTATCCGCAACAACCTTGTACTTAGCATTCGACTCAACAATTTTAGCTCGAACGACTTCATAAGTAGTTTGTACCTCTTCTACCATCTTATTTGCTTGAACATTCTTCTTGCCCAACACATCAACCAAATCCACCACTTGATTTGGCGGAGTTTTGTAAGCAATAGAAAATGGTGGAAACCCCGTTAAACTATGAACCGCTATTGTAAGAAATATGGCTTGAGCTAGAGACAAATCCCATAACTTCGGCTTATCTCCATACAAACAACGAATTATGTTTCCCAAAGAGCGATTATCCACTTTGGTTTTACCATCACTTTGAGCATGATCGGTACTACTAAATTCAGTGATGTACTCAAACGCCTCTAAAGTGTCAACAAAAAATGTGCAAGAAACTTACTATCACGATCCAAACTAATAAACTTTGGAACTCTATGCTAACGAACCACTTCTTGAAAGAATAATAGTATGAGCCGCATCCAAAGTCTTCTTACAAGGAATAAAACTACTATATATGATGTTGTGAAAGTTCTTCGACCGCACAAGCAAACAATATGTATTGCAATAATTACTTAAAACTGCTACATGACTATAGCGGCACATGACATCCATGAACTAAATTACTCTTCATGTTTTTACCTTCAATGCGTAAATGGTTCTATACATGCTGGCGGCTAGGAAAATTTGACTAAAGTATTAAGGAAAAGCTTGAATTGAAATTTGTGAAAATTGTAGATTATAAATATCACATTTTATTTAGACTATTGTAGTCTATAAATGTTAGAAGCATGTTTTAAAAAAATTGTATATAATAAATAAAAACTGAATATACCAACTTATAAAAAGGGATTCACTTCTTTCATATATGGAATTATGAAACCAAACAAGTAAAGAGTCTTCAATATCTTTCAGCTCATCGTCTACTCGATCACATGTTTTTAGTTTGTAAACCGAAACCAACTTGTAGTAATTCTGAACATGTGTACTTTTTTCTGGTCTAATAGGTTTGTAAAGATGATACATATGGACGCGGTTCAAGCTGTGAATAATAACGGTGTGGTTCTTCTTATATTTGTTTCCTACCGGTTCCTCGGATGATCCATGAACACTCAACCGGTGGCAAAGACAAGAGGGGAGTAGCGTGGGCAAGGACGGACCTTAATGGAGACCGGGGAGGGCCCCGGCCCCCCCAAAATTTGCGGCACCTAGTGTAAATATTATAGGTTTTAGGGGTAATTTAGTTGAGGTTACAAACAAATCTCCGATTCGGCCTCCCAAAATAAATTCAGCCCCCCTAAAAAAAATGTTCAAGTTCCGTCTATGAGCGTGGGCACATGCCCCCTAGCGAAAAAATTGAAGTGCAAATTTTTTAAAATACATGGCTATTTTTACAATTTTCCTCCTTAACGAACCAATATATAGTCTAGTTTCTAAATATTATCAAAGTTTGTCCCTCAACCATAATTTTCAGTCCACTCAACACCTTACAATACTCTTTGTCGATTTTAAGACATGCATGCATGCTTCATACATTTTCATGCTCGTTCATTCCAACGTACTGGAACGTTTACAACACTTTAAGTCGATGCGAAACACATTTTAGTATAAAGGACTCGTATGCATACATAACTTGTATTTTAATTCAAAAATAAGTTTCCGAATAAAAATGATTCAACCATGTATGTATCTATCTTAATTTCGTAATGAGAAGTGATACTCACACCACATGTTTTGATTCATGCACCACAATTTGTGCATTACAGTTTGTACCGTACAATACTGTAATGCACAAATTGTGATGCATGCATCAAAAGATGTGGTATGAGTATCACCCCCCTTTGGTAATACATTGATATTGTATGTTACAATAGATTAAAGTACATAGAATATTTTAACTTTTGGGAACTATAAAAAGGATTCACTTATCTCATATATGTAATTATGAAACCAAATAGCTAAACATTCTTAAATCTCTTTCAGCTCATCATCTACTCTCATGTTTTTAATAGAGATGTTTTACACCAAATACCGAAACCAACTTGTAGTAATTCTCAACATGTGTACTTTTTTTCTGGTGTAAAGATGATAAATATTGATGCGGTTGAAGCTGTGACTAATAACGGTGTGGTTCTTCCTATATTTGTTTCCTACTGGTTTCTCTTCTCTATTGCATTAACTTGTAACTCGGTATTTCATGGGGAAGTCGTTTTATTGTTGCATTGTTTGAATGATTTTCACGTTGGAACGTACGTTGAGCATACCAAATTCAAAAAATATATCAATTTCTCTATACATTCAAGGTTTTTTCTTCAAGTATTTTGAAATAGGGGATAATTTATTCGTCTAGAACATAGAAATGTTTCTTATAGCAACCGGGTTCTGACTCAGAGTCGATGTAAACGATGTTGTTTCTACAGAAGTATACAGTGTTCATACTAAATTACAAAATTCATAACTTATATGTACGTTGCAAGTCAAGAGACAACGACCTCGGAGGTACATAAGTTGCCAATCGTTGTCATTGTCTTTTGACTTGAAGCGGACATATAAGTTATCAATTTTGACATTTAGTATGAACATTGTATACTTCTGTAGAAAGAATATCGTTTACATCGACTTTGGAGGGGTTTGAACCGGTTGCTACAAGAAACGTTTCTATGTTAAACGAATAAATTATCCCCTATTTCAAACTAGGGACCCGTTGGTGACATACTTGAGCCGATGGGTCTCAACCAAGAAAGCTTGTGGCAACGCGCCCGACATAGGGCCAGGTTCTATGATGTATATAGATCATGAAACTTAATCTAATGTGTTTAAGGACAATGAGAAGTTACGAGTGCCTTCGTTGATCCAAAGAAGGATGAAGATTTTTGGTGTTGAATACATGTAAAAGCCTTATTGCTACATGTAAATGTGTGGTTTATATTCCAAATCAATCAAGATTTAGCTATTGGTGAGATAAACTAAATCATTAAAATAATAATAATAATAATTAAAAAAAAAAAAAAAAAAGAGGAAAACATCATGTACATGTTTTCCAACAAAGAGGGTGATCAATTTATTGCTTGTGCTCCTCAACCATTTGTTCTCCACCAGTCGATGTGGAACAAACATTTATAATTTATTTCCTTTGTTTTTCAAAGAGATATTGGTATAATATATAGTCTTTCACTACTGTTTCTACACATGCTTTATGTTTCACCTATATTATCAATTTGGGCTCTTGATCTCTTATCAATATATAATTTAGAGTTAATTACACAAATGGTCACTGTGTTTGTTGGATTTTTCACTTTTAGTCACTAAACTTTTTTTTTGGCTGATTCAGTCATTGTGATTTTTTGTTATTACGAATCCAGTCCAAATCTGTATGAAATGACCAAAAAGCCCTTGTCACCTTCTTTTTCAAATGATTTAATTACATAAATGGTCACTATGGTTTTTAAATGACAATTAAGTAACGGTCGTTAGTCCTTTATACTAACGGTCGTTAGTAAATAACCAAAAATTTGGTTTTCTTACGTTCTCGTCCATTTTTGCACCTTATCGTTCGTTTTTACGCGTTTTCTTCCGTTTTTACTCGTTTCGTCCGTTTTTACACGTTTTCATCCATTTTTACACGTTTCGTCTGTTTTTACATGTTTCCGTTTGTTTTTACATGTTTCCGTTTGTTTTTACATGTTTTCGTTCGTTTTTACATGTTTTCGTCCGTTTTTACATGTTTTCGTCTGTTTTTACACGTTTTCGTTCGTTTTTGCACGTTTTCGTCCATTTTTATACGTTTTCATTCGTTTTTGCACGTTTTCGTCCGTTTTTACACGTTTTCTTTCGTTTTCGTCCGTTTTACACTTTTTCGTCCGTTCTTACATGTTTTCGTCAGTTTTTACACGTTTTTGTCCGTTTTTACATGATTTTTTGTGTTTTTACATGTTTTCGTCTGTTTTTGCACGTTTTCGTCCATTTTTATACGTTTTCATTCGTTTTTGCAAGTTTTCGTCCGTTTTCACGCGTTTTTGTCTAGTTTTACACATTTTTTGTCTGTGTTAACACGTTTTTGTCTGTTTTTACACATTTTCGTCCGTTTTTACACGTGTTCATCTGTTTTTACTCGTTTTCGTCCGCTTTTACACATTTTCCTCTGTTTTTACATGTTTTCATTCGTTTTTACACGTTTTGTCCGTTTTTACACGTTTTGTCCGTTTTTACACGTTTTCGTCCATTTTTACACGTATTCGTCTCTTTCTACACGATTTCGCCCGTTTTTACACGTTTTCGTTTGTTTTTTCACGTTTCGTCCGTTTTTACACGTTTTATACCGTTTTTACATGTTTTCGTCCTTTTTTGCACGTTTTCGTCTGTTTTTACTCATTTTCATTCATTTTTACACGTTTTCGTTCGTTTTTACACATTTTCGTCCATTCTTGCACGTTTACGTCTATTTTTGCACGTTTTCATCCTATTTTATACGGACAAAAACATACGAAAATGTATAAAAATGGAAGAAAACGGGCAAAACGGATGAAAACGTTTAAAAACAGACGAAAACGTGTAAATCGGACGAAAACGTGTAAAAACAGATGAAAAGTTGCAAAAATGAATGAACACGTATAAAAACAGACAAAAACGTGTAAAACCGAACAAAAACATGTAAAAACGGTCGAAAGCGTGTAAAAGACAGCATAAAAAATGTAAAAACAGAAGAAACATGTAAAAATGGACGAAAACGTGTAAAAACGGACGAAAACATGTGAAAACGTGTAAAAATGGACGAAAATAAGTAAAAAAGGAGGAAAGCGAGTAAAACGGACGAAAATGTTTAAAAACAAACGAAAATGAGTAAAAACGTGTAAAATTGGACGAAAACGTGCTAAAACGGACGAGCGATGTAAAACGGGACGAAATCATGTAAAAAGCGGGGGCGAAAACGTGCAAAATGGACGAAAACTAGTAAACCGGAAGAAACGTGTAAAACGGACGAAACGAGCAAAAGCGAATGAAAACGATATAAACTGGGACGAAAACGTGCAAATCGACACGAAAATGTGTAAAAACGGATAAAACGTGTAAAGAAAAAACGTCAAAAGCGGGACGAAGGCGGTAAAAACGAAAGAAAATGTGTAAAAACGGACGATATGGTGTAAAAATGAACGAAAACGTAAGAAAACCAAATTTTCGGTTATTTACTAACGGTCGTTATTTAATTGTCATTTGAAAACCACAGTGACCATTTATGTAATTAACTCATTTGAAAAAGAAGGTGACAAGGGCTTTTTGGTCATTTCATACGGATTTGAACTGGATCCGTAATAACAAGAAACTACAATGACTGAATCAGTCAAAAAAAAAATTTAGTGACTGAAAGTGAAAATTTTAACAAACTATGTAATTAACTCTATAATTTATCTTTTGCCATAAATATAAATCAGCACATGGCGAAAACATTCAAAAGTAGAAGCCTTGTAGGACCTAAACGATGACAAAAAAGTTGTTCTGAAGATTGTAGGTTATAAATGTTTGAGACATTGGTTGGAAGAGTTGTATAATAAAAGAAAAACAAACAAATTATACTAACTCACCCAACCATGGCTCAATCATTCAAAACTAGAAGAATTGTAGGATTGAAATGAATAAGTTTCCTAACAAGAAAGTGTAGGTGATCACTTTATAGCATTTTCTCCTCACCATTTATTCTTCACCAAACGATGTGGGACAAACAAGTATACTCTTTTAGTTCCCAAGTTTTTCACTGATATATAAGTTGCCATACATTTAATGAGAATTGCTATATTAGTGAATAAGGTAATTGGAATGTCAATCATGAATTGAATGTTGTAATTTGTTAAGACAGCAAAGTCATGGCTTTGTACTATCGGGGCGGGGGTGCATGAGTTGTTTTATTAACGATATTAGTGTTTACTGATTAATTAAAGTATATATATCTACAATGATCAATGATGGATTCAAGTCGCGAATCTTATCATACGAAATCGTTACAACGGAAAGTTTGATCTCAAGACTGGCCATGGGATTCAAACTTTAACATTTACCTGTTATTCCTTGGTGTTAGTCCTATTCTTATAAGGATCTATCTTAATGTTCCGGTGTATATTCTTAAACTTTGTCGAAGCCGTTATGCAATCAATATCTTGTTTATCCCTAAAAAGAAAGTTAATATCAGAACATACGTGTGAAAATGACATAACTTTGTGACACTTGATATAGTGAAGTTCTAAACAATTTGTTAACCTTAAACATCTATAAGTCTGCAACTACATTGAAAAATTGTGTAAAACCATCATGTTCGTTTTTGTGAAAGTTCTTCAACCACAAAGCAAAAAATATGTATTGCGATAGCTGTTTAAACCACTACATGACTCTATAGCGGCTCATGACATTCGTAAACCAAACTACCTTGGGTCAATACCTTCCATAGGTAAATGGGTCAATATTTACTGATGGTTCAAAGAAATTGACTTTGACATAAAACTATGTATTGACAAAAAGCTTAAATGAAGAATTGTAGTTTATAAATGTTAGAGGTTAGTATTGGAGACGTGATACAGTAAAAGAAAAACAAACTAGTTATACCATGTCACCAACATTTTCCCCAACATTCAAAACTAGAAGAATTGTTGGACTGAAATGAATATGTTTCCTAACAAGAAAGTGTAGGTGATAACTTTATATCATTTTCTCCTCGCCATTTATTCTTCACCAAACGATGTGAGACAAACAAGTATATACTCTTTTAGTTCCTAAGTTTTTCAGTGATATAAGTTTGCCATACATTTAATGAGAAATGCTATCTTAGGCCCCGTTTGGTTCGCGGAATATTTTTGATGGAATTGGAATCTATCTATGGAATTGGAATGTGAAGGAATTGGAATGTTAAGGATTTGGAATCTTAGGGAATTGAAATTTGTAAAAACTTATGCATGTTTGGTTGGAAAAAAATAAAATGACGAAAAACAAATTAAAATAAAACATTTAAAATTTTATTTTAAATTCAAAGTGATAAACTAAATAATAATAATAATAATAATAATAATAATAACAAAAGTTGATTTTGTGCCGGGTAGTGCGGTTTTAAAGGCCGCACAACGTAAACGCGTCAAGTATGAGGCTAAGTGCGCGAATATTGGGTATGGTTTTCTCCCCTTCTCATTCTCTTCTTTTGGGGCGAGAAGGATCTCGGTGACTTTCTTGAAGCGAATCCGAAAGTTCTCGTGACTCAAGACATTGGGGCCGTGCTTTGCTATTCATATCTTGATAGGATTAGCTTTGCTATAGCTAGAGGAGTGGGGGCTCAGATAGTATCACGGCTCCCCACTAATTTTCTGTAAATCCTATGAATTTCTAATAAAGTGATGTTTATAATAATAATATTAATAATAATAATAATAATAATAGTATTAAAATAATTATAATAATTAATAATATTAATAATAAAATTAATATAATAATAATAATAATAATATTATTATTATTATTATTATTATTATTAAAATAATAATAATAACAATAATAATAATAATAATAATAATAATAATAATATTAATAATAATAATAATAAAATAATAATAATATTAATAATATTATTATTTTTAAAATAATAATAATAATAATAATAATAATAATAATAGTATTAAAATAATAATAATAATAATTAATAATAAAATTAAAATAATAATAAAAATTAATAATATTAATAATAAAATTAATATAATAAATAATAATAATAACTGATTTTTATGATAAACATACTGAATTCCATGGAATTGTAAATTTTCCTCACACTTTGCTATGGAATGTTGAATTCCACAGAAATGAGATTTTGAAGGATTTCATTCCATTCCATTTGTAAACCAAACACGTTAAAGAATTGTATTCAGATTCTGAATTCCTTGAATCTGCCAACCAAACATGTTATAGAATGGAATCAGATTTCAATTCCATCAGAATCCTGCAGATTCCGCGAACCAAACGGGGCCTTAGTGAATAAGTGGAGGTGTATCTCTACTACGGAGTATATATTAAGTGAAAACACATTTTGCTTAAAACTTTCAAAGTGAGAAATGTTATTTTACCATAACACCCTTTCACAATTTCCCTTATGAATGGGTTTTAACTTTCTAAAATTAATTTGTTTTAATGCTTTACTGTTTTTTTCAACATTTTAGAATTAATAAGTGTTTTTAATGTTATGTTGCTAGTTGGTTATGTTGTTGGTATCCATAGTGTGTTTCTTTCATTTTAGTATTTGTGTGATGAGGTGTGAGGAAATGAGGAGGTGGTATTTAAGGTAAGATGGTGAATGTGTGTGATGAAATTGTATGTGACATGTGAAATGCAAAAAAAACCGATGTTGGACAGATGGATACTTATGCAATATACATCATTTTGCAAGTCAATATGTTCAAGAAACTTTAACCATGTTACAGTTAGCCATAAGTTTGGATATTTTGTCTGCTCTATAATTTGGTGAAAACGGTAAAAAAAATATATATTAGATTGTAAGACTAGAAGCTATAATAGACAAAGTCATCAAGTTAGGAAATTAATTTCTCTTTCAAAAAATGATGATGCTGGTGTGGAAGGTAGCTCGCTAAACTAAACATGTAAATGTTAGTGAGATACACTTCAAAACCAACATCTTATATACAAGGTAGCTTATCAAAATTATATTGTATCCCTAAGAATCATATTTTATCGATGTGGGATTATGCTTTGACACTTAAATGTGAATTCTTCTAATTTAAATTCACTGAATAAATTATGGATACATAGGCCATACAAGATTGAAATGCAGCATGATATGATATCATTGGCGTAGCTTTCAAATGCTCTTAAAAACTTACAAGTTTACGATTCTCTACCAAGAGAAAATGAGTTGATCTTTTGTAGGATTATTGATGATATATGATCTTACATAGGATATATATCTTACCATAAGATCATAAGATCCCGATCATCTAATCTGTAGCCACCTGTAAAATTTCACTATTTTAATCTTCATATTAATGAACTAGATTGTTTATCAAAACTTATTTGAGCTAAGTTAAGCATTTTAGCATGTACATTTCATTTTTCTTGCATAAAATTTATGCATCTCCGAGTAGTCTTACTTAATCATGCCTGATATTTACGATAAATTTAAATCGGTCTCCAAGAATTTTCTTCTCTTACGAGTCGCGCATTCGTACCTGGAGATAATAAAGAAAGCATGAAAAATAAAAACGAACTAATAAAATCGGAAATTACATCATCATGTCAGTTTATTTAAAACGCGTCCAAAAATATAAGTAATAAAATTTTTCCGTTTAGAGTTATACGCTTACGAGTAAAACAGCGGGGTACGAAATACATCGGATACCAAATCAAAACACTAAACAATAAATAACTTTACAAAAATACACTAACTAATAAAAATAAAAATATATCTCTACCCTATCCCTTATCAACCCCACGCCCCCCTTATATCTCCTTTTCTGTTTATGTCTTCCTCGGAAAACACGACCCCACCTGCTACCCTTTCACCTCCAAAATCGTCTCTCTCTCTCTCCCTACCTCCACCATACGCGCCTCCATCTCCTAAAAATAGCTAACCTCCCAAACAACCTTCCCACCTCAAGAGTCAACCCTAACCAAACTTAAATCCATCCTTGGCTCTTTTCCATGGAAGAAATCGACAAGCTCAGAGGTCCCCATCTGATTTTCTTGTCCCTATGGGTTGCGGTTGAAGACAAAGCCCAGGAGAGCCACGTGAAGACCTGGTGATATTAGTCAAAGAGGACTCTTACCCCATCCCCACTTTCGAAGGCTAGGTCAAAAGTTCCCAAATCTCTACCTTTATAAGGGCCACGAAGGACCAAGGGTTTTCACACACATCTCACTCACTCTCATCATCAAAAAGGGTCCGATTTGGAGAGCTAGCATCTGGGTTAATTGGTTCGAATTTGGAGACCTTTGTACAAGGACTCCTACCGCAGCAAAAGGAATTTGAGAGGGCCATTAGACAGGCCACACTATGTTGAACATCGCGTACCAACATTATCGATTGACGATTGAAATGTGCTCCCGAGTGGAAAGACTCGAATCGATGACACAACGATAGCTTAGTACGCAATAAACGGATCCTTCACGGAGTATAACTAATTTGCGAACGATGCCAACTCGAAACCGATAACCCCCGTGGATATGCGCAGCAAAAACAACTGGTAATAGCCCGCGCGTGTCATCGTTTTATAAAGGTATGTTAACCTATACGCTAGATTGTAATAAAAGTTTTGTATTATAAATATTCATATGTTTCATTCCATTTAGACAAAGTTTGCGATTGTCGTTCCTACTGTTTTCTAAGGTACAAATGGAGTGGTAGCAGTACATTTTCAGCGTCAAGCCAAAAAAAAATTGTCTCCTAGTCATCAGCGTCATCAAATAACTCGGTTACCTACTTTTAACTAATTATAGGGCCTACCTTTTTGACATATACACGCGTATTTAATTTATTGCAACCAGAAAAAGGCTTCACTGCCACCTTAAGTATTGCAAACATGGGATGGCAAATCAAATAGCAGAAGCAGATGACAAAAATAGCAACCCATATGCAGAAACCAACAAAGCACATAATCCCGCTAACGTGGTTACGCCAAAAAAACCAAGATCTAGCGAGCCTACGACATCAAGATATAGAAGTTCCATCCTTGGCGTTGCCTACTTCTGCGCAACTTTGAATACCAGATAGGTTCTGAGGTTTATTGACGACAGGATTATGCATTTACGCTTTATGTAACAGTTTGAAAGAATCTCTGATTTGTATAAATGTATGCAACTGAATGGTTGTGATATCGATTGGAATATTTCCACCCAGTGGAATATCGCAGACTTGGTATGTTTATGTCGAAATGAGATGCTTACGATCCCGCGCCGATCTGATCTTCCGCACGAATTCCTTTCGTTATTACAACGATCTAACAACGCATTTGGTGTAGACGGTTGCACAAAGATTGTTGAAATAGCAAAAGGGATTCGAGCGGGCGATCAGACGGGCCTCGCTATCTTCGAAAAAATGTCAAAATTAAAAAAAAAAATTACACTAAAATCTCGACTTTTTCGGCTAGCTATGGGGGGCACTTGCCCCCTATTCTAAGTAACTAGATCCGTCCCTGCATTAAATTATTAAAGAGTTCATGATTTTAGACATCTTAATTCCAAATAGACTTGAAACATAAAGTCACTATAACTAAAGCAAAATATAAAGGTTTTCATTTGTTTTAAACTTTCCTTGTGATGCTCTTACGTCATTAATTAGATAGAATAACTAAGTGCTCGCAAACAAAAGTTTTGGGCATCTGCATGCATTAAAAGTAAAATGTTGATGTCGATCTAAAGGAAACCTAGCAAGAAACTTCATATTAAGCTCACGTTGACTTCTTACTTTTAGTGGCATGTGTAGTATGTTGTCATGTTTCCTTTTACATTATTGAACTTTATTGTCTGCTATGGATACAGCCATCTTTTTGGGCCTAAAAATAAAATAAAACAATAGGTATTTATTGCAGAACGTACTATGGCTGAATAAGTTTGGTGGTAGTGCTAAAATAGTGCTAAAATAGTTATAGGGTTGGGTTATTTTGACGGGTTGGGTTATATGGACGGTGCCTATTATTTTAGATTAACTCTCTCTAAAAATAGGGGGTACTTTTGTCCCCCCTTTGTCCTCCTCTCTCTCTCACATGGCGGCTGTGGGTCCCCCCACATGGCTGTACCCATTTATTTATTTATTATTATTATTTTTTTTTAATTTAATTGTGTAGTATTTAGGTATATGTATAGTGTATTTATTTGTGTAGTGTTTTTATATATATAGTGTTTTTAATTGTGTAGTGTTTTTATATGGTATTTATTTTACGTTACTTTTTATAAAAAAAGTTTATAAAAAAAAGTTTAAAAAAAGTTTATAAAAAAAAGTTTATAAAAAAAGTTTAAAAAAAGTAAAGTAAAATAAATACCATATAAAAACACTACACAATTAAAAACACTATACATATAAAAACACTACACAATATAAATACAACTAAACACTACACTCTATAACTAAAAACAAAAAAAAAAAAAAAAAAAAAAAAAATTGCATGTGAGTGGGGACCCACAGCCGCCCATGTGGGAGAGAGAGGGAGGACAAAGGGAGGAGGGGCCCACGCCAAAGAGGTAGACCCCGTTTATATAGTACAACCCATACCTTATTATATCTTGAAAACACGAGTTTAACATGTTACCTGTATAGTATCTCCGTCCTAAAATATAAGTCCAGTTTAATTTTATGAATCAAACTTTGACTATAAATATTTTTATTTGTATTGTATAATACTTGATGAAAATTATATCATTGAAAAATACATTTAAACCTCAATTCATTTATATAATTTGCATCAAGTATTGTATAATATAAATAAAAATATTTAAGCTTAAAGTTTGATTCATAAAGTAAAATAGGACTTAAATTTTAGGACCGATGGAGTATAAAATTAAGGGTAATAAAAGTATAAAACTGATAGGTTATAGAACAAGTCCAAATTAGTTGGACTATAGACTTGTAGCTAAAAATATGAATCTACTTTCATGTTTTATTCGATTACATGAGCTAAAATGTGTCTCATTCTCTTTTATATACTAAAAGGCGTACACACTTTTGTGTGCAAACCAAACATTAAATGCAATCTTTCACAACTTGGCAAAAATAGTCCTTGAGGTTCAAGTGGCGTTACAAAGTAAGTCCAAACATTAAATGAAAAGTTTTACAACTTGGCAAAAACAGTCCCTGAGGTTTAAGTGACGATGCAAAGTAAGTCCTGTACCATTAATTGCTATCTATAGCAACTTGGCAAAATTAGTCCCTAAGGTTTAAGTGTCGTTACAAAGTAAGTCCTTTGAAACCAATCCCGCTGCATCGCGCGGGTTTCCACACTCGTATATATTAAAAACTATTTAATATGACATTTTGATAATGCGTCACTTTCTTAGATAGTGACACATGTCACATTATTATGTATGACATGTCACTAAATAATTCATATTTAATACTTTTTGAAAGTTTTTAACCTTAGTTTAGACCATTTGATAACTCCCACCCGCGGAACATAAAGAAAAATACAATACTTAAACAAGTTTTTATTTAATTTAATTGCTAACTTTAGCAAAAATAATAAAGAAAAAAGTTGTATCCATAAATCAAACATCCAAACATTTCTAATTACTATCCACTTTTATCCGGCCTTCTCATTCCCATCTAAACCCCATAACCTCATAAAAAAGCCCATATTAAAAGCCCATTTATCCACTTGTATAATTGTATTTTATAAATCAAACTTTATAAAATGGAATGAAAGGTAACTCGGCAGTCTTTGGCTAGTTAACATGGAAGCTTAGGTAACATTGAATTACTACTCCTTGATGCTCAATTTGTAGCATATTCAGGTCTAAGTACCCAAGTTTATGTAGCTTAATTCGGGAGGTATCATATGGTATGGTTTCTTGGTCTTGATCTTTTTACTTAACATTTGGTAATATGAAATTTAATTTGGTTAATTTTTGCATAATAACAAAGTGAGAGTGATAGGTTGATAATTGATTTATTCATTGTGTATATTTATATGTATTCATTAATTGTATATATTAATATTGAGCATTGTAGAACAATATACGAGAAACCAAAGCAACTAGAGACTAGAATTAACTGTGAAAATGATGTAATGCCAAAATAGACTTAAGTAAAGAATTCATTAGCTCATAAACAATACGTAGAAAATTACCCAATACTAACATTTCCTACCGAAATGTCCTCTATTCACCTACAATTGATGAGGAGAGAATTACAACAGTTTACGAGCATTGGGTAAAAAAGTTTCACCCACTCATCCATTTTACAACCAAAACATAAACCTTACTGCACATAGGACTTCAAGACTAAAAGTCAAAGGTTTATTGATAATGGAATGTCTAAAATGTAAACAATGAACCAAGCACTATATTTTTTTCCTGAGAAGTAAATATTGGCTAAAAAGTAGGGTTATTAGCACGAAAATGCATTATATTTGCCACTTTTTGTCATTGTGTGTATCGTCTTTTTTTTTCAATTTTGACACCAACCTTCTGAATTCGTGCTATTGTGTATTTTGTGACCATTTTACCCTTATTTTTTTCAAATTTTGAAGGGTAAAATGGTCATTTTACATGACAAAGTAGTAAAAAAATACGCACAATAGCACGAATTCAAAAGGTTGGTGTTAAAATTGAAAAAAAAAGTACGCTACACATAATAACAAAAAGTGACAAGTATGATGTTTTTTTGTGCTAATAACCCTAAAAAGTAACCTAAGCTTGGTAAAAACCGACACAAACAATAAAAAGAAATTTCAGTTATCGAAGCCTTTACGATGTAAGAACGTTTTCCCTTTCGACGGTGTAACCACGAAGGCGCTTTAACAAACGCTTATGAGATCTTTTAGCGTAATGAGAAACATTCCTTTACTGAGAGAAAACTAAAGACAAACATAAATAAAAGCCGTTGCTTCTACGGACGTAACGAGAAATAGGCTTTCGCCTTAGAGATAAGCATATCGCGTTTCCTTGATTCAAGTCCTCTTGCCATTGATCCAAGTTCTCCGTGTGCTCCTTAGATAAGTCCTCGATATGGGCCTCTTCATTCCCCTTCACTTTAAAAGAACTCTTCCTCGAGTTTTCATTATCAACTTCATCCACGGTGAAACTCATAAATGTTGGAAATATTGAGATTCTTTTAAATACTCATGGTATTCTGTACATCTACCACATAAGCATTGTCATTGATCTTTTTTAGAATCTTGTAAATATTTCTTTTGTTGAAGCTTGCTATAGTACCTACCGAAAAACGCTTTGTTATAAGAAACATCATAACTTCATCACCTTACTTGAACATCTTGACTAGGCGATATATATCCACATCAACCTTGTACTTAGCATTCGACTCACCAATTTTAGAGCAGACAACTACATAAGTAGGTTGTACCTCTTCCCCCATCTTATTTGCTTGAACATTCTTCTTTCCCGGCGCATCAACCAAATCCACCACTTGATTTGGCTGATCCATGAACAATCAACCGGTGGCGGAGATAGTAGGGGAGTAGCGTGGGCACAATATTTGGTTATTTTTGTAGTTTCCCCTCTTAACGAAACGATTTGTAGTCTAGTTTCTAAAGATTATCAAAGTTTGTTCCTCGGCCATAACTTTCAGGCCACTCAACACCTTACAATATTCTTTGTCGATTTTTTTTTGGTAAAATTCTTTGTCGATTTTAAGACATGCATGCATGCTTCATACATATTCATGCTCGTCCATTCCAACGTACTGGAACGTTTACAACACTTTAAATCGATGCGAAACATATTTTGGTATAAAGGACTCGTATGAATACATAACTTGAATTTTAATTCAAAAATAAGTTTCCAAATAAAAATGATTCAACCATGTATAATGCATGATTTATCTACCTTAGTTTGGTAATACACTGATATTGTATGTTACAATACATTAAGGTACATAGAATATTTTAACTTTTGGGAACTATAAAAGGGGATTCACTTCTTTCATATATGGAATTATGAAACCAAACAACTAAACATTACTCACATGTTTTTAATAAAGATGTTTTACACCAAATACCGAAACCAACTTGTAGTAATTCTCAACATGTGTACTTTTTTTTCTGGTGTAAAGATGATAAATATTGATGCGGTTCAAGTTGTGACTAATAACGATGCGGTTCTTCCTATATTTGTTTCCTACCGGTTTCTCTTCTCTACTGCATTAACTTGTGACTCGGTATTTCATGGGGAAGGAGTTTTATTGTTGCATTGTTTGAATGATTTTCACGTTGGAACGAATGTTGAGCATACCAAATTCAAAAAATAAATCAATTTCTCTATACATTCAAGTTTTTTTTTTTTTTTTTTTTTTTTCTTTTTTTTTTCTTTTTTTTAAGTATTTTGAAATAGGGGATAATTTATTCATCTAGAACATAGAAATGTTTCTTATAGCAACCGGGTTCTGACTCAGAGCCGATGTAAACGATGTTCTTTCTACAGAAGTATACAATGTTCATACTAAATGACAAAATTGATAACTTATATGTACGCTGCAAGTCAAGAGACAACGACCTCGGAGGTACATAAGTTGTCGATCGTTGTCATTGTCTTTTGACTTGCAGCGGACATATAAGTTATCAATTTCGTCATTTAGTATGAACATTGTATACTTCTGTAGAAAGAATATCGTTTACATCAACTTTGGAGGGGTTAGAACCGATTGCTATAAGAAACGTTTCTATGTTAAACGAATAAATTATCCCCTATTTCAAAACTAGGATCTCGTTGGTGACATACTTGACCTGACGGGTCTTAACCAAGAAAGCTTAAGGCAACGCGCCCGACATAGGGCCAGGTTCTATGTTGTATATAGATCACGAAACTTAATCGGGGGTGTTTAGGGACAATGAAAAGTTAAGGGTGCCTTCATTGCTCCAAAGAAGGATGAAGATTTTTGGTGTTGAAGTGAGGTTTAACAATTTCTAGTACATTTAATTTATACCCCTCAACATGTAAAAGCCTCATTGCTACATGTAATTGTGTGGTTTGTATTCCGAATCAGTCAAGATTTAGCTATCGGTGAGATGGACAAAAAAAAATAATAAAAAAAAAAATTAGGATGTTTTCCAACAATGAGGGTGATCAATTTATAGCTTGAGCTCCTCAACCATTTGTTCTTCACTAGTCAATGTTGGACAAATATTTATAATCTTTTATTTCATTTGTTTTTCAAAGAGATACTAATTGGTATGGTACTAGAGTGTTTCACTACTGTTTCTACACATGCTTTATGTTTCACTTGTATTATCAATTTTGGGTTCTTCTTGATCTTTTATCAATATACTACGTTAAATTTATCTTTCGCAACAAATAAAAATCAACACATGGCCCAAAACATTCAAAAACAGAAGCATCGTAGGAGTTGTGTGAAAAAAAAAAAGTTCTACTGAATATTGTAATTTATAAATGTTTAAGCCATTGGTTGGAAGAGTTGATATAATAAAAGAATTACAATCAAATTATACTAACTCATCCAACCATCTTATTTGCTTGAACATTCTTCTTGCCCAACACATCAACCAAATGCACCACTTGATTTGGCGGAGTTTTGTAAGCAATAAAAAATGGTGGAAACCCCGTTAAACTATGAACCGCTATTGTAAGAAATATGGCTTGAGCTAGAGACAAATCCCATAACTTCGGCTTATCTCCATACAAACAACGAATTATGTTTCCCAAAGAGCGATTATCCACTTTGGTTTTACCATCACTTTGAGCATGATCGGTACTACTAAATTCAGTGATGTACTCAAACGCCTCTAAAGTGTCAACAAAAAATGTGCAAGAAACTTACTATCACGATCCAAACTAATAAACTTTGGAACTCTAAGCTAACGAACCACTTCTTGAAAGAATAATAGTATGAGCCGCATCCAAAGTCTTCTTACAAGGAATAAAACTACTATATATGATGTTATGAAAGTTCTTCGACCGCACAAGCAAACAATATGTATTGCAATAATTACTTAAAAGTGCTACATGACTATAGCGGCACGTGACATCCATGAACTAAATTACTCTTCATGTTTTTACCTTCAATGCGTAAATGGTTCTATACATGCTGGCGGCTTGGAAAATTTGACTAAAGTATTAAGGAAAAGCTTGAATTGAAATTTGTGAAAATTGTAGATTATAAGGGCCCGTTTGTTATGTGGGGTTAGAACTTAGAGATGAGATTAAAAGTAAAAAAAGTTGTTTGTTATAAGAGGATGGGTTTTGACATCGGTACTCATAGCAAATGGTAGGGGATCTTCAAAAGTAGGCTTGATGACCAGCTTTTGTACAATTTATATTAAAGTGTGAGCCATCAATGACTAACAGCCACTTGTTTCTTCTATTTTATTATACACATTTAAATATTATTTTCTCTCTCCTATTTTAAACTCAAATCCAAATCTTAAACCAAATTCAAATCCAAATCCAAATCCTAATCATAAACCCATCTACAAACCAAACTGGTCCTAAATATCACATTTTATTTAGACTATTGTAGTCTATAAATGTTAGAAGCATGTTTTAAACAAATTGTATATAATAAATAAAAACTGAATATTCCAACTTATAAAAAGGGATTCACTTCTTTCATATATGGAATTATGAAACCAAACAAGTAAAGAGTCTTCAATATCTTTCAGCTCATCGTCTACTCGATCACATGTTTTTAGTTTGTAAACCGAAACCAACTTGTAGTAATTCTGAACATGTGTACTTTTTTCTGGTCTAATAGGTATGTAAAGATGATACATATGGACGCGGTTCAAGCTGTGAATAATAACGGTGTGGTTCTTCCTATATTTGTTATCTATCGGTTCCTCGGCTGATCCATGAACACTCAACCGGTGGCAAAGACAAGAGAGGAGTAGTGTGGGCACATGCCCCCTAGCGAAAAAATTGCAGTGCAATTTTTTTTAAATACATGGCTATTTTTACAATTTTCCCCCTTAACGAACCAATTTATAGTCTAGTTTCTAAAGATTATCAAAGTTTGTCCCTCAACCATAATTTTCAGTCCACTCAACACCTTACAATACTCTTTGTCGATTTTAAGACATGCATGCATGCTTCATACATTTTCATACTCGTTCATTCCAACGTACTGGAACGTTTACAACACTTTAAGTCGATGCGAAACACATTTTAGTATAAAGGACTCGTATCCATACATAACTTGTATTTTAATTCAAAAATAAGTTTCCGAATAAAAATGATTCAACCATGTATGTATCTACCTTAATTTCGTAATGAGAAGTGATACTCACACCACATGTTTTGATTCATGCACCACAATTTGTGCATTACAGTTTGTACCGTACAATACTGTAATGCACAAATTGTGATGCATGCATCAAAAGATGTGGTGTGAGTATCACCCCCCTTTGGTAATACACTGATATTGTATGTTACAATAGATTAAAGTACATAGAACATTTTAACTTTTGGGAACTATAAAAAGGATTCACTTATCTCATATATGTAATTATGAAACCAAATAGCTAAAAATTCTTAAATCTCTTTCAGCTCATCATCTACTCTCATGTTTTTAATAGAGATGTTTTACACCAAATACCGAAACCAACTTGTAGTAATTCTCAACATGTGTACTTTTTATCTGGTGTACAGATGATAAATATTGATGCGGTTCAAGCTGTGACTAATAACGGTGTGGTTCTTCCTATATTTGTTTCCTACCGGTTTCTCTTCTCTACTGCATTAACTTGTAACTCGGTATTTCATGGGGAAGTCGTTTTATTGTTGCATTGTTTGAATGATTTTCACGTTGAAACGTACGTTGAGCATACCAAATTCAAAATACAAATCAATTTCTCTATACATTCAAGGTTTTTTTTTATTTTTTTTTCCCAAGTATTTTGAAATAGGGGATAATTTATTCGTCTAGAACATAGAAATGTTTCTTATAGCAACCGGGTTCTGACTCAGAGTCAATGTAAACGATATTCTTTCTACAAAAGTATACATTGTTCATACTAAATGACAAAATTCATAACTTATATGTACGTTGCAAGTCAAGAGACAACGACCTCGGAGGTACATAAGTTGCCAATCGTTGTCATTGTCTTTTGACTTGAAGCGGACATATAAGTTATCAATTTTGACATTTAGTATGAACATTGTATATACTTCTGTAGAAAGAATATCGTTTACATCGACTTTGGAGGGGTTTGAACCGGTTGCTACAAGAAACGTTTCTATGTTAAACGAATAAATTATCCCCTATTTCAAACTAGGGACCCGTGGTGACATACTTGAGCCGATGGGTCTCAACCAAGAAAGCTTGTGTGCGCAATAACCAAGCGGAAGAAGGGCCAGGTTCTATGATGTATATAGATCAAGAAACTTAATCGAAGGTGTTTAAGGACAATGAGAAGTTACGAGTGCCTTCGTTGATCCAAAGAAGGATGAAGATTTTTCGTGTTGAATACATGTAAAAGCCTGATTGCTACATGTAAATGTGTGGTTTATATTCCAAATCAATCAAGATTTAGCTATTAGTGAGATGAACTAAATCATTAAAAAAAATATAATAATAAAACAAAAACAAAAAACAGGAAAACATCATGTACATGTTTTTCAACAAAGAGGGTGATCAATTTATTGCTTGTGCTCCTCAACCATTTGTTCTCTACCAGTCGATGTGGAACAAACATTTATAATAGAGTAAAATTTACAACACGTTCGGTGTAGGGACGCTTTTGGGTTGTGCCTGTTGACCGCTGTAGAGTTTCGTCCTTTTGACCAAAAAAGTTTTCTGACCGTCCAGCTTAGTGGCAAACGTTTTGCGCCATTTTTAGCTTTCTCCATCTTACTGAGCCATCTAACCGTCGTTAGTCTTGTTAACCTGAGTCGTTTAATCAGTCATTCGTCAACATTTTCCATAGACGACTGTTTCAACGATTTACACGTGTAGTTTACACTTTTTTCTGTTTTTTTACGTTTTCGTCCTTTTTCTTACTTTTTAAACGTTTACTCCGGTTTTATTTACGTTTTTTTCGTCCGTGTTTTCCCTTTACGTTTTATTTTTACGGGTGTCCGTTTTCGTGCTTCCGTTTTGATCCTTTTTTCATCCGTTTTTATACGTTTTTGTCCGTTTTAATACGTTTTCTTCCGTTTTCCTTACGTTTTACTCTGGTTTTTTTTACGTTTTCGTCTTTTTTTTACGTTTTCATCCATTTTCTTACATTTTCGTCCACTTTCTTATGTTTTTGTCTGTTTTTCTTACGATTTACTCTGTTTTTTTACGTTTTTCGTTTTTTTTACATTTTCGTTCATTTTTATACGTTTTCGTCTATTTTTTACGTTTTCGTCTTTTTTTTTATGTTTTCGTCCGTTTTCTTACGTTTTCGTCCGTTTTCTTACTTTTAACTCTGTTTTTTTACGTTTTCGTCCGTTTTCTTACGTTTATTTACGTTTTCGTCTGTTTTCTTATGTTTTCGTCCATTTTTTATGTTTTCATCCGTTTTTTTACGCTTTACTCCGTTTTTTTACGCTTTACTCCGTTTTCATCCGTTTTTAATACGTTTTTGTCCGTTTTAATACGTTTTCTTCCGTTTTTCTTACGTTTTACTCTGTTTTTTTTACGTTTTAATCCATTTTCTTACATTTTTGTCTGTTTTTCTTACGATTTACTCTGTTTTTAACGTTTTCGTCAGTTTTTTTACATTTTCGTTCATTTTCTTACGTTTTCGTCTATTTTTTTACGTTTTCGTCTGTTTTCTTACGTTTTAAATGTTTTTTCGTTTTCGTTCGTTTTCTTACTTTTAACTCGTTTTTACGTTTCGTCCGTTTTCTTACGTTTATTTACGTTTTGTCTGTTTTCTGTTTTTTGTCTTTTTTTATGTTTTCATCCATTTTTTACGCTTTACTCCGTTTTACGCCACCGTTTTCTTACTTTTCATCCGTTTTTGTGTTTTAACACCTTTTCCGTTTTCTTACATTTTACTTTCGTTTTCGTCTTTTTTTACGTTTTCATCCATTTTCTTACGTTTCGTCCATTTTCTTACGCTATCTGTTTACGATTTACTGTTTTTACGTTTTGCCGCTTTTTACATTTTCTTACGTTTTGTCTATTTTACGTTTCCCCCTAACGTGCTGTTTTACGTTTTGATCGTTTTCTTACGTTTTCAACGTTTACTACGCCTTTTTTTTACGTTTTCATCGGTTTTTTTATGTTTTCGTCCGTTTTCTTACGTTTTAAAAAGTAAGAAAACGAAAACGTGACGTTTTAAAACGAAAAACAAATAAAACGTAAAAAAACGACTAAAACTTAAAAAAACGCCGTTTGTCTGTTTTTACGTTTTAAAACGTCTATATTTTTACGTTTTCTTACGTTTTAAAAATTAAGAAAACTGACGAAAACGTAAAAAAACAGACGAAAACGTAATAAAACGGACGAAAACGTAAAAAAACATACTAATACGTAAAAAAACAGAGTAAAACGTAAGAATAAAGGAAGAAAACATAAAAAGACGGACGAAAACGTAAGAAAACGGACGAAAACGTAAAAAAACCGATGAAAACGTAAAAAAAAAAGTAAAACGTAAGAAAACAGACTTAAACGTAAGAAAACGACACTAAAACACAAAAACGTGAAACGCAACTAAAACATACGCTTTTTTTAAGTTTTAACCGTTTTATTACGTTTTCGATCGCTTTTTTTCACGTTTTAAAATCGTTAAAAACTAAGAAAATGAACGAAAATGTTAAAAAAACTGACGAAAACGTAAAAAAAAGTAAATCGTAAGAAAAACAGACAAAAACGTAAGAAAATGGATGAAAACGGAAAAAAAATAATGCAAAACGAAAACAGTAAAACGTTAGAAAAACGGAAGAAAGCGTATTAAAACGGACAAAAACGTATAAGAATTGATGAAAAACGGATAAAAACGGATGAAAACGTAAGAAAACGGACGAAAACGTAAAAAAACGGAGTAAAGCGTAAAAAAACGGATGAAAACATAAAAAAATGGATGAAAACGTAAGAAAACAGATGAAAACGTAAATAAACGTGAAGAAAACGGATTAAAACGTTAAAAAGCGAAAGAAGGTAAGAAAACGACGAACGTAAAAAACGGACAAAAAGTGTAAACTACACCGTTCGTCCTTATGGTGTTGAAATGACGATTATACCCTCAGGTTAACAAGACTTAACGACCGTTAGCGGGCTCCGTTAGAGGGATGGACTAATGGCGCATAACGTTTGCCACTTAAGGATGGACGGTGCAATTTTTTTGGTCAAAGGACGAACTCCTGCGGTCAACGCAAACCACAAGGACGAACGGTGTAATTTACTCTTTATAATATTTTATTTCCTTTGTTTTTCAAAGAGATATTGGTATAATATATAGTCTTTCACTATTGTTTCTACACATGCTTTATGTTTCACCTATATTATCAATTTGGGCTCTTGATCTCTTATCAATATATAATTTAGAGTTAATTACACAAATGGTCACTGTGTTTGTTGGATTTTTCACTTTCAATCACTAAACTTTTTTTTGGCTGATTCAGTCATTGTGGTTTGTTGTTATTACGAATCCAGTCCAAATCCGTATGAAATGACCAAAAAGCCCTTGTCACCTTCTTTTTCAAATGAGTTAATTACATAAATGGTCACTATGGTTTTCAAATGACAATTAAGTAACGGTCGTTAGTGTAACACCCCCAAAAAGGCTCAGCGGAAGCACACAAGTATTGGGGTGCTACTAAATTGATATCACAACATAAGCATAAAACAACTGATTTTCATAAAGAAACTTTTATTCATTCTTGAAAACAATGTTTACATTATTGATTAAGTGCGGAAAATGACCCATTATCAAAATGTTGTCCCAATACATAAATCATAGTCGTCTATGACCATGCCATGCCTTTGCGTTGCGCCTCCAAAGATAAACTATCACCTCAAAACCGAAAATACATGCAAAAAGTGTCAACACGAGGTTGGTGAGTTCATAGATTTTAGTTGTAAAAGTTTTATGGACCACAAGATTTAGTATTTAATTCATTTTATTATGTGACCAGTTCACTTCGGTCATGTTACCTTCACTTAATGTGATCCATTCACTCGGTCATGTAGGTACATAACAAATGCAACCAGTTCAATCGGTCATGTGACCAGTTCACTCGGTCATGCAGGCATAACAGTTTCAACTACTTGCGTCCATATGTAAAAGCAAGCGTTAACTTTACACTAGAATGCATTTAAGTAATCAAGTAATTGGCAAGTAAACACATATTACATTCAGTCATTCAACATAGTTTTAGTAAACAATCTACTTGTTCAGGTAAAATAAGCAATTAGTTTAAACGAGCATGTATTCTCCCCCAAAACAGTTATGAAAACAGGTAAAAGTAGGGGCTATCCACCTTGGCAATTAGTAGTCAAAGGGGATTAAATCAAAGGATGATAGTACACGTCTCCGACACGCAACCTAATTTAGTACGGCAATTTATTCTTTACTCATGTTTAAGACTCGATAAAGTTTAACTAACTTTATATATTTTAAATGTTTGGGTTGTTGTTGTTGTTGCTTAAGTGGCAGCATTTAAGTTTGGAATAGTTTTTCAATTGTTTTTAAGTATTGGCTCTTGGAAGTACTTAAGTAGGGAATAGGAAGATTTCAAAGACGAATGAGTCTTTCGTTTGATGGCAACCGAGAGACGAAATACGGAAAATTACTCGTTTATAGTATTAGATGTTAAATGTACATATAGGTATACATATTTTACATATAATTTTTATTACTTAAAATCGTGGTACTTAAAGTGTAATTGACAATTATATATTGTATTTAGAAAATGCACTGTTATGAGATAAATATCCTCTTGTTAGTTAGTAAAAATATATATTTTTTTGTCGAAAGTCGGGCATGACCCGTGTATACGTTTTTAGTGTCCGAAGTGACTAATGTCAAAGCTTGATAAATTTTTCCTTTTAAGTTTCAAACAACAAAAATTAGATACGAAGTTTAATGCTTTTAAAGTTTAACTAAGATTTACACTTCTATTAGTTGGTTTTAATGGAGTAAAAGTAGTACACTTTTGTTATAATAACGAGCGGGTCAACCCGCGCGTTGCTGCGGGAGTTTTGTGAGAAATATTTATTGAAAAATGAAGAATGTACTTGACGTTATGACCATGGGTCAAATTACAAATATACTTGGTCCTTTTCATGTTACAAATACTGAAGCCCATGATCCGTAAAAAATATTTTATACAAATTTTTCTTCATAAAGTCGCAATCATCTGTTCTGCAAACCTCAAGTTTTGGCAAGTACCCTGTTGACCTTTGTCTACATTTTCAAATCGTCACCTGATATGTTCCCGAAAGGTGAAGAAGTGTTAGCGCAAGTGATGACCTATGGACATGTTCCGTCACTGTTGCAGATTGTGCTCTGTAGCAACTCTGTTACAAAGTAATTAAGCTTTAGTTGAGAAATGTAAATATAAAAGACAACATTAAAGCATTGAAGTAACCAACAGAAAATGCTCTATTTAAGTTCTTAACCATCACAAATTAAAGCACAATGGATAATTGAATGCACAAATAAGCTAGGATAAATAGTGGGAAGTTAAGATATAAAATCAATTAGCAAGCGAATGTCAAATATAAGTAAGCTGAAAAGGAATGTGAAAATTAAAAGATCTAGTTTTGAAAATCGACATGTAAGCTTTTTCATTTTCTGAGTGATCAAACACGAAAATGCAGCCCTGAAAATCACAGAAGATGAAAAAGCTTACATGATTATCCATAATTAATAAGGAATTTGCTGCCTTTCCTTCCGTAACTTCAGCGTGTGAAGTTGTTGTGCGAAATTCAGTCCCGGTAACTTCATTTCCCGTAAGGCTCGACCTGCATAGCATTTCCTTTGTTTTTGTTTCATAGTTTCTATTGAAAATGAACAGGTACCTGATTGAGAGCACCATTCTGTTGAAGTATCAAGAGATGATTTGCTGCCTTTCCTTCCGTAACTTCAGCGTGTGAAGTTGTCGTACGAAATTCAGTCCCGGTAACTTCATTTCCCATAGGTCTCGACCTGCATAGCATAAAAAGATTACATTAGGGACTGCCGTTCTCATAGTGCATACCAATCATGCTTACGTGCACGTAAATACAAAAGAAAACAGAAGTTGGCATGTGCCATTTTGAATCTCAAAAAGTACTTGTTTTTAAGCATAACAAAATAATGAATCCCAAAAACCACCTTAACATAGATAAAGATGAATATAGTAAAGGGGTGTTTGTGTGTTTATGAGCTTTTTAAACATCACATTATTTTGTTGAAATAAGATGTAATTATAGAGCAGTAAGTACACATGATAAGATATGCTAAATTATGGGATTCGTAATTACATAGGTATTGATATTATGTAGAACCACTGCATTAGACATACTTTAGTATTATCAATCTAGAAAATATAAAATCGGAGTGATAAAAACCCAGCATCTCTGATCCTAATTTGATACAGAAGCTAATTCAGGAAATATTATACGACATAAATAGAATGTGATATAAAGAATGTTGGAAAAAAGGCTACTCACCTTGCATCATTGTCTAATGTTGCACCATTGTCTGCCGCTGCACCATTGTATGTCGATGTAACCAAAAGTATTAGTAAGCTTCCTTAACATGATGTATGTCATATCGGTAATGACAATACTATTTTTTTAAATAGTGAAATTACACCTTAAGGGCTGTTGTAAATAAGCTATCCAAATAGGCCTGAATAACATGTTTCAGATGCTAAATGGTTGTTGTAATAGGCTATATAAACATCCCTTAATAATTTTTTTTAGACTCTGAAAAATGTCAACGTTTGTTTTCTTAAGATCTGTATTCCTCTTTGCCTATCTCAGCATGATTTTCATCCCTATTGTATATGCATCTTTTTCGATACTTCAACTTTTTATTTCATCACCAAATGATCCTTGCCTGCATTTTCACACAAAATCATAGATGTTAGATTAACCCGTAAATATTACAGTTACATTTCATTTTGGAACTTTATTTTTTTATGAGAAGTGTAGGTAGATAAATTTACTTGCGTTTAGAAGGTATACATATACTGCTTTAGAGAAAATGTTATACTAAATTTAGAAAATAAAATCACAATGGGCAATAATCATGATAAATAAACCACCCATTACAACCCCCACTTCAACCCCAAACGCACCTATTTCAGTCCCATTTCGACATCCAAACGCACCCACTTCAGCCCCCATTGCAGCACGGAAGTCCATCATTTTCAGCCCTCGATTTAGCACTTATACACCCTGATTTCAGTCACCAAACCCAGTTATTTCAGCCTAGAAACCCACACCCATTTAAGCCCCCAAATTTACCCATGTCAGCCTCAAAACCCACCCATTTCATCCACTAAACCCACATGTTTCAGCCCCTATTTGAGCACCCAAACACAGCAAATTTCATCCACTAATTAAGTTCATTCATATGACTTCGTACTTAAAGCACAGTGGATAATTGAATGCACAAATAAGCTAGGACAAATAGTGGGAACTAATTAAGTTCATTCATATGTACGAAGTCATGTTGGTAACTGATCAAGTTCATTCATGTGATTGCTAACTTAATCATTTAACTGATTTAAGCTAGGGTCCAAAAGGGGTGTTTGGGTTACATTATTATAAAAGCCATATTCAAAGGGATTTTGCACAAAACTATTTTTTGCATATGTTGTTAAATTTAATATGATTTAAGAGGCGTAACGTGAAAAGATGTATGTACCTTCAACAGCAACAAAGGGCGACAGGTTCATCAGTATTAGGAGGGGGGATTATGCTTCCAACTGGAATTTCTGTCACAACATATTCTTCTACTGCAGGCTGAGTCGCTGATGATGATATGACTTCATCGTTTTCCTTGGGGATATCTGGTAACATTGGTGGAAATACGTCAGCTGCGCTATTCAAGATGAATCAACAGATTAGTTGCCAATGTACTTTTTATTGGGGGCCTTTTATGCGTACAATTTTAAGTTGTGTGCATGCAAAAATTAGAAAAAGGAAGGCATTGTAAACTACAGAGCTTTTGTAAAAAAAATCATATAAATAGTGGAATACATATATATTACCTAAATGCAAATGGGTTTAGCAATATTACAAACATCTAACGATAAAATAATAGATACATTCAGTAGGTACCTAGTGGTCTTGTCTATTTGAGAACCAACCTCCTTCTGGCGCAAATTATTGCCGCGCTGAGCCGAATAGACCTTGTAAACAATGAGACTTCATCAAGTCCACATCAAAGACCCCACGGTCGACCTGTTAAAGCACAATTTTAAGATTTAGTCACATTATCGATTTCATTATTTTTAATCGATTATTTATGTGCATGTTATATGGTTCCTCTGATGTACGCAATACATTGCAATACCAATACAACTTTTTTCTATTTTCATTTTTACCACGATATTGTTGAAATGTATACATGATAAAATTGATAATTTTTGCGACTACTGGAAAAATTGCAACTCTGTCAATCCTGACCCATTTTTTTCCCCATACCTGTGGTTTTTTGCGGTTTAACATGTATTCATTTAATTGTAAAAATTATCACTTTGTTGTTTAACTTCATACCTGTTCGTGTGGAACCAAAACCATCATTTTTCTCATCGGTTGTTCTAAATCAATAATTGAGATGATGTGGATTGAGGATAGTTATCAAATAAGGCCGTGATGGCAATTGCTAAACAGCGTTTCCAGCTTAAGTTAATGGGATAATAATACCAGGCCAGTCACTTGTAACACTATACTAAATTTTGGTGTCACTACGTATCTTAGATGTAACATTATCACCTTCATAAGGATTTAATGAGCATTATTAAATTTAAAATTAAATATTGAGTGACTTAGTGTTATGTAATGTTGAATTAGCCTCAGTGTTATCTCTTAAATGTTTATATCACTGCCAAAAGAAGTATACTAACTCAGTAGAATGCAAGTTATAAAAAAAATGTATGACCTTCAGAGGAGTGTTCGAAGACGACGAAAGCCCAACATGTGACAGAATCTGCACAGAACACCTAGTCCCTTGGACACACTGTTCAGTAGCGATGTCTATATCTTTTAGTGAACAAATCAATGGTACACTTACGCTCTCTATTAGGATCAACGACAACCTTATTTTCTTAAAAATAGATATCAAGTCCTAAGGTTCTCCTGCAACAAAAGAGCGAAATTCATAGTCTAACTAAACTACGCAAATTGGCTGCCAATAATGACCTGAGCAACCACAAAATTAATGAACCAACATACAAAAAATCGCTATACTTCTACACATTTGGTAACATAAAAAGATTATAATCCATTTGACCAAACTAAAAACCCATGACAAAATAATAATTATTTCATCAAAATATTCAAAACAATATCTTAAGAAGAACATACCTCGTGGACCATGTTTGAAACCGACTATTCAAGCTGCAATAAAGGGGAAAGGAAATATAATAAAAAAAAATACAAATTAAATAAAATTAAACCATAACAGCACCTAATTCAACCTGAAAAAAATTTCTTCCTGATCTTCTTGATCCGATCATCATGTGCTTCTGTTTTCTCTTTTGTGGATGTGGGTAGTTTTGTGGATAATGTACTGATTTGTGTTTTGTGGTTGTGTGCAACCGGAGATTTTTTGTAATATATATTACAAAAAAGTAGTAAACAGATCTATTAATAATCAGTGACTGTGTGCCCCGTGATCGATCTTTTTTCAGATAATCAATGTGTTTTGGCTGCGTGTTTTCTTCTTCGTGATCTTCTTCAATCGATCATTTGTGGGTGTGTGAGTGTTTTCTGTCTGTGTTTTGAGGGGTTGTGGAGTTTATGAGAGGTTTCTGGAAAATGGAGGTCTTATAGATGCCCATGTTTATTATAGGGAAAAAGATGCCTCTAGCCGACATACTATTCATTCGTTGGATACAATTAAATTTTCCAGCCAATCATACAATGGCAGGTGTAGAAAATTACACTAATGACATTTAACTAACCAATAGAATGTGAGATTAAGATGCTAATGACCAAGTAAACCCCTTGCTTTGCCCCACCCACTGAACGGCTTTTAGTATATATATATATAATATCCGGTTGTATTTTTATAAGAAAATGATTTGATTATGCTATCTAACTAGTTTAACGTTTATGTTTTCATAATTTGTTTTTGTGACTAAGGAGGAATATTGTGCTCTTCGCTTTCTTGGGAGTAGGACTCCAAGGTCACACCTTTTCTTCGAACACGAATGGTAGGCCATTTATACAACGCTAATGAAAATGTTTTAGACTCATTCGACCACCCTTGTGGTCTTGTTAACTAGGAGTCATTGTAAACTAAAACCAAAAGCGCACAACTGTGGTTCGACCACATTAAATCTTTAAAATTTGCCTAGTAACTTGAGTGAAGTGGAAGTGAGCATGACCAATATATAGCCACTGTTGGGGCTGCACAACAGTAAAACAAACACCCTTTTTGCGCAGAAAATAGGCAACGAAACACACCCTTTTTGTGCATAAAATCAGCAGACAAACGCACCCTTTTGGAGCTGAAAATCAGCAGGTAGACGCACCCTTTTGGAGCTGAAAATCAGCAGGCAAACGCACCCTTTTGGAGCTGAAAATCAGAAAACGGAACGCACTTGTTGGTGCAGAAAATAAGAAAACGGAACGCACTTGTTGGTGCAGGAAATAAGAAGACGGAACACGCCCTTTAGGGGCTGGAAATACAGGTCCAAGCGCACCCTTGTGGGCATAAAATAAGCAAATAAAACGTACCCTCACTGGTTAGGACAGTGGGTTCCAAGCCAACTTGAAGTTCGACCAACCCAACTCAATACAAAGAGATAAGAAAAGGATTATTAACCCACTATTTTGACCATGTTTTGAGTTGAAAAATGTAACAAGAAAGTATAATTACCACCAACCAAGATGAAATAAAAAAATTTCTATTGAGCCAACACTTGGTGGTTAATTTAATCTATAGCTTCTTAGTTTATTCATCACCAATATATGTATCATAAACTCTTATAACCTTATATGTGTGTTGATTTGTTTATGCCACACAAGATCAACAAGAACAAAAAAAAATCCAATCGTACAATTATGAGCCGATCGACTTACATAGAACCCAGACAAGATTACAACTTCTAGAATTAATTAAACAAACAAGTTTATTAACAACCTAACATCAATAAATTACAAAAATAAGAGGAATCGAGGAGACCTTAACAAGATGTGTTTGTGGTGTCGATTGAGAGGGAGACCAAGACAGAAAAGGATTACAACATAACAAATCCGAATCCAAGCAAAACCCACAACCAAAGCTTCAAAAACAACTCCCAATAGATCTAAATATTTTGTCTATGATAAGAATTTGGGGTGTGGGTCTTCCTTGTGAATCGACAACCTTAAATAGGACAGGAAGAAGAAGCCTTTGACCATGCTTTCTTTGAGGTGAGCCTTGTGATGCGATGAATTTGGCCAAGATCACCATCAATGTGACATATCCTGGGGAGGAGATAAAAGCAGAAAACGACCTATCAGTAGGATTAATTGTAGCTAGTGTTTTGTCGAATCTCGGTGAAATTATACCTTCCCGGTACCGTAAAATGTAAAAATTTTACTTTTGGAAACGTTTTAACAAGCATAATAATATGGTATTATTATTACGTAGGATTTAGATTATAACTGTTTGCCGTTATTAATTTAGTGTCGGTATGCGTGCGGTGCCGTGATTCTCTAAATTAACGAGATGACCTCTCGTTTTTAGATCTAAAATATTGACAACTGTCAGAAAATAGCCGTTTTGAATTTTCTGACGTAATAAATATTTTTATAATAATCCAGAAATTTACGGGTTGTTATAGATAGTCCGTTATACTAACGGTCGTTAGTAAATAACAAAAAATTTGGTTTTCTTACGTTCTCGTCCATTTTTACATCTTATTGTCCGTTTTTACACGTTTTCTTCCGTTTTTACTAGTTTCGTCCGTTTTTACACGTTTTCATCCATTTTTACACGTTTTCGTCCGTTTTTACATGTTTCCGTTTGTTTTTACATGTTTTCGTCCGTTTTTGTCTGTTTTTACACGTTTTCGTCCGTTTTTCCGCGTTTTCGTACATTTTTATACGTTTTCATTTGTTTTTGCACGTTTTCGTCCGTTTTTACACGTTTTCTTTCGTTTTTATTCGTTTTCGTCCGTTTTACACGTTTTCGTCCGTTCTTACATGTTTTCGTATGTTTTTACACGTTTTCGTCCATTTTTACATGGTTTTTTTTTGTGTTTTTACATGTTTTCGTCTGTTTTTGCACGTTTTCGTCCATTTTTATACGTTTTCATTCGTTTTTGCAAGTTTTCGTCCCTTTTCACGCGTTTTTGTCTAGTTTTACACATTTTTCGTCTGTTTTTACACGTTTTCGTCTGTTTTTACACGTTTTCGTCCGTTTTTGCACGTTTTCGTCCATTTTTATACGTTTTCATTAGTTTTTGCACGTTTTCGTCCGTTTTTACACGTTTTCTTTCGTTTTTATTCGTTTTCGTCCGTTCTTACATGTTTTCATCTGTTTTTACACGTTTTCGTCCGTTTTTACATGGTTTTTTTTTCTTTCTGTTTTTACATGTTTTCGTCTGTTTTTGCACGTTCTATACATTTTCATTCGTTTTCAAGTTTTCGCCCGTTTCCACGCGTTTTTTGTCTAGTATTACACATTTTTTGTCTGGTTTTACACGTTTTCGTCTGTTTTTACACATTTTCGTCCGTTTTTAAACGTGTTCATCTGTTTTTACTCGTTTTCGTCCGCTTTTACACATTTTCCTCTGTTTTTACATGTTTTCATTCGTTTTTACACGTTTTGTCCATTTTTACACGTTTTCGTCCATTTTTACACGTATTCGTCTCTTTCTACACGTTTTCGCCCGTTTTTACACGTTTTCGTTTGTTTTTTTCACGTTTCGTCCGTCTTTACAAGTTTTATACCGTTTTTACATGTTTTTTGTCTTTTTTTGCACGTTTACTTCTATTTTTGCACGTTTTCGTCCTATTTTATACGAACAAAAACATACGAAAATGTATAAAAATGGAAGAAAACGGGCAAAACGGATGAAAACGTTTAAAAACAGACGAAAACGTGTAAATCGGACGAAAACGTGTAAAAACATATGAAAAGGTGCAAAAACGAATGAACACGTATAAAAACAGACAAAAACGTGTAAAACCGAACAAAAACATGTAAAAACGGACGAAAGCGTGTAAAAACGGACGAAAACGTATATAAACGGACGAAAAAGTGTAAAAACAGAAGAAACATGTAAAAATGGACGAAAACATGTGAAAACGGACGAAAACGTGTAAAAATGGACGAAAATAAGTAAAAAGGACGAAAGCGAGTAAAACGGACGAAAATGTGTAAAAACAGACGAAAATGAGTAAAAACGTGTAAAATTGGACGAAAACGTGCAAAAACGGACAAAAAGGTGTAAAAACAGACGAAAACATGTAAAAAAGGACGAAAACGTGCAAAAATGGACGAAAACGAGTAAAACCGGAAGAAAACGTGTAAAAACGGACGAAAACCTGCAAAAACGAATGAAAACGTATATAAATGGACGAAAACGTGCAAAATTAGACGAAAATGTGTAAAAATGGACGAAAACGTGTAAAAACGGACGAAAACGTGTAAAAACGGAAGAAAATGTGTAAAAAGGGACGATATGGTGTAAAAATGAACGAAAACGTAAGAAAACCAAATTTTTGGTTATTTACTAACGGTCGTTACTTAATTGTCTTTTGAAAACCACAGTGACCATTTATGTAATTAGGGTTTAGGTGTTGGAATCACTCATAAACCTTTATTCAATTGTTAGTTACTCATATGTAATAGGTAGCTTATTATGGCCTTTATGTTTGTTTAAGGTCTAGCTTATGTAGAAGGCCCATAAGCTTAGGCCCATGTCCAATAAGGAAAAGGGAAGGAGTGGGAGTGTTGCCCTAGCTCCTTGCCTATAAATACTCTTGTATAACCCTCACTTGAGGGTTGGTTGTTCAATGCATTTCTTTTACATACTCTACGCCTAACCATCTATAGCTTATACGTGTGTGTGTTTGTGTGTGTATTGTTCATCCGCCTCTCTATCTCTTTCATTGAAGCTTGTGTTGTAAATCTAGTGACCTAACAGTGGTATCAATCGCCATCTAGTTGGGTGAAACGGTTTGTTTTTTGTCTACTCGTAAGGTTCACGTTTTTAACTTTTCTCACGCTTAAAAACTCATTTTTTACACTTTTCAATCCAAGATTCTTGTACTTTAAAGGTTATTGGGTGTTAAAGTTTAAGTTTTTGGCAAAAAGTTTGAAACTTTATGTGTGTAGAATCGTTTTTGAGCTTGATTTCATTCATGTACCTCTTTCTACTCGTAAGGTGAAAAAGTGTTTTGGATCCTCAAGTTTCACACTTTTGTGTTATTTTGGTGATATTGAAGCTACTTCATCATAAAAATCCGGTTTCTAAACACTTTTGGGCATAAAATCAGTTTTTGGTATTTTCTACTCGTAAGGAAACCCTAAACTTACGCATAAGAGTTCCTTGGTTTGATCTTCAGTTTTGGTGGTTTACTCCGTGTTCTCTTGCTTGGATAAGCCTGAAAACACGTCGACTTTGGATATTTTTTGCGCTGTGATAGTGTAAAAGATCTTTTGGGTAAAACCCTAATCTTACGCATAAGCTCAAAGATTACGCGTAGAACCCTTTACGCATAAGATTATTCTTACGCCTAAGCCTTGTCTTACGCATAAGCTAATCATACGCATAAGTTTTCTACGCCTAACTTTCAGTTTACGCATAACTTTAGTGTTTCTCAACTCTTACGCGTAAGCTAATCCTACGCGTAATTTTCATTGTTACGCGTAAGGTTTTTTCTACGCATAAGGTTCTTTCTACGCGTAAGGTTCTTTCTACGCGTAAGGTTCTTTCTACGCATAAGTTGGTTTTCTACGCTTAAGGACTTCTTCAACAAACAAAGTTTCATTCGACTACAAAGATCCATCATCAACACAAGTTATCAAAAAAATATATATATATATATATATATATATATATATATATATATATATATATATATATATATATATATATATATATATATATATATATATATATATATATATATATATATATATATATTAGGGGAGACTAAACGTTCAATTTTACGCGAGATTCAAATTTTGGTTTAACTGTGAAAATTTTGGTCAAAATTCAAATTTTTGGGCCCAAATTCAAATTTTTCGGGTATAATTTGGCGTCAAAATTGTCATAACTCAAATTTTTCTTGCAACCTTAGAATTGAATTTTATAGTGAATTTCAAATTTTGAGAGTCAAAATTTTTCAAAATTATTTTTGGAGGGAAATTGCAATTCACTATATCGACCTTCTGTGTGCTATATCGACTTTGCACCTTTTCTTCTCTTTGATTCTTCTGCAGGGGAGTGAAATGGATTCTGATCATAAAGATCCATTTGTGAGATTGGAAGAAGGATTCATGGCTCTGGTTCTAGCATTGAAGCGTCAGACATCATCAAATTCCCGATATCCCGCAGTCGTGCAAGGTGCAAGAGTTGATGTACATGAAATGAATGCTCAAATGGACGTTGAGAATGTTGTGATGACTGCAACTATCGGTAATGCGGACAATGAGGTTGTAGCATTGGAAAAGCAGGATGACAACATCAGATCTGGAGAAGATATCATACTTCACTACGACACCGAGCCCAACTGTGACAAAGAACAAATGGTTGAGGAAGATATCTTACCCACCTATGACACTGAACAGATGGTCGAGGTACAATCTACTGTTGATCATATTCTGACTGAAAATGCGACACAACATACTGAGCAACCTGAATTTAGTAATGCAGAGAGGTTGACCAGTGTGTTGCACAATGTCCTGACAACTATCTCATGTCTGAGCCCTTACTTGTTAACAATTCAACTGAATCGTCAAATCAAACTCTTGAATCTGAAATCATTCTCCTCAAAAAGACCATTTCTCAGTTTCAAAAAGATTTTTCAAAACTTGAGGCTCATTGCATCTCTCTTGAACTTAAACTGCAAAACAATGTTTTAAACTCAGAGCCAAAAAGTAAATCTTTGAATGAACAAAGTAATCGCGTGGATACATTAGTTAAAGAAAATGAGCATTTAAAGGCTCAACTTCAAGCAAAGGGGCTTGCACATGTTGCTTTACTAAACAAACTGAGAAGATTCACTGACAAGAGTGTGGATACTAATTTTGCAAAACCAACAATCTTGGGTAAATCGTCTTTACAACCTTTCAGAAAACAATCCGTAGTTAGACAACCAACTGCATTTAAATCTGAACGTTCAAAATCTTCAAAACCACGGTTTCCCTCCCAAGTTGTTGAGAATAATCATTTGTTAAAACCAGTCACTCCACATTCCTGGCCTAAGAATAATGCTTTTGTTTCTGTTAAACATGTTTCTGTTAAACCTGTTTCTGTTATACCTGTTAAACCTCAACATGTGGCTGCTCCTGGCAAATTTAGGATTAGTTCGAACACTGTGTCTAAAACGAGCATTAAAATTAAAAATTCATATGATTCAAATGACACATACAAGAACTATGATCTAGAAAAGGCTAGGAAAAGGGCACTTCTTCAAAAGGATGGAATCTTAGGTTCACGACCTAGTGTATCACCTTCGAGTGTATTACTGAACACTACCTGTAGTAGCAAACCAAAACCTAAGCTAACTCAACAAACAGTTAGAAGTAAACCCGTTAATCTAAATGTAAACTGTCAGAAACCTAATAGGTGGATCCATATAGGACGCAGACTCTTCCCAAAAGAAGTTTCAACATCCCCTAGATCTTACCTTAGATGGATACCAACGGGTAAGATTTTCAAAACTGTTAGTCTTAGGTGGATTCCTACAGGCAAGATACTAAGTAGTTGCACCAAAACAAGTGGGATACCAACAACATCCATCCCTGAGGCAGGAAAGGAAATTATCAAATTAGCATGTTCAGGTGTCAAGAAGATAATTGACACTACATCTTTATGCTTCTAACATCTGGAACCCAGTTACACTTGGGGATCCATGTTTTTTCTCTTCCTTGCCCCCTTCTATTTTTCTATGCAGGTACAACAGCTATGGCTCCTACTGCAAAACAGCGTAGGACCCGCTTTCTCATCAGTAAAAATATCATGATCCATCAGTTGTTCCACCATTGTACTTAATCGTCATGAATTGGAAACATTGCTTACTCCTCTGGTTAAAGATTCTGCCAAAAGTCGTGCTTCAGATGTATCGAATGTTTCCGCTGCACAACCGATAATATTCTAATTTCAGATACACCTGAATCTACAACAACAACCGAATCTTCTATAACAGAAGATCAAACTGCTTCCAACAACAATGACACAGCTGATGATCAACATTATGAACAGAGAAGTTTTATCAACAGTTGACTCTCTCGAAATATTTTTGGTACTTTACACTTGTTCGATCAATTGGACATACATGGTTTCGCTATCTCCTTATACATGGGTTCGCTGTCTTCAATTCATCATCAACATACGTGGTATATGATTCTGAATCATTGAAAACATCGAGGGGGAGAGAGTGTGTAGGTGGTCATTGCTTCCTTGTTCTTTTACATGCTTCTTTGCGAAAACCCAATGCCTTCTTGAATTCCTTCAATTAGGGGGAAGAAATAAGATGATATGTGGCTCAAACGTCTCACTTTGGTATTATCGTCTCATTTCACGGGTGATCTTGTGTGAAGTTACCCAAATACGTGAGAAGATCTTGTTGATTTCTAGCATGTTACCCTCGAACGGATCTTCCGCAATTAGTTAGATTTTCTTTGTATGGTTAATGCTCATCTACAAATTCACTTGCATACTGAAACCTTCAAAAGTTTGAGGAAATGTAGACTTCATCAAAGTTTCAAATCTGCTAAAGACAGTTGTTAGTTTTGGGGGAAGCTGATTCTAAAACTTCTCTCACATGGCTTATGAGTATAATAGCTTGGAACCCGGTCACAACCGCTTAAACTTCCCCCAAACCCCATCATCAGCCGAAACAAGCCCCCAGCTCACTCGTCAACAAATGGAACGGTTATTTGCTCCTCTGTTTGATCTATATTGATGAACGTGCTCCAGGTGTATCCGCTGTTTCCGCTGCTCAACCTGATATAACTCTTATACCTTATACACCTGCTACAACAACTATGGTTGAAGAAGCACCACCAGCTGACTCCAACACAACAGTTGAACAAACCGCTTCTAACAATGATGAACCGGCTGATGATGTTCTGAATGAAGTACCCCCACCTGCAGATTTTGATCCAAATGCGTTTTTAACCCGTTTGCTAATGAGACCGCTGCACCAGATGTCGCGGAATCTTCAACAAGCCATTTGAATCCTCAAAATATGCACAATGTATACCAACATCAACCCTCCACACATAGATGGACAAAAGACCATCCTCTGGAAAACATTATTGGCAACCCCAATCAACCAGTCGTTACAAGACAACGTCTTCACTCAGATGGTGAACATTGCATTTATGCACTCACTGTCTGCCAATCTGAACCTAAAAACATCAAAGAGGCAATGACAAAAGACAACTGGATCGAATCCATGCAAGAAGAACTCAACCAATTCAACGTCTTGAAGTATGGGAACTGGTTGAAAGACCAACATGGGTCTACGTCATTGGTCTCAAATGGATTTGAAAGAACAAATTGGATGCTCAGGAAACGTAATAAAAAATAAGTCACGGGTGGCTAAGGGTTATCGTCGAAGAGGGTATTGACTTTGAAGAATCATTTGCTTCGGTTGCTCGTCTTAAGGCTGTTCAGATATTTCATGTTCGCGGCTCATATGAATATGACAGTCTTTCGATGGATGTCAAAACGCGTTTCTAAATGGACAACTTAAAGAAACGGTTTATGTCACCAACCGAATGATTCGTTGATCCCGCGTTTCGAACCATGTCTACAAACTAAACAAAGCTATGTATGGTCTCAAACAAGCTCCTCGGGCATGGTACGATAAGCTATCATCTTTTCTAATTGCCAATAATTTCACCAAAGGTTCGGTTGACCCGACTCTTTTCATACAAATATCCGGGCACATATCTTAATTGTTCAAATTTACGTGGATGACATCATTTTTGGGTCTACACATAAAAAGTACTCAATCGCTTTGCAAAACTAATGAAGAAAAATTTTGAAATGTCCATGATGGGTGAACTTACATTCTTTCTAGGATTACAAGTTCATCAATCACCCCGTGGTATTTTCTTGAGTAAGTCCAAATATGCCCTTGAATTGTTAAACAAATTTGGAATGAATACCTGTGACACTTATGGCACTCCAATGGCACATACCAAGAAACTGGACGCTGATTTACATGGGAAATTGGTTGACCCTACCAAATACCGTAGTATCATTGGATCTCTCATGTATCTAATGTACCATTAGACCTGATATCGTCTTTGCTGTATATCTTTGCTCCCGTTATCAGTCGCTACCAACTGAAACCCACCTCTCTGAGGCTAAAAGAATCATCCGATACATCAAGGGAACCATTAATTTGGGGATCTGGTATCCGAAGGATTCTGTTTTTGAACTAATTGCTTTTTCAGACGACTGACACGCAAGATGCTTAGATTCACTAAAAAGTACTTCATGAGCTTCTACATTTCTTGGTGACAAACTGTGTCATGGCAATCGAAGAAGCAGGATTGTACATCGCTGTCCTCAACCGAAGCAGTATATGTAGCCATGTCCACGAAACAGTGTTGTGCTCAAGTCATATGGATGAGAACACAACTCAAAGACTATGGTTACGTATTTGACAGTAATCCCCGTGTACTGCGGACAATCGGAGTGCCATCAAGGCGATCTCTGCAACTCAGTTCAACACTCGAAATCAAAGCACATCGATATTCGATATCATTTCATCAAGGATCGCGTAGAACAGGGTACAGTTGAATTATACTTCGTGGGTACAGAATACCAATTGGCAGATCTTCTCACCAAAGCCTTGCCTCCCGCTAGGTTTAATGAGTTGGTCCACCGGATTGGTATGAGGTGTTTGACTCAAGAGGAATTGGATGACCTCCTAAAATGTTAGGAATTAGAAATTCCAGGTATTAAAGAGTCGGTCACCTCAAGTATATGTAATCGTTAGAAAGCTCGTAGTCATAGTTATTTTATGTTAAGTAGTATTTTGTTAAGTAACACCGTGGAGGACGGACGGGTCTTTACCCACTGTATGCCTGATCCACAGCCCGTTGTGTGGCGTTTTATGTAAGACTATAAATACTCTCTACCTCCCAAGGTAGAGAGTTGGAGCTCATAATAATATTTTCTTTCTCTCACTATAGTTCCCAACTCTCTTCCTTTCTCTCACTAGAACTCTCTCTCTCTAACATTCTTATACGCCTACTTTGATCATGGTTTAGAGTGTTTGTGAAATCCAATATCCAACAATTGGTATCAAGAGCCATGGTTTGATCACTCATCTTTCATGCTCTTTGTTTTGGTGGATTTCATAAGGTTTTTGGAGTATTAAGGGTTTAGGAGAGTTTGATTCATTTGGACAAATTCTTGTGTTAAAGTTTGAATTTTGCTTGTACTTTTGTGTTTAGGATCATCATAAGTGTTTATGTTTTGAATTGGAAGCCTTAAATCATTGTGGTTTGGTTGTTTTGGATTGATAAAGTGGTTATTTTTGAAAAAAGGACTAAGCGAGTTGTGTCTCGGACTTGTGTTTCTTCAAAGCGAGTTGCTTTGTTATTTAAGCGAGTTGGTACATGCGACTTAGCTGTTTAGCGAGTTGATATTTATGCTACTTGGGTTCTAAGCGAGTTGTTTCTTTAAGCGACTTGAGATCTAAAGCGACTTGCTACTTAGCGAGTTGTAACGCTAGCGAGTTAACTTAAGCGACTTAGTGTTCAAGCGAGTTGATTGTGTTGCGAGTTGAGACTAAAGCGAGTTGGCTATTTAGCGACTTGATTAATTAAGCGAGTTGAGTGTGTTGCGAGTTGATGCTAATGCGAGTTGTGTGTTTAGCGACTTGTTCATTTAGACCCTTTTCTTCTTCGTGTTACGTTCTTACGGTTGTTCTTTTGGTTTAGTAAAATCCCGTGAAAGAATCAATTTTCCGGTTTAATCAAAGAATTGCAAAATCCCGTAGAGCTTGAAACATGTCTACAAACGTTACTACTATCATCTCCATCGCTGTGCCGAGGATGTTCAAGCAGCTGGTTCAGATACTCGTCCACCCATGCTTGACAGAACAGATACGATTCTTGGGCTCAACGAATCAGATTGTACTGCCTTGGAAAGGAAAATGGTGTCAACATTCTCAAATCCATTGATGAAGGACCGTATCGAGTTGAGACGACTAGAGATGTACTTGATACTGCTGAAGATGGAACTCTGATTTACGGAATGGACAGACCAAAGATGTATGATGAGCTTGATGATAAGGAGAAAAAGAGATTCGATGCTGATATCAGGGCTTCAAACATTGTTCTTCAAGGTCTTCCTAAAGACATCTACAAGCTGATCAATCACAACACCGAAGCAAAGGCAGTATGGGATAATGTCAAGATGCTTCTCTCATGTTCAGAATTAACTATGGAAGACAGAGAATCACAACTCTATGACGAATTTGAACACTTCAAGATGAAACCAGATGAGAGTGTCTATGAGTACTATGTGAGATTTCATAAGTTGGTGATTGACATGAGGAACATCGAATGACATATGCCTAACATTCAGCTGAACTCAAAATTTGTGAACAACATGAATCCCGAATGGCACAAGTTTGTCACCTCTGTGAAGCTCACTAAAGGATTGAAGAATACAAACTATGAGCAACTCTATGCCTTCCTCCTTCAGAATGAGAGACATGCTATGTTTGAAAAATTGGTTCTTAATCAGTTCAAAACCAACCAGGGAGAGACAAGCTCGTCTAATGACTCAACTGCCTTCTACTCAAACATCCGAATCACAACCAAAGCCTCACAAGTCATACCCATGGGAAATGGTAATCACAAACTAATTCCTGATCCTATGTTCAAACAAGCCGATGCTGATGCACACGTGGGTAATTTCATTAATCAACTAGCTCTTCTGATTAGTCAAAACATGAATTCTCTCCCACAAACCAATAACAACCTCCGAACAGCATCTAACCCACACAATCAAGCTACTGTTAAAGATGGGAGGATCGTGGTGCAACCAGTTCAGGAAAGACAGTATGATCAGGGAAGAGGTGGAGCTGGTAGAGGTTATGTTGGTAATCCGAATCGAGGAAGGAATGGTAATCAAGGTCAAGCTAAGCTGATCAAATGTTATAATTGTGGTGGTGAGGGACACATTGCAAGGAACTGCACATCTCCAAAGCGTCCTCAGAATGCTGATTACTTCAGAGATAAGATGCTGCTTGTGCAAGCTCCGGATAATGGTGCTGCTTTGGATGAAGAGGAATTGTTGTTTCTAGCTGAGGGCAATGCCAAGACCTATGATGCAGATGTGGATGAGCAGCCAATTCAAGAGATAGGTCACAATCATCAGAATGCCTTTCAAGTCGCTGATTGTGATGCATACGACTCTGATGTGGATGATGGACCTACCGCACACACAATCTTTATGGCTAGCATTTCTCCAATGGTTTCTCCCAAGGTCTCCTCTTCACCACAAGCTGGCCCATCCAAAGACACACTCATCTCAGAGGTACTAAAACTATACGATGATGCTGATGTGCAAAAGATGCATGACAAAGTACTATCAACTGAAACTTTTGTATCAAATATTGAAAATATGGGTAATATCAATGTTGTCCCATATGATCAATATGTGAAACAAAGTGAAAGTGAAGTTGTACCAAGTGATGCATCTCCTGCAGTCAACAATGACTATATTTTTGATGATTACACTGCCTGTGCCCTGATGAGTCCTGTAATATCTGAATTAAATGCCTATAAAGAACGTGTTGCTATTTATGAACAACGTGCTAAATTTGAGTTGACCACTCGTGAGCAGGAAATGGATGACCAAGTGCGTACAATTATTAGAAAAAGTAATTTTCGAGAAGAAGTATTAAAACAAGAGTTAAATTCCTTGCAAGAAAAGCTTTCTAAAACTGCTAAGCAAAAACAAGAACTTCAAGAAAATGTGAAAATGCTTAAGCAAGAATTTAATGCAAAGGAATCAAAACTCTTGAAAGATTTTTCTAATCTGAAAACTTTGAAAAACAAACTTGAAAACAAGTTGTACATACAAGGGAACACCATTCAGACTGCTCACATGATCACTAAGCATAGGGTCCTAAGCGATAAGCATAGCATTCCCCTTGTTAAGGAACCAAATCCAGAGGTCATTAAAAGGGCTAGAAATGCTCATAAGGTTCTTTATGATGGCAATGAAATCCTTAAACCTAGACAGAAACCTAGTTGTGTTGAGTGCACTGAGGAAGATAAGAAATCAGATGAAGTCACTAGGGATAAGATGAACAAGAAATTAGATGATCCTAAATGTAGAGAGAAGAAAATAAAAATCACACCCCATGATTACAAGAAGGAAAACTGGATTTCCTTGAACATGTTTAAACCTCAGACATTGTTGACTCCCGAACAAGTTTTCTGGAAAATGGATTTAGATAAGCGAAAGCTGAAAATATTGTTGAAACAAACCCTCCTCTTTGGAAAATGCCTAGAGCGACTGTGTATCCTCCTAATACACCAATGCATCTTGTTCCTAGAACAATTGCCACTAAAAGCAAGACCTTAATTAGCCAATATGTTATACTTCAACTATTTGTTGATTTTGAGAAAACTTGCAAGAAAAGGATCACACCCACTGGTATTACGGAAGGAGAAAGGGGTTTGAGCAAATGAAAGAATGTTATTTAACTGAGGTCATGCCTTTCTTTAAACTTCTAAAAGATCACTTTGAGAGTCTTAAAAAGGGGATAGAAACTGATATTAAGGGAATGGAAAAGGAATTTGATGCAATGATAGTTGAAGTTAGTGACTATGAGCGAGCACTAAAATATAATGAGATTGAGAGGAAGAACTTGCATACACTAAATGAGAACCTGATTACTGAATGTATTACTCAGGATGTGTTTTTCACTGCTACAAATTGTTCCATTAATGCTTCCAAATTTCATGAATTATCGGTTGCACTGAAAGTCTCCCATGATCGTGTCATTGAGCTTGAAAAACTAATTCTGAACTAAACGAGAAAATTGAACTGGATGATCACGACAATTTGGTTAAACATTTTTCTAAACTGGAAGTTGAGCATTTTAATTTACAACTAAAATATCAACATCTTAAAGAAAATGTCAAAACTTCAAATATCAAGACATCCTCAGATGCTCCAGAGTTTGATGCAGCTTTTCAAATTAACAAACGTGATGAACAGATTCAAGCTCAGTGCAACACGATCCGAAAGTTGAAAGCCCAAATCTCTCAATTAAAGGGTCAAACGAACAATATGACAGGCTCCCAAATGCCTCCTCCTTTAGATTCTCAGAATTCTCAAACTTTTCATCTTCAAAACTTAGTTGATGCCTTACAAAAGGAAAACGAGAGTTTTCTAGAAGAAAATGAAAAAGTTAAACGACATTTTAAAGAGTTATATGATTCAATAAAAGTCACCCGTGACCAAAACAACGAAAAAATAACGTCTTTACAAAAGGAAATTGAGAATCTGAGAAGTCAGGGAAATGGGAAACTCCCACTTGTTTTCAATAAGAATGTTGTCTCAAAGTCACCCTTAGACTGCAAATACACTGTGACATTTAAATATATTCCTCCTCATCTTAGGAATAATGAACATGCTTTTCATGAATACTGTGCTCACCTTAAGGATAGTCTAGAATGTCTCCGTGAGATTGTCGAAGAGGATTTCATTAACAAACCTCTTGATAGTGAAATTAGGTTTGCTTGCCTCCAGGCCAAACGATCTCAAGAGTTGCTAGAATGTGTAATTGCAACATGTCCCAAATCCTTAACCTTAGGTGCAAAAGGCAAAGCTGTGATGCCTTGTTCTATGCCTAGTGCTGAGCCTTCAAACCATTCTAGGCCCAGTTTTAAGAAAGTATACATCAATGTGTCGTCTAGTAATACAGATCCTTGCACGTCTAGTTCAGGAATGCAAAAAGTAGATCAACCAACTAATGTTCCCATAATTCCCTCTACAGGAGTAATCAATGACATTAAAGCGAGCAGGTCAAAGTCTCAAGACAATACAAGGAATGATAGGACCTCGCAAGCTAAAAATGTGCATTGGAAGAAAGTAGAAGACCAACCTAGGAACTTTAAGCTTGTGTTGAATAAAACGAATCGTGTTGATTCTAGTATTAGCCTTAGGCGTACTGTAATTAATTCGAATTCTGATACTATTTGCAAACCTTGTAATGATGTCTGCTTGAATTCTGTTGCTAATCATGAATGTGGTGTGAATGCTTTGTCTAATGCTGTCAAATGCCCAGTTAAAATTGTTAATGCTAATAATCGTGCAAATAAGGCAAAAAGGCAAAAACGAAAGATTGTTCGAAAACAGTGGAAACCCACAGGAAGAACTTTTATAAAGATAGGTTATTATTGGATACCGTTTGGCCATAAGAATAATCAGTTTTGTTCTCAAACTGCTAAGATTATTCCCACTAGAAAATGGATGCCTACTGGTAGAACTATTCCCTTAAGAAGTGAACATACTTTGAATAGGTCAAATACAGACACCAGCATTGCATCTATTCCCAATAATTCCATTGCTTCTACTTCTGATATGGATGTTTCTATTTCTGATGTGGTGTTCCAATTACTGTTACTAACCAAGTGGAACCCATTCTTGCATGGGGATCCCAATTATCCAGTTATCCATTCTTGTCTGTGTTCAACTGCAGATCGTTCAAATCGTTCTGTGGTACCTGGACTCAGGCTGTTCCAAGCATATGACTGGAGACCGGTCGCGGCTCATGAACTTCGTGAGCAAATTCATCGGACAGTTAGATTCGGTAATGATCATTTCGGTGCAATTATGGGTTATGGTGATTATGTTGTTGGTGATAGTGTTATCTCTAGAGTATACTATGTGGAAGGTCTTGGTCATAATCTGTTCTCTGTCGGTCAATTCTGTGACTCTGATCTAGAAGTAGCCTTCAGAAAACATACTTGTTTTGTTAGAGAACTTGATGGTAAGGAACTTTTAAGAGGAACTCGTGGTTCAAATCTTTACACCATCTCTATAGAAGATATGATGAAGTCTTCTCCAATTTGCTTGCTGTCAAATGCTTCAAAAACAAAGTCATGGTTATGGCATCGACGTCTCAATCACTTGAACTTCGGCACCATCAATGATCTCTCCAGAAAGGACTTAGTTGTAGGTTTACCTCGACTAAAGTATGAAAAGGATCATCTTTGTTCAGCATGTCAATTGGGAAAAAGCAAGAAGTATGCCCATAAACCCAAACCTACTAACTCTGTCACAGAAGTTCTTCATACAATTCATATGGATTTATGTGGACCAATGAGAGTGCAGAATATCTTTGGGAAGAAATATGTGTTAGTTGTAGTTGATGATTACTCTAGATTCACCGGGGTCAAGTTCTTAAGGACAAAGGATGAAACTCCTGATATCATCATCAAACTCATCAAACAGCTGCAGGTTCGACTTAACAAAACCGTCAGAATTATCCGGACAGACAATGGAACTGAGTTTGTTAACAAATAACTTAGTGAATTTTATGAAAGTATTGGAATCAGCCATCAAAGAAGTGTTCCACGAACTCCTCAACAGAACAGTGTAGTTGAAAGGCAAAATCGAACTCTTGTAGAAGCCGCTAGAACAATGCTGATTTACTCAAAAGTTCCAATGTTTCTCTGGGCTGAAGCTATTGCCACTGCATGCTACACACAAAATCGTTCCTGATTCACACTGTTCATGGAAAGACACCATATGAACTTGTCCACAACAGAAGACCTAATCTCTCTTCCTTCGGTGTTTGGAGCATTGTGCTATCCAACTAATGAGGGTCAAGACTTAGGCAAACTTAGAGCTAAAGCAGACATTGGAGTATTTGTAGGGTATGCACCAAACAAAAAGGGATACCGAATCTACAACAAAAGAACCCGAAACATCATGGAAACAATTCACGTTACGTTTGATGAGCTGACCGGTCAAATGGCTCCTGAACAATTCAGTTCTGGACCCGCACTTCAAAACAGTCCAATTGGTTCATCCCTTGTTCCAAACTCTTCTCAAGAAACTCCATATGTACCTCCATCTGAAGATGATTTAAAGAAATTGTTTGATCCTATGTTTGATGAACTTTATGATCCGAGTACTAATGAGGTGTTGATCCCTACAACAGAGGCTGCTCATATTCCAGTGAATGAAGTCAATCCCTCAGTCTCAATATCTTTAAGTCAAGAAGCACCTGCTGATCCTTCAGTCTCATCAACAAATCATCATTCTTCAAATGTACATCATGGAACTGTTTCTGGCTTCAATGATGAAGTTAATCCCTTTGCTACTCCTGAAGATGCTCCGTTTGAAAACATATTTGCTCCTGAATCTTCATCAGAACCATCTTCGCCAGGAGACATCAACTCTGCTACTTCAGTCCCTCAACAACTACCACATGAACACCTCAGAAAATGGACTCACGATCATCCATTAGACAACATCATTGGAAATCCCTCTCGTCCAGTATCCACACGGAAACAACTTGCAACCGATGCCTTATGGTGCTTCTTCAACTCCGTACTCTCTAAGATCGAACCAAAAGATGTTAAAACCGCCATGAATGAAGATAGCTGGTTCAATGCTATGCAAGATGAAATTCATGAGTTCGATCGACTAGATGTATGGGAGTTAGTACCTGCTCCAGATTGTGCTATGATTATTGCTCTAAAATGGATCTTCAAAGTGAAACTTGATGAGCATGGTGATGTGTTGAAGAACAAGGCTCGATTAGTTGCTAAAGGATACCGTCAAGAGGAGGGTATTGACTTTGAAGAATCTTTTGCTCCAGTTGCTCGAATCGAGGCAATCCGAATCTTTCTGGCTAATGCTGCTAGTAAGAACATGGTAGTCTATCAGATGGATGTGAAGATGGCATTTCTGAACGGAGACCTTAAAGAAGTCGTCTACGTCAGCCAACCTGAAGGATTTGTAAATCAAGAGCATCCTACGGTTTAAAGCAAGCTCCAAGGGCATGGTATGATACACTGTCAAAGTTTCTTCTATCAACCGGATTTAGCAAAGGAGCAGTTGATCCAACATTGTTCACCAGGAAGTCAGGCAAACATTTAATTCATGTTCAAATTTATGTTGATGATATTATTTTTGCCTCGACTGATCCAATGGAATGTGATCGTTTTTCTAATGAAATGAGTTCAAAATTTCAAATGTCAATGATGGGACAAATGTCATTTTTCTTGGGATTACAAATTTCACAAAGTCCCGAAGGCATTTTCATAAATCAATCTAAATATGCAACAGAAATCTTAAAGAAATTTGGATTTGATTCAAGTGACCCTGTTGACACCCCCATGATTGATCGAACCAAACTAGATGAGGACCACTCAGGAATCATGGTAGACCAAACAAAATATCGAAGTATGATTGGATCCCTGATGTACCTCACAGCCAGTAGACCAGATATCTTGTTCTCTGTATCTCCAAGGAACCATCAATATGGGACTATGGTACCCGAAAGACACCGGTATGTCACTAACGGCCTATGCAGATGCTGATCATGCTGGTTGTCAAGATACACGTCGAAGTACGTCTGGAGGTGCTCAGTTTTTGGGTGATAAGCTAGTGAGCTGGTCTTCAAAGAAGCAAATGAGTACTTCTATTTCCTCTACAGAGGTTGAATACATAGCCATGTCATCTTGTTGTGCTCAAATCTTATGGATGAGATCTCAATTATCTGACTATGGCTTTGAATTCAACAAAATCCCTCTGTACTGTGATAATAAAAGTGCTATTGCTCTATCATGCAACAACGTTCAACACTCAAGAGCAAAGCATATCGACATTCGACATCATTTCATCAGGGAACAAGTGGAAAAAGGTGTGGTGGAACTCTATTTTGTGAGGTCTGAATATCAGTTAGCAGACATCTTCACCAAAGCTCTTCCAAGAGAACGCTTTGAGTTTATTCTTCCACGACTGGGCATGAAAAGCCTTCAACCCGAAACACTCAAACGTCTTCAGGAGGAAGACGAGGAGTAAAGGTCTATCTTCATCTATATCCTGTATATATCTATTCGAAAATCAAATAGAAAAATATAATATTTTCAAAAATCCATAAAAATTTGAAAAACTTGAAAAAAAAAAATATATATATATATATATATTGTTTTTTTTTGTTTTTCTCGGTTCGATAATATCTACGGTCTTTGTGCTGTCATTCAAAGAATGACACGGGACTTTAGATGTTGTTCGAATTTTCATAAAAAAAAAAAAAAAAAAAAAAAAAAAAAAAAAAAAAAATTGAGAGAAAGAAAATAATGGCTTATTGTCAGTTCAGGCAGTAACCCGCTTTTCAAAGAAAGAACAGAGCCATGCTTTTTCATGTTTTTCAAGATTTGAGAATTTGTTTGAACGTTCATCAAAAGCCTTCTTATCAACCAAATTCCATGCTCTGATTCTATAAACATTTATCTGCTGAAAACTAACTGCTTTGAAAAATAACTCAGTCTCTATTTTTGATAATCATCTGGACTTATTTGTCAAAAGATCAATCTCTCAATCAACAACCTATGTCATTGATTGAGGGGAGAATGATTTCAATTAAATTAAAAAGTTATTTGGCATTCAATTGTTTTCAAAAGACATACATGCATGTTTTATCAATGGAGTTTAAAGTCTTAACATCCGATCCTTATCAGTTAAAACGCTTTCATAATCAAGTCACAATTCTCCCTAAAAGCTTTCAAAATCAATTTAAATCTATAAGAGATCACAAATCTCAAATGATTTGATAATTGTGATCGGGGGAGAATGTGTGATTTAAATTGGATTTAAATTGATAATTCGGTAAATGGTTTTATAAGGATGTACATGCTCTTCTTCCCACATGTGACAAACGATTTCAAATTTTCCATGCACATGTTGAGGGGGAGCATCTATCTTAAACCTATGATTTGAAACGTGATCACTTATCTCAATGTGCAGGTTCCCTCTAGTATGTGCAAAACTCTTTTCAAATCTTGAGGCACATATTGAGGGGGAGCAAAACTTATGAAAACCTCATCCTTCCCCAAAATGCTTTATCTACTTGTCTTGGTTAGGGAAGTGATGTTGATATCTTTTAGAAAAATGGTAATCAAAGAAGTAATTTCTTCCTCTTGCCTCCGTGTGCAAAACGATTTCAAACATTTGATGCACATGTTGAGGGGGAGCACTTATTCTAAAAATATCAAAACAATTCAGGTACAAAATGCTTTGATAAAATATCATAAGTATCTGGATTGATTTTCAAATGATTTTCAATTGGTTCCTATGGCAGATGAACAATACCAAAAAGACCGACCAACTTTACATTATGTATGGTGATATAAGGACGATAAGGTTAGGTATGTGTTCCCATGATCCGCCAGAACGGAGGGATCTACCCAAGGACTATCCACTAGTTAGTGTAGAGTTCTTAGGTATGATGATAAAAGGAGAAAAATGAGATATGGGAAGAGTGCGGACTGAGACTGAGCTAGTACCGGAATAAACCCAACAAGGTTCTAGCTATGAAGTCTCGGTAAGCACTGAAGGGGTTGAAGAATTAAAAAGAATTGAATGAGAAAAGGGTGAAAACAAATAGCCCTCCATTTATTCAACCTTAGGGCAGAAACCGGTTCAATTCATATGCTACTGATGGTAACATCGGTATTGAAGACAAGACGTCATGGACCCAAAGTGACGACCGCACTTCAACTTTCCAAACCACTCAAGTTCCTCTTAAAAGGACTTGTTTCATTCTCACGGGGAACCGACATTATCTATCGACTTTCTCTTAGAGATTGTTGATATTGAAGGAGGAGACCCTCTCCCTAGTCTCCGATATAGGATCCAAATATGCACAAATTGAGTCTAGTGCCACGAGATCATCAATAAATCTCATTAGGACACTTTCAATGAAGACTCTCTGTTTCACACAATGTGGAAAGAGAGATTATATCTTGAGTCCCACGCATTATCCTTGTGGTATTGCCAGAACATCTGAGTGATGTGTTTACATATTCACTGTGAAGATGGAAAGCCTTCTGGAGCCAACATCTAACAAGCTCCTGGTAGGTGGCATGTGAGATCTATTATACAGATCAACCATGTGACAACTGAACAGAAACAATGGGGCGATTCAATCTTTTGAATCAATCCTGGTTCAGGTTATGGATTGACGGATACCTTTGAAAAACCGGTCTTTGTGCTTTAAAACTCTTTTCATTAGCACGTCGACCGTGTACTAATTTTTCAAATCAAAATGTGTTTTATGATTGATAATTGATTTTCATTAAAACCTTCGTTATATTGCAAAAACAATTTCTATTGAGCAATACACGATTGTTTTTCAAATCTCTTTTCATCAATCAGTGGACGTAAATTTGCTGGTTCACTCACTCCGTGTTGTCTTCTTTGAGACGTTCCGGTTTGAGAACAGCTAGAGCAGCTGCGAAACCCTGTCAAGGAAATTCTTCGGAATTATACTGATCACAGCAGCATACTTGTACTGATCAACGGGAACCGTGGGCCGTGTACCTCAATTCATCGAAAGTGATCAAAGACACTTTCGTGCGCTTTATTGCTAACTGTTTTATGCGTGTACACCCCGACGCTTGCAGTTGATCATAATGAAGCGGTCAATCCATAGCCGCATGCTCACCTAACACATTCATCTCAAAAGAAATCATGATTAGTGCATCAATGACTCTTATATTTTCACTCCATGCTTCTGCTACGCTGCTACCAATATCATGAATCAACTAAAGCTTCCGCTACTCTGATGAGAAGATATCATGATCTAAAATGTGAGCATGTCGTCCGAATGTCACAACATCACATAGAACCAACACCACAATGAATGTCTCAGAGATTTTCAGTAGCTGATGATCTCAAGAGCTTGCTCAAATTTATTATCACGTGGATCTGTAAAAGACCTCCTTTTAGAGTAACCTAACATGCAATGAGAAGAATCAATGACTACGAGCTTCGGAGCAAAGTACTACATCAAGAATGCAAGAACAATTGTTAATGTCATATATGTTTGTATTCAATGTAATTTTAGTATATGTTTGAGGTGACCTCCCTTAGGGGGAGATTGTTAGGAATTAGAAATTCCAGGTATTAAAGAGTCGGTCACCTCAAGTATATGTTATCGTTAGAAAGCTCGTAGTCATAGTTATTTTATGTTAAGTAGTATTTTTTAAGTAACACCGTGGAGGACGGACGGGTCTTTACCCACTGTATGCCTGATCCACAGCCCGGTGTGTGGCGTTTTATGTAAGACTATAAATACTCTCTACCTCCCAAGGTAGAGAGTTGGAGCTCATAATAATATTTTCTTTCTCTCACTATAGTTCCCAACTCTCTTCCTTTCTCTCACTAGAACTCTCTCTCTCTAACATTCTTATACGCCTACTTTGATCATGGTTTAGAGTGTTTGTGAAATCCAATATCCAACATAAAACAGTCTTAAAAACCTGTCAAACACCAAAATCTCTTTTGTAAATAATTTTTTTCAAAAACAAAATACAAAAATATAAAACCTGACAAAACAACAAAAATATTCTTCTATCTATTTCAACATGGCAAGTACATTCTTCGTCAACACTCTAATCTTCAAACCCGCAGTATTTTTCCGATCAAGTGTTGAGGGGGAGAAAATTAACACTTAACTGTTTCAAAACATTCGTGTACTTGCATGTTACTCTATTATGGTTGTTTCTTGTATCAATGGTGGTAAACTTTTCTGGTTCAATGACACTCCTCGGACTAAAATTTATAACCTTTCATTATTTTCTTAAGTCGAGGGAGAGTGTCATCAAGTTATTTCCTAAAATCTTTTGTTTGGAACCAAAATAAGTTAAATGGCCTTGGATAATTTAAAAAGGAAAAGTGGGGGACCAAAACTGTCAAAAGGTTAAAGTCATTTTAATAAAAACACCCCACCTAACTTTTTTCACATCACATTTATTATACACACCAAACTCATCCTACGCACAACAATCATCTCACAAATCCGTGTTTTGGATCATCAATCTGTAAGTGATTTCTTGTTTATAACAAGTTTTTAAACAATGGTTTTGAATTTTTCATAAATCCAACGGTTAAATCTTGAGATATTGTGATGTTTGTGTTTCTACGCTTAAGTATTAGAACACTAATCATTGGTGAGTGTTTGTGGTCAAAAAGATTGTGTCAAAATGTTTTAAAGACATCACTGATACCATTTTTATCCTCATAACTTACCCAGAAACACGAATTGATTGAATCTGGAAAACTAGGGTTTATGCGTGGGTTTGGGTATTCTCAAATGTGATTGTTTTTGGTCAAAAAGATAGTTGTGTAATGGTGTTATGATGGTGAATTGATGATATCTAGGCTTTAGATCAACCCAGAAATACTAATTGTTTAAGAATTAAAGATTAGGGTTTAATGTTCTTGAGAATTGGGTATTATTGATTCACTGCATTTTGGATGTTAAAACTTGGTTATTAGACTCTCACAACACCTAAGACCTACCAGAAAACGTTTGGTGCAATTCCTATGGCTAGAAATCATATGCGTAATTCTTAAACTCTAGGGTTTTGACTTACGCGTATGACTTTCTACGCGTAACTGTTTAACAAGCTTTCATGCCATGATCTGTTTTATAATGAATGTTAATGATAATATTGATGATATGATGATTTTATTTCGTGCTTGCTACCATAAAACTCGTGAATCAAGGTCCTTGTTACTCTACGCATAAGGATCACCTTACGCGTAGAAAGTTATGTGTAAGAGAAATTTTACGCCGAATTGTTACGTAAGGTTCTACAATGGGACTACGCGTATCCCGTGAAGGATATGCGTAAACAGTGACTCTACGCATAAGGTCTACTCTTATGAGTAAGCCTTACGCGTAAAGTTTTATTATACGCCTACGCGTAAGCTCTACGCATAAGGTTACTCTGTTCCTACGCGTAACATTTCTTACGCGCAAGACAGATTCCTACGCGTAAGCCTACGCCTACGCATATAACCCCTGTTTACGCATAAGCTACTATTCCTACGCATAAGCCTTGATCAAACCTTCGTTTTGAATTGTTACGCGTGCAAACTTGTAAATAAATGAATCATAACGTCACGAATCCAATAATGTCACTAATAAACTTAAACGCTTGATATGTGGTGAACTATAAGTGATAACATAAACTTTAAAACTTAAAGTTAACTAACTCACGAAACGTTTCACGACGTCATTGAACTATTGGACAAACAAGTGACTTAGGACTCATAACAATCAATAACACTTGCACATTCAATAATTAGTTAATAAAAACCTTCTGTTGACTAACATTATGTCTTTCGATATGTTGGTTCTTTTGGCTAATGTTATTTCAGATCACGACATGGCTGCTCAAATGAATGTGGTTGCACCGGAGGTTCACAATTGCCGATATCTTCCCTAATGGCTATCCAAGAAAGATTGTTTAGAACAATCTCATAGTTGACTTTGAAACCCTCACATGCTCAGAATCTTCTTGCTTGATTGTTGTGGATATTTTAAAGAATCATCCCTACCAGAATATGCTCTCACACTCTGCAACATAAAGACCGGAAATCTACATACAACAATTCTGGAATTCAATGCAAAGGATCAAAGGTCAAAGTTCGGTGACTGTGACGCTCAATCACAAACAAATCACCATCACACAAGCGTGATCTACGGTTGTTCTTCTAATTCCTGAAATCGAGCCAACCGACTTCTATGCCACACCTAATGAAGAGACAGTTCTGAAATTCTTGATTGATATTGGCTATGATGAAGCTTCAGGAATAATCACTAAGCACTCTCATGTTGAGCTTAAGAACATTCCTCAACCGTGGAGAACCCTCTACATCATCATTACCAAATCGGTCTCGGTCGTGGATAGTGGTTATGAGCATCCCAAGCTCATGGAACTACAAATCTTCTGGTCATTAATCAATAAAAAGGACATCAAATCAGCATCAGCATGGGAAGACATGATGTCATTTCACAAGAAACTTGGCTCAAAGATTCCCTATGTCAGATACACAAAATTGTTGATCCAGAGAGCACTTGGACTTCATCCCGATATTCCACAAAGGCTCAATGACCCGCACAATCACGCATGTTGATCGAACCCATCCCATCACCGATCAAGGAATCGTCAACAAAGAAACAAGGTGATGTGTTACCTGATCACCTTTCGACTAATGAAATCAAAAGCTTGAAACATACAAAAGGTATCTTGTAGCAGTAAAAGAAGGCAAAGTTGGTCATCTCGATGAAAAGTCTTCTAGAACACCTATAAGGAAAACCGTAAGAGGAAGTGCAGGAAGTGCTACAAGAATCGAGAGTCGAGAGAGTTCCCTGTGAGAAATCCTCCACGAAAGGGGACAGTTCCCCTAAGGAAGTCGCTTCCTATTCCCGTATCCAAAGCTCGAACCGCAGAAAAAGCTAACCGGACTAAAAGCTCGAAGATACACAATCGGACGAGAGGTCCACTACTTTGAAACTCCGCAGGATGAAACTCCATCGTAGATCAAAACCTCCTAGTCCAATAATAACATGGCAAAGGGAAGACTCCTGTACTTGTGCCATATGATGAAAGCTCATAAAGTGATGAAGAGCAACCGATACATCTTACTGAAGAAGTTCAAACTCATTAGGACCAACATGTTGCAAAGGATCAAATGGGTGGCCCCGAGGTTCAAGGGTAGCCAACTCTAAACCGTCTCCCCGATGCGATCGACCCGATAAGGAACTGTGCCACCACTCTTCTCGCAACAACAACAACTTTGAGGATACTATTGATGAAGTTTGAGAACCAAAGAAAAGAAAAGATCGAGGAAATACTCGCCGATGAAACAAAGACCGATGACAAGGCTATGTCTAAGCGAGGAAACTGAACCACCTAAGGACCCCGAGTCTCCTCGCATTCTCCTCCTCATCGACTCATCATCTCACTCTTCACCACCACCATCAACGAATCAACCAAATCATCATCCAAATCGCTGAAGAAGCCAACTCATCTTGGATGTCTCAAGCTAAGAACCAATTACTAAAGTGTCAAAAGAGTCGAAGAAAGACATGCTCTATAGAAAGCTGAATTTCATCGCCGATCATAACGATCTTCATGGCGAGCATGGCAAGATGAAAGTTGAAAGGGAGTATGTATGTAAGCTTATGAAGATGATCTTCAAGGAAGATGGACGAGATGATCAAAGGATACTCACAAGTTCCTGGTGTCGTTCCTAAACTGACAAAGGAGATGTATACCGCATAACTTATCCAAATCTCATGCATCTAGCCAAGAAAACCATGAAATCAACACCAATGACTGTGAACATCAACCCAGTTGAACCCACAATCTTCTCGATGATGAATTGGTGAACCGGCTAGTAAAGCAAATGTCGAACGGCTCAACGCTTGCCTCACACGGCTAAACCGTTGAAGCTCTACCGAATACCAACTCCATCCGCATTCGAGAAGAAGTTGTAAGGCCCAAACGTTCAAGAGATCTATCAAGACAAAGATCAAGATAAGAATAAAGAGCCTAAACGCGACAAAGAAGTCCGAGAATCATCTTCCATTCAGACTGATGCAACCTCCACCACAAAGGACTCTCAGCCAACAAAGATCTCCTCCTCCCTCTTCTCAGATAAACCTCGATTCCAGACACCACCCTGCACTTCAAAACCGTGATCACTTTGAGTATACGGGTGGTGACGATGAGTAATACCATGAGCCCCAACAACAACCCGCCTTCAAAAGTACGTAAACCGTAACCCTCATCTAGGCCTAAAAAAGAAGAAGAAGGCTTCTGGCCGACGCCCTATCATGGCTAGATGAAGATAATACGAGGAATTTGAATGGTTCTACTCTTGTTAATTCCACTTCTACCTCACCAAGGTCAAGATCCGTAACGGTAATACATTGGAGCATGCAAAGATACCGCAAGAAAAATTCCCAAAGAAGATGACGAACTGAAGTTGAAGCGTAATCAAGAATGAAGCTTTTCAACTGTGGAAAGATAGCTCGAAAAGTGCCATCGAGGCCGAATATCACCTTGACAACATTGCTCGAGCTATGTCTAATAACATGGATTGGCTCAACCCGTATAAACATCGACTTTACGTAAGCGGACAACCTCCATATTACAACCGATTGGTCTAAACCACTACCAATGATCTGCCAACCAGATCAGCCTAGATCCCATTCGCAAATTTCTTCAACAAAGACTTGGAATTTCTTCTTCACGGTGGCGATGGTTCTAGGAAATACGCTACATCCCCGACACTTCCATTCCAAGCAATTTAATACTCAAACGATAGCTATCGAGGAAAGAGCTAATCACTTGTTCTCCAACAAAGTGGAAGTATGACAAATGCAATGTATGGGATTCATCATTGGCCGAACGCAAGAATCTACTACGAAAGCTGCCACGTAAGTCTCAACATGCTGTTCGTGCACTAAAACATCAAGCCATCAAACACGCTGATCTTTCGTCCAAATGGGACTACACGTATCTCAAGAATATTGTGGTCAAGAGACAAGACAAAAGGGATTATGCATTCTCTCGAAACACTTGAGAATTTGTCTATCAACGACATCGAAGACATGTACCTTGCCAAAGTACGTGGTCGATGAGACAATTTCCACTAAGTACAACGTGAATTCATCAAGTCCTTGCTCATCTTCATCGACGCGATAGTTATCAAAGAACGTAAGATCTCCACCTGGCATTGAATCTTATCGACGTGTCAACTTCACTCCACCGAACTTGATCTTCCCGACATCAACCCCTTCACAACTTACACTCATCGCGAAACCATTCTAGCCGTTTAACGCAGTGAACTTCAAAGAAATTGCTTGATGGCGCAGAGAGATCTTCACAAGTTTGGGAGATCACACTTTGAAGATGGTTAGGACGGATTGGCTTACGGTTGGGGATATACACCAAAAGATTCTGCCCCTGCCGGGAATTCTCGATCGAAAGGATGTGAAGAGGATCATCACGATGATTGATGAACGGTTGTATAAGGGATCAGCTCGTAAGATCGAAAGTTATGTTGGTGGTCCAATTCGTGAGAAACATCGCTCCGCCAACGACCATACTCCTGGCGACATCTCCGACTACCCGGTACCCCTTGAACCGCTTCTTTCATTATAAATTTTGGATGTATGATTTATTATGTCAATGGCTTGTGCACACATTACAGCAGTATAACCCGTGACTTGTAATAAAGGACCATGTGGTACGCTTCAGTGCCACAATCCTTATAAAAGGAGCGAAAGCTTCTTACTTTGAGTAAAACCTATCAAACCTTTCACTTTTCAAGGTTTTGCTCAAAAGAACAAGTACTTTCCTTATGATTTTCAAAACCTCAACCGTTTATATCACTCGTTGAGGGGGAGTATTTGACTTAAAACTTTGTTCACAAATTGTTCACAGTGGTCATTCTTCCCAATAACACTCGAAATGGTCATATTTATTCTCAAACTTTTCAAAAATATCATTTTTATATGCCATTTTTGTGGGGAGAAAATATGTGATAAGAAATATGTTGTGTAGCCATATATGAACTCGCTGGTGAAAAGACTCTTAACCCAAGAATTGACGAGATCTTAACCGCTGCGAATCCTCGAAAAGACTTGTCCGGATGTAATAATTTCAAGCTAGTTCGCTAGTGATGTAAACGTGTGCTCTCAAGAAAAGGACTTGTCCTAGAATGTACCATTCGAAACTCTTGGTAGACTTAACCTGACGGGTTTGACAACCTTCTGGTTGTTCACACCTTCAAGATAGTTATTAGAGATAGTTTTCACCTAAAAGCTGATAATGCAACTCTTTAACTATGCCACGTAACCGTGTCTCATGGGGGAATGTCTATCTTGAGTCGATCAATTCAAAAGTGCGCCTCTTCTTTCCTCACTGCGTATATTTCCTTCAAAACTCTAAAGCAATATGTGAGGGGGAGTATTTCGCTAAAAGATAAAACTCTCACAGTGGTTCAAACATGTTTTCATTTACAAACCCTTCGAGAGATTTTCTTGAAAATGGCTTTATGGCAATGGAGTTATAAGGTGATTAAGGTTAGAATAACCGTCTCTATGATCCGGGCCAGAGTCGGAGGGATCTACCCAAGGACACTACCAATAGTTAGAATTTAGAAGTCCTTAGGTATGATTGTAAAAGGAGAGAATGAGAATCGGAGAAAGAAGGAGTTGAAGAATTAAAAATAAATGCAAAGAAAATGGTGAAAAGAAATAGCCCTCCAGATTATTCAACTTAGGGCGTATAATCGTTCAATTATATGCTAACGGGTTGTCACTAGATGACACCAAAGATTGAAGATTAAAAGTCGCCACACCCAAAGGATTTGATGCACTAAACCTTCTTAACCACTCAAGTTTCTCTCAATGTAAGCTTGTTTCATTCCACAGGAACTACGTAAACTCGCTTTCCTTAGAGATTGCTGGTATTGAAGAAGGAGACCCTCTCCCTAGTCTCGGCTTTGAAAACCAAATGCCTATTGAGTCTAGAGCCCCGAGATCATCAAAAGATCTCTTAGGTACACTTGACAAGTTCATCACTTGACGTTCAACAATAAGAATTTCAGTGGTACATTATCGAGTCCTTCAAAGATCTTAGCAATCTTCGAGAACATTTATGAGAGGTTCACATTTGTGATCCTCAGTGATTGAATGGAAACTCCTTCCTGGGTCAACATCAAACGCCCTGACAGCAGTCGCTTCGGCAACTCCCGTGGATTGCGCTTAGTGTCTCAAACGGTCTACAGTCGTGAGGTGATGCTTCGGTGTACCTCAGCGACTCATCTGAAATGTAGGTGTACTTCGTACAATCGTGTTATGTCACTTGTGGGACTCCGATTCAGAACGCCTTTTTGTAAATTAGAGTTGTGTTTCACACTATTCTGTCAACACCTCGAAGTTCAAACTTGTAAGGCCAGAATCCGCTTATTACTAACCGTTTTTATGTTACTTCTTATGGAAGCTCTGTAGCGAATGATCGTGCAGATTCTTCCATGCTCACGCCAACATCATCACTAATGGAAGTTCATCCAAAGCAACACAAAAGTCAGAATGATTCTTCGTCAATCAAAGAATCTACAAAGTTAAAGACTTAAAGAACTTCATCAGTACTGATTTCCAACGTCAAAGAGCATGTGAGCATGTTGAAGATTGACGTGGAGACACTGGAGCAGCGAAGCAGACCTGAGGCAGACTTGATGCAGATAACAACATCATACTATCCTTTCATCACAAAGAACAATGATCAAAGAACAAAGTTAAAGATGACGTCAAAGCATAACTTTTCAAAGAAAACTATCTCGCTACACTGGGGAGATGGTTCAAATCAAGGCAATTCTTTCTCACAAAAAGAAGAATGTCAGAAGAACTCAAAGCTACTATTACATCAACGCCTTCACCGTTTTTCATCACCAACACTTGAGGGGGAGATTGTTGGAATCACTCCTAAACCTTTATTCAAGTGTTAGTTACTCATATGTAATAGGTAGCTTATTATGGCCTTTATGTTTGTTTAAGGTCTAGCTTATGTAGAAGGCGCATAAGCTTAGGCCCTATCCAATAGGAAAAGGGGAGTTGGAGTGTTGCCCTAGCTCCTTGCCTATAAATACTCTTGTATAAACTTCACTTGAGGTTGTTGTTCAATGCATTTCTTTCCATACTCTCGCCTAACCATCTAGCTTATACGTGTTGTGTGTTGTGTGTGTATTGTTCATCCGGCTCTCTATCTCTTTCATTGAAGCTTATGTTGTAAATCTAGTGACCTAACATTAGGGTTTAGGGTTTAGGGTTTAGCTCATTTGAAAAAAAGGTGACAAGGACTTTTTGGTCATTTCATACGAATTTGGACTGGATCCGTAATAACAAGAAACCACAATGATTGAATCAGTCAAAAAATAAGTTTAGTTACTGAAAGTGAAAAATCTAACAAACCACAGTGACCATCTATGTAATTAACTCTATAATTTATCTTTTGCCATACATAAAAATCAGCACATGGGCAAAACATTCAAAAGTAGAAGCGTCGTAGGACCAAAACGATGACAAAAAAGTTGTACTGAAGTGTAGGTTATAAATGTTTGAGACATTGGTTGGAAGAGTTGGTATAATAAAAGAAAAACAATCAAATAATACTAACTCACCTAACCATGGCTCAATCATTCAAAACTAGAAGAATTGTAGGATTGAAATGAATAAGTTTCCTAACAAGAAAGTGTAGGTGATCACTTTATAGCATTTTCTCCTCACTATTTATTCTTCACCAAACGATGTGGGACAAACAAGTATACGTTTTAGTTCCCAAGTTTTTCACTGTATTAAGTTGCCATGCATTTAATGAGAATTGCTATATTAGTGAATAAGGTAATTGCAATGTCAATGATGAATTGAATGTTGTAATTGTTAAGATAGCAAAGTCATGGCTTTGTACTATCGGGGCGGGGTGCATGAGTTGTTTTATTAACGATATTAGTGTTTACTGATTAATTAAAGTATATATAACTACAATGATCAATGATGGATTCAAGTCGCGAATCTTATCATACAAAATCGTTATAACGAAAAGTTTAATCTCAAGACAGGCCATGGGATTCAAACTTTAACATTTAACTGTTACTCCTCGGTGTTAGTCGTATTCATTTAAGGATCTATCTTAATGTTCCGGTGTCTATTCTTAAACTTTGTCGAAACCCGTTATGCAATCAATATCTTGTTTATCCCTAAAAAGAAAGTTAATATCAGAACATACGTGTGAAAATGACATAACTTTGTGACACTTGATATAGTGAAGTTCTAAACAATTTGTTAACCTTAAACATCTATAAGTCTGCAACTACATTGAAAAATTGTGTAAAACCATCATGTTCGTTTTTGTGAAAGTTCTTCGACCACAAAGCAAAAAATATGTATTGCGATAGCTGTTTAAACCACTACATGACTCTATAGCGGCTCATGACATTCGCAAACCAAACTACTACATGACTCTATAGCGGCTCGTGACATTCGTAAACCAAACTACTGATCTTCACCTTTTGTCAATATAGATAAATGGGTCAATATTTACTGATGGCTCAAAGAATATGACTTATATTAAACGAAGTGACAAAAAGCTTGAACATAGAATTGTAGTTTATAAATGTTAGAGAAAAATGTAGCCAACATGGTACAGTAAAAGAAAAACAAACTAGTTATACCATGTCAGTATGTCACCAACATTTTCCCCAACATTCAAAACTTGAAGAATTGTTGGACTGAAATGAATATGTTTCCTAACAAGAAAGTGTAGGTGATCACTTTATATCATTTTCTCCTCACCATTTATTCTTCACCAAACGATATGAGACAAATAAGTATACTCTTTTATTTCCTAAGTTTTTCAGTGATATAAGTTTGCCATACATTTAATGAGAATTGCTATCTTTGTGAATAAGTGGAGGTGTATCTCTACTACGGAGTATATATTAAGTGAAAACACATTTTGCTTAAAACTTTCAAAGTGAGAAATGTTATTTTACCATAACACCCTTTCACAATTTGCCTAATGAATGGTTTTAACTTTCTAAAGTTAATTTGTTTTAATGCTTTACTATTTTTTTCAACAGTTTAGAATTAATAAGTGTTTTTAATGTTATGTTGCTCGTTGGTTATGTTGTTGGTATCCATAGTAGGGGTGAGCTCGGTTCCGGAACCGCACGGAACCGAACCGGAACCGAGAGAACCGAACCGAATTTCATTAATGAAGAATCGAACCGGACCGAGTAGCATGTCTCGGTTCCGGTTCCGGTTCGGTTCCATGCGGGTCTAACCGATGGGAACCATTTTTTAAAAAAGACATTATTTAAACTACAATGGGTATTCAAAGATGATCAAATTTACCCAACCACTTGACTTCGTGTTCCAAAGAGTATCAATGGATATCAATGTGAAAACCCGTTTTACGTTTTCGACTTCATGCAAGTTTTAAGAATGTTTAAGGTTCCTTTGAAAGCAGGTTCAATCACTATAGCTTGAACAATGTTGTCTTTAAGATCATTAAGAAAAAGCAAAAGAAAAATGATTTTTTCTATAAGCAAACAAGTTATCATGTCAATAGATATGCTTACGAGGCTATATATATATATATATATATATATATATATATATATATATATATATATATATATATATATATATATATATATATATATATATATATATATATATATATATATATATATATATATATATATATATATATATATATATATATATATATGAATATATTACACAATTAATTGTAGCCAATCGGGCTACAATTTTCACTAAAAATGTGGGTCCCTCGATTATTTTTGTGGGTCATGATTCTTTTCTCAAGGCCCCTAATTATTTGCTAGTGTATTTTTAATGAAGGATTGTAGCTAATTGGCTACAAAAATTGTAGCCAAGCTATCCTCATATATATATATATTACCAATCATATAAACGCGAAGACGTAAAAACCATACTTCATGTTCTTATTTAGCCGTTAAGAGAATTATGTTTCTTGGTTTAGAATGCCAACAATTAAAAACAAATATATAAGCAAAATGAACATGGTTAAATATATCACCTAATGTCCATGAACATAAATGATGAACACACTTTGACGGTCCTTGTTCTGCCTAATACCGAGAGTAGCTTTTTTTACTTATAATCGCTCAAAACATAAAGGCAATTACACAAACACACGCCTATTGTTTTTCTAATGTTATGTTTAAACCAAAAATTTTGTTGCAACTACTACTAGTGTTCATATGCTTCTAGATCTTCAAAGTTCAAACATATATATGAAAGTCGGATTTGCCGGTTCTAACCGATACCCGCGGTTTCGGACGAACCGAACCGAGAACCGTAATTTCCAATAATGAAGAACCGAGAACCGGACCGCGGTTCTAAAAATTCGGTTCGGGTTGGTCTGCCTCCGGTTCTGGGTTTCTAGATTTTGCTCACCCCTAATCCATAGTGTGTTTCTTTCATTTTAGTATTTGTGTGATGAGGTGTGAGGAAATGGGGGCCTGTTTATTTTTATTTATGGAATAAGAGGCTCATAAATATCATGGGGTCCACATCTAGTTTATCTTCTGAATGGGGAAATGTTAGCACTTTTTGCTCTAGTGATACAGAGGGAATAATGGAAGTTTGTGGGCCCTATTAAAAAAAGAAATACTAGTATTATTAAATCAATGGGTCCTACTATTCCTTTAGCTAACACAGAAAAGAAACGCACCCGAAGTGGTATTTAAGGTAAGATGGTGAATGTGTGTGATGAAATTGTATGTGACATACTGACATGTGAAATGCAAAAAAAACCGATGTTGGACAGATGGATACTTATGCAATATACATCATTTTGCAAGTCAATATGTTCAAGAAACTTTAACCATGTTACAGTTACCCATAAGTCTGGATATTTTATATGCTTTATAATTTGGTGAAAATAGTAAAAAAAAAAAATATATTAGATTGTAAGACTAGAAGCTATAATAGACAAAGCATCAAGTTAGGAAATTAATTTCTCTTTCAAAAAATGATGAGGCTGTGTGGAAGGTAGCTCACTAAACTAAACATGTAAATGTTAGTAAGATACACTTCAAAACCAACATCCTATATACAAGGTAGCTTATCAAAATTATATTGTATCACTAAGAATCATATTTTATCGATGTGGGATTATGCTTTGAGACTATAAATTTGAATTCTTCTAATTTTGCATAAATTCACTGAATAAATTATGGATACATAGGCCATACAAGATTGAAATGCAGCATGATATGATATCATTGGCGTAGCTTTCAAATGCTCTTAAAAACGTACAAGTTTACGGTTCTCTACCAAGAGAAAATGAGTTGATCTTTTGTAGGATTATTGATGATATATGATCTTACATAGGATATAGATCTTACCATAAGATCATAAGATCCCGATCATCTAATCCTACATTTCTCAAATTAGTATTTAAATAAAGAAACTATAACTAATGTGTTTTGTTAAAGTGGAATAATTAAGCAAGCACTAATATCCATAAGTGTCATATATAAGCGTAAAATATATAGATATTTAGACTAGAAAGTTAATCGTCTTGAATCACCATTAGATAAATTATTGTTCTAAACCCATGTGAGTTTCATTTCCGTTATGTTATGACTTTTTAAACTCTTCTTCGTCATAAATTTGTTATATTGTCAATTTTAAATACGATTATTAGACGTATAAGACATTTAACATTTTAGTAATATCTTTCGATCTCAATCTAATTTTACGATTCTGATTTGCAAAGATAAGAACTATTCATAATAATATTTCATTCTTAACAACCTTGATCCATGATAACAACGGATTTATGTGTAAAGAATGGCAGAACATGCCACCATCGCTAAAGAGTTTATGACAGTAGGATGATGTTTCAAAGTCTCACTTGAAACAAGTGTATTATCAATTTATCATAAGTTTAAAAGATGTGCCTAAGGGGGGCTCGCAAGATTCGAAAAAGCTCTCATGGTTGAAATGGTCTAATGCCTTAGCTTCTTTTGATAAAGGGGGTCTTGCTATTGGGAGCCTGAAATCTTTTAACCTTGCTTTGTTTCATAAATGGAGATGGCGGTTCTATTCCTCTCCTGATTCCCTATGGATTAACGTCATTAAAGCCTTGCATGGTAATGAAGGTGGCTTTGATCTCATCGGTTGCAAATTCAATGGTATTTGGTCTAAGATTGTCGGGACGTCTAACTATTTACATTCGAGCTCTATTCTTCCATTGGATTCTATTCGTTTTGAGGTGGGTTGTGGCTCCCGTACTAGATTTTGGAAGGATATTTGGCTTGGCAATACTCCTTTATCCATTAGCTTCAACAGATTGTTCAGAACAAGACAAAAATTGCTTGGTTGTGGATCGTATTTCTAATGGACAATGGTCTTGGAACTGGTCTAGTGGTACTCTTGGAATTCGAAATTCTGCGCTCCTTAATAATTTGCTTGCCGAAATCAGTCTTCTTGACATTAGAGTTGATGCGGACAAATGTACCTGGTCTCTAGTGAATGATGGGTTGTTTAATGTTGGAGAGTTGAGACGCCTAATCGACGAACACGCTTTGCCTTCTTTAGACACCAAGACAACTTGGGATAAATCTCTCCCACGCAAAGTTAATATCTTTATTTGGCGGTTGAAGTTAGATAAGCTCCCTCATCGACTTAATCTTTCTTCTAGAGGTATTGAAATCCCGGAGATATCTTGTCCCTCTTGCAACGGTAATGTGGAGTCTAATATTCATTATCTTTTTTCAATGCAATCTTGCCACGGAGATTTGGAGGATTATTAGAAGGTGGTGTGATGACTCTTTTCCTTTTTTCGACTCTAACGCTCATTGGATTGATTGGTTGAACTCTTGGCCCGTTCATAGAGACAAAAAGCATCGTCTTTTCTTGATTATTGCGACTTCTTTATGGCTTATTTGGCGGTATCGTAATGGTGTCATTTTTAACTCTCATTCCTTGAGGGAAAGTGACATTTTTGATTATATTCGTTTGTATTCTTTTTCTTGGATTAAGCATGGAGGTCGATTGTCTAGTAGTTGGAATGATTGGCTTAAATCTCCTTTGTAATTTGTAATCTCTAGCTCCTTGCTAGTTTTTTAATAAATCTGCCGCCGTTCAAAAAAAAAAAAGATGTGCCTAAATTCTTTAGCTGTAAAAAAGTCGAACCAATTCGATAAGAAAAATGTTGTAAATCTTTTGCTATAAGCTTCATCCTAATAGAACTACTTGCACAATTAATTTAAAAATTACCAGTTAACCATCATTATAGCAAGAAAGACACTCCTAATCTCTTATCTTAAAAAATATAATTTTGAGTAAAAAAAGAAGGGGTACAAACTGTCATATAATTTTTATCCAATAAATCACCGCAACTTTTTTGATGTTTCAAACTTTCAGCATTGGGTAATTTCTACACTTGAGTGATATATTAACAAGTTATTGACTAAACTTGGAGCATTCGCAATGCAAGCTTCGACAAAAACTTGACACTATTTGAAAATGTCATTTATCTTACTTTTTACATTGTATGAATGGCGCTGAAAAGATTTATACACAAGGTCGTAACAAACTATTTTGGCAAAAGCTTTGCCATTTTTTAAAGCATATTTTCATTTCTAACTTGATGTATAAAAAGCTTTTGATAATGACTCTTTACATTGGAGCAAACTTTAACAGTAACTTTTTAATTTATGAAATCTAGTTAAATTTATGGAGTAACTTTTTGCATTGTAGATATTATGCTTTAGAAGTAAAAATCATGTATAAAATAAATGAATGTCTAACCAATGCCCTAAGGGGATGTTTGGTACGCATGAATGGAAAGCTGAGAAAGGGAAAAGAGGTTGATTCTCATGTTTGTTTGACATAAGAATGAAAACATTGAATTAAATTACCATTCTCATTCCTCCATTTGTTTTTTAAAAAGAGAAATGGAGAATTTTAGAAAGCTCTTTTCTCTATCCATTCTCTAGTGAATGAAAAATCACGGACAAAAATTCACGCTTTTTAACTTTATTCACGTTTTTTTAATTCGCTTTTTTAATTAACGCTTTTTTAATTCACGTTTTTTTCTCGCCATTCGTTTATCTGTTTAACGTACGCTTAACCGTTCGTTCGTTTTTCATACGCTTCGCCGTTTTCATACGTTCTCGCCTCAAGTTTTCGTTCGTTTTCATATGTTTTCGTCCGTTTTCATCAGTTTTTTTTTATTTTCGTCCGTTTTAAGTGTTTTTTTACGCCATAAATAAAATGTGAATAAAAAGAAAGACAAAAAGCAAGAAAAAACACAATTAGTTTATCTATTAAATTTTAGATTAATCCCCACCATTAGATCAAACTAGATAGATGGTGAGGATTTGTCCCTTGTAAACATCAAAATAAGAGTAAGCATTTTTAAATTTAACTCTACTGTTAACATGTAAAACCCTATAGCGAAAATTATACAAATATTGATGTGTATATTAGTGTTTGTATATCGTTTTAATTGCTTATCCTCTACTTGTATATACTAGTTCGATCATGAATATTATACAATATCCATCTTTGTTATTAGTTGTGTTTAGTGCAATGTGTGTTGTAGATTTTTGTCATTTTGTTTCATCAGAGATGATATAATATATTTTTATATGACAAAAAGCTTGAATTATGTTTGCATAATTGTAATTATGTGACCGTGATAAGTAAATAATCAACGTAATAAAAAACCCGAAAATATATATATTCATTCTTTTATGTACCAAACAAAGGAATCTTCTCAATCGATTATGCATTAATCTCTATTCTATTTTTGCCAAACACTGAATCCATTCTCTTATATCGCACTCATTCTCTTCTATGTCATTCCATTCTCCAATGCATTTCCATTCTTTGTGATTCAGTCGTACCAAACGTCCCCTTAGGGCATTTGTTAAGATTTGTCATTTTATGGTTTTTAGTTACACAAATGGTCCTTATAATTGACACATAATTACATATTTGGAAGGAGGACCCACATGAATAGTTATTATAAACCACAAAATGACAAATCTTAACCAATGCCCTTAGGGTGTGTTTGGTAGAGAGAAAAGAATTAAGAGAAATGGAAATGGACTAATTTCTTTTGTTTGGTAGAGAGAAATAAAAAAAGTGAAGAATTAAAAGGATGTGAAATTGGTAGTTTTGAAAGAAATTGTATTTATAAAATGCATTTCTATTAATTTGGTGGAGAAATTGGAGAAATGGGTTAACTTTTTTGAAAAAATGTTTTTTTGTTTAAGTTTTTTTTAAATAAATATATTTTTAAAAAATAATTTAAAAAAAAATAAGTTTTTTTTTAAATAAATACATTTTTAAAAAATAATTTTTTAGAAAAAACAAGTTTTTTTTAATAAATACATTTTAAAAAAATATTTTTTTAAAGAAAGTTATAAATTTAAAAAAAATAAATTATAAAAAAGATATTTTTTTTAAATAAGTTTTTTTTTTAAATAATTTATTTTTTTTTAAATATTTTTTAAGAATTGTTTTTTAGAAAAAATAAAAAATAATTTAAAAAAAAATAAACAAACAAATACATATGAGTCTTATATGACAAAATTTTATTTAAATAAAAAAAAATTCATTTCTCAGGTCAAGTCTATGTTGTTTCCAAACATTAGAATTGAACAAAATTCTCTACTGATTTCTATTCTCTGAGATTTTATTCTCTGCTTCATTTCATTTCTTTAAAATTCTTTCTACCAAACGTGCCCTTAAGGCATTGATTAGACATTCCCATAAAATAATGGTGAGGGTTATTATCATTTAAGTGTGAATGGTTATCGATATAAGGTCATCTACAATCGGATGATCTGGCATCGTTCAAAGAAAAGGATTACACGCCACCTCATCATCTAATATCATTGTGGAGGCCGTTGGTGTAAAAGGAGTTATTATTTGCTTGCACTTCATTTAAACATTTGTGGTGGGCCTTTAATATCATACTCATTATTTGTAAAAGAGAACAATTATATTAAAAAAGGTGTTCATATATGGATATATAAAGTATAAACTATACGAGCAATTAACACCAGTTCTAACAAAGAATTTCGATCATCATATAAATATTGTTTCTTTTAATTGGATTAAACTCAATAACTAAAGGATAAGATATGTGTTTTATGAAAATAATATTATTGAAATATTTTATAATCCGAATGTATTCGTTGTAATTAAATTATTCTATATGGTAAATTCTAAGTGAGTAGAAGTAAGGGTCCGTTTGGTACCCGAGGTTAGGCTCTTTGACTTAAAGTTAAAATTTAATGTTTGGTTGCATATTTGTACTATTCAGTTTAGACTCAAAGCCAAATAATTGGTCATCTAGAAAAGTAGTACCCACCAGTGGGTTTAGACGAATTTCTTGGTTTTGTATTTTCAAGTGGGCCCTTATATTACATGAACCACTAATTTATTTTTTTATTATTGTTTTAGAAATTATTTTTAATTTTTAATTATAAACTTTTATTTTAATATATTATTATATTTTTTCTTTCCTACATCAAATCCAAACTCAAATCCTAATCTAAATTCAAGTCCTAATCCTAATCTAAACCTATCTACAAACCAAACGGGCCCTAAATTCTAAGTATTTTACAAATCTAAACAAATATTAAATTTAATGGTGATGTGAAAATGCATTAAATTGTGTAGAGTTCAATGTATTGTGAGAAGCTTGTATAAAATAATGAGATGCTGAGATGACGGTGATGTGGCACTGTATTAAATCATGTATTACACTCTCCATTGGAAATGCCCTAAGGAAGTATACTTCGATACTTTAAACGTAACACTTAAAACGATGTTTATTTAATTTCTTTAAATATTAACCAATTTTGAATCTTTGCACAAACCTGAAATAATGTTTAAATTTGGATGGCTTTTACGATTAAGGATGTGTTTGTTTTAGGCAGGGGCGGATCTATGTATAACAAGGTGGTTCCCAGGCACCACCTTAGAAATGAGGCCATTTTGAAACTCTACATTGAGAACAAAATAAGACCTACCTTAGAATGAGATGAGGAACCACCTTAGAATCCAAATAAAAATAAAGGAAGACAAAAAAAACCACCAAAGAAACAAAAGAAAACATTGATTTGACTCTTGTGTTAACATAGGTTATGAGCTCTTTGTTTTAAGGGCAAATATAAAAAAAAAAGTATTATACTTGCCACCTCCTTTCAGGTATTTAACAAAATTTTTGTTTCTCAATATATTAAATTATCCTTCTTGTATTTTCATGAACAGTTGGACAATTTGCCCCTATTACCTAGAAGAGAAAATGGAAAGTATGATACTTTTTTAATATTTGGCCTTTTTATTTTGGTTACATGTTTTAGATATGTGTATTAAGATAAATTATTTAATGATTTATAATTGTGTTAAATCTATGATAAAATGTTTTGTTTTAAGTTTAAACTATTTACTTATTAAGATAATTTAGTTCCACCCACCCACTTCCATTTGCAAAGGACATGAGTTTAAATAAGTATAATGCGCTGCACGTATAATGCATGGGGGCCAATTAGCTTTTAACCCTTACCATTTTAAAGTGAAAAGCATACGACCATTTCATCATTTCATTTGTATATAACACAATTCATTTCACATTTGTAAGCGGGTTTGATTTTGTAATTCTCTCTTGTAATAAACTTCTACAAGTCGTGAAGCCATAACAAATCCCATAACTAATTCTTGAGCTCATTCTTATTTGAATCTCGTGATTCCTGTAGAGTGTATAACTGGTATCAAAGCGTCAATTCCTATCTTAACCCATAAACCTATTGAGTTTGATCGTCACGAATCATATTCTCGCCAAAAATACATTCGTTTCCCTATCACAAATACGCTAATTTTGTTAATTCTTATTCCGTTTTCTTAGCCAAAACACGTTTTCCGCATGCTAGTACATACATTATTTATTATTTAAAAGTATCATACTTTCCATTTCCTCTTCTGTATTGGGCAATATTGTCCAATAAGTTCATGAAAATAAACCCTAAAGAGGATGAATTTGAAAGTATATTACTCTGAAGCAAAAAAATTTTGTTCGCTACCAGAAGAAGGAAAGTGCAAATATGATTTTTTTTTTTTTATATTTGCCCTTGTTTTAAGTGAGGAAGATGACCCATTTTATTTTTTCTTAGTACTTAACTTTTTTCAACTTTTCATTTAGACTTTTATAGTTTATATTTTATTAAATCAACTGATTACTTAAAATTTACCTATTTTATAAAAAGCCAAAGCTACACGTATACCCCAAGAACCAATTTTTAAAATATTATAAAATGTCCACTATTTTGATATGTCATTAAGTGGTGGGTTGGTGGCCATGTATAATCATGCTACAAAATTAAATAATTCACAACGAAAAAAGTTCAAGGTATATTCAGAATTCAGTGTTAATCTTACAAAGATATTCATGTATTATATCAACGTAAATATTAAATGAAAATAAATAATTCGTGTTAGTAGTTTTTCGAAAATGACATGCAAGATAGAATTAGTATTTCACGACACAAGCATGAATTATTATAATGTATAGAAGCTAAGAGGACTTGGTTGTTAACGTTTTGGCTATTACTGGTAATGAAACTCGTTAAATTGTATCCGTTGTGTTAAATTGTATCGGAACCGACCTGACCCGACTCGATGCATAACTGCAATAGCCTTTTTTTGGCTTAGAATCGAAGAACCACCTTAGTTTCTCCGCTGGCCCCGCCACTGGTTTGAGGGGTTTTTGGTGAGTTTAGGATTTAAAAAAATCAAACCTTTGATTGAATTATAGGTTGTATGATTTGGATATCTAATACCAAATGTGAGGGTTTTAGAAAAGTATAGGAGGGTCGTAGATTTTGTGAAAAGTAGTGGAACCCACGAGGATTATTCTATTTCTCTTATTTTATATTTTAAAATAACACTTTTAATAATAATTTTATTATAAAAATTATTAAAATAATTATTAATTTTCCCTCTCCCCGTCTACAAACCATACGGACCTTAATATAAATTTTGAGCTTGAAACACACATGAAGCTTGGTGATCAATAACATAATACTTTGGTGGCTTTTTTCTAAATATACTGCAACAATGTATTAGTTCAAGTAGTTTTACTTTCTTTCTTGCAAAGATCTAATTATTTAATTGGGTAGCTGTTTTCACCCTACTATTTTTAAGGTGGAGGGTTATGGTGAGGCGTTTTTTCATCACCATTTTAGTTTCACATCATTTTTTCTCTTCTCTAAAGTTTTCTTTCAACTTTTCTTTAACAATTCCAATACTTTCTCTCTTTCTTTACTTTTTTACTTATTTTCTATCATTTAAAAACACCCTTAAAACACAAATACTCACCACACAACAATCGTTAATATCACTCTCTCTGATGTAAACACCTTTCTCTCTCTTGATTTTAGTTCGGGACTCGAACCCCGCTATGGAATATGTTAATGCAAATAAGCCGTAAAAACGTTTATTTATATTTTACGATCTTCTAATGTTTTGCCGATAACAAACGTAAAATCATTTTAACGAAACAAATAAAATACGTAAATTGTTTGAGCCAATAGTTTTCTAACACACTTACGTTTTCACATAAAACACTAAAACAAGTATAAGTGATTTTATGATTTAGTAATACATATGTAACAACTAGTGTTTACATATTGGGCAAATATATACATAACTAGTATGTATTATAAATGGGTAAATAACTACAAACCATGGAGCATATCCATAACCCATGGTATTTTCCCATACCCACTTGACTAGATACATTACACTCATTAGATACATTGTATCTAAAGAAATACCCATGGATCAACCCATAACCCATGACCCATGACCAAAATACCCAAGGGTAAAGAGGAGCGTCCCACGGATCCCTAGCTTTACGCTAGACGGATCCCTTGAGGGAAGGATCCGTCGGATCCGAAAAAGAGCATTTTTTCTCTATATAAATTTGAGCCATTTCTTCATTGTTTCTCACCCCTTTCTCACATACTTTCTCCTTGAGTTAAAAACTCTCTAACCCAAGATCCAAGTGATCTATGTTTGTAGTTTTGTTTTGTGTGATTCTCTAGGTTCCTCTTAAAGACGAGATCACCACCTTTAAAGTCAAGCAAGCTCAAGTCCTTGAGTTGCCATGCTTCCTCATCATCAAGACCACTGAAGTCCTCTTGTTGATGGTTCTTTTCTTTCTACTAAGAAGTGTAGTGTTGAAGACATTAGTGAAAGATGTCTCAAGTGTCAAGACGAAGACATTAGTGAAGGGTGTCGATCGTCCGTAATTGTAGGCATTAGTGAAGGGTGCCTAAGAGTCAAGTCACAAGACATTAGTGAAGGGTGTCTTGAAGATCTTGTCAAAGGCATTAGTGAAAGGTGCCTAAGATGTACATTCGATATGGTGTGATTCGATGTACAAGATAGATTAGTATTGGGTCAAAAGATATTGTTATCCTTAGATTATAAGGAGTGATCTCCTTTGGGGTTAGGTAATTGGTGTAGTGTTTGGGTAGTAGTTCCTCCATTGTAATGGAACTCGGTATCTAGCCTAGTATCGGATAAAGGGTAGGCGACGTTGTGATAGGATTGGTTCTCCTTGGTGTAAAGGACCCGGTGGTTAGCCTAGTACCGAAAAAATAGTAGGCAACGTTTTGAAGGTTTCTCCACCATAAGGAGTCGGTGTTGTGTAGTGATTACGAACTCTCGAGTAGGTGACTCGGGGAGTGGAGTAGGGCAAGGAAGGTGTCCTTGCAGCCGAACCACTATAAATACTCGCTTTGTGGTTTTGTGCTTCTTACTCTTTATCTTCTCATTACATATTTATATTTCTATATGTTTGTTTATCAACATCCAACACACATCCAAATAGGTTGACATAAGTCGATCTAAATAGTTTAAAACGAGTTTTAATTGGCAAAACTATTCAACCCCCCTTCTAGTTTTCCACAATTGGCATCAGAGCTTCGTTACCAAGTTTCTTAAAGTATATTGTACTTCAAAAACTTGATACGATCCATGGTTAATTGAAAACTACAAAGAATGTTTTTCATAAAAACAAACACCATGTCTTTTAAAACTTTTTGTTTGGATGTTGATTAGATGACAACATTTTTCTTATTATTTATTCTTCATTTAATTGCACTAATCCTTTTTGTCATATTGCTTAGTCAAATCTCATACCTACCAAGCCATAGGAATCGCTTGGTAACAAGAATACCTTCCCTAAGAAGGTATTTTAAACACAAAAGAGCCGAATTGTCAATGACATTTGTTGTGTCATTTGTAAAGACATTCCTAAGTGCATTAGAGGTATGACTTTCTACTTATCTCTAAATGACATTAGCTTGATAATTAAGTATGCCTATATAGGTATTTATATGATTATATTTTGTGCATGTACATGTATTACATGTAGCTTCATTAGGAAGCCTTTTATCACATACGTGTTACTTTTTCGTCTAAAGTCGTGGTATATAAAACTTGTGTTTTATTTCACTTAATCCAAAAATCATATCTTTCTAATCATAAAACATAACACAAATCTCAAAAATTCCTCTTTCCCCATAAATAAACCATCCGTCGTCCACTATATAAAATCCCCACTTTTTCAAATCTTCCATTTTAAAAAAATTACCTCTTATTCAAAACTTCATCTTCCTCTCATCTCATCTCAAACCAAAACCAAGAAGGTTCGTCATCAACAATGGTTTACATCTCTGCTCATCGCCTTAACACTCATCGCTCTTGTGTTCCCTATGATGAAGTTCACATACGGAGACATATACTTTGTGTTGTTAATCTACATTAGGGTTATATACTCAATCCTTTGTATCATTCTTAGCATTGAAATGAAATATTATTAATAGTCTAGTTTATCTAGGTTATTATTATCATAATGTGTTTGTCATTTCTTTTGATTTATATCTTTCGTATTCTTTCGTGATACATTAGAAACCATGAATGCATGCTAAAAGAAAATGTAGGCTATAACACATATCTTGGTAATAAACTATTAAACTTATGTTTTTATCAAAATCGCTACATTACCAGATCCACGGATCCCAAGTATACTAGCCGGATCCCTTATAGGGAACCGTCCTTCGGATAACAGATTTTTCAAAAAATAAAACCACTTTCCCAAAAAAAATGTTCTACTAGAATGTCAAACATTAAGTGAGTTAAATGTCATTGTTAATAAACATCTTGTAAAAATGTTAGGTAATCATTGTTTTACCTGTAATACGTCACATCCTATTAACTTGTCTTTCCTATAGGTTTCGCTATGTCGCATGAATATGAGTTTGATTTTTCACTCACTAGCGTCTACACTCCTAACATCTCCCTTGAGCCCAACACACCCGGCAATCATGTCCGTGGGTTCAATAATCTCGAAACCCGTCACTTCCACGAAGGACGTATTGTCGACACTCTTCTACAATACGAAGAAGGTATCAATACCTCCTTCTGAACCATAGGATTGGAATGTCTTCTCAAAATTAACGAAAATATGTCCAAGGTTTGTATTGGAATTCTTCCGTCAAGTCGAACTCGTTCGTAACGAGGATTGTTCTCTATCTCTTTGGGTTTGGATCAAAAACCAAAAGTTTGTTTTAACTCTTGGGCAATTTGCTCAAATTCTCCGAATTCCAAATCATGGACAATGTGCCTTCACCGAAGATTGGTCTCTTGATTCTCTCTTTAACTTTCGTGAAGAAATTAGTCCATATTGTTCACGATACCTTCCGCAAGACTTGACTTCGCACAATATGCAAAACTCGACCCTATTACTCCTATCCAAACATTATCTATACAAAAGATATCCGAGAAGAGTACAAAGCTCTCGCACTCATCCTACGTGAAAATGTTTGGAGTCTTAAGGAAATCGAGAAATCCTTCCCGCTTGTTGTGCTCACATAATGTATTGTTTGCGAACACAACAAGCATACAATCTTCCTACTTCTTCGCAAGGCGAATTGTAAATCTTCAAGGCTCCAAGAACAAACTCATCCCTTATGGAATGTTCTTGACGCGCTTGTATCATAACATCACGTACTTCCACCCTTAATTTCAAAGTCCGTTGTACGTACTTGTGAATAAGATGATGGAACCTCTGAACACATCTCTCATGAAGACTTTCTTTATTCCTGAATCGGCAAACACTCATCAACCATTTGATAATCCTTCTAGCGAAAACGCTCAAGGAGCTTAGTAATCTTTCAAATAGGATCAATCCTTAGTATTCATGCCTTATCAATGTAATCCAATTTCTTTCATGGAATAAAACATTTTACATTTGATATCTTAGTGTTAGAACCTCTTTAACTAACCTTGAAATATAATGCATTGTCAAAATCATTGCATAACTTTAGTAAAGGTTCTCTTAGCGATAGACGGACCAAGGTTGTGCTAGACGGATCCCTACTCTTAGGAACCGTGGGATCCAAGCAAACGAAAATGCAATTGCAATCATTGTATTTCAAACATGTCCTTAGAACGCTTCACACTAAGTTAGACATGGTGCCTTAAGGCAAATTGAGTCCTTATCAAGTTAAGTAGATCTTTCGTACTCACACATAACTCATCTAGATCACACTCAAGACGCTTGTAGATCTATCGTTTCACTTAACCCATTACTCTTCCGCTCTCAAGCTCACTCATCATTTCTCACATGATCCCTCATATCTAGCTTTGAAAATCTTTCAATTATGGCAAAATTGATCATAATCATCCTTACCTCAAAATTGGTCAAAATTGATCAAATTCTAGTTTTTCCATCTTAAAACCTTTAGAACATTCTCCAAAACATTATTCTAAGTCACTATCTGATCTCTAGGATCACTTAGCTCCATTTGACACTCTCAAAATCTTTAGTGTCATCTTTGTTCATTCATTGGTACCCATGAAAGTTCCAATTTCTTCCATAAAAGACAATCATTAGCTACATCACTCATTACCCTTAAGTATTTAAGCACCTCTTCATTTAAGGCACTTAGATGAACTGAAACACACAAGAAGAAATAGGCATTAGACCTTACAAAACATCATTGCTATCTTTTCTTAGTTGCTGAGAGACGGATCCCTAGGATTAGCCTAGACGGATCCCTCGTTGGAGGGAACCGTGGGATCCGTATGACAGACTCTTGCCAACTCTAGCTAAAACAATCATTTCAAGCTCATCTTACTAACTTAAACACTCCATCTCATCTTAAATGAGTTCCTAGACCAGTACAACTCTGAAGTTGACTCTTGTGCATGTTAATCATCACATTCCAATGAGTTTTTGTGGCTTAAGTCTTGAATGCACTTGCCAAATCTCTTGCTTTATAAACCACATTGTTAGGACTCCTAAAATCATCATCTTCATCCTCATTTTCAGCACTTAGAAATCTTTACAAACCTCTTGAAATCATCTCATCATGAGGAAAGCTCCAAGTGGTAACTCATCCACCAAAGAACCACCCAAGAAAATTGCTCGTGTTGTACACGGAATCTCTTCAACCGAATCATCTCCGGTCAAGTCCACAAATGCAAGGATTTCTCCTCCACCAATCAAACCAATCCCTAAAATGATAGTACCCACAAAACTACGTATGCCAAACACCACCATACTTCCTAAGCCAAACAATCCCATCTCCACTAAACCATCACAATTGGTTCCTAGAGCTATCTCATTCACAACTCCACTATCATCACCACATCTCTACAATCTAGAGGATTTGCCTCTTAGGCCGTCTCATCCTCCTCCACCGGCAACATTCTCCTCATTAAGAGGAATAATGGTACAAAATCAAGGTGTTGAGTCAATACTAGCTCCCGCCTTTCGCCGTCACCATCAAATAATCCCATTTGGATTATGAGAAACTATCAAAGTCAACCACCCAACCATATGGAAGTTGACACTTCTCTACCACCACCATCATTCTTGGTCGATCCATCTTCAAATGCGCCTCCACCAATCCCTCCATCATTTGAGGCTCCTCAACCCGCTTCACTTGATCTTTCGCATCAAGCAATTTCTTTTCTTCCACCACCACTACCTAGCCATGACAAAGATTGTTATCATTGTCAACATGTTGAAAGTTTGATACATGAAGTACGGGAAGATCAACGCTTCATGTTTATCACCTCCTCGAACGTTTCGACGAGATTAAACCTAAACAAACTTGAGCTAGAGGATTTTAGTGGTGTCCTGGCATCAAGCGTTACTTAGATAAGTCTAGTAATTCCAAGTCATTTATTGATCATTTTTTTAGTTTTTAGAGTCATGTATATCATACCTCTAGTTTTATTAAATGAAATTACATGCTACTTGCTATGTTTCTGAGTATATGATTATGTTGTATAATACATATCTCACTTTGATGTTAACATTATTTGTTATATCACCATTGCTGGATTTAGTCATCACGATCGGATCCCGAATTTGCTTAGACGGATCCCTACAAGGAGGGAACCGTGGGATCCGTGAGACAGAAAACTATTTTTCTACTAACTTGAGTCATATTTGCAGGAAATTATGCATTATACTTGTTTTCTAACCTTTGTTTTGTAGTTATTCAAGTTACACATGAAGACTTTGACACCCTAAAGCTAGGGGGAGCTTTGTGTCAACGCAATACATTGCAAAATCACTTGCAATATTAGGATTGCATTTCATGATGTCCCTTTGCAAAGTTGCAAATCATCAAGGGGGAGCATATTCGTCACATAGACGAAATCTTTTGCAAACTATGTTGCAAATGAACTAGCTTAGTATTATCTTTCTTGACGCCCTCACATAGGGATGGACTCGTCAAGGGGGAGTTAAGACGAGATATTTTCCCGTTATTTGCTCTCTATTTTGTTTTCTTTTCTTTTCTCACATGTTTTCTTAAAACAATGTGTTAGTTCACTTTCGAAGCTCTTTTTGTTTCGACAAAAAGGGGGAGAAGAAAGTAAAACTACAAATTCAAACGTTTACGAATTTTAGCTTTTTCTTAAAATAATTTTATGTTTTGTCATCAACAAAAAGGGGGAGATTGTTAATACAAATAAGCCGCAAAAACGTTTATTTATATTTTACGATCTTCTAATGTTTTGCCGATAACAAATGTAAAATCATTTTAACGAAACAAATAAAATACGTATATTGTTTGAGCCAATAGTTTTCTAACACACTTACGTTTTTACCTAAAACACTAAAACAAGTATAAGTGATTTTATGATTTAGTAATACATATGTAACAACTAGTTTTTACATATTGGGCAAATATATACATAACTAGTATGTATTGTAAATGGGTAAATAACTACAACCCATGGAGCATATCCATAACCCATGGTATTGACCCATACCCACTTGACTAGATACATTGCACTCATTAGATACATTGTATCTAAAGAAATACCCATGGATCAACCCATAACCTATGACCCATGACCAAAATACTCATGGGTAAAGAGGAGCGTCCCTTGGATCCCTAGCTTTACGCGAGACGGATCCCTTGAGGGAAGGATCCGTGGGATCCGAGGAATAGTAGCATTTTTCTCTATAAATAGTGAGCCATTTATTCATTGTTTCTCACCCCTTTCTCACATACTTTCTCCTTGAGTTAAAACTCTCTAACCCCAGATCCAAGTGATCTATGTTTGTAGTTTTGTTTTGTGTGATTCTCTAGGTTCCTCTTAAAGGCGAGATCACCACCTTTGAAGTCAAGCAAGCTCAAGTCCATGAGTTGCCATGCTTCCTCATCATCAAGACTATTGAAGTCCTCTTGTTGATGGTTCTTTTCTTTCTACTAAGAAGTGTAGTGTTGAAGACATTAGTGAAAGATGTCTCAAGTGTCAAGACGAAGACATTAGTGAATGGTGTCGATCGTCCGTAATTGTAGGCATTAAGAAGGGTGCCTAAGAGTCAAGTCACAAGACATTAGTGAAGGGTGTCTTGAAGATCTAGTCAAAGGCATTAGTGAAAGGTGCCTAAGATGTACATTCGATATGGTGTGATTCGATGTACAAGATAGATTAGTATTGGGTCAAAGGATATTGTTATACTTGTTGACATTATAAGGAGTAGATCTCATTTGGGGTTAGGTAATTGGTGTAGTGTTTGGGTAGTAGTTCCTCCATTGTAATGGAATTCGGTATCTAGCCTAGTACCGGATAAAGGGTAATCGACGTTGTGATGGGATTGGTTCTCCTTGGTGTAAAGGACCCAGTGGTTAGCCTAGTACCGGAAAAAAAGTAGGCAACGTTGTGAAGGTTTCTCCACCATAAGGAGTCGGTGTTGTATAGTGATTACGAACTCGAAAGTAGGTGACTCGAGGAGTGGAGTAGGGCAAGGAAGGTGTCCTTGTAGCCGAACCACTATAAATACTCGCGTTGTGGTTTTGTTCTTCTTACTCTTTATCTTCTCATTACATATTTATATTTCTATATGTTTATTTATCAACATCCAACACACATCCAAATAGATTGACATAAGTCGATCTAAATAGTTTAAAACGAGTTTTAATTGGCAAAACTATTCAACCCCCCTTCTAGTTTTCCACATAATATTTTTTAGTGCTTGCATGTTTTCCCTAAAGAGATGATGAGAGTTTTCATGAGGAAAAGTGTTGGGTTTAGTAAATACCCAAACCCCTTAATTCTAGGATTTGAATAGAAAATACCCTAAGTGTTTAGATCCTTAAACACACTAACAAGTCACTGAAATGATAGCCACTCGAGCCGCCTTCTCAGATACTCAGAAGAGATAAAAAGAAGTCTCTCAAAGGCGGAACTTAAGATGTGAAGATCGAGTCAAGAAGAAGATGGTGGATTCAGGAGTATGACAATAACTCATCAACCCAAACTCCTCACCAACTACTATACTGAAGATAATATTGAAGATAAAGACTGAAGGCTAAAGAGAGATGAAGAATGATGGGACAGCTTTATAAGTTTGAACAGATAAGATGAAGTCCTTATCACCAAAGTCAAACTTTTCAATCGCTAACTACTAGGTTTCATGTCAACAATGCAAAAGTTTGAAAATGTCACTTACTCTAAATAGTCATATAGAAATGAGACAAAATACATCAGATTTTGTCTTATGTAACCTGCAGTTTGTACTCTAGGATAGAGTTAAAACCATATCTTTTATAAAAGTTAAAACTCTTTCATAGTATATAAAAGTAACATTTTTAGGCTTGAACTTTTTTTAAATTAAAATTTTTATATAATTAATTAAATAAATAATTAAAATTAAATAATTCACGTTATTTAGTTCGGTTTTCAGATAGGTTTAATTAAATTTGAATTGTCGGTTTTCGGGTTAACTCAGAAAGAAATTAACCGAACTAACCGAATCGAATAAACCAAACAACCCAATAATCAAACCGATGAACAACCCTAAGGTTTTTGATTTAAGGGAAAACATTTGCTCGCCACAAAATTAGTCATCGGGTACCCGCCGCCGCATTGCGCGGGTACCCTGCTAGTCATCATTAATTTGTGACATGGTCACAAAAACCTTCTCAAAAATAGCTTTACCCGAGTTGAGTCTAATTACATACACAAACTCTTATATTAGTCGGTCAAAATATCAGAAACCCCTTTATATTGGAAGTAGGGGTGTTCATCGGTTCGGTTATCGGTTTGTTCGGTTCGGTTTGTTCGGTTAATTTTTTTTCTGGGTATAACCGAGAACCGAACCGAATTCAAATTTAACTAAACGAATGAAAACCTAAAAACCGAACCCAATAAGAAAACCGAACCGGTAAACCGAATTTAATAATTTATTCATTTATTTATATATATTTTTTAAAAAAAAATAATTTTAAAGCATAAAAATATTATATATATATATTATAAAAGAGTTTTAATATATTTTTTTAATATAAATATATAAAAAAATATATATATTTATTTAAATTCGGTTTTCGGTTCGGTTTCGGTTCGATTTAAAACCATAACCGAACCGAAAACCGAACTTTTATTTCGGTTCGATTATGAGTTCGGTTCGATTATTTTCGGTTCGGTTCGATTTCGGTTTATTCGGATATTACTCGACCCATGAACACCCCTAGTTGGAAGCGTTTAAAAAGCCCATATTAGATTAGAATAGATGGCCTGGTGAGCATGAAATCATCAACCTTGAAATAAACAAGAAAAAACAAAAATTTGTTGGGCAAGAAAGAAATCAAGAAAGCAGTGACAATGGAAGCATACCTCTCAAAATACGTAGACAAAATCCAAAACGATGTCCTTTTAAACGCTAGACAAAATTGCTACAAGGTACTATTTTATAGTATAACTTAACAAGATGTAGAGAGTCATGTTTAGACTGTTTAGTTTAGAAATCCTTTTAAACTCCGGTAGAGGCGTGACTGTCTACATCATGTCTGTATTATTGTTGTGATTTAGTATTGTTAATGAATTTGTTGGTAGGCACGTGATGCGTTTTACGCGTGTTTAGAGAAAAATGGAAACAAGAAAGCAACTGAAGTGGCGAGTGTTGGATTGTTGTATCCTGTTGAATGCAAGAAAACTAGGGAGCTTTATGATAATACTTGTCGCCGTACTTGGGTAACTTTCTATTCTATACCCTTTTCGATTCTTTGTAATAACTTGTTGAAATTATTGATGTTTAAGTACTTTTTAGGTGAAGTAATGTGGGTTGAATTTATTTGGGGGTGTTTGTTTAAGCTTATTTATGGCCTTATGAGCTAATCTATTTTCGGTTATGTTTCGTATCCCCCCATTTTTTGGCTTATTTTGGGACCTATCACCTATTTATGTTATAATAAACTTACATAAGCCTACAAGTTTAAAACAAAGCCGAAAAAGTTGAGTTTATGATATAGAAGCCGAAAACTGATAAGGCCATAAGCCCATAAATAAGCTTAAACAAACATCCCCCTAGTTTGTCGAAAGGGTTTATTTTTGTGTTGCATTTTGATGTGGCGGATAAGCGGTTTTGAGGGCATTTAGGAATGGTTAGTTAAACTAGTTATTGAGCATTATGGTTTTGAAGAAAGGGGTGTTTGGGATTGCTATTTCAAACAGATTATGCGTTTGCAAAACTTGGTATTTGATTTTGCTGTAATTGGGTATTTTATATAAACCTGTTTACCCCATTTTTAATGTGTTGTGATTGCTGATTCAAATTAGTTATGTTAGTTGATATAGTTTTGTAACTAAACACAATGTAGGGGGCACATTATTAGATGATTAGTTGTATTAATTAGGGGGGTGTTATGGACTTATGGATTGGGTATTAACACTGGTTTTATCGGCTTTTGGTGTTTGTTTTTATACAGTACGTTTGTGGGATGTTTTGAATTGGTTAAGCAGGTTGGGAAAGTTAGTTTAAGTTGTTTGGGATTGCTTATTTTGGACTGTTTATCTGCTTGCGAGTACTTATTTGTTTATATTTGGGTGATTATGTGCTCTAAAATAAGCGGATAAGCTGTTTATACAAATACTTCCAAATATCAGTTCGGAGAACGTAGCTTTAAACTGCTTATTAACACAACTTAGTTCAAATTTCAAAAAAGCAATAAGCAGTGTTAATAAACAATCTCAAACCGTCCCAAAAAATCAAATAATCAGAACAAGTAATTATGGAACTGAATATTGATTTGATATCTGCCTATTCACTATGTCATGAAACGCATTAAGCTGATCTTGAAACATAGTGTTGACTGAATTGATTATGTTGCAGGTGAAGCATTTTGATAGGCAGTACTGTGCAAAGAAGAAAAGGCTTCTGGATGACAATGAAGCAAGGAGAGGTCCCATTACGCTTCCAGCTACCATTCCCAAATCCACTTAATAATCGTATGTTTCATCACTTTTTAATGCTGGATATAATTAGGCTGTGTTTGAATTTGGATATTGATGAATCGTGATACTGGTATAGTGTTTGAATAACTAGCCTTACTAGTTTCTGATGGTTACTTGAAACCCTCGAATTGTGCTGTCCTGTATAAATTGCGATTATTCTTTTATAGCCCAAAATCCAAGTGGAAGCTAGTTGTGCACTCAAAGTAGTCGTTACATATATTCATGATATTTATATAGGTTAACATCTATTTTCAGGTAAGTATCGTTTAAGAATAACATGATAATTCACCGTTGACTTTAAGCATACATTTTGTTCCAAGTAGGCAAAGCGGTAATTGGAATCTTTGGTCTTTTTTTCCACTTTAAGTAATTCTGTCATTGGGATTTTCCTAAGGCGCTTTTCCTTGTTTGTGTATAAAATATGTGATTTTCCTCAGGATTTGATGTCGTTAGTTCTAGTTGGTCTATTAATAACATTAAGTGTTAAAGTGAACCATTTTCGGAAACTGATACAGATTCTTAGCTGGTGCAGTGACCGTTTATATGATATCCGATAAATTATTTGAAGATATGGCATGGTGCGTGCAAATTATATTGGTGAAGATGCTGCTGATATTGATAGGATAGTTTGACTTTCGCCATCCTTATAAGTTAGGCTGGTGGTGGGTTTGTGAAATATGGGTGCTACTGAACTTGATCGATATCAGTAATTAATTCGAGTCTAAAACATGGTAGCCTTGCTCTTTTTACGTGTGCACGTTATGTTGAAATCACTTGAATATCATTAAGCTTTCCCTTCAACTTAATGAACACTCACCCTTGAAATGAATGCCTCATCCGTTTTTTTGCTTCCATCTTGTAAGTCTTTTACGTGGTGTGCAGACTTCAGCTAAGTTACCACTCATCTGATATAAGCGGGTGTTTGGATTTACGTATTAGAACTAAGTGTATAATACCTTATCGATTACAGTATTATTATTTGGATAACATAACTAGTTTCACAAATCATCATTATTATTACAACTCCTTAACAGATTACGATTATTCAATATAAGGATATCCAAAAACCCCAGAGTAACCGAGTATTACTTGGGGTTTGGTAGGGAGTGGTGTGTTCGTGTGTTGCTAGCTAGAAAATGGGACATTGCCATTAGTTTAATTTAAAACTTGATTTACACAGTGGGACACTTCTTCGTGCCCAACTTTATTAAAGTATTTTCTGTACTGTCCGAATAATGTTACTTCTATTTGATTGTCCTAAAAATGGAGCCGACATTATTTTATATGTACTAAAGCCGCATTATATCATTAAGAGTTCTGAAACAACAGCAGTAATAACTAGTAATAAGTAAAATGTTGAATGATGCAGATTCTGTATGTGTGACTTCTCTGTGAACTAATATTGTTATCAGGTGTGTGACTATCGATTCTGATACCACTCTGATTCCATTTTTCACAGGTAGTTTCATATGCTTTAAGCCTTTAAGGACTTCAAGTATCAGAACTCAATAGGCTTCAAAGATAAGAAATTATAATCTACTAGCTGTTTGACTCATGTAAAGTGGTGGTAGAGTTATAGCATTGAAAACAAAGTTGGATGAGCTAGAAAAGTTAACACAGACTTATGTTTCATTTACTTTTGTGCAGTTGTACGCAATGTTGAGAATATGAAGTTTCACTTATGTAGTTGTTTCTTCACATCTACGGTTACATTATTATTACCTTGTCTACATATAGTTTCTGGGAATGAAAATGGGAAAAGCCTGGTGGTTATGAGGATGTTAAGCATACCCCATTACGAAGTTCATATAGTTGAGCACTACCCAATATACGTTTTGGGGAAATAAGTTTACATGCACAACAGATTACCTATAATTCCTTAATCACCATGAAATGTTCCAAGGCACTTAACCTCTTCACAAGAGGTTTATGGTTCAAATCTCACTAAATATATATTTGGGGTAGCCGAAGAAAGTGTCGAAAATGGTCATCGAGATACCTCAGCTAGGCCGTATACATATAAGTTAAATTTTCACCATCTCCAAATAACCCGTAAAGAGAAGATCCCATTCATTTAAGGATCATAATTAGTACATTTAGAGTTTAGAGCATTTTCGACTAACTTAACTATACCAACAATTTGATGTAGTTGTGAATGAAAGAAATAGCATATTGTGAATCTTCTTTTTGCCAAATGTCGTTGCAATTCAACTATCTATCACACACACACAAATTTTGTGATTAGATAATTGGTTTTGAAGAAGACGACTTTGCAAAAGAAGTATATGGGTACTTTCTTAAACTGGTTATTACATCATTTGAAAAATTGTTTTTCACATATTATTCTAGAAATAGAACGTGTATGTTGACCAACATTATCAACTACCATGGTTTATAAATAAATAATCTTTACTTAGATTATTACATTTACAAATGGATGTTGATACTTACATCATTTTTTTATACCTACATCATAATTGTGCATTATTGTCTTGTACAGTGTGCATTACAGTGTGGTGTAAGTATAAAAAAAAAATAATGTGAGTATCAACTCTCTTTACAAATACATTTTAACCATCACATAAATAACAACTTACACCATGTTCCTATAACATTAGGCCTGGTGTTATGGTGCAATTGCTTCACCTTCACACGTTAAGGTTATGACAGCCAAAATCTTTCGCACACATCATGTGGTCTGCACCACCTAATGAAGAAAAAGGAAAAAGGAGGTGGTCTGGGGGGTATATTTTGATGTTTTTGAGTAGGGGTGTAAAAAATTCGACCTAGCCTAATTAAACATATTTGAGTCGGGTTATTCGGGTCATTAATTTTATTCGGGTTATTCGGGTCAACCCGAGTAACTTGAATACTAAATAAGGTTGGATATCGGGTTGAAAATATTTCGTTAACTCAGGTACAAATAGACAATTTTATTACATTTTACTTAAATTCGGGCAGACCCAAACCTGAATGGACCCGATCTTAATTGACCCAAACTTGACTAACCGGACCTGATTAACATCTCTATTTGTAAGTGTGTGGTGGAGTTTGTATAAGATGATGTATTTCTATGTGTGGTTACCACTACGATTTAGCTGATGAGTTAGGTGGTGACACCACCGTGATGTTATAGAAAGCTAATATGCGGAGTCGAACCAAACTCACGCCCAAGGTGAGTTGGTCACGCGTGAGTGGCCAAAACAAATATCCCAACTCACGGCTTGAAATGCAAATTTTGGTGAGTTGCTCACCATGCTATTAAAGCTGACAAACTAGCCCTACTCCAAAAACTATCCGTTTGTCTATTAAAAAAGTAATGATAAAAAATAAATAAATTACAACACCCTATTTTTCAAATATAAGGTGTTGTTTGGTTTATATCCAGGGTTAGGATTTGGGATTGGGTTGAAAGAAAAATAGAAAGAGAAAAATAACAGTTTGTATAGAAATACGTTTATTTACATAAGGGCATTTACATACATCCCCACATACACACAATTATTTACATATTTTCTCAAACCTTGCTTAATTAGCATTGCACATCATGTATTAAAAACTTGTGTTTGAGGAAATATGTAAATATTGATGTCTATGTGGGGATGTATGTAAATCTCCCATTTACATATAGTATAGGATTAATAATATGTTACATAAAATATTATTAAAGAAATAAATGTAAGAGTGAAAAAGTTATTTAAACCCACAAAAATAGAAGCCAGTCAAAAAAATCTTGATATATGGTTGGGGATTCTATATGCCCCTGCATCTTGATTTAAACCCAAAGCCAAATCATACACCCCTCCAACCTAATGATACATTTTAATCCTAATCCCAATTGTAGAGTCTAAACCCTCAAAACAAACACTTCCTAAATACCCCCAAAAAACTTCATCATTTCATACACATCCTCTATATATTCTTACCATTCACAACTAATATATTTCATTTCTAAAAAGAAAAAGAAAAAAAAATGATATGGCTTGTTCGGTTCCACATACCATTGATGAAATCATGGCTTTAGTTGATAAACTGGAGGATAGAGCTCGTCTGCAAGCGTTGTGCGACTTAGCCATGCAATTTGAAAAGGCATGCGAAGCTAAAGATGATATGAGACAAGCACACGAGAAATGCAATGATATTCCGCATGAAAACCATGCTCAAATAGAGACTTTTTAAACGAATCTACGAAAGACTATGAGATGCATAATGCTCTGTTTAGCAAGGCGGGAAAAAATAAAAAAACAAATCGAGGGAAAGTTTATTTGGCTACATGAAAAATACACTTAGGACAATTATGTTTTATTTTTCGTATTGTTTTTTAAATATCGCATCGTATCGTAATTTGTATTTTTATTTACACATACGGTGTTTTCTTGGAGGATATTTATATGAAGCGGAATGAAATGAGAAAAGAATATCTCCTTCCTTCATTTCATTCCCCGTCATTATAAATATCCTTCAAAAAAACCCTGTATGTGTTTTCGTATTGGTGTTGTAACTTTAAATTTCTTATTGTAACTTTTATGTTTAAATAAATAATGTACTTTTAAATTTTTGCAGTAGTTTCAAATAAAAGAATGTACTTTTAAAATTTTTCAGTAGTTTCAAATTTTGAATTTGATATGCTCCAACAACTACCCCCACCCCCCCATAAATACCACGTTACCATGTTGCATTTTGTCACACAACTATCAAACCCTCTCAAGTATCACTCATTTTCACACAAAAACTATGGCTAACGAACCAACCAAGGTGCAAAAGGCTATCCTTAGCCGAATACGCACCGAACAAGAAAAAGAATTCAAGCTGATTAACAATTTGTTAAGTGAGATAACGCGTATTATGTGCCAGATGCTTGACTGTAGTGAAAAGATCGAAATGTTGCGTGAGATGCCTCAATACCAACCTCTTATCAATGTCGATCTACAAACTCTACTAAAAACCGATAAAACATATATGCGTCTCTCAATGGCCTTCAAGGAACTTAGGCAACATTGAGATTTTAATCCAAAATTCCAAAAACAAAAAAGTAAATTTGATCACAATTCACAAGTACACTGCTTCAAAACACTTCCATACTTCCAAACACTTTAACTAAATATCTTTCTTTTCTTTTTTTTGTTAAAAAAAATATCTTTGTTTAGAAAAACCAACACTATATAAACCTGAAAAATAAAAGTAAAATTCAACAAAATTAACCCTAACATTAATTAATCAATCAAACCCTAGCTGACACTCCGCCTACAAAACCCCCAAATTCCTTCAATTTTTATAAAATTATAAAAATTAAACCCTCAATTCCTATAATTTAACCCTTCAATTCCAATAAAGTTTCAATCTTGATCAATCGCCAATTTTATAAAAATCAATGGAAGACGATGATGAATTCGGAGATCTTTATACTGACGTTCTTCAGCCTCTTCAGATGACGTCATCATCACCGTCACCATCACAACCACCGCCGGTGAATGATCGGATTCCTAGTGATGATGAAGAGATCTTGTATGGATCAAAAAATAATAATAATTTAAATATTAATTTAAATAAATTAGATGAAAATAGTAATAAGCTATTGACGGAGAAGGTGACGTCACTGGAAAATTCGGAAGCTAGGGTTTCTAAAAATAGTAAGATTGAAAAAGATGAGATTTTGGATGAGGAGGAGGAGAATTTTGGGATTGAGGAAGGTGGAGGGGAAGTGGGGGGAGGTGATGAGTTTACGATACCGGGGTTGTCGAATTCGGGAGCGGGCGGGGCGGGTGGGGGAGGTGAGGAGTGGGATGATGATGAGGATAGTGACAGTGAAGATGATTTGCAAATAGTGTTGAATGATGATAATGTGGGGATGGGGATGATGGGGGTGGATGGCGGGATGGAAGGAATGGACGACGAAGACGGGGATAATTTGGTGATTGTGACGGGGGACGGTGATGCCGCGCAGATGGAGGAGATGGGGGATTGGGGTGAAGGCGGTGAAGGTGGGGAAGAGAGGAAGGAGGGTGCGGGTGAAGTGGGGAGAGGGGAGGGTGCGGGGGTGGGGGCGGGTGCGGGTGGTGGGATGAAGATTGCGTTTGGCGGGAGTCATGGGTATCATCCGTTTCATTCTCAGTTTAAGGTCAGTGGGGTGATCTTCGCTTGTAAATTGTTGTACGTACGTATAAAAGATTGGAAATTTATAGTTGCGAGGATTACGTTGTATTGGTGCTTATTATTGATCAATGAAAGTATATATTAATGGAAATTTTCTTTTTGCGTTATAAGTTATAGTAATGTCTAAGTTTGAATATGATGAAATTGTTTGCGCCCCATTGAGATGCATGTCGACGGTTTCCAGTTATGCTGTGAATTCCGCGTGGTTGATGGCTATTGTAAAATGGAAGCAACAAAAGTCTGTTTTTGAGCATTTTAACTTCTAAAACACGGTCATGTCTTACATTGTCTTCGGAAATAGTTATATCGTCCACCATATCATGAACGTTGCATAATGGATATCATATATTTTGTTCATTAACAGTACTTGAGATCTGATACAGTTTTATTATGTGGCATGCTTACCTATTTTGACATTATCAACAACCTCTTGATCTTAGTTTTCTTCTAAAATATGTGTAGTATATGAGACCTGGTGCTGCACCTATGCCTGGAGCAGGTCCTGTACCACCTGGAGGAGCCCCAGGCCAAATTCGTCCACCTGGAAATACGTTACCTTTTGCTGGTCGAGGTAGAGGTGATTGGCGACCAGCCGGAATAAAGAGTGGTCCTCCAATGCAGAAAATTTTTCAAGGTTACGGAATGCAGGCTTGGGGAAACGGAGCAGGACGTGGGTTTGGCAGTGGACTGGATTTTACACTACCATCACATAAGTAATGACTATATACCACTATCATCTCTTAGTTGGATTGGTTTTGAGTAAATATGAACCTTTTAGATTAAGATCTAGTGCATATAATTATATCTGAGTTAAATCTAAATCTTTTTCTTCGTATTTTTTATGACTTAATGACAATACTTGTTGAATTGTGAATATTACTAGAAATGAGTAGTCAGAAGGAATCAATGGTTGTGGACCAGTTTAGTGAATGCTAGTGTTTTCAAAAAATATTTTCTTTATGTAAATGTAAATTATCTAAAAAGAGTAAAGCAATTCACCAATTTGACATTGAATTCTGCGGTGTTGTTATCCTGATTAAGCATCTGTTGCGCATATCCATATTCGTGAAGGTTTTCACAATGTAATTGTCTGTGCATAGAAATAAGTCAGTAGTATGTTGGGTCAAAGATCTATCGCTGATGCTCTACAGGGAAGACAGTGATTAAGTGAATGGCCGGGTTTTCAAATCTCACAATTTGCACTAAATTAGAGTTATCTTTATTTGAAAGCAAACCATCTCAAGGTGGCCTACTGGTAAGGTGGCACGCTGGGTAAACATCTTGGGATGGCGAGGGAAAATTCCGGAAATGGCCACAGGAATATCGGTTTGGCTGCTACACCAGAGCCAAAAAGGCTTGACTTTCCCCATGTAGCTTAAACAGGGATGCCTCTACGTTTTCCCGTTTTTGCTTTTTATTTGATATGACTCGTCATAAATCAGTTAATTATATGTATTGTATCTAAGGTAGCAAACTAACGAGGTTTGATGTTATTATATAGTACAAGATTGTACCCCGTCGTCATAGTTTACGGAAAGTAGTTATATAAATATCAAATGAATAGCAGAAACCTTAATAAGATAAAATTAAGGAATATCTTTTAACTTTTGTTAATGGACGAACATGCACATTTATATGGAATCTTTCTGGAGAAAATGTTTCACCTTTCGGACAACCCAAAAACGGGGGTGTCCTGCAATCTTTTGGCATAGAGAGCACAGCTGAGTAAGCAATGATGTTGTTTTGACTTGGGTTGTCTAGGATTTTTTTGAATGGTTGACGAAGTTTTTTCTTAAGCAATATGTCTATGAGGGAGACATCGATCTTTTCCAATGTCAGAATACTTTCTTGATTAGCAGAGGACCACGCTACATGAGTTACTTTGATTCATTCTATCTACTTTTAAGTGCTGTCCAATGTTTTTCATTCACGTTACCGACTAATGCAGTTTATATGCTCACACGAGAGATCTGTTATGTTATGATTTTAAGATCAGGGTTCTGGAGGTTTAACAGTGCTATATGAGTGCTTCATGCATTCAAATTCTATTATGTGAATAACTAAAACTCTGAATTTTAAGTTTTTATTATAAATTCTGACTTATGTTTTCTTTTTAGGACTATATTTGAAGTGGACATTGATGGCTTTGATGAAAAACCATGGAGACTCCAAGGTATTGATATATCAGATTTTTTCAACTTTGGAATGAATGAGGAAAGCTGGAAAGATTATTGCAAACAGCTGGTAAGTACTACGGAGTACTAAACTGTTGAGCCCGTGTATATTTTGTAGAAATGTGTAGTCACAAAAGGCCATTTATAAATATTGCTTGTATTTTTGTTTGTAGGAACAACATCGACTGGAGGGTACAATGCAAAGCAAAATTCGTGTCTATGAAAGTGGGAGGACTGAACAGGTATGCAATGTTTCTGTGACATGCAATTCCTGACTCATGATACCGAAGATAATTAAACAATATGTCTGTTGTTTCTTTAGGAGTATGATCCAGATCTCCCGCCAGAGCTTGCAGCAGCAGCAGGTCATGACATCCCATCTGACAATCGTAACACTGGTATAATTGATGTGCAAAATGACTTGACAAAGGGATCTGCTCGTGCTCGGATGCAACTGGTATGGACTAATACTGTTTTGGTTTTTTATTGAAGACCCTTAGATGTAGAGAATTTTACCTTGACGAAACAAAAGTTGGAAGTCCAGTTAATTGATTAGTTTGGAAAATACAGCCTACTGGAAAAGCAATACAGGTGGAAACTGGTTTTGGTGAACGACTTCCATCCATTGATACACGACCACCACGAATGCGTGATTCTGATGCTATTATTGAGGTGAGTGGTTAATTTTAGTATTCAGTTTATATATCCATTAGCGCATAACCGACTTAAAAGCCTCAAACGCATAATTAATGTTACCTTTGTGAACAGATTGTCTTGCAGAGATCTCCAGAAGAAGAATCTGTTCCAGGAAATGATGGGGATGAGCATCTTGAAGATGCTCCCTCAAAAGAAAATCAAGGAGAAGGGCTTGAGATTGAAGATGACATTGGATCAGAAGATGACCATTTTGATAAACCGCAGGCTTATAATGGTAGGAAGAGAGAGGTCTCCGGAAGAAGAGCACCTTTCATCGGTTCTGTGCCTCATGTGGCAGCTACAGGTGATAGGGTATCACATTTCTCTGAAACAGAAGCAGAAGGGCATACTGATTCAAGAGACAGGACATCTTCTTACCGTGGCAAGAAGCATAACTCTCCTCACAATCACGTTGAAAGGTATGGTTTTGCATAAAGTGGCTTTTACCCAAACAAGGATATCATCATAAACAACTATTGGACTCTCTTGCTAGTAGCAATTTTTCTCTTACTCTTTTCTAGCTATAGTTTTGAAACTAGGTTAGGTTTCTATCTATTTCAGATTTTAACCAACTCTCCTAATTGTTCTTTATGTTATTGTAGGCCAGTGAAGAGAACAGCAGCTGAAAGATCACCTCGTTTGACTGATAGTGGTACTCAGCAGGATAAGAAGTTTGTTGATAATCAAAAAGAAGAATCAACTGAAAGTGTTGGGCATAAGCAGAGTCCCTCTTCATCTCCTCGGGCACTTGGCAGTGCTGAGGATAGAAGTTTTGACCAAACTGATGCCGCTAATGACGGTCTTGTAGATATTGATGGAAACTCAGGAATGGAAAAGGAGGATGATGATACTTTCAAAAACGAAAAACGAAGACGGACATCGAAAAAACCAAAGCTAATCGCTCGATCAGAGCATGCTTCTGTTGAAAGAGGTGAAGACAGAGAGGATTCAAAGGCAGGAAGAAGTAGTGAAAACAGTAAAGCAAGATCAGGAAGCAGTCGAGATCAGCAGAACATGCGAGATAGTATGGAACAGGAAGTTGTGCAAGCTGGAGGTTCAATGCGCAGTGGAAACTTTAGGAGACCAACCAATGAAGATGAGCGTGCTGTTCGAAGCAGAGGCCGCGATGAGAAACAAGATAGGGAAAGGCACCAAATGGCGATGAAGGGGATGGAAGATCCATATTCTCATAGAAAGTGGGATCCAAATCAGGGGTACCGGTCTCATGTCAAATCTGAAAATTTTGATAGAAAAAAGGGGAGAGAATCTGAAGTATTATGGCATGAAGAGATGAGAAAAAGAAGCCATGACGAGGAAATGATGTCTAGACACCGTCTTAAGGTCAGAGAAAACGAAAGAATTGACAAAAATGAACATCGCTCAAGGAAAGCATTAGAAAATGGTGGTTGGAAGGGTGATTATGATAGAGATATGATACCCCAACAGAAGAGGGAGGGTGTGCACAGCAAAAGACTAGTTGAGGATGTGCATGCTAGGAGAGCGGACCGTTCTGAAAGAGAGGAAGCTTTGCATGTTCATAGAGAAAGTACCAGCAGGCGCAAACGAGAAAGAGATGATAATTTGGAACTGCATAAGAGAGATGAGCAAGCAAGACTAAGAGAAGATGACCAGCACTCTTTCAGGTACAAAGAAGAGGCTCGCTTGCAGAGAGATAAGGTAGAAAGACCAAGGGAACGGGATGAGTGGAAAGAACGAGATGGACACAGAGGAGCAGGGAGTGGCCGAGCAGTGGAAGACAAAGCTTGGGTCGGCCATTCTAGAATGAAGGAAGATTATAGAAGTTTAGAAAAAGAGTATCAGTTTAAAGACCCGGGTCGGGAGCAGCTTAGTAGAAAAGATAGAGTTGAAAATGAAAGTGTTTCCAGGCATCGAGGTCGTGAGGATGCATATGCACATGGAAACAAGCTTAATAATGAAGAGAGAATATCAAGACATGAAAGGGGGTATACTGGTAGTGATCGTAATGTTAGTGCTAAAGATATGCACGCGCCTCAGGAGAAGAAGCACAAAGAAAGCCTTAGGAAGGGTAAAGAAACTGATGGCAGTACTCACAACTCTTTGCCTACTTCAAGAAGGAATCGAGAAGATCATAGCAGCCAGAGAAGTGAGCGGGTACGTAAATCACTGGACACAGTAGTATAACCTACTTTTTAGAAAGAAAAATAAGCCTCAATATTAAGTTCAGCTACCACAACTAAATCTGATACTTTAGAAAATATAAAAGCACCTTATGTTAGCCACTAATTGGTAGTCCCGGACTGTGGGAAGCCAACAATCTGTGGTCAGGATTCCTGACAAACAGGTTTTACTGCGTCTATTTTTAGCACACAAATGTATGAGATGGAAAGAGAAAGAGGGATAGATGAAGCTTAATTGATAGTTTCATCTATGTATCATTGCTTAAAGATTATTCCTTAGTTACATGCTTTTAACATGGCTCAGTTATTCTCACTTTTATAAAGGGATGACTTAGGGTGAGGCCATTAAAGATGACAATAACTAGTTCACATGTATTTATTATAAAATAGCAATTTCATGATGTTATATAGTTTAAATGTAATAGAAATACATCCAAAAGATTTAATGAATGTTACTAATTATGTTGACGACTCTGGTTGTTAATAATGTTTTGAATTACTGAATCTAAAATCTTAATGCTTTTAGAGTTTTGACAGAGCAAATGCCATAAGTTGCTTCATGGACGTGAATTTGTTAATGCATGTCAAAATACTTTACGTCTCCCTGTACTACTAGGCCACTTATGCATGTAATTAAATTCAACCGTTATTGTTTAGCCTTTCATATTATATTTTAAACTTTAGTTCCGCCAGATACGGCATTGAAAGTGAAAGTTCAGTCTTCTTTTTTTTTGTTTATTAACCGAGCACATACAATCTTGACAGTTGAAATATCTGTGAAAAGATTAGTTATTTACTTTTACCGTGAGCATCTTGTGCTGTCCCGCTTATCGCTATATTCTACATCTTTTTCTATCTTATATGTGAAAGGATTAGTTATTCACTTTTTGCCATGTAACGTTGCGTGCCTTACATCTCTTGCTGTTATTTTAATAATTGCATCTACCTCTTTAGTTGCTCCCTATGTGCTTCCCCAGTTCACATCATGACTGTCTCATTTGATCATGTCACATTCATCACTGTGCTTCTTAGCTCTTGATTTTGTAGATATTGTCAGTTACTTCCGTTGTTTCCCGAACAGGTCCATGTTCTTTCACTTTGTGATTGCATGTTAGTGATAGTCAGGAATGTATTTCTTTCTGTAGAATGTTAGATTATTTATGACATTACATAAATAGTTATTCAATAAAAGGTCAAGCTTACGAAAAATGCTGATGCATGATTGCTACGAAAACCATTAGGAGAATAGCTTAAGTGCATAAAAAAACTGAACATAGTTTGTTTTTATGTCTCACTGTTGACTCGAGTATTTCAGATATAGAAATCAAAACGGTCAACAATATAAGAAACTCTAAATAGCCATCATGTGAGATATTTCCCAGCTTATTGCCTGCATACAACTTCCAAGTATATATTTTTGCAGTCCTGATATTTAGATGATAAAAGTGGACAAATACAACATGTTAGTAAACCTGCCGCGTTTATTGTTGATGTGGTACAGCAAATAAAGGTAAAACAGAATTTCTGGTTATTCTTTTCTTTGGCATTTGCAGAAGTTAAAGCTATGATCCTTTCAAGGAATTCCATGCTATGCAGACCTTTTATAATTTCTACGTGCTGATTTGTGTCCTGATTGCTGTTATATTCTCTTCAAAAAGATTTTGTTTGGTTCCAGCATATCTGAGTTAGTTTTTTTGGTGACCCTGCTAGTCAACTTGTTTACCTGGCCAAAAATGACAATTTTGGACACATTTGCCCTAATGATAACTAACATAATAGGTCAATATGGTATTTACGACCACAAATATGCATGCCTAGTAGCCTACATTCTATTTACAAGGTCAAATGGTCGACCCCCTATTTCTCATTATAGATCAATATGGTATTTACGACCACAAATATGCATGCCTAGTAGCCTACATTCTATTTACAAGGTCAAATGGTCGACCCCCTATTCTCATTTGCTCGGATATTATATTTGCCTTTGGTTTGATTAGGCGAGCTCAAGAGGAGCGGTTGAACAACGAAACAATGAGCAAAACCCTGTGACACGACGATCTTCCAAAAAACACAAGGAAAACAATTCATCAGAGGATGAACAACAAGACTCTAGGAAAGGGCGTTCAAAACTGGAAAGATGGACTAGCCACAAGGAAAAAGATTTCAGTCTCGGCATTAAAGCATCAGCCTCAGTTGATATAAAAGAAACAGATAGATATCAAGACAATGGGGCGCCCACAAAGCCTCAAGAAATAGCCGAGAGTCCAAAGCCCTTGGTAGAAGATGTGAAAACCGATGAACCAAAACCAGCAGAAGATAAACATCTGGACACATTTGAAAAGTTGAAGAAACGCAGTGAGCGATTCAAACTTCCAATGCCAAGTGGGAAAGAAGTTTTGACTGTCAAAAAGGTTGAAAATGAACCAGCTCCTTTGGTTCAACCCGAACCCCTTCCCGATTCTGAGGTCAAGCCTGAACGTCCTGCTCGGAAACGGCGGTGGACCAGTGGCTAGCCATGTAAGAAGACCTGAAGCAAATTCAAATTTTCTGCATGGCTCGATCTGGTTTATGAACTTTGTAACAAGAATGTAGCCATTTTTTCTGTTCTTTTCCACTGTTTTTTTATAAAGGTGTAATGTATATGCCATGCTGAAAATTGTAACGATATAGTAGCCACAGTTGGCACAAAAACATCTTATATCAAGTGACATTATTATAGACTTATAGTTGAGCTCTAGGTTTCTCCGACATTGTGATTCGGATAAAATCTACCTTACAGTTGCTGCAGCGGAAGGTTAGGATTGGTTTTCTATAAAGCATTTGAGGTTGAGTAGTCTTTAGCAAAAGAAAAAGACTCGAAAAAGCATATATGTACCATTTTTGTTACAGGAACATGTAGTTATGGTGTATATCATCGATTGTGAAAAATATATCCATTGGATTTCATGACTCTGGTTGTTTGACTTGTGTTATTGATGAGATGGATACTGATCACTCTGAAAACCGGACTGACCAAGACCGGACCGGACCAAATATTCGGTTCAAGTTGGTCCGGTTTTTGTCTGTCCGGTCCGTTTCAACAAAGCATAATGGTCGGTTTTATGTTAGACCGGACCGGACCATACTAAAGACCGAATATGAGGAAAATGGTGGACTGAGGACCGGATCGAAATATGTTCGGTTTGGTCTAATCGATCGGTTTGGTCCGGTTTCTTGGTTCGGTCTGGCCTGGTCAGCGGCCTATTATGCTTAGCCCTAGTCACAAGTAAGATATATATGTGTATTAAAAATTTAAAATGCTAATTTCTAAATTATTCAGGCTGTATTGTTGGTGAGCTTTTTTGGAGCGTTTTATGTTTAGCTTTTTATAAAACAAAGATAGTTTTACCAAACATAGTCAATAAACTATTTTATTCAATGATGCTTAATAAAAAAAGTTGTTTATTCCTATCTAACTTCAACAAGTAAGCATAAATTTCTCGATCCGAATAATTTCGAATTATTTATGGTCAAAACAAGTATATTAATAAGTCGATAAATCAAACAAACAACCACTTCGAAACTAAGTATAGAGCAAATAGTCTTGAACATAGTTATTTAAATGAATTGTACGCTAATCTACAACCAAATTTGTAACGTATTTGGATCGAAAGATACAACACACAATGCAAAAAACACAAAGAACTTAGTGATGCAAAAGTGCACAACAATCTTTAAAGAGATATTGTGAAGCATATATGGAACCTTAATTACTAGATTGTATTTTTTCAATTCCGTATTTTTAATGTATCCTTATTTTTACTTTAATAAAATGTGTTATTTATTTGAAAAATGAAAAAAGAAAATAAAAAAACTGTGAGGCACATGCATGTCTTATAACTTGAGTAATGAACGAATGTGTTTTTTAGCTGTGTTATCAGTTCTGAGTTATAGGGTGGAAAGCTGACGTAATGGTATCTTTTCCAATACCGTGGGTCTATAACACCTGAGTGCAGCTGGTGCTCTAATGGTAATGTGCACAATTTAATTATTATCCTCAGCTTTCAAGTTTTTCGAGTAAGGAAAAAATAAATAAATACGAAGTAAAATATTTTTCAGTCCAATTTGAGGAGGATACATTTCAGCTTTATATAATCAACAAATCACGTTTGTTTTTTAGTCCTTTTCATTTTCTTTCCTTCATTAAGAGATATTCGAGAATACAACCTTTTTGTTTCTCTTTATTTTCTTTCAGTTCCTTACTAAAGGGATACTCGAGAACAACGTGTTAGGATGTGTTTAGCAAATGTAGCACTAGTAGTTTAGGGTGTGTTTTAGAAAAAGTAGCAGTAGTGAGCAGTAAACTGCAATAGTTGTGAGCGATCGATGATTTTTTTTTTATTATTTTATTTTATTTTATTTTTCTTCTAAAATAACGTTTGATAACATAGTTGCATGTGTAATTATAATGTGTTAAACAACTTCAAAATGCTCAATAGTCAATACTAATTCATGGATCATTAAAAAAGAAGCATTAAAAAAAAAGATAAGGTCGCTTACTGTTTGCTAAATAAGCATTAAAATTCACAACGCTCACCATTTTTAAATGCTTCTAAATGCTCTGCGCCAACTACACCCTTAATATGGAAGTGAGTAGGGGTAGAAATGACCCGAGCTGCTCGTGATAAGCTCGGGATCAAATCGTTTAAAAACTTGTATGAGCCGAGGTTAAACGAGCTCGAGCCTAAATTGCGGCTCTTTTGTTAATTGAGCTCGAGCTTATACATTGGGCTCGTGAGCCTAAACGACACTAAGATATTTAAATATTAAATATATATAAAATGTTTTGCATTTGTATCATACACGAGAGTTTTAACGAGCTTAATAACAAGCTTATTAACGAGCTTAAAATAGATGTACTATATTGGCTATGTTTGGTACAGGGCTTTTAGGGGCTTATCGGGGCTTGAGCTATTAAAATAAGTCGGCTTATAACATAAGTCTCGTTTGTCACACAGGTTTATAGAGTCTTATGGCTTATAAAATAAGTCATAAGCCTCCATAAGGCCAAGCCCATAGAAAGAGGCTTATAGGGGATTATGGCTAATTAAATTACTTTAATACCTCAAAAATAAAATGGATTATCACGCAAAAGCCGAAAATATATCTAAACTTGATTTGATGTATTTTTATGCGATTTTATATTAATAAGCTTCAACTCTAACTAATTCGTCAAACAGCTTTATAAAAATATAAACTCCATCTTTCGGCTTATAATATAAGCCCTAGCCCTAACACCAGCCCCAACGCATTCCGCCAAACATACTTATTATTACGGGCTGAGCTCAAGCCAAACTTTGATTTTTCATTAGTGCATCGTAAAAACAAGCCAAGCCCGAGCAAGCTCAAACCTTTATAATATACCACAAGTCGAGCTCAAGCTCTCAAAAGCTCGGACTCGACTTACGAAGTATATTCTTTCCAAGAATAAAAAATTATTATTATCCTAAAAAGAAATCCCAATCATACACCCCACGTCCCTCCCTCAAATACATTTCCCCCCTCCTCAACACACATCTCTCCATCATTTCATTTCACAATCACCAAAACCAAATCACAAAACCAAAAAATGTCATCAGCAACCCTAACCGAAACCTACGCATGCATCCCATCAACCGAACGAGGGCGAGGCATCCTAATCTCCGGCAACCCAAAATCCAACGCCTTCCTCTACTGCAACGGCCGCTCCGTCATCATCCGCTACCTCGACCGCCCGTTACACGTCGAGGTCTACGCGGAACACGCGTACCAGACCACCGTGGCGCGTTTCTCCCCAAACGGGGAGTGGATCGCGTCTGCCGACGTGTCTGGCACGGTGAGGATATGGGGGACGCATAATGGGTTTGTGTTGAAGAATGAGTTTCGGGCGTTGAGTGGAAGGGTGGATGATTTGATGTGGAGTGATGATGGGATGAGGATTGTGGTGTCTGGTGATGGGAAGGGGAAGAGCTTTGTCAGAGCTTTTATGTGGGTAGCTTTTTGTTTTTTTATGTGTGTGTGCAATGTGTTTGATGAAATGTCTCAATAAGATTGTGTTATTATTGTGAAAATGTGATTAGATTTAGGACTAGGTGATGATATGTGATGGGACAGAACAAGGGTGGATCCCGGGATACCTATGGATTTTTGGGGCATAGTGTTAGTTTTTGTAAAAAATCTGGATATTTGTTATATGCACCTATGAAAGCGTTTATGTGAGCATTTTTATATTGTTATTGGGGATGGAAGGAGAGTGGGTCCTGGGGTACCTATGGATTTTGGGGACGTGGTGTTAGTTTTTGTAGAAATGTCTTAGATGTGATTTTGTGATGATTTGTTGCAGTGATTTTGTGATTGGGGGCGGAATGAGGGTGGGTCCCGGGACACCTATGGATTTTGGGGGTGGTGTTTACCTTTTTAGTCCTTGTTCCTACACCTTGTTCCGTCCCTACAGGCTTACACTATCTATTGTTGAGTGCTGACTATTGTATTGTAATGCGATCAGGTGTAGGATTTTATCGGAAGTATTAAATCCTCATTTGACAGATAAATTCGTATGAATTTCGAAACTGGGATTTGGTAATTCAATCTGGCTAGTTTCTTGGAACGTAGAGAGTTTATGTTTTATATCTATGGTTCTACGTGTTTGATGTTTATTTGTTATGTTTAGGTGCAAAACTTGACAATCGGTTGCATTAAAACATGAGGATGTTGAAGCTAGAGCCCAACTCGTCATTTAGATTTTACTATATACATGTGTGTCATTAGTTTTTTAAAGGTGGTCGAACCTCTTAAGATTATACATGTGATTACTGAATATCGTCCAAACATCTTGGATAGCCAACTGACATATATTAAGAGATATTTTGTGGATGTGCCAAGTTTTTAAGATATAACATGAAGAATTTGACTATCCATTGTTGAGCTGGACTGAACGCCTCTTCTGCTAAAGGTTTTGAATTTTTGATGATTTCTCGAGGCTTAGAGTATTATTACGGTGGTTTTATGTGGCCCCGTTGTCTATGTGTTTAACAGTCTCTTTCAGATCTAGTGAGGCTGATGCTATAATGCCAATGACTGCAATCTTTCCCCTTTGTGGCTTGATCATTTTTCCTGTTTAAAACACCCTTTCTTTGATGCAGTCTGTTCAATCACTGATGAAGCATGTTCCTTTTGTAATTTTGCTGATTGCTGTGTTAAGTATTAACCTTTTGATCTGCCATACGGGAACTAGACTAATTTGACAGCCTTGAACAGGTGGGATTCTGGAAGCAATGTTGGAGAGTTTGACGGTCACTCAAGGAGAGTTCTCAGTTGTGCGTTCAAACCAACAAGACCATTCCGCATAGTCTCAGTTGGAGAGGACTTCTTGGTGAACTTCTATGAAGGACCACCATTTAAGTTCAAGCAGTCGCATAGGTTTGTATTTTATCATAAAATAGCTTAACATAGTATTTATTTGAAGAAACACCATTATAAACACAAGTATAGCTGACTAACCAAGTATCCTTTTGTTGCATTTGGAATTCTCGTATACAGGGATCACACAAATTTTGTCAACTGTGTAAGGTTTTCACCTGATGGCACAAAATTCATCACTGTTAGCTCAGACAAACATGGGCTGCTATATGATGGAAAAACTGCAGAGAAGAAGGGTGAGTTGTCTTCAGATGATGGCCACACAGGTAGTATTTACGCCGTTAGCTGGAGTCCCGATAGTAAACAGGTAGTTATACATAAGTTGGTTGTATGCTAAAAGTTATATTATCATTTTTTTTCTTCTTAAAATCTATTTCTTCTTTATATCTTTACTGATTTTAATTTCCCCCCCTTTTTTCTGTAATAGGTGCTAACTGTATCAGCCGATAAGACTGCAAAAATATGGAATATATCAGAGGATTTCAACGGGACTATTGCAAAGACGTTACCATGTCCAGGCTCTGGTGGTGTGGAGGACATGCTAGTAGGGTGTCTCTGGCAAAATGACTATGTAGTTACTGTGTCTCTTGGTGGCACCATTTACTTATATTCTGCTAGTGATCTTGATAAAGAGCCAACTATTCTCTGTGGACACATGAAGAATGTTAACTCACTAGTAGTGCTTAAAAGCAGCCGCCCAGAGACAATTTTGTCTAGCAGCTATGATGGTTTAATATTCAAGTGGCTTCGTGGGTCTGGGTTCAGTGGTAAGATGGAGAGGAAGGATAAAAATCAAATCAGATGTATTGCTGCTGTTGACGAGGAGATCATATCTTCTGGATTTGACAATATGGTACATGAAATTCTTTCAAGATTTGCATGCTTGATATGACTCCTATGACATAGTTAGAGGTCTCAAAATGAGTGGGTTGGGAGGTTCGGTAATGGGTCAAAACTGGTAGCTTTTTGTACATGCCAGGTTGGGTTGACATGAACTTTGTGTCCAAATTTTACATGTAATTATCGTGTCAAAGTACAGTTACAAGAGCTGTATTATTTCAATGATAATTTAGTTTTTTACTAAATGACGTAGGTTTTTCTGTGCACTAAGAATATACTATAGGGGACTTTCAACCCGTTTGAGCTGGTCAATCCATTTAACTAGTTTCCTTTTTAGCCAGTTTTATTTATTTCACTCGATTAACCAACTATAGATGTACCTAATGAATAGTTTGAAACTGCCACCTCTGGATAGTATCATTCTTGAAATGAGAAATTCAGTTTTACTGATGTATAATTTCATACAAATACTCCAGAGTTAAGGTTTAGTTTCTGACAATCATTCTTACGTCTTGTACTATTCAGGTTTGGAGGATTCCTCTAACTGGAGATCAATGCGGAGAAGCAAATATTGTTGACATTGGCACACAACCAAAGGACTTGAGCTTGTCTATTAATAATCATGAACTTGCATTGATTGCAATCGAGGAAGGTGTTGTCCTCCTCCGTGGTACACAGATCTTGTCAACTATTAAACTTGGGTTTACTGTGTCTGCATGTTCAATAGCACCTGATGGAACTGAAGCCATTGTGGGTGGGCAAGATGGTAAACTGCACATATATTCAGTCAATGGTGACTCTCTTACTGAAGAAGCTGTCCTTGAAAAGCATCGTGGTGCAATTACTGTGATACATTACTCTCCTGATGTTTCTATGTTTGCCTCGGCTGATGCCAATAGAGAAGCTGTTGTATGGGATCGGGTCACCAGAGAGGTAACTCTTATTGCTTCCTGAAAATTTATTCATGGCTATTTAATATTAATGGATACCCGAAGTTCGCTAATAATTTAAGTGATTTGGGTTATACTTTGACTCTAACTAGTCATATAGTTAAAACTCTCGATGATTGGCTAATATGAAAACGGGTTGAGAGGGTCAAATGTGTTGAAACTTTTAATTTGAAAAACTTGATTATTTTTTGGGCAGACGTGTTTCGACTTGACCCGACCTGTTAGAAATTACCCTTTTTCACCTGTTTCCAACCCATCGCCTTTTCACCTCTTCCTAATTGCAATAACTGATTATAACGAATTATTTACTTGTGTTACGACAGGTGAAGCTCAAGAACATGTTATACCACACGGCTCGTATAAACAGCTTAGCTTGGTCTCCTGATAACACCATGGTTGCAACTGGATCTCTGGATACATGTGTGATTGTATATGATATAAGCAAGCCAGCCTCAAGCCGTATAACCATAAAGGGAGCCAACCTGGGTGGGGTCTATGCAGTCGCCTTTGTTGATGAAAACACTGTTGTGAGTTCTGGCGAGGACGCTTGTATTCGTTTATGGCAAATTACTCCACAATAAATAAGGGATCAAGAGGTACACAAGATTTCTTGAATGTGTCATTTCTTGCCGCTATATCTTTTTCTTTTTGTAAAGCTGGTTTGCAGTCGCGAGTTATGGATGTTTTTAGAGGCTAAGGTTTTGGTTGTAGTTAATAGTGATGTTTTCTTGTGAACCCTTATGCCAAAAGTAAGTTTTTGTGGCCAAATCTGTGGTAATCGCGCATTGGCTCAAAAGGCCACATGGTTATCAAAGGCATGCTTGTCGGAAGCTGGGATCACACGGATATTAAAGAGATGATTGTTGTTTTGATTTTTTCGTTTTTTCGTATGTAATAAATGTGTTTTTTGATGTGTTTCTATGGTGTCATAACATTTGGAGTTGAAGTTGTATCGGTAATGAACCTCTTATTGCGTTCCCAAGTTGTTATAATCTGATTTTCGTTTTCACAAACTATAGTTAAAATTGTTTATGAAAATACAATAATTTTCTTATGATATGAGTTTTTTTATACTTTTACAACGGATAATCTATGCAAAGGTAACACTACTATTTAACGTCTGTTTGTTGAGATCATAAATATATTAAACCAATTTTATAAACATATTTTTATTGCCATGTAAAGTCAACAACTATTAATCACTCTCTTAAGAGCATTTTCAATGTACTACATGTTTTATGTTTGAACATCCAACAAACGGGATACAACACTATTATAATAGAAATATACTAGCAAAAGAGATTACGACTACATTATTATTTTTTTAGAACGACAATTTTAACTATCTTACAATATTTACACCACAAAATTTTCTCACGTAATCATTTGATTGAGGAGCTTCTCACACAATATAGGGTATCATTAGGACATAAGCCTTTTGGTCGAGTACATTATTACTTGGAAGAACTTGTGAGGAGCCATGTGTCCCGATATAAAACTTGCGAGGACTATAAAGATATCATGAAATGGGTGAATGTTGTGGTCTGTGAATGACAGTTTTCTACTGAGAGACATGGCTCCTTGGAGTATTCACAAGTTCTTACGATGACCAAAAATACAATTTTGAAAATCCTCAACATTTGGCCTGTAACATGAAAAGTCTATAATTCTCTTCTTATATAATTCGAGTTGTTCAAAAGGAAATCATATACAATTGTAACTTTAAAAATACCAAAAGAACAAAATAAAAGTTGTGATAAGACGGAACGTTTGGACCGAAAAACCAACAGCTGGACCGGTCCAAACTTGAACCGACCCACGGTTCAGTTCTTGGTTCTCCCGGTTGGTTCTCAGTTCATGAACCTAATTTGAAGTCCAATTACATCAATATAAACCTATTGACCAAATCTGTAACTGGTCCATAACATAAAGGACCAAACATGTAACTCACTCTATTTAAATAACCACTTTGAAAAAGCAATCGGAAAAACTTGCTGATCTGACATTGCTGCCGTCATATTCCGCCGGAGAGTCGCCGGAGCCACCAATTGTCAGTTTCACCTTCAGCTCGTTACAAACAAGGTAATAAATTACATGTGTATGATTATGTGATGTTATGTTTTTGTGATGCATACCAACTGTTTGATGTAATGCCTGTGAAATGTTTTGATTCAAAAACATGGAAATGTTGATATAATGATGGTTTATTTGAAGTGGGTTTTCGGGTTATAGTTTTATCGAAACGCGATAAGCTGTTTCTAGTGTTTGGATGGAGTAAAAAGCAACAACTTTAGGTTATTGCTTATTTAAGGTTATTTACAACTTTAGTAAGGGTTTTTTCTCTTTGTTGGTTAGAAATGTCAGCTGTGACTCCAGTGTTACTATGTTTTGATATGTAGCATAAGCTTATGCAAACATTATCTTGGGCATTGTATTTTGATAATACGTACTCCTGTGAATAAGCAATTTTTGTTAAGCTGTTTCAAAATCCAAAATTGGCCCATCTGATTCTGTATCTTTAAGGGAAGCCCTTCTTCTTGGTTCCTTGTCATATAGATATTTGTATACTTTATAGAGAAACATGAATAACCGATAAACGGATATTCATTGTGGGTACATCTACGATGTCCTAATGAACTCTTAATTCTTTATTGTGGAATTCCATGTTGGAAAATTTAGTGCACTTGTGGGATTAGTTCACACCTTGTAATGGGTTAAGAGGTACGGAGTGTACACCCATAAGGTCCATGAACACCCTGACTATTGTAGTGGTTTGTATTGGTAGTGCTAGTAGAAAGTACTGTTTGTGGAAAGTACTGATAGTGGAAAGTACTGCTTGTGGTTTCCACTGATAAGCAATGTTTCCACTGAAGCAGTGTATCCACTGATAACACTATGAAAGTACTGCTAGTATGAAAGTCTTGCTAGTGTGAAATCTTGCTAGTGTGAAAGTACTGCTAATGGTATGAAAGTCTGCTAGTGTTAAAGTCTTGCTAGTGTTAAAGTAATCTTGCTAAATGGCGATTACAAGCTGCTTAATGACCACGTTTAATTGGTCATGTAACCACTAACGGCTATAATGGGGATAATTATGAGGCTATTAATGGGCCGATTAATACTCATAATTCCATTTGACTAGCTAAGAGTAACCTCCTATAAATAGGAGATCTGATTATGCATGAAAAATACACAGAAAACGTAAACAATTATTAGCGAAAGGGTTATAGAACTGTGCCTAATTCTCTAACTGCATTTGGTCTTATCCCAAGTAGATATTCGTGATACCCAGGCATTAGGGTCGAATAGTTTACTTTGGAAAGTGATTACACGATTCCAAGTGATATCCGGTAACCACCTAGTGGTATTGCTACTGTCAGTGATTGTCTTAACCCGTTGGAGATACACACCAACAATCAAAGTAAACTATTTTGTGATAATCAATGGCAACTGCTGCAATGAAACACATTGCTTCAAACTTTGCTAAGCTGGATAACTTTGAAGGGGTGGACTTTAGGAGGTGGCAGAAGAAGATGCACTTCTTGCTGTCCGGCATGAGTGTGGTTTATGTCTTGACTACTCCAATTCCGATGATGGGGATGATGCTACGGTTGAGCAGATTAGGAGGAGGAGCAAATTGGAGAATGATGTCTACATATGCAGAGGTCTTATTCTCAATGGTATGTCTGATTCTCTGTTTGATATTTATCAGAACTTTGAATCTTCCAAAGAACTGTGGGATTCCTTGGATGCCAAATATATGGCTGAGGATGCATCAAGTAAGAAGTTTTTTGTTAGTAATTTCACAAATTACAAAATGACTGATTCAAGACCAGTTATGGAACAATACAATGAACTTCTTGGAATACTTGGAAGGTTTACACAACACAATATGAACATGGATGAGGCTATTAAAGTCTCTTGTGTCATTGACAAACTCCCTCCTTCTTGAAAAGATTTCAAGCATACCTTGAAACATAAGAAAGAGGAGTTAACTCTGGTTGAGTTGGGCAGTCATCTGCGCATTGAGGAATCTCTCAAGATGCAGGATAATGACAAGCCAAATAGTAGCAATGCTACTTGGACCATCTGTTGTCAATATGGTGGAGCATAACAACTCCACCAGGTACAATGACAACAAAGGCAAACACAAATATCATGATAACACAAAGGCAGATCCTAACAAGAAGGCAACACCTACTTGTTGGAAATGTGGCAAGACTGGTCACATTAAAAGGGATTGCAAGGGTGTTAAAATTGGTGGAAAAGCCAATGGATCAGGCTAATGGTTCGAGGGGTGGTGGTTCTTCCAACTCACTGAAAGGTCATAATATGGTTAATAAGTCTTTTCAGATTTATTATGTTACATATGTATCTGAATCTCATTATGTGCAGGATGATGATGTTGCGTGGTGGGTTGACTCTGGTGCAACAGTTGATGTGTGTAAAGATAGAAGCTGGTTCAAGACCTATGAGTCACTGAATGATGGTTCTATTCTTCACATGGGAAATGAGTCAACAACCTTGGTGCATGGTCGTGGTTGTGTAGATCTTAGGTTTAGTTCAGGAAAGATTGTAACTTTGTTTGATGTTATTCATGTTCTTGATATTAGGAAGAACTTGGTTTCAAGTAGTATTTTGAATAATCATGGTTATAAACAAGTTATTGAGTCTGATAAATTTGTGCTTTCTAAGCATGGTGTTTTTATTGGTTTTGGTTATTTATGTAATCAAATGTTCAGGCTTAATATTTCCACTGATAGTGCATTTATTTCCACTGATAGTGTAAATTCAGCTTGTGTGACCACCACTTGACGGTGTCTCTACCTGTGGCATGCAAGACTTGGCCATGTACATTATAAAAGGTTGCAAGATATGTCTAAGGAAGGGTTGATCCCAGCTTTTGACATGGACACTGAAAAGTGTAAAACTTGCATGTTGACCAAGATTACCAAGAAACCTTTTCAGGGTGTTAGTCGTGAGACTAATCTCTTGGAGCTTATTCACAGTGATCTGTGTGATTTGCATGCCACTCCCTCTTTGGGGAACAAGAAGTACTTTGTGACATTTATTGATGATGCTTCTAGGTTTTGTTATGTTTATCTATTACATTCCAAGGATGAAGCATTAGATAAATTCAAAGTGTTTAAAGCTGAAGTTGAATTACAACTTGGGTCTTTGATCAAAAGATTAAGGGACCGATAGGGAGGTGAGTACATGGATACTCTGTATTTTCAGTCTGTTGGTATAATCCATGAAACGATTGCCCCTTATACTCCTCAGCAAAATGGTATTTCGAAAAGGAAAAAGCAGGGTCTTTGAAGGAGATGGTTAATTCCATGTTGTCTTTTCAGGGGATGAGTCAAGGGTTACGGGGTGAAGCTATGTTAACGAGCTTCTATTTATTAAATAGGGTTCCCAACAAAAGGAACAAGGTTACCCCATATGAACTACGGACTAAAAGGAAACCCAACTGAACTATCTCGAGTGCGGGGTTGTAGGCATTTGTAAGACTCCACGATCCAAAGCAAAAGAATTTGGGTGAAAGAGGCATTGACTGCATCTTTGTTGGATATGCTGAGCATTCCAAGGCTTATAGGGTCTATGTTATTGAACCTAATGAATATGTTTTGATTAACTCTATAATTGAATCAAGGGATGCAACTTTTGATGAGAATAGATTATCATCACTCCCTAGACCAAGTCAGAGGATTCCTAATGGAACTCATGACACTGGTGTATCGAGAGGTCCGATGATGAACCATCAGTGGTCCCTGATGAGGTTGTGGTTCAACAACTTGAACACGTGCTCAGGGAAGAGCAAAAGGGTCAGGAATCCAAAGTCATTTGGAACTGAGTTTCAACTATACTTAGTTGAAGGAACAAGGGATGAGGTCTCAGACCAATACTCTTATTGCTTCATTGTTGAGGATGATCCCAAGACATTTGAAGAAGCAATGAAGTCGAGGATATTGCTTTACGGAAAGAAGCAATCAATGATGAGATGGATTCCATCATGGGGAACAACACTTGGGTGTTGGTTGATCTACCTTCTGGTTGCAAACCTCTAGGTTGCAAATGGATTTTCAAAAAGAAAATGAAGGTAGATGGAACTATTGAAAAGTTCAAGGCTAGATTAGTTATTCAGGGCTTTAAACAAAAGTCGGGGATAGACTATTTTGATACTTATGCCCCTGTGGCTCGTATCGATTACCATAAGGCTGGCGATTGCTATGGCATCTATTCACAATCGATTATTCATCGGATGGATGTAAAGACAACTTTCTTGAATGGTGAATTGGAAGAGGAGGTTTATATGAACCAACCTTAGGGCTTCATCATGCACGGCAATGAAAACAAGGTGTGTAAACTGATTAAGTCTCTTTATGGACTTAAGCAGGCACCTAAGCAATGGCATCAAAAATTTGATGAAGTGGTTTTGTCTAGTGGTTATGTTCTTAACCAAGCTGACAAATGTGTATATAGCAAATTTGATGAATCCGGTAAAGGAGTCATCATTTGTCTATATGTTGATGACATGTTGATCTTTGGCACTGACCAAAATCAGGTTGACTTGACAAAGGAATTTTTGTCGTCAAGGTTCTCCATGAAAGACATGGGGGAGGCTGATGTTATCCTTGGTATAAGGATTAAACATGAAAGTAATAAAATTTCTATCTCTCAGTCTCATTATATTGAGAAGGTACTGAGGAAATTCAATTACTTTGATTGTACTCCAGTGAGTACACCTATGAATACTTGTGAGAAGCTGATGCCTAATCAAGGGAAGGCTGTATCTCAACTTGAGTATTCTAGGGTAATTGGTACGCTTGATGTATGCCATGACTTGTACAAGACCGATATTGGTTTTGCAGTGGGAAAATTGGCGGTATACTAGTAATCCTAGTGCTCATCACTGGCAAGCAGTTCGAGGGATGTGAAGTATTTGAAGAGAACTATGGATTATAGTCTCTCATATCTTGGTTACCCATCGGTGTTGGAAGGATACACTGATGCAAGTTGGATCAGTAACACTGATGACAATTCGTCTACCGAGTGGTGGGTATTCCTACTTGGTGGAGGTGCAATTTCTTGGGCATCTAAGAAGCAAACTTGTATCACCAGTTCAACAATGGAATCTGAATTTGTGGCTTTAGCAGTTGGCTGGTAAAGAAGCTGAATGGTTGAAAAACTTGCTCCTTGAGATTCCATTGTGGCCTAAACCTATAGCACCTATTTCTATCCGGTGTGATAGTGCAGCTACATTGGCTAAGGCTTATAGCCAAATGTACAATGGTAAGTCTAGACACTTAGGTGTCAGACATAGCATGATTCGTGAGCTTATCATGAATGGGGTGGTATCTATAGAGTTTGTTAGATCTCAACAGAATTTAGCTGATCACTTGACGAAGGGTTTGGCTAGAGACTTGGTTATAAAGTCTGCTAAAGGGATGGGTTTAAGTCCAACTTAGTCACTGAATGCTAGGACACCCAACTCCCTTTCGAGGAAACTTAGGAGCTGAGTTCAATGTGGAAAGCTGAACATTCAGTGGACTGGAGCACATGTTTTATTTACACCCCAAGGTTGTGCTCAGAACCTGCTGAAAGGAGGATGAAGTCTTTACTTCTTAATGGTTAATTTTCTTTGAAAAAGTGCTTGGCGGGAGCATGAATAAAGAGGAACCACCTATGTAAATGTTGAAGTTTTGCCGCTTCCGGAAGCTTTGGACTTTTAGCTTTTACAACATTTATGAATTTGGATATGGACACATGGCTTGTATAGTGTCGGGAGCTGATAAGTGTTTGAAAACTTGTGTGTATTTTATCTTGAGGTATTCAAATGGGTTGAAGGGTTCAATTCTTAGAACACCCCGATTCTCGAATATTTGAAACGTGTAATTTACTAAGATGGAAATTCAATCCTCAGGACATTTTCATTTATGCACATGTTTTGCTTGATGTTTGTTTTTCATGCAAAGGAAGTGAACTAAATTTGGGAGGATTGTTGGAAAATTTAGTGCACTTGTGGGATTAGTTCACACCTTGTAATGGGTTAGGAGGTACGAAGTGTACACCCATAAGGTCCATGAACACCTTGACTCTTGTAGTGGTTTGTATTGGTAGTGCTAGTAGAAATGCTTGTTTGTGGAAATCGCTAGTGGAAAATACGCTTGTGGTTTCCAGATAAGCGATGTTTCAGCGATAGCGATGTTTCACGAAGCGGTGTATCTACTGATAGCACTATGAAAATGCTTTGCTAGTATGAAAGTCTGCTAGTGTGAAAGTATGCTAGTGTTAAAAGCGCTAGTGTTAAAGATCTTTGCTAAATGGCGATTACGCTTAATGACCACGTTTAATTGGTCATGTAACCACTAACGGCTATAATGGGGATAATTATGAGGCTATTAATGGGCGATTAATACTCATAATTCCATTTGACTAGCTAAGAGTAACCTCCTATAAATAGGAGATCTGATTATGCATGAAAAATACACAGAAAACGTAAACAATTATTAGCGAATAGGGTTATAGGAACGTGCCTAATTCTCTAACTGCATTTGGTCTTATCCCAAGTAGATATTCGTGATACCCGGGCATTAGGGTCGAATAGTTTACTTTGGAAAGTGATTACACGATTCCAAGTGATATCCGGTAACCACCTAGTGGTATTGCTACTGTCATTGATTGTCTTAACCCTGTTCTGGGAGATACACACCAACATTCCAACTTGTTTTAATCTGGACCGTTTGCTCCTTTTCTTAAAAAAACGTGTCACAATTGAATTTATTTGGTATTAAACCCTGATACGTTTTCCCTTAAAAAGTGATAGGGATTACATTAAAAAGATGGCTTTTCTTGACTCGTTATATTAGTGTGTAAACTTCGTGTTTATCCAACAGTAGATGTCATATGATCGTTCCGTCATGAACCGGTCTTTGTCATTTGGAATGGTGTATCAGTTACAGTTCAGAATCTTTAGTTTACCTACAAGAAACGATAACAAACTAAAGGATGTTAAAAAAGGCAGGATAGTTATCTCTTGTATAATTGTTTCATTTTCTTTCACATCTCGAGTTGAGAATTGCTTATGAACCTATTTTTGGGTGGCTATCTGTGTACAAGTATTATAAACTGCAGCTTTGTGTCGCCTGGTGGATCTTTAAGTACATAGATTTTTTTTTCTTTATGTAATTAGGCATGTGCGTGCCATATACATTAGTTATTGGGTTGGGTTGGTGATCAAGGAATGATCTAATAGACTACTACGTAATACATACCGTAAACATCACTTTACTGGTGGCAATGTCAAACAAATTACTTATAACTTGGTAGATATGGTTTGTTTTATCCCAAATGTGTTGCTTATAAAATACAACAAAGTTGGCTAAACGGGGAGCAGGTAACATGGATTGAATGGGTTGATAGTGTCTAGAATGCTGAAAACCCGTAAACTGTTTCATTCATCCAAAGGCTTAGATTTCTTATACAGATAGTATTATTGTTATGACAATAATCAATGCATTAGCTATTTAGAAAATGTTAATAATAGATGGACGGAAAACTTTTTCCGGCTCAAACCAACCTGACATGACCCATTTCAACCATGCAATTAAAGACCCAGTGCACCCGGTTATGCAACAGGTTGGACCTTCCCAAAATTGGAAAAAAAAAAAAAAAAAAAAATCTTAAAAGTATTACCCTGCACACTGGCATTTTGAATACATTTTAGTATTTACCTATACGATAATGTGTTAATCCTTCATTGCAGGTTATAGTATGGTTGCATGATCCACATAAGGCCAATTTCAAACTCTCGAAGAACCCTTGATGTCTCGCGGACCCCCACTTCCTCGGCTACTTCTTAACAACGTTTCTTGCATGCGAAATGCCCAACAAATCTTGCGCGACACAAACATATCAATTCATGATGGTGGAGCCCTCGTACTCACTGGAGCAAACGGGTCCGGCAAGTCTACATTCTTACGCATGCTATTTGGATTTTCCAAGCCATCGGAGGCGAGATCTTATGGAGCGGTCATGACATAAGCGAGTGGGAGTTTTCACCAATACAAACTTCAACTCAATTGGCTATCGTTAAAGAAGCCATAAAAGCAACTTCAGTTCTCGACAATGTTGAGTGGTTTGAAGTTCGGAACATAAACAAGGTAAATCTTTACACTTTGGAGTTTATGGGGCTTGGGCGATTGGCTAATGAGAAAGCACGAATGCTTTCAATGGGTCAAAGAAAAAGATTGCAACTTGCTAGAGTGATTGCAATGGATAGACCAATATGGCTACTTGATGAACCTTCAGTTGCTTTGGATGATGAGGGTGTGAAGCTTTTGGAGCAAATGATTGCAGATCATAGAAGAGTCAGGCGGAATAGTCATTGTAGCAACACATTTACCAATTGCGATTGAAGATGCAATGTTTTTAAGGTTGCCTCCAAGATTTCCAAGAAGGATAACTTTAGTTGACATGCTTCCCCATTAAGGTGAAATGATGAAATTTACCTTTTTTGAATTCTATCTAATTTCTTTATTCTTGCCTCTCATAATATAATAGGCAGTGTTTTGCTAATACTTGTATTATGTTGTTGCATGATAAGTGGAACTGTAAAAAACACTACTGCTTATGTGATTTATGTAAGTGCCAAATACAACGTTCTTTTTGACCCGGTTATGCGTCTTTTGGGTTATGAAGTCCCACTAACTCTGACTCTGTGATCTCTTGCACATCTCTCTTCTGAGACAATCTATCTTTTCAACCAATTTTAGTGATTTTATGGTTAGACGATCTTTCCGTAAAAGCAAGTCTACTAGTTCGTTACCCGGTTTTTTCCATGGTTGCAGGTCCTCTTGTGTCTTGAGCTCGTCATTCAACCACACCATGTCATCATAAGAGCTAATCACAGGCATGTCTATCACTTGATCTCCTGGAGCCTTTTTGTTGGGTGCTAATCCACTGGTACCCTCCTCTGATATGTAACCTGTCATAACTATTTGCCTTTGTCCATTGCATTGGATGTAGTTGCAACAATATAAACTTAATCAGATGGCCTCTTGTATTCGGCTTGAGTTCATTCTTGACGTTTTTAACACCTCAAGCACCGACTAATGGCTTATTTCAACTCTAAACCATCATCGAATTTATCGTTAGTCAACTTGATAATAAGCAATATAGAATGTGAAACGGATATTCAATTATCAAGGAGCTATACTTAAAAACACTCTGTTTTTTCTCTGTTACATCGGTTTTTGGGTTTTGTTTTTAGATTCACATCTTTTCATAATCCTTGTTACATAACTAATAGCGTCGAGTTTTTCCAGTGCGGAAGTTTAATTATATTGATTTAGTATGAGGGAAAAGTGTCACGAACTTGTTTCTGCAAACTCATTATACGACTGTTGTGATCTTGCTAAACATCCCATATGATTTTCATGGATAATGCAACCAAAAGACAAGAAAAGAAAGACTTTGTATTAAAATTTGAGTTGTACTTACAAGAACGAGTGACTCAAATTATATTGATTTAGTATGTGTTGTGCTAACATAGCCTTACTATACACCAACATATCATCAAAGAAGACCAAAGTAAACTCCCCTAAGTATGGTTTGAACACTTCATTCATTAAAGCTTGAAATGTTGAAGGAGCATTAGTTAATCCAAAGGGCATCATCAAAAACTCATAGTGGTCTTAGGGGACGTTTGGTATGATGGAATCACATAGAATGGAATTACAACAGAGAATGGAATTGCAGAGAATGAGAATAACCCCGAAGAAAGAGAACCTATTCCACAGTTTGGTGGCGATAGAGAATCGAGTAGTGTGAGCGGAGAATGAACTTATTATCTCATCAATTTTATTGCATTTTCAATTTTATCCTTCTAAACCATTGATAATAACGATAACTAAGTTATATTTCTTTGTTAAACATATTGTTGTCAATTTAAAATAAATGCGTTTGGTTTAGTTGACTTGGTGCTCTTTCTTTTTAATTGAATGAGTCAAACTAAAAACATAAAGATCGAAACTCAAATAATTGCATATCATTTGACTACACAATGAACATGGCAACAAGGATAAAACTTGACAGATTACTTTATCTGCATGACAACATAGGTGAATAATCACATATAAGTTCAATATTCATTTGTGTTTATTGTTTCTTGATTGTTTACTGTTGGTACCTTATGTAGCTCCATATCAGGTTTAATGGTGACACACTTTTCTCTTTTACAACATTATGTGAACTGCTCCTGCTCCTAAGGGTTGAGGCGGCCATCATTGTTGCTAATCAAGTTTGGAGCATCCATTGAGATAAATTCGCTACCTCATCAAAAAAGTAAGTTTACCAATAAGTCAATACCATAGGAAAATTGAAAAACAATTGTAAGTCTAGCTTCTGAGATTTACAAAGTAAACAACTAAAACCTCATATAAATATGAAGAGGTGAACCAATTAGTCATTTTGAAAGTAGCTTCTGAGAATTACAAACTTACAAACTAGTTGGAACTTGTGACTTTTGTAAACATGGCACCACAGAAGAACACAACACAACATCTCGACAAGTTTTACATTCTTAAGTTAAGTTTTGTAAGCTTTTGAGTTATTATGAGGACAACAACCATATTTCAATATCACCCCAAAGTATCAAACAACATATTGCTTAATAGAAGCAAGTGAACATAAACAACAAAGCTTATATGTGACCTGAACATAGACTACCAAAACAAGTTTATTATGCAAGTTAATATTCACAAAAAAGTTGTTGTTATGTGCCATGATTATAAAACACCTAAAACAACCTGATTATCCACATACAAAATTTATGATTTTTAGTTTTCCGCAAATCGGCTAGGGTTTCGATTTCTGTAGCAAATTAAATACAAAAGCGAAGACTAAATTTACCTTATTGTTCCATCATCGCCTTTTACCCTCAACCCACCGAGCCATAGCTTTAGGTATGCCTCTCAGTGTCATTTTCTTCTTATTGTAAATGAATTCCATTTTTAATTGACTAAAATGACACTTAATGTCCCCTAAGTTGCTACTTGCTAACCATTGGGTTGACCCTGATATTGCCATACAAATTCTTACACTCACTTCTACTAGTGAGTTGTTTTCCTCCTACCACAGTCACAGTCAAAGGACAAGTATCTCTAATCTTGCACCCTACTTTTTTAGCAATGGAAGTATCCAAAAAATTATGGGTGGAACGGAATCTATGAGTATGTAAATGTTGTAATTTCCCAAATTACCAGTGACCCTCATTGTTTGGTAGTTATACACTCAATTCAAAGCATTCAATGAGATTTGTGGCAAATCTTCAACTATGTCTATATCATTTTTATCATCCATTCTCTCCACTTCCTCTTCTGCTTCACTGCCCTCTCCATCATTTGCTAATACCACTAAAGAGATTAATCTGCCACTACACTTATGGTTTGGAGTATATTTTTTGTCACAGTAAAAGCATAGATTGTTTGCTCTTTTGTCTTTCAATTCCTTGTGTGTTAGTTGCTTCCTAGGAGGTCCAGTAAGAGTGTTTGGCTTATTTCTCCATTAGCATTTCAAGCAGGCAAAGTTAACAATGGTTTACTAGAACCATTACTTGCCACATTATTTCCAAACCTTTGAGTATTTTTAGCACTAGTACCCAACTACATTTTATTTTTCTTCTTAATAGCATTTAGTGCGGCTTCATGCAAAATAGTCAAAAGTATGCATCAACTAGTGTCTTGGGCCTAAACATTCTTACTACCATTTCTAGTTTAGTTGGAAATCCTGATAAAATATAATTGAATGCTTTTGCATTTGTTTCATACTTGTCAACTTTTAATTCAGCCACATGGTCATCAAGTACAATACCAAATCTTTGTATACCCTGGTTGCTACTATTCATACGGGGTCTATCCTCATAGACCTGCCAACATCTCAGGCGTGGCCCCCTCCCTTTCTCTCCCACTTTCGTCATTTTCTTTTTCTCTCTCTCCCACTTTCGTCCTTTTTCTTCTTTTTTATTTTATTTTATTTTATTTTATTTTATTTAATTGTGTATAGTTTATTTTGTGTGGTATATTTAATTTGTGTAGTGTTTTTATATGTATAGTGTATTTATTTGTGTGGTATATTTAATTTGTGTAGTGTTTTTATATGTATATAGTGTATTGTTTCCATTTAATTAAACAATAACAATAAAACATTTTATAAACTTTTTTTACGTTACTTTTTATAAATTTTTTATAAACTTTTTTTATAAAATTTTTATAAACTTTTTTTATAAACTTTTTTTTATAAATTTTTTATAAACCTTTTTTAAAAAAAATTTATAAAAAAAGTTTATAAAAAATTTATAAAAAAAGTGTATAAAATATTTATAAAAAAAGTTTATAAAAAATAACGTAAAATAAACACCATATACACACACTTATTATACACACACTTATTTCTATTTAAAAAAAAAAAAAAAAAAGGACAAGGGGACAAAAAAGTACTCCTAATTATAGAGAGAGTTGGAATAAAATAATAGCCACCGTATGAATAACCCCACCCATCTTTATACCCAATCAAATTAACATTTTCACCACGCAATTTAATAAAATGTCTATGCTACAATAAATCCTTATCAGACAAGTGGACGCATATGAGTTTTACCTTTTGATCATCTGGAATACTGTCAATAGAACAGAATTGTTCATACCTGAAAATCCAACCCCTGACATCATCACCAGAAAACTTTAGGAAATCAATCTTTGGCATTCTACTAAACTATTTTTGAGGCCTATTCACTCCTGAATTGATCACTTGGTTTTGCAAACTTAAACCAGTGATTTTACTCAACATTTCTTCGATAATTTGCCTAATTCCAACCAAAGCTTCATCACATACCTCTTAGTACGGTCATATACGCTATCCCCATCGCTAACACTTGTAATGTTTCTTGTTGAAAGAGCCATTAATCACAACAAAATGAATGATTATGTACAAATTAGCCAGCTGAATATGATAATAGGCAAAAGTTCAATATAGAACCAAAATTTACCATAAATCCAATCAACCAATAATAGTCATTCATTTTTTTATTATGATAAACTTTCACTCTTTTTAAAAAAATTAAATATCTAGCAACCGTTAATCGTTACGCGATAAAATTATCTGTCGTGACGAGAATTAAATTAACTTTCTATAGATATGCACTACTATATATTTTTAACAACTTTTTTTGAAAATTTCGGTCAACAAAAATCATATATGATTTGTGAAAATCATATATGATTCGATTTCTGAATCACATATGATTTTTGAGAATCATATATGATTGTAAAAATCATATATGATTCGTAAAATCGAATCATACATGATTTTTTAAAATCATATATGATTCTCAAAAATCATATATGATTCGTAAAAATCGTATATGATTTTGATTGAATTTTGAAAAAATGTTTGTCGAAAATATGTAAAAGTCATATCTCATAGAAAGATAATTTAATTCCGTACGATGTATTTTATATTTTGAAGATTTACCGTTTGTAAGATATGTTGTTTTAAAAAAAAGGAGGAAAATGATTTTGTATTAATTTAGATAAAAAATGAAGAATTATGATTGGTTCATTTGTTCTATGACAAATATGAGTTTTATATTGATCTCAACTCTATGATAATATGCTCAAGAAAGCTTTTAATTTGGTCAATGAACCACTAACAATAAGAGCAAAACGTGTTCTGTGACATTGCGAACCTAATTGATCAAATATTGCTAACGTATTTGAGATTGGGAATGAATTACACACTTAACATGTTTTAAGCTAAATGAGATTTGATGTGCTTTATTAAAAGAGAATTACTACAATCACACAATTTTAACACAAATTTTTTCATACAATGAGTTGTTGTAATGTAATATATTAAAATAAACTCGAATAAGTTAAGTCAAACGAAGGGCTTATTTAAGGGTTGTCTTTTAATTATTAAAAAGCTTAAAAATAAGCTAACCCAAACGATGATGTATCATATCGATAATGTCTTAGTCAACCTAAAAAGTTTGTCTATAACATATTTGTATGAGATGTTAGTATCTTAAGATGCATTTTGGGATGAAACTAGTTCTTTCTGACTCTGAGACAAAGGCGGCATGTATCGCAGCACCAAATTTGCAACTTGTATGGTTTTTTTCAAGGTTGTCAAGATCGGGATCCTACTCAGGATCGTTTTCGTCTTTGCAAGATCGTGATCGTAAGATCAGATCGGGATCTTAAGATCCTACTCTAATGTTATTTCTTAATAGTTTATGTAATTTTATACAAATCTACAAATTCTAATACATTATAACCAAAAATACTATGAATGTTTCATATAAATGTTGTTTTAAATTATGATTATAAAATGTTTAAAAAGATTAACATGTTGTTTTTGAATTCTACAAACAAACAACCCATAAATTTGTAGTTTTTTAGTTTGTAATCCGAGAAAAGTAAGATCGGATCGTAAGATCGTATGGTCAAAATCGGGATCCTATAAGATCTTAAGCTTGCAAAGATCTTATGTAGGATCCGGATCGTTTTTGCTTTGCAGTATCGTAAAATCGTAAGATCATAAGATCAGGGTCGGGATCCTGACAACATGGTTTTTTTAATTGTGATCTATGTAATATTACTTTGAAAAGTTAAACCTAAAACAATAATCAGCTTGGGCTTTAAATGTAGGCCGCAGACTATATATGTTTATATTGGAGAGTGGATTATTTTTTTTTAAGGCTTTAAAAGATGTTGGGCCTTGTAGTGTTGCTCACCCTGCATAAGCCAAACCCAAAAGATTCAATAAATTTTTTTACCGGACATAACTTTTTGAAAGCTTCGAGATCTACGTGATCATAGTCACATATAAGTTGAATGTAGAGTCGTAAATGAACCGGACGAACACGAACGAAGCCTTGTTCATGTTCGTTCGTTTAATTTTAACCGCAAATAAACGAACACGAACGTTTAAACGGACGGATTTTCTTGTTCATGTTCGTTTATTAAGAAAATGAGTTGTTCATGTTCGTTTATGTTTGTTCATTAAAACACTAAATGAACGCTAAACGAACATAAACGATCGAACATATATGAACATAGACAAACAAACATAAACTTTATTTAATTATGCATAATATATAGTTTTATAAGTAGTTTTTGTTTAAACAAACCAATTTTAAAATTATACAATTAAAAGATATGATATATGAACATAAATAATAAATGAACATAAACGAACATTAACGAACGCATAATCGGACGTTCATGAATATAAATGAACGGACACGACTTTTGTTCATGTTTGTTCATTTAACTAAACGAACGTAAAATATTGTTTATGTTCATTCATTTAATAAATAAACGCACATAAACGAACTTTTTACCGAACGGTTAATGAAATGTTTACTGAACGTTCAGTTCGTTTACATCCCTAGTTGAATGTTACTTTGTCTCATGTATAGTAAAACACACACTCAAAAAAAAATAAAAAAATAAAATAAATAAATAAATAAATAAAATCCAAATTATCGTGTATTGTATAACAGAAAAGGAAACCCAAAATATGCATGTGTCCACAGTTATAAAAAAAAAAAAAAAAACCTAAATGGTGAACACAATTTTTATTAACAGTTCATGTAGAATATTTGGACGTTTCATTAAGTAATCAACTTTAAATACCTGTATAATACAATTTTCTTTATTATACATACATTCTTTCATACTATACTCAAGCGATGCTACATCAAACCATTTTCTCTTCTTTCATGTTATTTTATTTATACAAGTTCCTCAATCCTCTCTCGTTATAATCTCGACTCATTTAAGTATAGCATAATACTTCGCTGCAAAACAAATATGAATAAAAGTTACCATAACTATAAAATGACGCATAAACAACCCATACTATAAACATTTATAGTCAGTTAGTCCGACATGGTGAACAAATTAACATTATAAATATTCATGTAAAGTTACCAAAACATAGCCAAACAGATCGATTAAATAGTATGTGACTGTGATTGCCAGTTATCCTGATAACAATGGTTCAATGTCCGGTCCGGTTTTCAAACATTCCTTATAGATTTAGATCATTTAATAACACTTATAAATGAATTTATTGTGTTCCAACCCAAAACAAATGAGAAACCACGGCTATACATACTTCGAAATAAAGATGACAATTTCTTTTGCACATGCCTTATGAGAATGTCGAGAAACATCAACCACGCTTTCATATACAAATTCGATAACTACCTACGGTTTGTGTTGGTTGTTTATATAAGCAATGGAAAAGAACCTCGCCATATATAGTTTCTTAAGTTTCAACTATCCACATTATGGTTGCTCTTAAGTTTTCAGCCTTTTAATGACTGAATAGTTTCCTTTAATAGTTACAAAATTAAGTTTTCAGCCGTGTATTACTTTGTTAAGCCGGTGCATTATTTTGATTCAATATTTCTTTAAATAGATTCAGTTTCTCAATTTTTCCAAATATAAAATTGTTTTCACTTTTAAGAAAAGTTGGTTTTTACATTATATGTAGTTAAAATTGAGATAAAGGAAATACTTTTACCATATTTAACATTAATAAATTTTTTTATAAGCTATGCAAGTGCATGCCCTATTGACAATATTCGTCCACCCCTGTATAACAAGCGACGCGACAGTGTTTTGCAATATTTTCAAAGAAAAATGCTAAGGGTGCGTTTAGTTGGAGAACAAATTCTTTAGTTTTGTAAAAATTTGGAAGGAGAATTAATCTCCACAAAACACTTGAAAATATAGAAAACGCGTTTAGTTGATGTTTCTATTTTCTATTTTGAAGAAGTGGAGGGATGGTTGAGGGTTACAAAGGAAAACTAGGAAAACAACTAAAATTTGTTTTGTAATTTTCCTTGTTAAGTTAGGAAATAGGGGATTTGTGTTTTGCAAAACATTTTGTTGGAAAACGTTGATTTGAACGCAATATCAGTTTTCCTTGTTTTACACAAAACTTTTTGTGAAAAATAAAGGTGTTTTCCCTCAACTAAACGCAACCTAAACATTCTTACATTTTCATCCTACAAAGTGTTTTACTCACAGGATCCTGTCAAGTGACAGAACTAACGGTTTGAATGCAGAGAGAGAGAATGCGTAATGAAAAAACTATATATATACTACTAGCATTTAAGTTGTGGAACACAAAAATTAAGATAAGAATTTCCAAATCATTTGGTAACGTGTGTACTTCTAACTAAAAAATAAAAAAAGAAGAGCTCTAACAAACTAAAATAAATAGCTTTAATAATGGGGTGACACATGTCACTTCTTAACTAATTAATCACATTTATTTTTAAATTTAAATATCTTTTAATTCGTTTAATTTTTTTATAATCAAATTTCATCATATTTTTAAAAATTTTGTGCTCTTTAATCCATTTTGATATATTTTTATGAGTTTTTAGTTTTTAGTTTTTACATTTTTAGTAGGTTTATTTTATTTTGATTCAAATTTTTATAACTTTAACCTTTATTTCAATCAATACAAACTTTATTTATCAAAATCACTTACTTTTGAGAAAGTGTTTTGGCAAGGAAAGAGATTGTGAAGGTCTTTTTATATGCGGGAATAATGATGTCACGGGAAAGATACGGAAAACCCAAACAAACACATACAACTAACACATATACATTTGGAGTGTTGTGAAATGAATTCACTAAGCGGGTAGGGAATTACGAGGAGAGTTGGGTTAGCAATTCATTTACTATATTTATTATATAACTATATTTATCGCTGCCGCTGTGCACGGGTATCCAACTAGTGATATTATTATATACGAACAAAAATTTGTAGAATAAAATTGTAAAATGTTATAGCGAACCTCTTGTTAAAACTTAAAACGTTCTATAACGATTTTATTTCTGGTCAATGTGATGATAAATCTAAATTGGTTTTGGTCAATGGGAGTATTTTTCTCTTGTGGGCCTGTCTTGCTTCACTTTGGGATTGTCTTATTGGTTTTGGTCTATGTTTTTTTTCCCACTTCCTTGTTTCATTCGGTTTGCGTGTGTCAGTGTGGTTTCTATGTGATTGTATTATTTTTGCTTTATGGGGTCCCTAATGTCACGGACTTGTCTCTACAAGGTCTTCCGTGCGGCACTTAGTCTCAACTAAGTTCAGCCTTGCTCGAATACTCAACGATTTATGCAACGAAAGTAAACGTCTAAGAGAGGAACAAATGGAATATAAAGAACACTTTGTATTACTAGAGAGCTTTACAAGTTTTGATTACAAGAGAACTTCTTAGATGAATTCTACAAATGAGCTAACACCTATTTATACTACTCTATACAAGCTTCTACAAGGTTCTCTGGAAGCTTCTAGCTTCTATGATTTCCATAAGCTTCTAGTAAGTTTCTAGAGCTTCCAACTTATTGCAAAAGCTTCCAAGATTATCCATAATCTTCTATGGGCTTCTAAACTCTTCCAAGCTTATCCAAGACCTCCCAAGAGAAGTGTAGAATAATCCGGAATCCCGAGCTTACTTGAAAATGATCACCACGAGTAGGCGGGTTGTGACATCCTCCCCCACCTAAGCTCGCGACGTCCTCGTCGTGCCATCCTCGTGATATTTCTTGATCTTGTCCGCGAATTGCCATAACAAGTCTTCAGCCTCCCAACTAGCTTCGCTATCGGGCAAATTACGCCACTTGACCTCAAGTTACTCTTATAGCTTGGACTCCTCGTCTCCGTATCGTACGATCCACGACAAGATCTCATCAACTCTCGATCGACGAAAGTAAACAACCGCCGTTGGTGCCCGCTTTGACACCCCTCGTTCGAGTCTTCCTCTTCCTCATGATAAGGCTTGAGAAGGGTAGGCGAAGACGGATGAATCTTCAACTTGGTCGTATGAAGTCGGCTAAGAAACCTTTCCAACCACGTCCAATCACGGGGAAGGGCCTTCATAACTCCGTATCAAACCTTTATGCACCTTCTTGGATTTGAATTGTTGAGGCAAGAGCTTCACCATCACTTGATCTCCGACCCTCGAACTTCGGCGTGTCTCTCTTTCATCGCCCCACTTCTTCATCTTTTTGGCGCTTTATCCAGCGTAAACGGGCCAAGTCCGACTTGCTGCGTGCCATTCCTTTTCATCTTGTAGCGGTGGGCTCTCCGTATGATGCTGCTAAGGCATTCGAATTGATGGTTGGCGCCGGTGACCAACTCAAAAGGACTTTTCCCTGGCTTCACTCCGTTGCATGTTGTAAGAGAATTGAGCAACATCAAGGAGTTTAGCCCAATGATGTTGGTTGGCACTATAGTGCTAGAATAAACTCGATGTCGTTCACCCTCTCGCTTTTGCGCGTCCGGTTGGGGATGGAAACTTCGTGAGAAGTTCAAATCGTTCCATGATCTTGAACAACTCGGCCCAGCGCCCGTGAATCTTGGATCTGATCACTAACGCATCACATGTGGCACTCCCCAATACTTCACCATTCTTAAAGAAAAGCTTAGCAAGTCCTTCCCTGGCGGTAACATCGGGTGGTGAGGCAATGAAAGTTCCATACTTCGAGAATCGATCGACCACCACAATAATACTCCCATTTCCTTCCCAGACTTACGAAGCATGTGATAAGTCCATGGAAACGCTTTCCCATGGTCCCTGAAGCGTCGGTGAGGCTCAATAGTCCTCCTGGACCTCTTTTCTCTATCTTTCTTGTTGGCAAATAAGGCACGTTCAACTTAATGTCTCTACATCGTCCTCCATCCTTGGCCAATAATAAGTGCCTTATTACGACAATGCCATAGTCCTCTTGATTCCTGGATGACCGGCCCACTTCGAATCATGACACTCTTTCAAGATTGCACGCCTAAGATCACCCCGCCTATGCGTAAACGTGATCTCCGCTGCATTGAGCAACATGTCTCCTTTAAGCCAAAATCTCGAGTCTTTCCATCTCTTGCTAGGGCTACGACTTCTTGGCAGGTCATATTCCAATCCTTCCTTGATTGATCTTGGAGGAAGAATTGAGCTTGGGTGATTCATGAAACTCGCTGACTTCGATGCGTCGGCTACCACATTAGCCTTCCCGCTTGTACTCCAATGGTAGTCGAACTCGGCTAGAATCTTGCCAACGAGCTTGCTTGGGACTTAACTTCTTGGGTTTGAAAATAACTCATGCAAATGTTATCCGTCTTGATTACTTAATCTTGAACCCAACAAATAATGCCTCCAAGTCCATAAGCAATGCAATGCAGTAAATCCCATCCTCTTTCTCTTGCACGGTGTACTTCTCTCCGTTTCATTTAACCAGGCTCTCGAATGCGACGGGTGTCCTTCTGCATTAGAACTCTCAATAGCCAAAAAGTCGTGCATCGTATGTAACTTCAAAACTGTGTTACATCCATTGATCTCAACCCTCCGGTTCTCCATGCCGCTCAAACTCTCCGAGCGCTTGGCTTTGATCCCAAGTCCAACCTTTGTTCTTAACTCAATAGGTCGTCAAGGGAGATGCTGTATGAGTACCCCTTGATAAACCTTCGATAATAGTTCACCAAGCCAAGAAAATATCGTACTCCAGTTACAGCAGTTGGAGTTCCCATTCTTGGATAGCTTTTACCTTTGCACCATCCATCATCAATCACGCCTTCTGATCTTGTGTCTAGAACTTCATTGGCGCTCTTGGCGAAAAGAGCATTTCTCCACTTACATAAAGTTCATTGTCTCACTGCCACTTACCGTTACTTTTATCGAAACATGCTCCTCAAGGTATGACTAAACAACAATATCGCCAAGTATACCACCACAAATTTATCAAGGAACGGGTGAAATAACTTATTCATAAGGGTGCAAAAAGTGGCGGGAGCATTCTGTGGAAGCGTAGAGGGGGGGTGAATACGTTACCGTTTAAAATCTTTAGATCTTTAGTATCAAATCGCTTATGAAGCTTGTTATAATATGAAAGTACCAATTATTGTTTTGACTACTAATATAAAGTATGGTAAACCAAGTTGTCACACAATCATGAACATCAAACCACATCACAAACAATAGTATAGTGCAAGTATAAAAGTAAAGAGATAAAGAAAGGAAAGTGCAAACCTAACACGATGATTTATAGTGGTTCGGTCCGGATCTCCTTTCGCCCTACTCCACTCCTCAGAGTACCCAACTCGAGAGTTACTTCACTAAATCAACAAGCTCCTCTCGGAGAAAACCTTACAATCGCCGCTTACACTTTTTCGGTACAAAGCTAAATCAGGGTTCTAGTTTGGTAGAACCAACCTAACGCCGCCTATACAATATTTAGACACTGCTAGATGTCGAAGTTCTTTTACAAGGGTACAACCACTCCCAATATGTTTTATGGCCCAACATAATAAACCTTGTGTTTTATGGCACAAACACATAAACCATCTAATCTAGTTTGGTGAAAGTGTTGTTATGATGCAATGATGTTTACACTAATGATCCATGACACAAATGTCTAATGGATATGAATAACTACTTCTAAATGAACTTCCATTGATAGGAAGCCTTCATGATGAAGATCACAAGTTCCCTAAACTTCTTGTGATAGATCTTCAACTTGTGGAAAGTGGGGATGGCTAAATCTCCAAACTTTCCTTGGTTGATCAAAGAGTATGCTTACAACAAAGATGAATGTTAGAAGCATTATGATCATGATCATTTGGGTGTTTAAAGTATGTTATTACATTGTTAATGATTGATCTAAATGTATGCAAGAAGGTGGAGAAGATGATGGATTTGAAGTAAAGAATGGGAAAACAATGGGCTTCATTTATAGCAAAAGTGGTCGGGAAGCGTCAACGGGCCAAGAGCCCTTTTAAGGGTTCCGCCCTTTATGCAATTTGGTGTCGTGGGTGCGACATAAAATCTAAAATCTTTCTTCAAATCTTTCAATATATTACCAAATTTTACTAAGATCACATTTGATATATTTGTCAGTATATCTAACCAAAATATTCAAGTGATCTTCCAAGGATTCAAAGATGATGCATGACATGATGTAACATGTATTTCCATTTTTAGATTAAAAGTTTATCAAGGTAAACTTGTAAAATGTATTATGTAACTAGTTAATAAAATGTCTAGTTACCTTTTGTAAAAGAGTGCTTGTCAAAATAAAATATATTTTGTCAATTGTAAGTAAACTTTTAGTATTTGTATGAAATACTTGAATGCAAAATGTAAAATGAGGTTCGAAATAGAATGGTTAACCTATTAAAATACTTAGTGACTCTAAATATATTTTAAACATTCTAAATGATTTGTTAATGGGTTTGATCATAATGCCATATAACAAACATGCTATACTTGTAACATCGAGGACTTGAGACATCGAGAGGTGTTGAATGTATGTTGAGACAAAGTGTGATTACAAGTAACTTGTACATTTTACGTTATGTATTACAAGTTACATGTTTGTCATCAATCAAAACAAACGAGATTGTATAGATTAAATATAAGTATATTTACTAACAATCTCCCCTTTTTGATGATGACAAATATATATAAGCGTAATAGAAAGTAAAATGTAAAGCTTACTTGTATCTACTACTTACTACATTCTATCCTTCTCGTTTACCTCTTCTCCCCTTTTGTCAAAACAAAAGGGCGTGTCCTTGAGTTTAACTTAATTCCCCAAAAGGCGAGCTTGCATCATCCTTAGGGAAGTTAAATCGTCCACTTCAATCCGTCCCTTGTTTGGAAGCGGATCCATGGATCAAATAAAGAGGCTTAACCTACATCAAGGTTAGTTTTATGCAAAAAAATTATGAGAAATATATGAAAAATGCATAGCAATGTTAGTCTATTTCTCCACTTTTTATCGAAGCACAAATGCTTGTTGAAAAGTGAGAATGATGCTAATATCGTGTATGCTCCCCTTGACGGTTGCTCCCCTTGTTTGAGGCGGGGTATGATTAAAACCTATAAAACAAATATTAGTGCAAGACTATATTAGTCATTGGACGAGTGAGTGATATACAACAAAGTGTATATAAGATGCATTCAATAAATTCTTGTGAGCTCCCTTGCTCTAGTCAAATGAACCTTCAAAATAAATATTAGTATAATAGAAGCTTTGCCTTTAGAAAAATATGTCATATACACAACCAAGTATAGGACGATGCAATATGAGTGCTTAAAGGATATTCCTCCTTGTTCTAGGGTGTCAAGAAGCACCTAAAATAAGAAAAATAATTGATGCAAACTTCATCCTTAGATGAGTAAGTTATATACAATCAAGTGTATATGATGATGAACCTACAATGAAAAACATTAGTGCAATATATATTTCATCTTTTTAGCAGAAAAATAAGATGTATATATGTGATAAATGATATAATCAAAGATCTCATGAAGTGTAGTCTCCTAATTACAATCATAAGAAAAATGAGAATATAATATGACAAAAGACGTACAAAATAGTTCCTAGAAAAAAAGATATGAAGTCTCCCAAGTTGTGCCACTAGTGGTGCTAGTGTTGGTCGGTTTACTAGTAGGATTCATGTGGTGATGATGATGACTCGAGATTTACAAAAGTAAGTTTTCGCTAATCCATGGTGGTGATGATTAGTTAAAGTGGTGATGGAAGGTGGTGGTGATTAGGTAGGAAGCTATTAAGGAGTTAGAAACTCATATGGATAGCAAATATAAAAATATAACTCATGCAATCCTTTCGTTTGACCAAAGCTAAGAGAAATATGAATGGACATTGCATTTCAATGATGCATAAGGGTTATGATTTGAATGATTTATTGATGCTAACAACCTATTGTTTTGAGCAAGTTCTCATATGCTTCAACCCAAGAGTAATCAATAATGCGTTCTATCAAAGAATATATAAAAGAAGATACCAAAGAAATAAAAGTGATGAAGATAAATTAGTTCATTGATTGACACGATTATAAAATGACCTATTCTAGGTGACAATGGGGAAGGTAGTATTAGCATGGTTTTGACCGACATGGATGATTATCACTTTGAAAAGAAGTGAAGACAATATGGAAAATACTAATAATGAGTACCTATATGAGGATGAGAATGACATCATATGAGTGGGAGTTGGATGGACCAAGCGTTGTTTTAGAATGGTATTTTGATTAATATATCGTTTGCACTGACAATGACATGCATGATAAGCGAGAAAAGGATAAGATCCTATGATGGTGTTTTAGATAGTGAGTTTGTAAGGTACTAGTTTAAGGAAAATCCTATATGTGGGATTGAAGAAGAAGTTTGTAAAACACATGATCGTTTTCACTTGATGAGGTATTGGTGCGAAAAGGTTAACTAGTTGTGGTTTCATAGACGTTTTAGTTTTAGCTAAGTGGTGTTTACCTATGTGTTGGTATTATTGAGTCTAAGAGACATAAATTTGACAAAAGATAATTATGTGAATGGATTTCTCTCCCCTTAATTTGGACATCCAACATAATGTGTAATGTATCAAATAAGGAATGACAACAAATTGTTTAGGAGGTTATTGGGCTAGAAAGAGAGCTTAGTGATGTTACGGATGATGGTTAGCATACAATGAACCTCATCCTTAAAGTCATACTTCTTCTCGATTAATACGAGATGATCGTATGATGAGGCATGTGGTTTCCTAATAGGAAGTGAAGAGGATTAGACTATTGTTATAACTAAATAATGATGGAGGTGATTTTTGGAAAGCGGAAGCAAAAATGAGATTTGGAAAGAGGTGGTTGAAAGAAAATGCAAAGCCAACCCTCTAGAACTTAATTCTATATGCTTTTAAACTATATGCAAGTGTAGGGGTCCTATAAAGCATAGTACTAATAACATAGCAATAAAGGGGATTATGCAAAATGAGCATACAAAAGTTAAAACCAATTGAGATAACAAATAATTTGTTATCAACCCACAAAACAAATTTGTTAGTGACAAAAGATGTTAACATGATAGAAATCAAATGATAACATGTTATATAAGCAAAAACAACACATTGCACTTAAGTAGACAAGAGATCACCATACAAGATAGCATCAAGACAATCATATTATGCAAGAATACAACTTTATTCAAGACATTTCATTTTGAGATTGTCTTGTCGTTAGACTTAGGCGATATAAGCATACTTGGCTTATAAATTAACACAATAATCTATGTGATTAATTTGTAAGATAAAAGGCTTCTAAAAGATTGTCATACCAAAAGCACTTTGACATATTATATGTGCACCGTGTGCAAACAAATTATGTGACAAGAAGCAAAAGAAACAAGATGAAAGAGTCATGCAAGCCATGTTTAAGACATAACAATTTGGAGCATGTATCATTTAGATCTTACTACACATAGATATAATGAATGCCAACTAATAGCTTTCAAACACAAATATATCATATCAAAATTATCACATATCAAAATGACATATTAAGAGTTCATAAGCAACATGTTAATCATGCTAAGGATAATTCAAAAGTAAGTATCATGCAAATAAAGTTTAGGTTTTAAACGTTTAGTAGCATGAAACAAGAATATAAGCATTATAAAAACCATTACTAAGGTTTACACATTTGACTAGTTATCAAACACTAAGATAATGTTAAATCAACTTATCGTATCAAACAAGAACATGTAATCAACACATGTAAGTGCAATGCAAGTGGTTTTACAAAGGTTTATACATTTGACTAGTTATCAAACACTAAGATAATGTCAAATCAACTTATCATATCAAACAAGAACATGTAATCAACACATGTAAGTGCAATGCAAGTGGTTTTAAAAGAAAAGTCATATATACTACTTGTTTGATTAGTATTCCAAAGGCGAGGCAAACTATCAATGTTTTAACACTTACTTTAGGCAAGTATAGGAATACAGATTTTCAAGTTGGAGAATGAATATGAGACTATTACTAGCGGTGCTCAATTAAGGCTAAACACGACCATTTTTACGGGTGATTCCACATACCCAACTTCTCTCGAGGAAGCAATTCAACCGTTAGGTCAAATTGAGTTTCTAGTGCAATAGGTTCTCAAGTAGTCATTCTCATGTTAGAAAGATGGGAACTCCTACTTTTGCATATTAAAGTGCATAAAAGATGATAGTTTACCAATACTTAGCTTAATGTGACTTAACTAATATGCAATATAACTAAAGTGATGAAGACGTCATGTTATACACATGAATTTTAACAATGATGTGTTTGATAAACAATGTGTTTTAATCTTGTGTTAAGAATCTAAGGTTTGTTCAAATTACGAAGCTAATTGTATGATCTAATGGATGACATCTTTTATTTTGAAGTGTATACTTTAAAAGTGATTTGATTATCTAAGACTAGGGAATGGAATATGTTAAATTAAGAATGTTCTCAAGAAAGTTCTTTGGAACTTTATTTGACAAGAATCTAAATAAGGTTACTAACTTCAAGAGATCATGTGTATGTTTAGAGAGATGTAGTTTTAACCTTGGATGTGCACAAGGTTTGAGCAAGGTTAGGTTATGATGTACGCTTGAAAGGAAATGAATACAAATAGTATCTTTCAACAAATGAGATTATCGCATGGGATAAAGTTATCATGCTTATGAAAATAAGTATGACAAGATGAATTGGATATGCTAGTTCATAGAACTTTTGGATGTTCGTTTCAAGATCATTTAGCCAATGAGGTGTAATGAAATCTCTTGTAACATAACCATATATGTCGCAAGAAGAGAATGATGCATAGGATATACAATATCCTTTTAATAAGATGAATACTTAGCGATGATTTCTTAGGCATAATGTTTTTCAAAACATCATGTTTTCCTAAATGAAGATATGAAGCCAAAGTGTTTGAATTTGATAGTCCTATCTAAATAAACTTGGTCTCAAGATTATATTCACTAGATGATGACAAGAGGAATTCACTCGAGTTTCTTATGTATACTCCTCAAGAGTCATTGTTGCTTGGGGTGTATGATGTTTGCTTTGAGATTGCATTTTAACATATGTTGTTAAAATGTTGATTTGAGGTTTAAGCGAAATTTATGCGAAGTTTAATGACAAAGTATTACTAATACTTTGATAATTTGTGAAGGTAGTACTACTTATACCTAGTGGAAAATGACAACAATTACCAAGAGCACCATGCTTATTTGATAGTTGAGGTTCTAGCCATAATGAATTATCTAAGTCCTTATATGTGGGAAGGAATGTTTGAGTTTGTTCAAGCGTGCATTTTGATTCTACAAGTGTTGGACACAAAGGGCTTTTTGAGCAATACACTTAACAAATTCAAATGATGGTAAGGATGGTGGATTGGTTGATCTAGGCGGTAGGTTTTCTAGTGTAAATCTAAAGGATGTGGTGATGTAGGGGTTTGTTGTGCTATGTGAATACTTAGGTTGATTGTCCATAGATGTTGAACATAAAAAGTATGGATACTAATTCTTATGGTTCATTGGTTGCTACAACTAGTGGGTGAAGTGCTTGAAGCTTTGGTTATGTCTATGAAGCTTAGGGGTTGAGGTATAGGTTCACCTTGAAAGTGGCGTTTGATTTAAAGGATGCTCTTGGAAGTTCATAGCAATCGCTTAATGGTGCCAAAAGATGGAAGAGGGATAGTAGGTGTCAAAAGGGATAAGTGGCAGCTTGGTTTGTTTGTTTTGGATAAGTGTTTCAACATGTGTTGTTAAAATACTTGGGTGTTGATTTTTCGGATATGACTTTTAATGACTACAATCGTAAGTCACATATACTTGAATATTTCGGATGAAATACTTAAGTTGTCAATCCTAATTTGTTGAGATTATAAAGCTTAGATTGAACTCAAGGATAACAAGACTTGATAGTATGTCTTTAACATACATGTGAGTTATGACTCTATGTAAATACTTATCGTCTTGAAGGATGACACATTATTTTCATGTTAACCAAGTGAGGCAATACATGTAGATTCAAAACAATATCTATAGTCATATGATAGATTTGTGTATGATATCTTTGCAAGTAATGAGTCCATATTTGTTAGTCTTGGTAAGTCATCTAAGTCATCCATAAACGGGTGAGAGATGTTGGTGGTGTGCACAAAGTACAAGTTTTGGAGACTTTGGTAGTGAAGGTGTTTTGGATGATGGTGGGTGATTTTGGTGGTGGAGTTGGAGTACTTAAGTTTAGAAAGTTCACATCTTGAATGGGTGATGAGATGTTGAGAGGTAACGAGTCGAGGATGAAGAGTTCAAGTTAATGAAGCAACAAGATCGAATGCTAATCCTAGTGGTTTTCTTAAGTGAATTATTTGAGGTTGAGGATTTAGTCATTTTGACTTTGCTTTGAGAAATGCTAAGCTTAATGAAAAGTACTGATGAAGGTGTGAAAATGACCATTCTGAATGTGTCGATTTATGGAACTAAGGATTCATGCACTTGATGTTAATTCATACAAAGATAGTAGTTTCTAATGAGATGGAAGTGTCAAAGATCATGTCAAACATCCTAAGTTAATTCATTGAGGATGTGTTGAGTGAGGTATGAAAGATATGCATTAACAACTATCCTAGAAACAAAATTTGGTAAATTAGATTTAGTAAAATTAAACAACTTACATGTAGAATCCACGGCACCAATTTTTTGCATGGCGGAACCCTTAATTTGGTGCTTGCTTCGTCCTTCTGCTCTGGAGCAGTAGGTACCAAAATGCATAACGGTACCAAATTTTGGTGCCGAGAAATGCACCGAAACTTCACAGACCCATTTTTTTGGTGTCGGGGAGTTTTCAAAACTAATTTTAAAACATGTGACATTAATCATTTCTAGTTAGGAAAAGTCAATAACACATATATAAACATAGTGGAGCATAGACTTTAACCAAGGGCTAACGATTTTCACATATAAGTGAAAATGGGTAAAATTTGATAACACCCAGGTGTTTATCCCCTGCATGAACCAGTTAGCATACATCAATGTTTTAAGTTAGTTTATCATCCTACGAAGTGAAAACATATAAATTACATCATACAACATTGTTTTGTCCTTGTACCAAACACTCTCTTAAAACCTTCATTTTTCAAAGTACTTGACTAATTTACTTAGTACTTATTGCTAAGTGAGTTATGACATTTCATAAGTTATGTGAGATGTTAGTATAACCTATGCAAATGAAGTGATCTAATTCTACAAGCGATGGTAAAACAATTTTCCAACTTAGTGCACAAAATCTATCAAATAACCTATTGTGCATAAACAAGAAATCGTCAAACAAACGAATAAATAACATGGCAAGATTGACACTTATATTATGCAAACAAACAAGTGTAAACAACAATTTGAAAAGTAAGCAAGCAACATATATGCAAACAACATAAACAAGTGGTCATTTAGCATAGCATAACAAGAAAGACACTTTTAGTCATTTTGCGTTTAAATATGGCGATGTATACCAAGCTTGATTAGTTTCCTTTAAACATATTACCAAATTATTTAGTTTCAAAGGAAGTTGTATCAAAGTTCTAAGAATACCAACTTAAATTGCTTGATTCAAAAATTTGAGTTTTTATGTTAAAGCGAAACTCAATCTTTTAGACATACTGTAGTATTTGGTATATTTCACTTATTTAAAATTAGACTCAGGCTATGAGAGTATTTTAAATGAAAGTAGACTCAATTCCCTTTAAAATGATAGGTGGCTCGACTCGTGCGGACTTACGGTTAATTAGTTATGATTTTTGAAGTTGCCCAGCATCTGTACACGGATTCCACGAACCAAATAAAGGGATCCGCCCTTTATAAGATTTGGTGCGTGGTCCTCTGACGATTCACCAAAACTAGTATTTGACATAGAGAAAACGTGTGTGACTTACTAGATTTCATAGTAAACATATAATACACATATTTAACAACATATCTACTTGTGTAACTTATCTTAAACATTTACTGAGGTGATTTTTCAACTAAATTTATAGTTATCCCAAACACTCCTTTAAAATCATATTTCTTAGTAAATTTTCTATAAGCACACAATACAATACTTACTAGTTCTTTCAACAAACTTTTATTTTATTTTTCAAGAAAACCTTCAAGCTTGTATACAAAGTTACATTTAACAACAAAATTTCTAAGTATAACAAGCAAAACATTTTTCATATTATTTTTCACTTCAATTGTAATTTGATACATGGATCGTACTCTATTTTAAAAACCATTTGTTTTGAAAATAAGAGCTACAACTCGATACCAATTGTGGAAACGTAGAGGGGTGAATCGTTACCGTTTAAAATCTTTAGATCTTTAGTATCAAATCGCTTATGAAGCTTGTTATAATATGAAAGTACCAATTATTGTTTGTGACTAATATAAAGTATGGTAAACCAAGTTGTCACACAATCATGAACATCAAACCACATCACAAACAATAGTATAGTGCAAGTATAAAAGTAAAGAGATAAAGAAAGGAAAGTGCAAACCGAACACGAGGATTTATAGTGGTTAGGTCACGGATCTCCTCTCCGCCCTACTCCACTCTCCTGGTACCCAACTCGAGAGTTACTTCACTAAATCAACAAGCTCCCTTCTCGTGGAGAAAACCTTAAATAAACGCTTACTTTTTCCGTTACAAAGCTAAATACGGGTTCTAGTTGAGGTAGAACCAACCTAACGTCGCCTATACAATATTTCCGACACTAAGCTAGATGTCGAGTTCTTTTACACGGGTACACCACTCCCAATATGTTTTATGGCCCAACATAACAAACCTTGTGTTTTTATGGCACAAACACATAAACCATCTAATCTAGTTTGGTGAAAGTGTTGTTATGATGCAATGATGTTTACACTAATGATCCATGACACAAATGTCTAATGGATATGAATAACTACTTCTAAATGAACTTCCATTGATAGGAAGCCTTCATGATGAAGATCACAAGTTCCCTAAACTTCTTGTGATAGATCTTCAACTTGTGGTAAGTGGGGATGGCTAAATCTCCAAACTTTCCTTGGTTGATAAAAGAGTATGCTTACAACAAAGATGAATGTTAGAAGCATTATGATCATGATCATTTGGGTGTTTAAAGTATGTTATTACATTGTTAATGATTGATCTAAATGTATGCCAGAAGGTGGAGAAGATGTGATTTGAAGTGGTGAAGAAATGGGAAAACAATGGGCTTATTTATAGCGAAAGTGGTGGGAGGGCGTCAGCGGACCAAGGAGCCCTTTAAAGGGTTCCGTCCTTTATGCAATTTGGTGCGGTGGGTGCTGACATAAAATCTAAAAATCTTTCTTCAAATCTTTCCAATATATACCAACCATCTTACTAAGATCACATTTGATATATTGTGTGTCAATCTAACAAAATATTCAAGTGATCTTCCAAGGATTTCAAAGATGATGCATGACATGATGTAACATGTATTTCCATTTTAGATTAAAAAGTTTATCAAGGTAAACTTGTAAAATGTATTATGTAACTAGTTAATAAAATGTCTAGTTACCTTTTGTAAAAGAGTGCTTGTCAAAATAAAATATATTTTGTCAAGTGTAAGTAAACTTTAGTATTTGTATGAAATACTTGTGAATGCAAAATGTAAAATGAGGTTCGAAATAGAATAGTTAACCTATTAAAATACTTAGTGACTCTAAACGTATTTTAAACATTCTAAATGATTTGTTAATGGGTTTGATCATAATGCCACATAACAAACATGTACGAACCTGTGTTGTAACATACGAGGACTTGAGACATCGAGAGTGTTGAATGTATGTTGAGACAAAATGTGATTACAAGTAACTTGTACATTTTACGTTATGTATTACAAGTTACATGTTTGTCATCAATCAAAACAAACGAGACTGTATAGATTAAATATCGTAATATTTGCACTAACACATTCGTTAAGCCAAATGGCATGACTAAGAACTTCGTAAAACTGCATTTACCGTGACACCGCGTTAATCTTCGTCTCCGCTATCCAATAGGTACTTGGTAGTACCCCGATCTCAAGTCTAACTTGGAGAAGTATCTCGCCTTTCCAAGTTGATCAAACAAATCCGCAATAAGAGGAATTGGGTACTTGTTCTTGATTGTTACCTTATTAAGTGCCCGGTAGTCTATGCACATCCGCAAGGATCCATCCTTCTTCCTTTGAAATAGCACCGGCGCACCATATGGGGCTTTCGAGGGTCGAATATACCCCGCATCCAAAAGATCCTTGAGTTGTTTACGCAACTCCTCCAACTCGGGTGGTGGCATTCGGTAAGGGGCTTTAGCGGGTGGCTTGGAACCCGGTTCCAACTCGATGGTGTGATCCACCTCCCTCCTAGGTGGTAGTTTCTTGGGCAACTCCTTGGGCATCACGTCCTTGAACTCATCAAGTAACCGCTCGATCTCCTTCGGTACCTCTACCTTGCCCGACTCGCCATCCGTTTCTAGCCTTTTTACCGCCAAATAGCAAGGCTCGCTCTTGTTGTACCCTTTCTTGAATTGCATGGCCGAAAGGGTCTTCGTTCCACACTTAGAATCCCGCTCCGTGCTAACCATGCAAGTCTTTCCACCATCTAGGATACATAAATAATTAGCAAATGGCATAGGGAAAACTCGTACCTTATCGAGGAATTCCAACCCAAGAACCACATCGAAATCATCCATCGGGACCACCGACAAGTCAATCGTCCCTTCCCATTCTCCAATCTTTGCCCGAACATCTTTGGCCACTCCTTCCATTGGCTTGGCCTTCGAGTTTACCGGCTTAAACGTTCCACTCCCTTTCGTAGCGCTAATCCTTAGCCGTTTGGCTTCATCAACCGACACGAAATTATGAGTGGCACCAAAATCTACTAAAGCACGTACCTTGGTTCCATTGATGGTTGCTTCCACAAATTGCAATCCTTTCCCTACGACTTTCGGTACCTCCGTCTTGGCCTTGATTGCATTCAAGATCCTCATCGAGCTCATGCATCCGCCATCGCTTGGGCCTTCGTCTTCATGAACCATCATTCCATTAAGACTTGCTTTCTTAGGACAATCTCGAGCTCTATGAGGTCCGTCACATATGAAGCATCCACCACTCTTGAAGGCCGTCTTTACGTCTTTATTCTTTCCGGTTGGTGGTTTATGTGTATTATCATGCTTTGTTTGGGCGACTTTCTCTCCCCCACCTTTCTCATGGCTCACCTTTCGATCCTTCGACTTAGACGTTTCCCTCCTCGTACTAAAGTCGATCAAGGCCTCGGCATGGGCGATAGCTGTAGCAAGGTCTTGAACTCCGCGCCTTTCTAATTCCGTCTTAGCCCATCCTTGCAAACCATCGAGGAAATAAAAGAGGGAGTCTTGGTCGGAAAGATCCGGAATCTCCAAGGTGAGTGTAGTGAATTCCTTAACATAATCCCGGATCGTTCCGGAATGCTTAAGTTTACGAAGCCGACTCTTTGCTTCGTTCTTAGCATTCTCCGGATAAAATTGCTTCTTAAGTTCAGCAACAAAATCAGCCCAAGTATCGATAGTACACGTACCTCGTTCGATATCTCCATATCGACGTCTCCACCATAACGCCGCGGTATCCTTCAAGTATCGGGTCGCCATCTTGATCTTGGTGTCATCATCCGTAATGTTGACGCCCTCCAAGTATTGCTCCATCTCCCATAAGAAATCATCAACTGCCCTAGCTTCCCGCTTTCCCACGAACGGTGATGGTTTTGGAACATCAATCTTCGGAGCATTATGATTAGCGTTGCCACCTCCGTTAGCCATGGATCGCTTGCATAGCACTACGTCGGCTTGCAAGTCTTCAATGGTCTTATGAATGTTGGAGATCTCGCCCATGAGCATCTCCTTTAAATCATGGATCTCGCGTTTAAGGTCGCCACTAAGAGCATTGAGGACGACCCTAAAGTCATCCTTCATGGCCGATAAGTCCGAGTCTAAACCTTCCAAGCCCTCAACTTGGGTCTTCAACTCCGACACGGATGTCTCAACACCCGCTAATCTCTTTTCCAAGCTCGACATAACGTCCTTAGACGCGCCTCTCTTCTTCGGGTCTTGACGCTTGTCATCGCGACCTTGCCTCTCGTCAAAGACCGCACTTCCACTAGCACCAATCTTATCGGTCTCGTTTGCCATCGCCTTGAATCAACCTGGCTCTGAAACCACTTGTCACGGACTTATCTCTACAAGGTCTCCCGTGCGGCACTTAGTCTCAACTAAGCTCAGCCTTGCTCGAATACTCAACGATGTATGCAACGAAAGTAAACGTCTAAGAGAGGAACAAGTGGAATATAAAGAACACTTTGTATTACTAGAGAGCTTTACAAGTTTTGATTACAAGAGAACTTCTTGGATGAATTCTACAAATGAGCTAACACCTATTTATACTACTCTATACAAGCTTCTACAAGGTTCTCTGGAAGCTTCTAGCTTATATGATTTCCATAAGCTTCTAGTAAGTTTCTAGAGCTTCCAACTTATTGCAAAAGCTTCCAAGATTATCCATAATCTTCTATGGGCTTCTAAACTCTTCCAAGCTTATCCAAGACCTCCCAAGAGAAGTGTAGAATAATCCGGAATCCCGAGCTTACTTGAAAATGATCACCACGAGTAGGCGGGTTGTGACACTAATGACACTTAATTTCTTGTTTAGTTGCGGGGATGCTAATTATTGTATTTTTACTATCTACGTTTTAAGGAGAATTTGATGTATATCTTTGTAAAATTTCAATATTTACATCAATATTTTTGTAAATATTAATATTACGCTCAATGTCTTTCAAAACTTTTGTAATACATATATCTATATTCATTTATTTTTGTCAATTAAAATTAAATATCTTTATTTCCTAAAACCAAATGATATTACAATTTTACCCATACCTTTTTATAATCAAATAACTCAAAACACAGTTATATGTTTTCTTCCACATTGAGATCCTTCTTTCTATATTGATTTATCCTCTTTTCTATACGACCTGTTCTTCATTATGATAATTTCGAAATTTGTAGTACAATAATCAAGCACGTAATACCCCATATTCCAATGAATGCAAACATATAAAAAATAAGGATTACAATACTTCACATAGTATATTCTAATTGAAACATAATTAGACTATCAAAGTACACTAGCAAACTTTCTAACAATTTGGTATTCGTTGACGGAAGAGAAATAAATAGACTTTTTAGTTTCTACTTTTTAAAAATAAAACACACAAACAAAGGAAACCGAAAAAAAAGTCGAACTCGATTTTGGAACATCAGAAAAAACCCGATCAATATCAAATCATTATTCAGTAAGTATAATCGTATCATATGTCCTTAGATTCTAGATGATTAATAGCGGATTAGCGGACCACACTGAGATTATACCACGAAATTGAGGCTTGACGACATAAGGTAAGATTATTTTCAAACTAATATTTAAAAGGATTGTCTAACAAGTGCCCTCAAGGCATTGTATTATATGTTTAAACAAAGAAACTTGATCTTCATTAAATTAAAAATAACATTTAGTTAAGGTAAATTTCGAGTTTGATTAATATGTATTAAGTGCATTTTTTAATCGAAAAGGAAAATTTATGTCCATATTTAAATAAGATACTCTAAATTAAAATGACTTTATTTGTAAATTTGGATATATTTGAGTATTGCGAAACTTTCCAAGGATATTGACGTAATATCATAATTTACAAAGATATTCATGTAATATTCAAGATTTGGAAGGATATGGATGAAATCTTATTTCCGTTTTAAAATAAATGTTCAGTTTAACTTTTTAAAGCATTTCTTTTTCAATTTTAACATTATTTTTTTTCTTTTGTTATAGAATACTTAATACAAAATATATGATTGGATCGGATTTTAAATGTATTTTCATTAGTATAATTTCATTAATTATTATATAACACGAACAAAATATTTAATGTCAAAATTGAAAAAAAAAAAAAAAAAAAAAACCTTTTAAAAGTTAAACTAAACACTTATTTTGAGACGGGAGAAGTATTTTTGTTGGTTCTATATAATTTGTCGCCTTTTTGAAAAAAAATTGAATTCCGATCAATAATTTCAATTGTTTAACCTTTTGTTGTATCTATAAAAGATTTATAAAAAAGTTTCCACATAGCAAAATCGTGTGTTCAATCAAAACAATTATGAAAAAGTAATAATCAATTTGATTGAACAAATAATTTGCCACATCATTACGGGGTTCACACATAAATCAAATTTATTTTAAAATTTTAGTTTATCTCCACAAAGTAGTTAGGAGGAGATAAACACGCTTATAGCAAAACCATCAGACTATGGCACATGTTAGAACAATACTCGGGAGTGGCAGGAGTAGCGAATGTTACTTCAGGTCCGGAGTCGATGGCATGCAAGCCAATTTTGTTCCGGAGCATTATCTGCATCAGCAGACGTTCATGGTACGGGCTAGTATAGACGACATGGTGCTAGTTTTATATTTTCCTTGAACTAGGGAATTAAGCATGTACCTTTTGGTATATTCTTAACAACATTATAATTTATATGCATATTGTGTACATGTGCCAACTTGTAAAATTGTTTAGAATATTTTGCTCTTAAGTACAAAGAATCTTTGTACATTTGGTGTGCTAGAATCTGAAAGTAAAAGTAGTAGAATAAGCTATTTCTTTGTCGCGTTGGATATATAGCTTTATGCATTCTCCAAAGGCTATAAATTCGAGAATTTGCATCTACAACATATAAGAATTTACCTTTGAAAATTGTGATATAATTACAACTAATAAATATGCATGAGTTTTTCATTATGTATTAACGGGGCATCATGACCCGTCGCACGGGCTTTGTTCACAAAGAAAAAAAATGTTGGTTTTAAAGAGTTATGTGGGTTTAATTATTACACTTAGTTTTGATCGGGGCAGTCAAATGAATAAATAAAGTTTGTGTAAGTAATCTAAAAGGTATTAAATCTATAATTGACTTTCATTATCGTAAATACTTGCTATTTTAAAGCTAATAAGAATATAAGTACTTGAAAGAAACAAATAGTTTATGCTACACAAAACTAATATTAAAATCAAAATTAAGTGTTTATGCTAATAAGAATAAAAGTACTTTAAATAGTTTATGCTAATAAGTGTTTTTTTCTCTACTTTTTGATATTTTATGGAATATGACATTTAAATCAAAATTAATGTATCACCCTCGATTCCTGTCTTCCATTTTGTAACGCTTGTGTCGTTATATCTCCAAGTAGTACCGTTGATACAAACATCATGAAAATAAAATTTGTAACCAATATTAAAAAGTTGATTTATTTATATAAACTTCAGTATTCTCTTGAATTTATTCATATAAGTTTTAAAAATATTGGAGTATCACAATATTACAACTGAACCCCAATGTTTGGTATGAGTGAATCATATAGAATTGAATTGTAGTAGAGAATTGAATTGTTAAAAAAGAGAATAGTTTTATATAAAGAGAAAGAATTCAATTGTTTGATGAAACTAAAGAATAGAGCAAGAGAATATGTTAGAAGATTGTATCTCGTTTGGCACCACTAAGGAATGAAATATACGATCCAACGAAAATAAAACAAAAAGCTATTTGAATGATCGCGTGACTAATAATTATTGTCCCTTGTTGTTTTCCCACTATGTTCAAAGATATGTGGGGCAAGTAAAGGTTTTTGCTGGTTCCTTCCTTCAATTTGTTTCAGATCGAGAAAGGGTGGGTCTTTTGGCCTAGTCAATGGCATTTTAGTCTAGTTGTTTTATTGGCTCATTATGTTGTTGCATGTTCTGTTTATCTGGTGTGTTCGGCTAGAGGTTTTTGTTTTAGTTGTTCTTTTGTACTTTTGGTTGGGGCCATCCTTTTTAATTGTCTTGTTAAGAAGGTGGGTTGCCATTTCCTTTGTATCGCTCTTTGCTTTGGTTCGTAATATATTGTTGCCTCTCTAAAAAAAAAATTATTGTCATTCAACTCCGACTACAGTTTTTTCAATTTCACATTTTCCAAAGTTATGAAACCACATTTTTAGCAAAATGTGATCGCTAAAACTACAATATCCAAAGTTAGAAGATTGCCAAGGGGGGGAGCAGAAGGTGTTCAAATGGAAAAGTTGTCTAACTTAATTCATTCGCTTGAGTTTATTGAGGATCATGATAAGTGGGTTTGGAATCTCGAGAGAGATGGAGAGTTCAAGGTGTGTTCGGCTAGGCGTTTCATCGATGAGGGGCTATGTGATATGGAAGGGATGCATACGAGATGGGTAAAATTAATCCCTATTAAAGTCAATATTTTTGCTTGGCGTTTAGCTTCAAATAAACTTCCAACGAGATTCAATATGTCAACTAGAGGTTTGGAAATTCCGTCTATGGTTTGCCCAGTATGTAACGAAGGGGTTGAATCTTCTGACCACTTGTTCTTTTCATGTTCGGTTGCTGCTTCTATCATGGCTAAGGTTCTAAGGTGGTGGGGGATTTTGGATAGTGGTATTTCGTCCTATCAAGGTTGGCTTATTTGGCTCGAAGGGTTGAGATTAAGGAAGGAGGTGAAAGAGTACTTGGAAGCCACGTTTTGTGTTTCTTGGTGGTTCATTTGGAGTTATCGTAATAAGCTACTTTTCTCTTCAGAGCAGCAATCTAAGGCGTCGTTATTTGATCTTATTGTGTCCCAGTCTTTTATTTGGTGTAATGCTAGAGCTAGAAGAAAACTAGATTGGTTAGGTTGGCTTAAAAGCCCAATGACTGCTCTTTTGTAATAGTTTCTTTGTGTGTTTTAGCGTCTTGCTAAGCTCGTTAATATAACCGCCGTTCAAAAAAAAAAAACTACAATATCCACAATAATATAACAATTCCAAATCAAAAAGTGTTTCATCTTCATATATCCATGGCCTCGTGTGTCTCTCTTAAAGTCTTTATATAGTTTATAATTGCAATACAAGAAAGTTCAAAAAATGCAAACACCAAGGTATTAAGCAATCAATATAGATCAATACCAAGATCATTAATATTTAGTTTTGGTTTGAATAACAAGTCGTGCATATTCAAGATAATTAAAACATGTCATCCCTCATCTAAAAAGTACTCATGATATTGGCTTTTTTAGGGGTCATGTATATCAATTAGTAGTGTAAAAATATCAAATACGTGATACGCACGAATCGCCGAGTCAATCTTTTAGGAAAAAAGTTAACACGCAAAACTCGCAAATACGATATATGATATCGGGCAAGTGATACCCGGGTAGTTTCCCAACGAGGTGTGAATCGAGGATTTCGTTTGAGGTTTGTTATTAAAATACTTGAAATTAAGGTTCTCACATTTTTTATTGTTTTCTAAATTCAAATAAAGGCAAGGGAAAGAAAATAAGGCTAGGAATGAAAGTAAATTCTAAATAAAAAACCAATAAGCACATAAACTAAAAAAAAAGAAACTCAATTAAGTCATAATGCACTTAAAACTAAAAACGGGCTTAACCGGGAACGTAACAAGCCCGAAAAAACTAAATTCTTGAATTTTAACCCTACAAGTGCAATTTTATTTTTTCTAAGTCCTAAATGACTAAAAATAATTTTAGAAAAAATCTGGATATTTTTTTGACTTTTATATTTTTTATTATGAATTAAAAACTGATCTAATTAAAAGTAATTATAAAAAATACTAAATTATTTTGAAAAATTGTGAAAAATTCAGGAAAAGTACTAAAGAAACAGCAGCTTATGCCAGTAAGCTGTTAATAAGCTTAAGAAACAAATAAGCTTAATGGAACAAAACGCACTTAAAGAATTAAAAGTGTAAACCAATATTAGGACAAGTCCAAATGGCAATTGGTTAAGGGTGTGTGTGTGGTAGGGTGTTTAAAGGGTTGAGGTCAGGGGTTCGAGCCTAGCTCACCATTGATTTCCCTTTTTTATTTTTTTTATTTTGAAAATTTCTTTTTGAAACTTTTTAATAAGTCAAAAACAATTTGTAACTGTAGAACTCCTCAGCCGATCGGTTAAGGATCCAACCGATCGGTTAAGGATCCAACCGATCGGCTCCTTTCTTTTGACCATTCTCCGACCGATCGGCTGGAGTCCATCCGTACGCTGTTTTTGTCTTTTTCTTGTTTCGGCTCGTTGCATGCTTTTTCCTCGCTTTCAGCATTGATTTCTTTTGTAGATCTTGATATTTTCTCGATATAGAATCCAGGAAAGCTTGATACTTTCAAATTACTGAGTCCTTGCGTTGTTTCAATCTCCGCTTTAATCACGGGAATCTCCAAATGCGCATAATTACTCTAATTGTTCGTCTTTTCAACATCTTTTCTTGTATTTGGCTACATTCACTTGCATATACACTTTTTCACGATTAAGTAACAAAATCATATAAATATAGCCAAATGTGATGCACAAAACTAACGATAACGCAACTAAAAACATGCTTATTCTGAGCGTTATCAAAATTCTAGAGGTATAAATTGTAAGGGGCTATTTGTTTATTATCCAAAGTTATTAAAATAACACATGAAAACTTATAATTTAACATTTAACTCTATATAATATATCAAAATTTAACCACTGAAGTTTTATCAAAATGGAGCTCTCCTATTAGTCTAATTTTTTTTCAATAAGAATGATTTTATAAAATAACTCTTAAATAATATAACTATTTTATCATATAAAAGATATGAAAAGTTTTTGTAAATTTTTTGACATAGAATTTCTCAGCTTAAAAAGACTCACTTGTTTTGTATACTATATCCATACGTCAATTACATATTCCAGAATTCTATAACATAGCTTAAATCGTACGAAAAGCACTTGCCATTTTTAAGTAATATCATTTGAGCTATGTGATCATTAACATCAAAAGTTAATGTGTTGTTTGATTGTTAAGAAGCTCTGAATATAATTCTAATTCGCATATTTAAATTTAAATTAGACGAGTATCCGTGCATAACATTGAAGGTTTCTAGCGGCAGATAATTAACGATGTGAGATATTGTGGTAAGTGTTTCGTATAACGTTCAAAATAAAACGTAAAAAGATCAAAATGTAATTTGCAAACGATTATACCCGTGCATAGCAACGGAATTTTCTAACGGCTTTATTTAGTTTTTATAGTTATCATTTGAAAGTATGAGGGGTTTTAAAGGGAGTAAATTAGACAATTAACTTTAGTTTTAGAATAAAATTAAGTTTTCAAAAAATGAGTTATATGCGGTTATTAAGATAGTCATTTATGTGTGTATGCTTGCATGTTCTTTTATGTTTTAAATATACCCATACAACAATTGTAAACTTATTTGTGGTTCTCATTTGATTGATGGGTTAAGTTAACATCTTACGTTTTAGACGTTTTGATTAATCTTTCTTTGTTTTTTTTAAACACAGAATGTTTTACGATTGTTTGTTTATGTTCATGTTTTAGGTCGAAACAATTAAGTTTATATTTAGGTTCATTTAATAAGGTTGACTTTAATAAAATCACTATAAATAAGTTACTTTCTAAAAGTAAAAACAAACAAAACGCTTTTAATTCATTCCAAATTTTAGATGGTAAAAATTTCAAACACTATTACACAATTTCAGATTAAAAAACTTTTAAACTTTTGGATCTTTAAAATATGTGCCCGTTAGTGCACATTTAACTTTTCAATATGTTAAAGAGGAGAGTTATTTTACATACCAAACTTTCTTACAAACTAAGGGACTAATCTCCACCATCCATCTAAAAAGAAAATCAGTGGCTGAGATTAAAAGCATTTTATTATTTCACCTATTTTTTATAATTTAAATATCTCTTAAACCGTTAATCGTTAAGTGAAAATATTTACACCGTCGCGAAGAGCATTTAATTATCTTTCTATAGACGGGCACTTTGATATACTTTCAAAAAAGAAAAGAAAAAATCGTTTTTTTCACGTTTTTTCGTCTTTTTTTTTTTACTTTACTTGAAATTTGCATAAAAAAAAATCATATATTATTAAACACTAATTGAATATCACATATGATATTAGTGTTAAATTATATATGATATGTGATATCACATATGATATTAGTGTTAAATCATATATGATATGTGATATCACATGTGATATGATATGTATATCATATATGATTTTACACTAATATCACATGTGATATTACACTAATATCACATGTGATATTACATATCATATATGATATAACACTAATATCATATATGATATAACATTAATATCACATATGATATAACACTAATATCACATATGATATTCAAATTAGTGTTTAATCATATATGATTTTTAATGCAAATTCCAGTAACGTAAAAAAACAAAAAAACATAAAAATAAACGTGAAAAATATGAAGAAAAAAAAATTGTCGAAAGTATATCAAAGTGCCTATTTATAGAAAGATAATTAAATGCTCGTCGCAATGATATTTTTTTTTCGTTTAACAATTAACGGTTTGAAAGTTATTGATATTTAAAAAAAGATGAGGAAAGTGGGTTTTCTAAATTCTTGGATTAGTCTCATCTATTAAGTCAAATAAAAATGGATGATAGAGATTGATCCCTTAGTATGTAAATAATCTTTTGTCCTCAAATGATCTTAAATCTATGTTAAATAGGGGCCCATTAAAAATAAAAGAAAAAAGATGGGGCTAAGTATGCCCAAATCTTTTACAAAATAGCCAAAATTAGCCAACTTTTTTTCTGGGCTAATCATATTCATGCTAATTTTGGTACTTGCGTTCTTCTTAACAACGACACAATTAATTTCATCCTTGTTAGTTTTTACGCGACAAGTAACGTGTATTGTTAGTTTTTATCTCATAACTAATGTAATGTTTACTTTCATTTTCATTAAATGTTTTTATATGTTGTTTGATATATTGTAAGAATTTTGTCTAGACTTTAGTTATTGTATAGTACAACCGTTTGCAATTTCATTTTCATCGGTTCACGTTCTATTTTAAACGCTACACAAAACACTCACCAAAATATCACAAATAATTAATTATCTGACGCTAGAAACCGCTACCGCTAGACGCAGGTACTCGCCTAGTTAATGTAAATATTAAAACATCACTTAATGCAAAAATACAATCAATAACCCGCATGATATAAATTAAACAAGCTATGAGAATATATTTTTTAAATACACTCCTCAAACACATTAAAACATTCCTGAAATGAATATTAATACAATCTTAATCTAAAAATAATAATTAAATAATATGTTTATGTTCTTACAATTTACTCCCAACATAGTTTATCATTGTTTTAAGTTATTAAAACGTAAATTTTTTCTGTTTTACGAAGTTATTGTCTCGAAAAACGTATTATCAAAAAACATTGTTTGTCTAAATATTTAATTACATGTATCCATCATTGCAATGCGCAAATACTCGATAATAAGGCTATGTATGTTTATTTTTTGTGTCAAGTTTTTATCTTATAACAATCGTGAATATCCATGTTTGTTTTATATTAGTTAATTCTTTATTTGTTTTAACATAACTTAACATGTATGATTGTTACATCACATTAAAGATGAGATCAAAATAGATTACATCTTTTTTTAAAGATTATTGGCCATTCACTTTTTCATTAAAAAAGAAAGACGAAAAGAAACTCATTTCTCATATCTTTTTTGAAAATAAAATAGTTTGCAACCGGTAAATCTTAAAGCTACAGAAAATATATTATCCCGACATGAATGTTTTTCATATTTCAGTAGATAGACACTTTGATATATTTTCGATGATTTTTTCCATCAAACTTTATGTTTTAGTACTGGAATTTTCGTAAATCACATATGATTGGTAAAATCACTTGTAATTAATTATTTTAAAAATCAAGTGTGATTTCGCAAGTCACATGTGATTTGTAAAATCACAGTTGATTTGTCATATAAAAGTCATATGTGATTTTCAAAATAATAAATCAATTGTGATTTTACGTATCACATATAACTTTTCTAGGCGAAAATTTCAACACTAAAAAAATTAAAATTGAAGAAAAAATTTATCGTAAGTATATGAAAGTACCCCTCCCTAAATAATTGACTTACTTTTTGTCGCGATAGTATGGTTTGCTTCGCGTTATGATTATCAGTTGTGAAATATTTAATTTAAAAAAAAAATGATGAAAATGATTTATTTTAGTTTGACAAAAAAATAAATGATAATAATTTATTCAGTTGATTTTGAAAAATTAATAATTTATGTTGAACATCTCTCCCTCTTGTAATTACCGAATGGTTATCATTATTCTGTAGTGGAAACAAAGAGGATCCATCGATCGTGACAAAGAGGATCCATCAATCGTGATCACAAAATAAAATAATCGTTTCAACAGTAATGGATCCAAAGTTGTGGTTATTGCCAACAAATATATCTATTTTTACAATCTAGAAAGATTTTACTTTCTTTAGCAAGACAAAGGAAATATTGAAGTAAAACTTTATATAAATTCATTTTCACTGTTGTAGCTAAGATTTTTAAAGTTCGGTGCAAAAACTTATGTGTAACTGAATATTACGTTAGATCAGCTACTGAAACAAAAAACGTCGCAATTCAACAATCTAGCTTTAACTATAATAAATATACATAACATAAAATCATATCTCAATAACAATTTTTGTCGGAAGTAAATTTTGTGGCCCCGAACAATACGGTGGCAATTTTCGACATGATAAATGACACGAATCCAACACGAAGTTAAACAGGTTTGGGTCAGAAACATGTCAACTCGTTTAATAAATGGGTTGTGTTTTGGTCGAGTCAGTATTAAACAATTTAACCCATAAAGCCGTTTAAATATATAAACCTCGAAAAATAAAATATATGACTTGGGCTTTATGTTTGATTAAATGTATATTGTTATGTACTTATTATGAGTGAATTACGATTATAATTTAGATACAATTGAGATTTTCGTATAGTTATTTTATATGTTAATTTTATCATTTTTTAGATTATTATATCATTTTTGCATTTAAACTAGTTAAAATCAACAAACCACCAACATTATTCACCGCTTGATCTATTTATTTAAACATGTTAAACGTGTCACAAACGAGTTACACGTGTTATGCAGGTCTGAGCTAAGGCTGAGTTTCTTGACACGATTTATAAAATGGGTTGTGTTTAGGTAGAGGTTATACTAACCCGTCAACTCATAAATACGAATAAGTCAACTCGAACACGACTTGATTGCTACCTTACCGAATATACAAAGAGATATACGTTTTGAAGCCTTTTGAATTTTGAGGCTCTACATGATTGCAAGCTCCGCACACCGTTAAAATATGATTTTGATTCATTTTATAATTAAAACACATGCATCTTTTTGCAAGATATATTATATGTGCGAAATGCGTCATTTAGATATAAGTCAATGTCATTTAATTATTAAACGAATTTGTAATTAAAAGATATGCATCTTTTCGCAAGATATATATTATATGTGCGTTGAAAAGTTTGTATTCTAAAAAGAGACAGTTAGAAACCTAATAAAATTTTCCAAGTAGTAGTCATGGTTATTATGAGCCAAATAAGCATACAATCCAAACCTAATATATTAGCATTAAAGAGTTTGGAAAAAATTTCTTTTAAATAGATTTGAAACCGTGAGTTAAAGGTTACGGGGTAACCACTTTACTAGTGGAATGCTTACCAATTTTGGTAATGAGTTGCTTATATATCAATTTTGGCACCGTTGACCTCTCGGCATTGCTGCGGGATATTGTTTGATAATACTTTTAGGGTGTTGTATAAGCCTTTCACACTTAAAAATGTTTTCAAATATGAACTAATCATTTCTTTAAATACATGACTTAAACATATATATATAATTAAGGTAAGTGAGTTTCAATAAGATATATATTAATATTAAGTAAATTCATACGTAAAAATGTTTTTAATTCTGGAAACTTTAACAAATTAAAATCCTTTATTATATAATCACTAAAAATCATTTAGTTTTACGTCGACAATCCTTTAACAATTGGCCCAAGAAATAATGGGATGGTTTAGCTACCAAAGTACGATAATCAACTTGTTCTCACCCTTCCTTCAAAATACTTGTTTTCACACGAACAAAGTTTATATTGACAAAATATGACACTTTATATTTTCATTTTTATAGCAAAACAATTGACGATCCATCAGTTGTAAAGGTTCGAGGTCACTAAATGATTTGTGTACATAAACACGATTGAACTAGGTGGTAAACTGGTAATCATATCAACAAATCGTATTGATAATGTCTTGGCTAACATGAATAGATTGTCTAAGCAGAGTCGGAGCCAATTGGTTGTGGGGGGGCTCGGCCACCCCCAACCGGCCCAGCTAGAGCAGCTCGTAGCTTGATTTTCCTGCCCATGTTTTATAAAATGCTTCAATATCCAGCTCCACCTAATGGCCCTATCTAAACACATACATCTGTCATTATAATAGCTGTTTGCTCGTTTTCTTCATCGTGTCAACTTGTTGAGTAACTATTTTAATAGTTTCGAATATTTATGGAGCAGTTTAGAAAAAATATTTGAGCGTTTGCAGAAAAACTGTTTAAAAATGAAAAGAGTGAAGAGATAGATGCAAAGTCATGGAACTATGCAAGTTTAGTGGTGGGGGTAGGAAGAAAGATTTAAAAAAATCTATATTAAAGATATATTTGTGGGTGGCTTTTTGTCACATTGCTTAGGAAAAAGAAAACCCATTTCTCATGGCTTGCATTTATTGTTTATTTATAATTTTATGTTAGATTGTTTTAGCTGTTTTATTTTGTTAGGCTGCCCCACTAAAGAGCCCAATTTATTCTTATTTTTTCTGTCACGTCAGCTTTCTCTCTCCAGCGACCTTCAGGCGACTAGGTGCCTCAGCAAGGGTGACCAACTTCATTTTTTTTTTTTTTTTTAAAAAAACAAAAAAATATTTTTAGCACAAAATAAAATTTCATTAATAATTAAAACGTTATATAAATAAAAACGATACGAAATAAAAACAATAATATATGAAGGGTGAAGACTGAATATACGTAACAAACTTTCTCGAATTTGCCAATATACGTAATATACTTATTTTAATCTCCGCATACGTAATATACTTTCAAATCTTTACCAATATACGTAATATTGACAGGTTACCACTTTAAAAAGTTATAATAATGGTCCCTGCCGTTTGCGTTGGCTTTCACCGTTAGTCCTTTGATATTTTTTCACTTAAAAAAGTTATAATAATTGTCCATTCGGTTTGTTTTGACTTTTACCGTTAGTCCTTTGACTTTCATCTGTTTCATACACATTTTTTACACATTTTTATACATGATTTTTACGTGTTTTATGCACGTTTTTATATACCTTTTTACACACGTTTTTATATATGTTTTTTACACGATTTTATGCACGTTTTTATATACGATTTTATATACATTTTTTTACACGTTATTTACACATTTTTATACACGTTTTTCACACACATTTTTATACATGCGTATAAAAACGTATATAAAACTGTGTATAAAAACGTGCATATATTCATGTAAAAAAACGTATATGAAGACGTGTGTAAAATACGTGTATAAAAACTTGTATAAAATCATGTAAAAGGCGTATATAAAATCGTGTATAAAAACGTGCATAAAATCGTGTAAAAAACGTATATAAAAACGTTTTTTTTTAAATATGTATAAAAACATGCAAAAAAAGGTACTTAAAACCATGTATAAAAATGTGCATAAAAACGTGTATAAAAACATGTAAAAATGTATATAAAAATGTGTAAAGAACGTGTATAAAAACATGTAAAAAACGTGTATAAAAAAATGTAAAAATGTATATAAAAATGTTTAAAGAACGTGTATAAAAACATGTAAATAAACGATAAAAACGTGTGAAAAACGTATATACAACCGTATATAAAAACGTGCATAGAATTGTGTAAAAAACGTATATAAAAACGTTTTTAAAAAGCGTGTATAAAAACGTGTAAAAAACGTACATAAAACCGTGTATAAAAATGTGCATAAAAACGTGTAAAAAACGTGTATAAAAACATGTAAAAATGTATATAAAAATGTGTAAAGAACTTGTATAAAAACATGTAAAAAACGTGTATAAAAAGATGTAAAAATGTATATAAAAATGTTTAAAGAACGTGTATAAAAACATGTAAATAAACGATAAAAACGTGTGAAAAACGTATATACAACCGTATATAAAAACGTTTTTAAAAAGCGTGTATAAAAACGTGTAAAAAAACGTACATAAAACCGTGTATAAAAACGTGTAAAAAAAGTGTATAAAAATGTGTAAAAAATATATATATAAAAACATGTGTAAAAACATGTTTAAGAACGTGTAAAAACGTGTATAAAAATGTGTATGAAAAAGATGAAAGTCAAAGGACTAACGGTGCAAGTCAAAACAAACCACATGGACCATTAATGTAACTTTTTTAAGTGAAAAAATGTCAAAGGACTAACGGTGAAAGCCAACGCAAACGGCAGGGACCATTGTTGTAACTTTTTAAAGTGGTAACCTGTCAATATTACGTATATTGGTAAAATTTTGAAAGTATATTACGTATGTGGAGATTAAAATAAGTATGTTACGTATATTGGGTAATTTGAGAAAAGTTTATTACGTATATTCAGCCTTCACCCATATATGAAATATAAAAACGATACGAAATACATAAATCATAAATCTAATCTGAATGCTCCCCGCATGCAGAGTCATACGAGGGAGTACGAGAACCGGCAAATCCCTCGAAGCGAGCCAAATCTTCCTCGTCTAGCAGAGGTTCCCCCGGTAGCTCGAAGTTGGTAGTCGAAGTTGATGCACCTACACCATCGTTTTTGTTCTCCCGATAGCTCCAATTGATTTTGGTGCTGACGTTGTCCGTTATCTTTTGAACACACCGCCACAACTTGTCAGCAACCTCGCGATCTTTGCGGGCTTGATCTTTCAAAAATTTGTCGATCACAGCTTTTCGTTCAGGCGTAATGTCGTTGCAACTCTTGTAGTTTTCTCTCATCTGTTCCTTCTCCGCCTTCGCCTGGTCAAACAATTCGATGACGCTTATAATAGCGTTTTTTCGAGCCTCATCGTCGTTATTGCATTGATTTTGAACGTACACTTGCATATCTTCAACGGAATGGGGGAGACGGCAAGCCATATTAAATCTTGTGTTGAGAAGTATTTTGAGTTTGAATTGTGTGAAATAGATTTGTGGATTGAAGTGTGTTTGTATTGTGTATTTATAAAGGTTTTTTTTTAAACCGTTGCAAAAAACGGTAATGTTTTTGAAATAAAAGCTTTTAACTCGATCGTACAGACGATCTATTTGCTCGGCGATTGAAATAACCACAACAAGCCGATCGATACAAATCGATCGACTTTATACACGATCGATGGAGGCGATTTGCCTATTGGGGGCAGCCTTAGGTAATGTATAAAAGTATAGCAAAGCTTGATACGTAGTATCTATTAATTTATGGTGTACATGAAGAATCTGTGTATTTGATAACATGTTGGTATCTCATTGTTGATCGATGTACGTATACGATAATTTAAGTATCTAACTTTGATTTTATTTGTGTTTAACATCCGTCGGGATGATTGAACCATTCAAACAGCAAGAGTAACCAATTTATGAATTGTATGTTATTCTATAAATTACTTAGGGGTCCCCATTCATGGCTCCGTCTCTGCTTCTAAGACAGATTTAAATGAGATGTTAGTATATTAAGATGCATTTTGGGATGAAACTAATTCTTTCCGACTCGAGAAAAAGGAAAAATCTATCACAGCACCACATTGCAATTTTTTTTTCTTTTTAAAATTGTGATCTATGTAATACGTAGTATTACATTAAATAATTAAACTTAACTAAAACAGTAAACAGCTTGGTGTTTAAATGTGGCCCGCAAACTATGTTTATACTGGATAGAGGATAAGCCAAAAATCCGACCTTGGCTGGTAGGGAGTGTATCATATCGATAGAGGATCAACACCCAAAAGATTCAATAAAAAATTTTACCGGACGTAACTTTTTGAAAGCTTGGAGATCTAGGGGCGCCTGGTGACCATAGTTATATAAGTTGAATGTTACTTTTGGATAGGAATAGACATTCTAAGTTGGTTCAACTCCAACTTAGCTCGTGGCACGGGCATATATAGGGCATAAAAATTCAAGATCCACTTTTACTCGGTACAATTGCTCTGAAGAACCGTCCCTCTTTCTCCATATAGGATCTTTCTCGATATATCTTAAGTTTGTTCTGTTAGATATTGTGACTTCATCTCCTAAGGGTAGTTTGGTAATTTTGGTACTACTTAACATAGCTAGTCTTATAAGGGCATTTTGGTAATTTTTTTAGTATCTTAAGAAGTAAGAATTATGTATGTCGGTTGTTTTAGTATGTCGGTTGAAATCTCTTATAAAGGATAACTAGAACTAGCCTTTGTAACCACTTCATAATTTTGACAAAGAAATATACCAGCTTTTGAGCTTTTGTTCTTGTACATGTTCTGAGTTTGCTCCCATGTTCTGATATTTGCGCTTCTGCTGCTATGGTCTGGTCTTTTTCCCCATGATTATCCCTCCTAAATCCTAACAAATTGGTATCAAGAGCCGGTTGATCAATTTGAAGCAAGTGGAAATTGTTTGAAGTTTCAGAATCGTTTGGGTTACCTGATCAAATATCAATCCGAGGTTTGTGAATCACTTTCAGCTTCTGGTTGATTTCAAGAATCAATCACTTCACATCTTTTGAATTTGTTTTGTGTTTGGTGGCTGATGATTCAAATAGTTGAAGATATCAGGTTTGTGATTTGGGATTTTTCTCTTTGTTCAATCGATTTTGTTGCTTCTGCTTGTTTGATAGATTGAAGGTGTTTATTGACTGGGATTAGGGATAGTCAAAATTTTGTGTTGAATCGATTGGTTTGTGTAGAGATTATCCAATCTCTGTTTATTTTTGGATCGATTAGTTATTGGGTTTGAATCTGGGGGCTTCGACTAAGTGGGCTTTGATATTCTTTGAATCTGAATATGGGAGTTTAGAATTGTGCCAATATTTGTTATTTCTTTGATTTTCGTTTTGGTAGTGGGTGATTGGATTTTGGATCAGTCTTGTTATATACAAACTTCGTTTGGAGCAGATTTGGCTTTGATTTTCTTGGTTTTTTGAGCGACTCTTCGCTTCGAAAGTAACCTACAATTAGGTTATAAAGGTATTTGTATTTGGTATTCGAATTTGGACTCTAATTCTTATCACATAAGTGGGTCACTAGTATTATCCGTATCATACTTGGGGCTTTTGAATTATCAGAGGCCGTTCGTCAAGTTATTCATTAACTTCAATTTCTATGATACTCGGATAATAGCTTTGAATGTTTGACCGTAATCCTTATGATATAAGTGGGTCATTAAAATTGGAATTTGAAGATCAATTGGTGTTTGAAGACTTGGTTATAATCAAGTCATTTGAATTTTTTGTTCGATCGTTTGAAATTTGTCAGTTTGGAAATTTGGATCTTCGTTTGTCAAGCTTTTGAAGTTTGTTGCCCGAATTTGATTGTCACTGGTGAAGATCGTTTGAGCCGATTGGTTTGTTCGGTTGGCCGTTTTGAATTTGTCGGCTAACATTTGATTGTTCGTTTTGAAGTTATCGGCATTTGTTTTGGATCGATTTTGTTTCGAATAGCTTTTGGGAATCGATCGTTTGATTTGAAATTGGCTCGTATCTCTAGCCTTTGGAACTTTGAATTAGATATGGTGTTACTTAGGAGTTGAACTCAAGGTGGAGATTGTTAGATATTGTGACTTCATCTCCTAAGGGTAGTTTGGTAATTTTGGTACTACTTAACATAGCTAGTCTTATAAGGGCATTTTGGTAATTTTGTTAGTATCTTAAGAAGTAAGAATTCTGTATGTCGGTTGTTTTAGTATGTCGGTTGAAATCTCTTATAAAGGATAACTAGAACTAGCCTTTGTAACCACTTCATAATTTTGACAAAGAAATATACCTTTTGAGCTTTTGTTCTTGTACATGTTCTGAGTTTGCTCCCATGTTATGATATTTGCGCTTCTGCTGCTATGGTCTGGTCTTTTGCCCCATGATTATCCCTCCTAAATCCTAACATGTTCTATAGTAATGTGACCCTCGTTCGAGAAATTAATACACTGGAGTACATATATACGCTCAGCTGAGACTTGAATGTACAACCTTAGTTTATGTGTCAAGCTATCGCTCGATGTCACTAGACTAAAAGCCTAATTCATGAGTTATCGTATGAAAAAGTAATGTAAACATACAGACCTCTTTATTCTCTTAGCAACTGAACCACCTTGTCGCATCTCAAAATATATACCACCACACAATCGCCACCACGATCATTGAGAAATTATACATGTACATCACAAATGTATGTAGTATATAATTAAGGAAAACGGAAATCATGAAACTAAACTAATGCAAAATCTTCATGACATTACATTATTTACATGTATCTTACATATAAGAGTACAGTGCGTATCACTATGATGCTAAGAACATCATTTATCAAGAAATACATTACACAACTTATTCTTCATAGGGTATATTGCATAGCATACCATGTGCGACGCTATCTCATTACTTTGGACAGTTATGAATTTGGATGCATCTTTCTTGCGAAGTACTGTATAACTTTGTACACTACAACAATTGGATAGACGGGCGAGGAGACTTTCGCCGGGGACACAAAGTCCCCGGCGAAAGTCACTAAACGACAAAATTGAATCTGACGTGGCACATGAATTCGCTGACTTGTTGTGGAAATTTCAACGCACACTTTCCGCGGGGACATGTCCCCGGCGAAAGTAAGTTTGATTTTTATTAAACTTTAACCGGATAGTCAAAATTCAACGCAAAGTTTCTCCGGGGACGTGTCCCCGCCAAAAGTATTTTCAACTTTTATCAAAATTTGACCAAAGTCAAAAGCATGTTAATTGTTCGCGGGAAAATTCCCGCCAAACCTTTTGCCGGGGACATGTCCCCGGCAAAAATTATATTTTAAAAAAATACACTTTATTGTCGATATAATACAATAGCTGATTATACGCCGGAAAAAGAGTGGTCACTGGTTTTATCGTCGATACGTATACCATAGCACCTATACTCGGTCGTTAAACATGATACGTATACCATAGCACCTATACTCGGTCGTTAAACATGATACGTATACCATAGCACCTATACTCGGTCGTTAAACATGATACGTATACCATAGCACTTATAGTCGGTCGTTTAACATGATACATATACCATAGCACCTATAGTCGGTCGTTAAACATGATACGTATACCATAGCACCTATACTCGGTCGTTTAACATGATACGTATACCATAACACTTATAGTCGGTTGTTAAACAAGATACGTATACCATAGCACCTATAGTCGGTCGTTAAACATGATACGTATACCATAGCACCTATACAGAGGGCATTCATGACGTCCAAGGTAACAACAATGGTAGTTCACCAAGAAGCTAAAAAGAATGAACAATGGTAGTTCACAATTGATGTGTTATTAATTTTAGTTATTGACAATGATAATAAAGATTTTTTTCAATAATTTTAGTGAAAACACCTTTTACCGGGGACATGTCCCAGGTAAAACTTTTCGCGATTTTTTTATTTTCCCTCCCACCTTTTTACTTTATCCCGCCATAACCTTCCCCGGGGACATGTCCCCGGCAAAAGTCTTGCTAGAAGACAAACCAATGTTTCTCCGAGGACATGTCCCCGACGAAAACTAATCGTAAAAATCACCTCAATTATTAACCAAGATCTGCTTTCACAAATGAGATAAAAAAAAAAAAAAAAAAAAAAAACAAAACAAACAAACTCACGCTAGCAGCTGCAGCTGCTCCACCTCCTCCATCTTCATAGCAGCACCTCCATCAACGCACCACCTCCACCACCACTACATCACCGAGCCGCCTCCACCACTACTACATCACCGAGCCGCCTCCTTCATCTTAAGTGGGTATCTTTTAGTTTTTACTAATTTAATGCTTCATGGGTTTTTGTTTATGTTATACCGAGCCGCCTCCATCAACGCACCACCTCCACCACCACTATACAGTTGTAATGCTTCATGGGTTTTTGTTTATGTTATATCGATTTGACAAATGATTAATATTTTCAGTTGGTAATCTTAAGTGGGTATCTCTTAAATAGTTGTAATCTTAAGTGGGTATCTCTTATATAGTTATAATCTTAAGTGGGTTTTTGTTTATGCTTCATGGGTTTCTGCTTTCACAAATGAGATGAAAAAAAAAACCACCAAACTCAGCAGCTTCTCCATCTTACTCCATATATGTATTTTTTTTTTTCTTATTATGGTTTTCTTTTAATATAAATTTGACATACATAAAAAAGTGCGAATAAAGAGTTTTTGTTAGGACCAATTTTCTTGGTAATATTTGGCTGCGCAAATGATTAATATTTTCAGTTGGTAATATTTTATTAGGACCAAGTTTTTGTAGGAATATAGTGTCTACTGTCAGTCTGGAGTGCAAGCCGCGACCACAACCGAGAACAAAAGTTAAGATACTTAACCTGCGTATTTTAAATAGTTTAGGGTTTTAGGTAATGAGAACTATCCAAGCATCGGGTATCAAAAAGACCCTTTAAACCATTAGGGTTAAATTGGTCATTTTAACAATTAGGGTAGGATAGTAGGATGGTGGATTTTGGGACCTAAACCAAGATCTTGGCAAGGTTTTGTCTCATTTAGGATATGAATGCGTATAATTGATTTACTATTTGTGAAAATTTCGACATTGTTTCCCCTTTACTCCTACGAATATGTCTTTAATGCACATATTTGAGGAGTTGAGGGGAAATGCTGCCGAAATTTTCTCAAATAGTAAATTCAATTATACGCATTCATGTATGAGACGAAACATTCAAAGAGTGGGCTAGGATTGCCTTCCATAGTTGGATTAGGTGAACATTTTAAGTCTATATAATTATTTGTTGCTTCATTAAAACGCAGTTATGCCAATTGATAAAAGTTGGGTCTCACTAGCACGTACCAGTAGAGAATTCTTAGTTGGTCTTAGAGCTTTCTGCAAGCATTGCAAGTCCTTGGTGAATATTGATGGGAATATAAAATGTCCCTGTGCTCTTTGTTTAAACGTAAACTGGATAAAGCACGAATTTTTGTTTGACCACATAGACACAAATGGCTGGGACCATAGTTATACGAAATGGTATAATCATGGTGGCCGGATGGCAACGAACAACCGTACACAACACAAGACACCCTGGGATGAGTGACATGGCTGAGTTCCTTCATGATATTGGTCCGAATAACGAACCAGATGATCCAAATCAAGGAAATATTGGCGAGACAAGTAACGACGCAATTGCTCAACGTAATGAGTATGAGGAGTTACTTGCCACTGCCAACGAACAACTATACCCAGTCTGTGAGTGGATGTCTTCATTAGACTTTATGGCAAAGATTACGGACATCAAGGTCAAAGGTAAAGTGAGTGACATCACATTTAATGAGTTCCTAACTTTATTCAAGGAAGTTTTCCCGCCCATTCTAGGATACAAGATGCCATCGTCATACTATGAAATAAAGAAGACATTTAAAACTATCGGGTTGGGATATGAATCGATACATGCTTGTGTAAATGATTGCTATTTATATCGGGGGGCGGGTAACGAAGATTTGCAGACTTGTCCGATCTGCGGCGTTAGTAGATGGAAAGAAAAGAACATACTGGGGAAGAAAGTTCCTAACAAGGTGTTGCGTTACTTTACTATCATTCCTATACAACAACGTTTGTACAAGTCTAAACACACTGCAAAACATATGACTTGGCATGCGTCTGGGCAGTCTATGGAGAACGGTAAGATGCAACACCCGGTTGATGGTCAAGCATGGAAGAAATTTGACATCAAGTATTCGAAGGAATTTGCTAAAGAAAAAAGAAACGCCCGGTTAGGGTTGGCTGCTGATGGTTTCAATCCATACGGCAACCTTAGTCAGTCATACAGCATGTGGCCGATCATATTAACCACATACAATACGCCTCCCTGGATATGTATGAGAGAGACTTCTCTTATGTTGACATTGTTAATTCCGGGCCCCAGATCACCAGGGAAGGATATTGATATTTACCTGAGGCCTTTGATTGATGACCTAAAGACTTTATGGAAAGATGGAGTCAGGACTAAGGATGCTGTTACAGGCACCGAATTCTGTATGAAAGCAGCGCTTTTATGGACTATCAATGACTTTCCCGCTCGAAGTAGTTTGTCTGGGTGGAGTGGGAAAGGTTACATGGCATGTCCGACATGTAATGTAGACACTCCAGCTATGCGCGTGTTAAACAAAACCGCTTATGTTGGTCACAGAAGATTCTTAAGCATGACCAATAAATGGCGGAAGAACATAAGGGCATTCTATACAGAGGTAGATAATACAGACCCTCCTAGAAAATTTACCAGTGATGACATCTTGGATCAACTAAGAATATTGCCTAAACGTGTCCCGGGGAAACATCCAATATATGGGGGTGCGAAAAAAAAACGTGATCAAGATCGCGAATTGAATTGGACAAAAAAATCTGTTTTCTACGAGCTAGAGTATTGGTCTTTTCTTACACTAAAACACAATTTAGATGTCATGCATATCGAAAAAAATGTGTGTGAGAGTGTGTTGGGTACTTTGTTAATGAATGACAAATCAAAAGACACCAACAAGGCAAGACAAGACTTACAAAATTTGAATATTCGTATTGACTTGTGGCTTGTCAACAAAGGAAACGGGAAGTGCTCTAAGCCTCATCCTACGTACTCTTTCACAACCGAAGAAAGAAAACTTTTTTGTCAATTCATTAAAGGTACGCGTTTTATTTGAAAATTTATTTGTTCGAATTAATTCGCGTATTCATTTCGACAACTTATTCTAATATCCTGATTTTTTTTCTTAATTCATCAAAGGTGTTAAACTACCTGATGGGTTTGGATCTAACTTCAAGCATAAAGTGACCGACAACGATAGCAACATAACAGGCTTAAAGGCTCATGACTGTCGCATAATGATGCAATGGTTGCTTCCTGCTGGACTTCAAAATTACTTGAAGGACCAAACCACCGCAACACCAATAATCGAGCTTTGTTCATTCTTCAAACAAATATGCGCTCGAACTTTGATGGTGGATGACATGTTGAAAGCTAGAGATCAACTGATCAATATTTTGTGCAGTTTCGAGCAAATATATCCTCCAGCTTTTTTGACATTATGATTCACTTGGTTATTCATCTACCGGAAGAGGCTATTGAAGGCGGTCCTGTTTACATGAGGTGGATGTATCCATTTGAAAGATACATGAAAAAGCTCAAAAATTATGTCAGAAATAAAGCCAAGCCTGAAGGTTCAATAGCGGAGGGTTATATTGCTGATGAAGCATTAACTTTCTGTTCGCATTATTTTCGGGGTGTTGAGACGAGATTTAATCGTCCTGACCGGAATGAGGACGGCCCAAGGCCAACAAGTCGATTTGAGGTGTTTTGATCAGTCTGCAAAAAGAATGGTAAACAATCATTAGTTCGGTTTAAAGCAGACACAATGAAGCAAGTAGTATGGTACGTACTACACAACAATCATGAAATCGACCCGTACATGAACGCGTACAAGAGGTACGTGTTTTATTTCAAAATTTGTTTCACGTAAGTTGTTATTCGACGACTTATTCTAATATCATGAACATTTGCAGGGCATTTCCTGGAAGAGACTTGGAAGAAGGGTTTCCTCGCTGGTTTGAGATGAAGGTAGACTTATTGTATGTATTACCCTGTATAAATAACGACTATTACTCATATCTATCTATTCTTAACTTTTTCATAGATTCGTAAATTAAAAGTACAGAAGGACCTAATTTGTACCGCCGAGTTATTCGATTTGGCTTGTGGACCATCATGTACTGCAGTCTCAGTCAACTCTTGCGTAGTCAACGGTGTGAATTTTACTGTACACGACCGTGATTTACGTAGTTCAACTCAAAACAGCGGAATTTCAACTCCTAACCCTGATGGAGGAATGCATTATGGCCAGCTTGAAGAGATTCTCGAGTTTTCATATATTTCATTCAATGTTGTGTTGTTCAAAGTCAAATGGTTCGACATTAATAACACTAATCGCCTAAAACGTTGTACCTATAGAAACAACATTACGCAAATTATGACCGATCGTGTATCGTTTCAAAACGAACCATTCATTCTTGCAACGCAAGCAACACAAGTCTTTTACCTTGATTTCCCGGGTAAACGTGGTAATTGGAAGGCCGTCCGAGATTCTTATCATCGAAAGATTTGGAACCCGGATATCATTGTGGTAGAAGACAACCAGGATGTTGTACAGGACAACAACTCATCACATATCACACTCTCTGCTGAGTTGGATCAGTTGGATTATAACATTATAAATATAGATGTTCAACCAGCGGAAGTTGAGGCACCACCACCAATTATCACTATTGTGGAAGACGAAGATGATATTGATTTTGATGATCACGTTCCTCATGATTTAGCATCTGATGATGATGATGGCCACGAGAATGAAAATGATGAAGATGACAGTACTAATAATGTTGAATTTTATGTTGATGATGTGGAAGATTAATCTCGAATTGTAATTTGTAGAACAACACTTAATTATTTGAATGAAATTGTTATCGAGTGGTTAAATGTGTTTATTTATTTATTATAATTATCTTGTTGATATATACTGTTATACTTTTGGACCATTTGCAGATAGGTAGTTTTGGATAGTTTTGTAGATGATCATGCGTTAACGGTTTAGGAACCGCTTTGGCGATTTTGGAAAAGGATAACTATGTTGTATATATGATATTATGTTTAGCGAATTTGTGTTATGATTGGCATATTAAAACAGGTTGTGACATTGGTAAAACAGGTTGTGGATTGACATATTATGATAACAGGTTGTAGATTTTTTCCGGAAAATTTCCGGAAAAAATCTGGAAATTACCCATTTTGCAACAATATTCTGCATAGTAGGTCAGCTAGTTTTGCCGGGGACATGTCCCCGGGGAAAGTTCAAAAGCATATTTTAATTTACGACTTTACCCGGTGACATGTCCCCGGCGAAATAGTTTACCTCAACAGTGGTTACACGCTTCCCCGGGGACATGTCCCCGACAAAACACGTGCCACGTCGGACTAATAACGTAATTAGGGTACTTAAAGTGAAGTCCCAAAATAGTTTCTCCGAGGACGAGTCCCCGGCAAAAACACGTGCCACGTCGGACATGTTTGACCGGAGACAATCGGCTGCGGGTCCCACGTGTCCCCGGTAAAAGTGGTAAACAGTCCCGTGGAAAAGTATTCCCGAGTAGGTATTGCCGGGGTCCTTTTGCCGGGGACATGTCCCCGGGAAAACCTTTTACCGAGGAGATGTCCCCGGCGAAAGCCCTGAAATTTCGCCTGCGAAAGCGGCGATTGTTGTAGTGGTAGTCGAGAAAGTTACATGTAAAAATTACTATGAAAAGTACAAGCATGAGTAAATAGCCAATCCAGTTAAACTCATGCGGGATCAGTAACATCAACACAAGCGAGAAGGGTGCAAGAATTCCAGAGAAGCAAAAAACACTCTTTAAGGTCTTGTAAATGTAGAAGTGGTCCTTTGTTGAGCTTTCTATGTGAGTTTTCATGGCAAACAAAATCACAGAAGCCGGTATGGCAATTGTATAAGCAACCACAGCCATGTTGGCAAAGAAACTGTGTGTTTCAAAAGGAGATTGTTTGTTATTTAGAAACTTGAGTTGAGTGAGTTGTGTCAATGATGGATACATGACGACAAGAGCCCCCGCGCGTATAAAAGATACAATATCCCTCCGTATTTATGAATTCTGAAAAAATACACAAAGAAGTGATCGAATAAGTGAAAACCTCCTAAGATACAAAAAAGTTTCCGAAAAGGGAATTGAACTTACTGCTCAGGAGTCGGATTGGCTGCATGAATTGGAACTCGTGGTGCGTCTTGGCGTGCATCTTCAAGGGTAATGGAAGGCTGTCCTCCTCTTCTGTTAGCATTACTTAAATTAGTATCTGAACTCTCCATGCATATGATAGTGGATTCTGGCGGTCCATGAACGTTGGAAGCTACACACCTTCGAAATTCGAAACAGAAAAAACAACTGTGGCATAAAGTACACACTCCTAAAGAAAAAAACCAAGATAGAAGAATACATGCTGGAACTTACTGCGCAGTAGGTGGATTTACAGCGGGAGAGCACGTTGTTGATTGAGATATGGGAAGCTCTTCGGGGTAATTTAGATTTTCCATGGTTATGGTGTTGGATGCAAGTTCGTTTGGAGTTTAAATTATGTACTGTATATATAGTAGGTGCATGACTGCTTCGATCTAGTATTGTAAATGGGGAAGAAAAAACAATTACCAATAAATCTTCTAGTATTGTAATCTTCATGTTGCTAATTAAATAATGGGGCTAATTCATGATTCATGAAATACCAATTATGGCTGAAAGGTACATGACGGTCAACCAAATTACGAGTTTTTTTTTATGTGAGTGGTTCTATTTTTAAATTTATTTGTAAACAAGGGTTTATTTGAATATTATATGTGTGAACTTTGTTACTTTGGAATAAATCGTGCCAATCATTTTCAAACTTACGTACCTCCTTTCTCTTTTAGAGCACACGGTGTGGTAGATTTTCACACGCCAAATGCATCTTAAAACCACTGTTGGCACGCCAAATGCCATACCATGCAACACGCCAGTTTTTTGCTATAGGGATTTGAGCCAGTTGAGCGGCTCACGCCAATCTTGTATCTTTTTTTTCTTCTTGATTTTGTGTCTGAGTTGTTCTTTTTTTCTTTTTTTTTGGTTGCGATCGGCTGATGGAGAAGGAAAGCAAGGAAGAAGATGTAGTTCTATATCTTTTTTTTCTTTTTTCTTTTTTTTATGATTTTGTGTGTGAGGAATTTTTTTAATTTTTTTTTGGCAGGTTGCGATGGAGGATGGCTGATGAAGAAGGAAAGCAAGGAAGAAGTCAAGAAGATGTAGTTGCAGTTGTATATTATTTTTTACTTTTTCATTTTACACCTTATTGTTTTGTATTTTTACATTTTAAGTCCATGTAACATTTTTACACTTTATTGTTTGCAATTTTAGTCCAAAGTTATTTTTCTTATATTTGGTTTAAATGTATAAAATAAAATGTATTTGTTTTAAAATCAAGTGAAAAACAAATAAATGTATTTGTTTTTAAATAAAATAAAATGAAAAAGTGGGACCCAATAACATGTTAGTTGTGTGTTATGAGGGAAGGGTGTTTGAGTTATTGGTGTGTTATTGGAAGATGATGATGTGGCGCTGATGTGGCATACCAATAACGTGTTAACGGATCATACCATACCTTGTGCTCTTATACTTAAAACATGCAATTGATGCATTGATGTTTTTCTATATGTTGGTATTTACAAATTGTCTTCTTTATCTGGTTTCAAGATTTATTGTTTTTGAAAAATCCAAATAGCACATTCTACTAAATCTTTTAGTGGTTGATATCTATACTACTTTATAATGTATTTAGGCCTTCTAAAATTAGAAGGCTTAAAAATTAAGCCTTCTAATTTTAGAAGGCTTAAAATTAAGATAATGAGCTCCAATCATGAGATGACATGTGTCACTTCTTAACAAACTCCAAGCCTAACTTCTAACAAACTCCAAGCCTAACTCCTAACCACCAAAAATTAAGATAAGGAGCTCCAATTATAAAATGACATGTGTCACTTCCCAACTAAAATTCATCTTTATTTTCAAATTAAAATATCTTTTTATCTACTTATTTATATTATAATCTAATTTCACCATATTTTCTAAAATTTTATGCTCTTTAATTCAACATCCATTTTAATATATTTTTATGAGTTTTTAGTTTTTATATTTTTAGTGAGTTTATTTTATTTTAATTCAAAATTTTACAACTTTAACATTTATTTCATTTATTCCAATCATATTATAGTCATCGGGTACCCGCCGCCGCATTGCGCGGGTACCCTTCTAGTTAGCTACAAAGCGTTAAGCTTTGTAAGTGAAATTATCTTAGTTGCAGGAAATTTAGGGCCCGTTTGGTTCGTAGACGGGTTTAGGATTAAGATTTGGATTTGGATTAAGATTAGGATTTAGATTTGGATTTGGTGTGATTAAATATATAATATAATATTATAATGAGATTTGAAATTGATATATATTATTGTAAAAGTAAATAAAAAAAAATAAGAGGTTGAGAAGAAATTTGGGTCCACAAATTTTAGAAAAGGACAAAAAAAAATCAAAAAGTGGTGGGTTTTCATCTAAACCACACTATTTAGCCAGAAATTGTACACAACAAATTTTGAGGACTCACTCCTAATATTGGGGCCCACTAGTACACACCAAACAACCATTTTTCACTTTGATGCCTAATGTCTATGTCTACAGTCATCAACCAAACGCACCCTTACTGGTATGTGTATGGTTTATAATTTGACTATCAATCTAAATCATGTAATCACTTTTAGATTAAATAAATTATTGCGACCCAATATGTTTCGGGTATACGAAATCATTAATCGGATAAGATAAACTGACAATAGCAATTTAAGGCACTAGATCTCAATCAAAATACATTAGAGTATTGTTCTTGTTATATTCTACAAATGAGACTAGAAGTGTGGTTATAACCACCAACCAAAATTCGGTTATTTTCAGTTATTTACCAATCATTATGTTGGTTAGTAAAAGATGCGTCGATTGGGTTTTGGCGGAAAATCATGTTAACAACGATTCATAAAAAAGTTTGGGTTTTAGGGTGCTACCCCAAACCCCGCAAGGGGAGGGCTTCCCCTCGACCCCCGCATGTTCACTTGGGAGTAGGGCTGAGCGTCGGTCAAAAACCGACCCGAACCGACAAAACCGAAAACCGAAATTCATAAAAAACCTAAACCGAAACCGAACCGACGGGCCGTCGGGTCGGTTCGGTTTTGTGTCGGGCCGTCGGTTCGGTTCGGTTTAGGTGTATTTAGGTATGTTTTTGTCGGTTTTGGGCCGAACCGAACCGAAACCGAAAACATATAAAACATGAAACCGAAACCGAACCGACGGGCTGTCAGTTCGGCTCGGTTTTTGTCGGTTCGGTAGGTTTTGTCGGTCCGGTTCTGTTTTGGACCTTTGATGCTCAGCGCTACTTGGGAGCGAGACATCTACAAGGGGCGCTACCCCTTGACCCCAACAAAGGGCTACCCCTTGAGCTCTAGCTTGTTTCATGAAAGTTTGTCGAACTATTGAGCAGAACAAAATATTATCGAGTCAAGTCGAGCTCTGTGAAAGTCGAATCGATTCGACTTGTTTACACCCTAGTGTTAAGCAAACCCATCAACCAGATGGTCCCATCTTCAAAGAAACCCAATTTTACAAAAAAATTCAAAGCAACCCAAGTTTCCAAACAAGATAACACTTAGATGTTTCCAAACATACTTCAATCTGGTATAATTGTAAGTGCGTCTTCCAGCCATGTGCTAATTAAAAAATGGGGCAGAAGAAAAACTTAATGCTACTTAATTCATGAAATACCAATTATGGTTGAAAAGTACATGACGGTAGGGGTGAGCATATGACTCGCACAGACCGGACCGACCACATTCGGTCCGGTCCGCGGTCTTGGCTTTTGAGCTAATTCGGTCTTCGGTCCGGTCCGGACCAAAACCGACGAATTTGAGCTAATTTTGCCTTGTTGGACCGGACCGACCGAAGGACCGACCCGGACCGAGACCGGACCGACCACATTCGGTCCGGTCTCGGTCTAAGATTTTTGTCGAAATCGGGTTTCGGTCTGGTCCGGACTTGGCCGGTCCGGTCCGGTTTTTGGACCGTGCACACCCCTGCATGACGGTCACCCAACTTAGGAGTTTTTTTTTGTATGAGTTGTTCTATTTTTAAATTTACATCGTAAACATAAACATGGGTTACTTTGAAGTTTACATGTGAACTTGGTTGCTTTTGAATTCGGGCCGTTTTTGAGGGTGTGTAAGGAGAGCGATTGTTCAAGGTCTCAAAATTTTTAAGGCCCCAAAATTTTCCCCGTTAATAATTATATGCATGCGTAGACTTATTTTTCACGAAGAAAAAAGTATTTAGATGAAAAAATATCTTAAATGAGTAATATGTTAGAACGTTTAGATAGCTAATTATATTATATCATATAAACGGTGACACTTTATATATAATATTGCTTAACGAAATGTCTCATTATATAATTTTATACAAGGCCTTCAAAAATTTCGCTGATTCATGAGACGACCCTTTTTAAATAAATCGTGCCAATCATTTTCAAACTTACGTAACAGTTTATGCATAATGTTTTTCTATTAGTAGGTAATTACAAATGAAAAATGATTCTTATGCCTAATTAGCAAGCCTACTAGTATGCTTAATGATTTGATTGGTAGATTTGAAAAAGTGATCGATGAAAATTTAAAGAGAGAAAATGTACAATATAATTGTACAAGTAATTTATGCTTGCATTTAGGCATAATTTGTAGGCCTAAATAACATTAATCTTTACCAATTGTCTTCTTTATCTGGTTTCAAGATTTATTGTTTTTTTTAAATCCAAATAACACATTTTACTAAATCTTTTAGTGGTTGATATTAGCTTTAGAGCGTTATGCTTTGTAAGCGAATTTATCTCAGTAACCTATGTGGAAATTTACTGGTGCGTGAATGATTTATAATTTAACTATTAATCTGAATCGTGTAATCATTATTAGATTAAAGTATTTCGAACCAATATGTTTTGGGTCCACGAAATTCTTAATCAGATAAGACAGAGCAACAATTGCAATCTAAGTGATACGTTAACAATTTCAAACCCAAAATGTTGTTACAGAAATATGCAAACAGATGTCTAAATAATAGTAAATGAAGATGAGAAAGCAATGTATTTTGGGGAAATGATTTTCTGTATTAATAGTTTCTCTCTAAAACAAAATCACACACTCTTTTTGTTTACAACGGTTAAATAAAGTTTTTTAAAACGGTTTTGAGCCGTTCTATATTAGAGCGTACTAAATAATAAGCATACTCTTTTACCACGGTTTTCAACCGTTTTTAATAACTACAGATTTGTAACAATAATTCTAAAGCACTACATTTTTTATAACAACTGTGAAGCACCGTTCTTTTAAATAATATTCCCAAAATTTTACAAAGAATAATATTTGAAACATCTTTAGTGTATATTTTTAGGCGTGCAAGTTTTTTTTATTGACAGTTATTATTTTTGGTCATTAAGTCTAGTAATCTTTATGTATTTTAAGAATCTTGCCATCCGTGTCCGTGGTTCCTCATTCATTTTTTTTTCTTTCATTCATTTTTTGAACAAAAGTTTCTTATTCTCTTGTTGACGAACACATTTAATCAATATATAGTTGTATATCAAATACACATCCTGCATTACAGAAAAGTGAAAAAAAAAAAGATTATAATCAATATAACTAAATGAAAAACAGTAAATCTACAACATATGAAACACAATAAAAGAAACACAAAGGTAAACTCAGACAAAAACCTGCAACAATACCTTTTTAGATAAATGGATGATGGCACCCTTGTAAAGTCTTAAGTGCACTTATGAAAAACTTGAACATATGAAAGATGTTTTGTTTGAAGATCTGCAAAACATGGAACATATGAAAACTTGAGTTAGTTGTTTTAGGTATAAACAAAGAGAAAGAAATACAATGTAACAAAGAGAAAGAAAAAGTGGTGAGTTGAAAACTTTTAAAACTTTTAAAACTTTTTCATAAAATTTTGTTACGGAATGCATGATACACCGTTCTAAATAACCCAAATTTCATTTGTTTTTTATTACGGTTGCTATATACCGTTCTAAATAATGGCTAAACAACAACAACCGTTTTATTTAATTAATTATTTACAACGATTTGCTACATACCCGTTATAAATAATGCTTTCATATTGTTAAAAGCGGTGAAAGACATCAACCGTTTCAAATAAGGCGTTGTAAAAAATAGTTTGTGTACTAGTGTAGGCTACTTAACTCTCCTCCATGCTATGCTATTTGTATTTGTACTAAAGTACATTTACCAACTTGGCTATAGACAAGTTCGTTTGTGCTACTGCCACACCCACTAGAAAATTAGTGAACAGTGAAACGCACAGTAACTAACGGTCGTTAGTTAACGACCGTTATCTACTAACGGTCGTTAACTTTTTTTTTTTTTTTTTTAAACGAAAATGCGACAACAGTCCCTGAGGTTTACCTTGCGTTGCAAAATAGGTCCTCTAAGGACTAACGATGAAAAGTGAATAACGGTCGTTAGTTAACGCCCGTTATCTACAAACGGTCGTTACTTTTTTTTTTTTTTTTTCAAATACTTTTTTAAAAAACCAAAATGCGACAAGAGTCCCTAAGGTTTAACTTACGTTACAAAATAGGTCCTCTAATGAGTAAATATGTAATTTTTTTTACATAATTGGTCCTTTATGTTAAACGTTCGTTACACAAACAGTCCTACTAACCGCCGTTACTTAACGGTTGTTAAATAACGACATTCTATCATTTTTAATTAAGAAGCTCTATATAAAAAGCAACGCATCCAAGGCTTTATGATATACTTTTTGGTAAATTTGCAACCGCTTAATTATATTGCTCACGCTTAAAATACTAAACATATCTAATAGGAACATACTTAGCTCGAACGTTAAATAATACTTATGTATACAAACACCTCGCTGCGAAGCGCGGGCTAAAAACCTTGTCAAATACAACTAGTGAGTTGGTATTGGCCTTGTCAACTAAATATGCAAGCAACGCAAAATAAAAAACCGGAAAAAGATCGCTGATAAACTATTGAAATTACTTTTTGCATAACAACGTAATAGCGCCAAAGCATATTATACATCTCCATTTTTATTTTACAGAACATAATTTCAAAAATGACATTTTCGTACACTTATACTAACATAAATATATTAGACAAATAACTAACGTACATATGTGTTTTTTGGTTTTTCTTTTTGAGATTAGGGATATGAGTCATATGACGGCTAGGGTTTGATAACTAAAGTTTTTATACCATGTTAAACAATGAAGCCATGTGATGTGTTATGTTTTAGGGAAGAAATTGTCTCAAGTTGAAAAAACAACTTGAGTTAAGTTGAACATTTGTGAGTGATCGGATTTGATTCAATGGCTCAAATCAAAAGATCAAAAGAACTTCTTTTGATTTGAGTGGATTAAATCCAATGACTCACACTTCCCCAACTTGACTCAAGTTGTTTTTTCAACTTGAGACAATCTCCTTCCATTTTATTGACTCATAATATATAGCAATGATTAGATGTGAAACCCTAAAAACCTTGAGAATCTTTGAGGCCACATTTGCGCTTAAACCAACTTACATAATCTAATTATTAAAAGGGTTTTACTATTGACAGCCTTTAGGGTTGTCGTTAAGAGAATGAGTTTTATTACAAAGTCATTTATAAATCAATATGATTGGATATCAAACCTTAAAAACATGGAAACAATCCTTAAAAAATCTGGATGCACAACAAATATTTGGTTCTAATTGAATGGCTTAATTTCTTACAATAAATTGTAATAAAACTCATTCTCTTAACCACAGTTTTAAAAGTTGTCATTAGCAAAACCCTTATTAAAAAAATAAAAATAAAACACAAACTTTACCAACAAAAATGTCTTTCAAGAAAATCACTCGCCATGAAAAAACAAATAAAACCATGACGACTCACGTAACATAACTGCATAACAAGTGTATGGTGATCAAATCACCCATTAAAAAAAAAAGTTCCACGTTAAAACATCATGCAATACACACATTTCATAGTCAACCTCACAAAACAAAACATAAAGTCTTTATACTAAAAAAGAAAAAAAAAAAAAAAAAAAAAAACAATATAAAAAGGTAAATTTTCTCACGGGTAACGATATCATTTCCAGTTCAAAAGTTTTTTAACAAATGTCAAACACAGACAACATCATCTTGTTTATAATACAAATAGTACATGATACATGGAAGGCTACGTGGGTTTAAGTGTGAGATTTTTTTATTTTTATTTATTTATTTATTTTATTTTATTCATGCATGGATCCATGCATGGCATTTTTGGTTGAAAGTGTCCACCTCCAATTAGGTAGCTTATTTTGGTGAACGTGGGGATGATCTCTAACAACTTTGACCAGTTCTCTAATGCCTATCTTTCTCCAACGCTTTCTTTTCCTTTTCTGTTTCTTTGTTAACGCTTTTATTTTTGGGCAACTTTAGTCAAAGATCGTCACGAGACACGAGAAATCTATCAAAAAACGTTAGAGTAATGTTTTTGTTATATTCATCAAATGAGACAAGAAGTATGGTTATAAGTTATAATCACCAACCAAAATTTGGTTATTTTCATTTATTTACCAACCATTCTATTGGTTAGTGAAAGACACGTCAGTTGGGTTTTAAAACTACAAGGCTGTTAAATAAATTCTTTTTATAAAACTATGTAAAATCTATTATAGTTATATAATTAAAATTCTCATGCATGCATTGATTTTTAAATTGTGCACACGCGAACTTTTATATAAGCTATTTGTTATGTATTAATCGTAATATTTATTAATATTTTGTACAATATATATTTTGTACACACGCTTTAAATTCACATAAATACCAAGAAATACATTACACAACTTATTGCATAGGATATTTTGCATACCAGAACTAATATTCTAGGAATGTCCATTACTAGTGCGACGCTATCTCGTTACTTTGGACACTTCCGAATTTGGATGCATCTTTGATCTTGCGAAGTATCACTTTGTAGTCAAGAAAGCTACATGCAAACATTACTATCAAAAGTACAAATATAAGTAAATAACCAATCCAGTTAAGCTCATGCGGGATCAGTAACATCAACACAAGCGAGAAGGGTGCAAGAATTCCAGAGAAGCAAAAAACACCCTTTAAGGTCTTGTAAATGTAGTAGATAGGGTAGGAGCGGTCCCTTGTTGAGCTTTCTAAGCGAGTGTTTTCATGGCAAACAAAATCACAGAAGTCGGTATGGCAATTGTATAAGCAACCACAGCCATGTTGGCAAAGAAACTGTGAGTTTCAAAAGGAGATTGTTTGTTATTTAGAAACTTGAGTTGAGCGAGTTGTGTCAATGATGGATACATGACGACAAGAGCCCCCGCGTATAAAAGATACAATATCCCTCCGTATTTATGAATTCTGAAAGAATAAAACTTAACATAAGACAAATACACAAAGAAGTGATCGAATAAGTGAAAACCTCCTAAGATATAAAAAAGTTTCCGAAAAGGGAATTGAACTTACTGCTCAGGAGTCGGATTGGCTGCATGAATTGGAACTTGTGGTGCGTCTTGGCGTGCATCTTCAAGGGTAATGGCAGGCTGTCCACCTCTTCTGTTAGCATTACTTAAATTAGTATCTGAACTCTCCATGCATATGATTGTGGATACGGGCTGTCCATGAACGTTGAAAGCTACAGTACACCTTCAAAATTTAAAACAGAAAAGACAACTGTGGCATAAAGTACACACTACAAAATAAAAAACCAAGATAGAAGAATTCCTAGAAAAATACATGCTGGAACTTACTATAGTTTAAAGTACACACTCCAATAACTCAAATATTCAATGTAAATTTTAGCTATATTTGAGATTGCCCTCCACAGCTTCACTCATTACTTTGTCCAAATATAGCTAAGTAATGTTTGTTAATTTTTAATTTTATATAAGGCTTCTTTTAATAATAAATTTTAGCTATATTAAAAATTAACAAACAACCGCACGCGTGATCTGTGATGCGAATCTCTCTCTTTAGTGTTTTAACTCTTGGTTGAGTCTGGATTTCTATTCTATTCTATAAAAACAACTTTTACTCTTGTTTTATGAAACCTTGCATTTAAGTAAGAACTTTTTATAAGTGTAAGTATTGTTAATTATTTGCTACCACTCTACTATAACACAATATCAAGTGTTAGTAATTTTGAAGAATCTCTATTTGGTAAATTAAAAAAAGAAAGGCAAATGGCTAAATACGATTTTTAATTGCTCTAAGTTTGTTAATTGTCATATAATCAATCTAGCAGGATAAAAGTATAATTTTTTCTTTGAAATTTCATGTACATGTTCATGTTTATGTTTCTTGTTATGTTTCTTTGAAAGTAATCCATTTTCCAGGTTGTGCACTTCATGTTGTTTTTTACTCACCATAGTTCCTTCTAAACTATATTTCATAATTGTCATATAATCAATCTAGCAGGATAAAAGTATAACTTTTATTTGAAATTTCATGTTCATGTTGATCTTCATCGTCATCTTCATCTTCATGTTTATGTTTCTTGTTATGTTTCTTTGAAAGTAATCCAATTTTCAGGTTGTGCACTTCATGTTGCTTTTTACTCACCACAAGTTCCTTTTAAACTATATTTCATAATTGTCATATAATCAATCTAGCAGGATAAAAGTATACCTTTTCTTTGAAATTTCATGTTCATGTCCATGTTCATCTTCATCTTCATCTTCGTGTTTATGTTTCTTTGAAAGTAATCCATTTTTCAGGTTGTGCACTTCATGTTGTTTTTTACTCACCACAAGTTCCTTTTAAACTATATTTCATGTTCATGTTTATGTTACTAGTCATGTTCATGTTCATCTTCATCTTTATCTTCATCTTCATCTTCATCTTCATCTTCATGTTTATGTTTCTTGCTATGTTTCTTTGAAAGCAATCCATTTTTCAGGTTGTGCACTTCATGTTGTTTTTTACTCACCACAAGTTCCTTTTAAACAATATTTCATAAACTATATTTCATGTTCATGTTTATGTTACTAGTCATGTTCATGTTCATGTTCATGATCATCTTCATCTTCATCTTCATGTTTATGTTTCTTGTTATGTTTCTTTGAAAGTAATCCATTTTTCAGGTTGTGCACTTCATGTTGTTTTTTACTCTCCACAAGTTCCTTTTAAACTATATTTCATGTTCATGTTTATGTTACTAGTCATGTTCATGCTCATGTTCATGTTCATGTTCATGTTCATGTTCATGTTCATGTTCATCTTCATCTTCATCTTCATCTTCATCTTCATGTGTATGTTTCTTGTTATGTTTCTTTGAAAGTAATCCATTTTTCAGGTTGTGCACTTCATGTTGTTTTTTACTCACCACAAGTTCCTTTTAAACTATATTTCATGTTCATGTTTATGTTACTAGTCATGTTCATGCTCATGTTCATGTTCATGTTCATGTTCATGTTCATGTTCATGTTCATGTTCATGTTCATGTTCATGTTCATGATCATGATCATGTTCATCTTCATCTTCATGTTTATGTTTCTTGTTATGTTTCTTTGAAAGTAATCCATTTTTCAGGTTGTGCACTTCAATTCATGTTGTTTTTTACTCACCACAAGTTCCTTTTAAACTTTATTTCATGTTCATGTTTATGTTACTAGTCATGTAATGTTGTATTTTACTCACCACAAGTTCCTTTTAAACTATATTTCATGTTCATGTTTATGTTACTAGTCATGTTCATGCTCATGTTCATGTTCATGATCATGATCATGTTCATGTTCATGTTCATGTTCATGTTCATGCTCATGCTCATGCTCATGCTCATGTTCATGTTCATGTTCATGTTCATGATCATGTTCATGTTCATCTTCATCTTTATCTTCATGTTTATGTTTCTTGCTATGTTTCTTTGAAAGTAATCCATTTTTCAGGTTGTGCACTTCATGTTGTATTTTACTCACCACAAGTTCCTTTTAAACTATATTTCATGTTCATGTTTATGTTACTAGTGATGTTCATGTTCATGTTCATGTTCATGTTCATGATCATGATCATGATCATGTTCATGCTCATGCTCATGTTCATGTTCATCTTCATCTTCATCTTCATGTTTATGTTTCTTGTTATGTTTCTTTGAAAGTAATCCAATTTTCAGGTTGTGCACTTCAATTCATGTTGTTTTTTACTCGCCACAAGTTCCTTTTAAACTTTATTTCATGTTCATGTTTATGTTACTAGTCATGTTCATGCTCATGTTCATGTTCATCTTCATCTTCATGTTTATGTTTCTTGCTATGTTTCTTTGAAAGTAATCCATTTTTCAGGTTGTGCACTTCATGTTGATTTTTACTCACCACAAGTTCCTTTTAAACTATATTTCATGTTCATGTTTATGTTACTAGTTATGTTCATGTTCATGTTCATGTTACTAGTTATGTTCAAATAAGATTCCGGAAATGAAATTGAACTTACTGCTCAGGAGTCGGATTGGCTGCATGAATTGGAACTTGTGGTGCGTCTTGGCGTGCATCTTCAAGGGTAATGGCAGGTTGTCCACCTCTTCTGTTAGCATCACTTAAATTAGTATCTGAACTCTCAATGCATATGATAGTGGATTCTGGCGTTCCATGAACGTTGGAAGCTACAGTACACCTTCAAAATTCAAAACAGAAAACACAACTGTGGCATAAAGTACATACTACAAAATAAAAAACCAAGATAGAAGAATACATGCTGGAACTTACTGTGCAGTAGGCTGATTTACAGCGGGATCAGAGCATGTTGCTGATTGAGATATGGGAAGCGCTTTGGTGTAATTTAGATTTTCCATGGTTATGGTGTTGGATACAGGTTTGTTTTGAGTTTGAATTATTTATATGTAGTAGCTAGGCACACAGCTTCTGGTATTGTAGATCAGAGCACTTGCTGATTGAAATATGCGAAGCTCTTCAATAGTTAGTACTGTATTTATCAAGTTGTAAGTAATGATTAAAAAAATCAGAGGAAGTCACCAAATTTTTATGTTTTCAACTGCTGTGGAAGTCACCATTACGAAAGTTCCTGTTATGAACGATCTGTCGTTTGAAGAGTCAATTCCCACTTTGCGCTTGTTTTTCAAAACTTGGACAACACTATCCTTGCTTACATATGTTGTTCCCATTCTATGCTTCTCCCCCCTTTTTTTTTGTCCTTTTTCTCCCAAATTCTTATTATCATTTTATATTTCATGTATTTATCACAAACTTCATTCCGACCACCTCAATCAAAGACTAATAAATGGATCTCTTTTCTCCTTTTTTGTGATCATTAGTTTGTTTGGAGCTATATTATTGTGTATATTGGACTTGAGCAACTAGCTGCTTGTCCATCTTTGCCTCTGTAGCAAAGAAATTGCCATTAGATTTTGTTAGTGCTATATTATTGTGTATATGGTGCATAACTGAATAACATCTAATCAAATGCAATCTATTTAAATCCATATCAATGCTTGATATGAATTAAATGACAATGTTTAATTATAGGTACATGTAAGAAAAATCTCGTATACATCAACTAATGTGATTTGGATCATTCTGTGTAAATCAAGTGCACATTCTATCTTAATCAAATACAGTGAATTTAAGTAACATGTCGAACCAACCCTTTTGCGAAGTGTATTGGATAAAAATAAGACAGAATTTGGAAGGAAAAGGACAAAAAAAAAACAAATGGGAGAGAATATTTGGAGAGGGATTTATTTATTTATTTTTATTTAAATGAAAAGCATAAAACGGGAACAACATATATAAGTATGGTTACACTATTGCTACGGGGGCTACCCGTAGCCCTGCACCTTGTCCCCAGGGAATATTCCCTTTGTCCCCCGTTTTTTCCTACAACACAGTTTTTTGTCAGTTTCTGTTTCGTATTTCTGACAGTTTTAAGCGTTTTGCTTATTAAACTTTATATTTACAGTTCCGCATTTTCAGGTTTATAGCTTTTTGATATAAACAAAATTATTAAAAAAAAAAAAAAATAAAATAAAAAAAAAAGTAGCCACCGTATGAATAAAAACATAGCCACCGTATGAATAACTGCCCCCTATAAGTAAGCATAGTGTTGTCCAAGAAAAACAAGCACAAAGTGGGAATTAACTCCCGTTTGAATGTATTATTTTATTTTATTATGTGATATGAACGATCTTGAGCCCTTTTGAACGTGTTATTTTGTATTATTTTATTTTGAGAGAATTGTGTATAAATCCAAAGCTTTATAATTGCATATATATATATCCATTTAAAACTCATAATTGTATATATATCATTTCAAAACCTTGAAATTATCAAATATATACAACCAAAACTCATAATTGCATATATATCATTCAAAACCTTAAAATTGTCATATATATCCAAATGATTAATTTAATAAAAAAAAAATGTCTAATAATTATAATTGATACTTTCTCCGTCCCATATTAAGTGTCCATAATGGAATCTTGAGATATCATAAATTAAGTGTCCATAATGTATTTCAACCAATGTGATGAATCTTTAGTGGGTGAAAATGACATTTGATAGGTGGAGGGTATAGTTAATGGAATTTCCTAAAACTTTGTGTATATGAAAAGTGGACACTTAATATGTGACGGAGGGAGTATATAAAATGACGATTATAATTTTTTTTTTCAATTACAAAATATCTTTTTTTTTTACAATATCAACTATGTGTAGTCGTTATTTTATATATTAAATTATAATTGATATATAAAATAACGATTATACCCTTATACTTATTAAATTATTATTTTTTTAACAATTAAAAAATATCCTTAAACCATTTTTTAAGAAAATAAAGAGCAACCATGTTCAATGACTCAACCGTGTTCGTTATCGACGAATCTTGAATAAGAATGCCAACTGCACCATCAATCGTTTCATCTAAATGTAAACTCCTATATATATAGATCAAATGACATAATAAAATTCAAACCAATAAAAAGATATTTTGTAACTGTAAAAAAAAAAAAAAAAAAAATTATAATCGTCATTTTATATATCAGTTGTAATTATTAGACTTTTTTTTTTTATTAAAATAATCATTTGGATATATATGACAATTTTAAGCCTTTGGAAGGATATATATGCAATTATGAGTTTTGTTTGGATATATATGACAATTTTAAAGCTTTGAAAGCATATATATACAATTATGAGTTTTGATTGGATATATATGCAATTATGAGAATTTGCAGGGATATATATGTAATTCCCCTTTTATTTTTGAGTAAAATACATTGTTCCTCCCTAAACTTGTACAAAGATGGTTCTTGTGGTTTGCGTTGACTTTCACTCTTGGTCTTTAACCTTTTTTTTTTGCACAAACAGTCACTATCTCCGAAACCCTTAACACTAAGAGTCCTTTTACCAAACGGCGTCAGTTTTGACTGTTAAACACCCCTCATGTGCAAAGCACACGAGGGTAATATAGTCTTTTCCATTTTTTTCCTTTGTCATACATAAATACACAAAACGTTTTTTTTTCCTTTTCCATTACTCTCACACACTCTCACACACACACACACACTCTCTCTCTCTCTCTCTCTCTCTCTCTCTCTCTCTCTCTCTCTCTCCTCTGTCACAGATCAACGATGGAATCGACCACCTAAACGACGAATCCGGCCATCCCTTGCCTCACTTACCAGCCCCACTCACCCTCAACAAATCTAAATAATAAATGGTATAATTTTGTTTGCTCCCCACCAAGAAAACCACCAGAGGAAACTGTCGTTAGTATTGATACAAGGGTTTTTTTTTTTTTTTTTTTCGTCTTATGTATTTGGTGTACACGAAGGGGGTGTTTGGATTAGCTTATTTGATGGGCTTATTGGCTTATTAAAAATAAAATAAAAAAACAGTAAGCTCAATATTTATGGTTCATATTATCAGGGTATATACTTTAGCTTATGGACTTGTTGTAACCAATGAGAGCAAATTTGAGTTTAGTAGTAAGTGAGTTGACTCGATGAGTGTCACGAACGAGTTGTATACACAATATTTGAGAGCTAAGTGATGCATGTATTCCGACCAGGATTTCCAGAAAAAGGTGTAGATTGGCAGGAACACCCTGACCCCGGGAGCTTTTTGGCACCAGCCATTGTCCACCCTACAAGGAACAGTTCCGGCAACTCTCCTGGCCTAGTGGGGCACCAACTGGAGTGAGCACGAGCCAAGACTCGGACCCCTGAGCTCTTATTCCACAAAGTCTCTCCAGTGTGCCCATAGGTTTTTCGGAGGTGGGTACCTATATGAAACAAATGCCAAGGATGGGACTTGAACCTGGGTCAATTGACTCAAGCACTAGTGCTCCAACCATTGGCCTAATGCTCCATTGGTATTCCGACCAGGATTTAATATTTATAGTTCTCGTCTACCTAAGGTCTACCTAATGCACTAACTAGCAATGAACCCGATCGTGCACAGTATAGAGAGTGGTAAAGCCGAGGTCGTTCCCAAGAGCTATGTAGATGAGGATCCTATTAAGTCTAAGTGTCACTTGTTTTAAACTGGTTTTAAGGTTGAAATGATTAATTAACTAAAGACAAGAAATGAAATGCAAAATAAATAAAGGTTGTGAACAGTGGAGAGGAAGCGTGCTAACCTAATTAAGCATCCTATCATGTAATGTTTATGTTTTATAAATTGCTTCCAATTGATTCAGGTGAGGGTTTAAGTCGCTAGGACAACATTTGGTCAATTCATCCGAACCTATCAACAAAGGCTCCTACCTGACATCAAAAGCCAATCCTTTGGGGAGTCGAGGGTCTTAAGTCACCTAAGCCAAGTCATTAAGTACCTTACATGCAAGATTCGAAATAATGAGTGCCCGGGCGCTAGCATCTTAGACACTCATCCCTAACCTCTTAAGTTCGTCCATACGAACGGTGATCATTTGGTTAGTTCGCTTAAAAAGAGGGAAAAGGTCGTTAGTTGGTCAATTCTTACCCTTCCCAACTCTACCTACTTACTTAGGGTCAATTGGTCAATTCTCCTAAGCAACTAGATACGACCGCATTTCAAAACTACCGAAGCTAGGGTAACTACCATCGAACTATGCATGCATACACTAGAAACAATTATATGGAAGCATGAAAACACAAACAATACATTCAAGGAATCATAATTAGGCTAGCACCAAAGGTGCTTAGCCGATCATATTAAAAGATACAATAAATTTAATGTTTAACATAATGAAAGACATGAATTAAAGTAAAAGATAGAAATGATCGCTAATGCTTATCGATATGGTGGGATTCCTCCCTTGGAGATGGCTCCGTATGCTCCATGTGATCTTCCTTTGGAACCCTCTTCACGTTCTCTGCCTTTGAGTTGTGAGTGAATGATTTGAAATGCAGAATTTAGGGCTTGTATTTATAGGCACGATCATAGTTACGGCGTAACTTGAGTTGAGAGTTACGCCGTAACTTAATTATCTTCACTACATAACTCTCATTAAATAGACTACGGCGTAACAATGGGGAATGGTTACGCCATAGTTTGCAGCTCCTTCATAGTTTGGATGTGAGTTACGCCGAACCTCTTATCAGCAGGTAGTTAGGTCGTAATGCTTGTGAAGATATTACGTCGTAGTTGATGGAGGCGCGAAATGCTTCATGACCTAAATGATTACGGCGTAACCTTAGTTCAGAGTTACACCATAACTGCAGTTGAGTTGGTCTTCTGAGATAAAACACTAGCTACGGTGTAATTTGAGAGTATGAGTTACTCCGTAGCTTCTTCATAAATAGCATACTATTATAAAACCGTTAGGAAAATCTCCAAATCTGCGTCTCTAAGCTCCAATGCTCATAATTTACCTGGAAATGAAATATAAAGGAATACAAGCGTAAATCCATATAAATGATATAAAATACGAGCATAATCGGGGGAAATTGACACTAAAAAGTCAGGATTATTTGATGTTATCAAATATGCCCCCTTGAACTCTACTTGCCCTCAAGTAGACATTATTAGAAAATTTTCTAAAAAGATATCCCCCAATACCTAGAAGATATGAGTTTAAAAATCCATTATGCTAAAATAAATCAAAGCCGAACACCTCACGAAATGGGAATAAACACTCATATTCTCTCATATAGTCTAAGTGTCAATTTCGGGGTGATCATTCAAAGCACATTCATAGAATATATTCTATCATAAGCTTAGCGGTTACATTTCCACCACTAGAGTAAAGGACTAAACAATCTTTGAAGGCACTATGGGTGGACACAAAATGAGGTTAAGGGTGAAATGTCATTACGTGTCACGACAAAGTGGACAAAATCAGTGATACATGACCAAATGCATGGCCAAGACACCAAAGATTGCTCGCTTCATCACCTAGACATGCTTCATGACTAAAAGGTAGGATAAGACATGAGAAATAATTGGTGTAAAATGAAAATAACAAAACAAATAGTCTTAACCTATAACCAAGTTGTCACCGCCTACTGTAACACCCCCAAATCTTGGTACAGCGGAAGACTTAATCAAGTTTTTGGGGCGTTACTATTGTATTGGTATCGCACACAAGTATAGCCAAAGATAGTCATTTAACATTCAAAACCAATCCCAGATTTGAGTATTCAAAACATTTAATCCAAAAGTGTAAATATTAGGCCCAAAACACGATTTAATAAAATAGGTCCCCAAAGTTTATCAGAGTCAGAAATGATCCTTGAACCCCGCCTTCTTGCCAAGCTTCCACCGATCACGTATTCCAAACAACTCTCAAATACCTGAGAAATCATGCTAAAAGGTCAGCTTACGCTGGTGAGTTCATAGGTTTAACTTCAACAAAATCATAGTGGACCAGTAGAAGTTGATTTGCTATGCAAGACCTAAGATAGATAAATACCGATCCTACCCGGATCACCAACCATAAACATATCCCGCATCCAGGGATTACTCGGGCCCAGCGACTCTAGTCCAGCACTGTCGTGGCAAAATCTAGAACAATTGCCAACCCCGGACTAGGTCGAGGTAGAAGTCTATTCTTAGCTAGGCAACAGTTATAGTAATTAGGATTGCTACCCTAGTCTAAGGAAACAACTACCGCACATCTATCTAAACAGTCAAGCATATAAGCAAATCCATATAGTTTTCACGGTCCGAACTAGATTAGATGGTTTATGTGTTTGTACCATAAAACACAAGGTTTGTTATGCTGGGCCATAAAACATAGTGGGAGTGGTTGTACCCTTGAAAAGAACTCGACATCTAGCTTAGTGTCGGAAATATTGTATAGGCGACGTTAGGTTGGTTCTACCTCGAACTAGAACCCGATATTTAGCTTTGTACCGAAAAAAGTGTAAGCGATGATTGTAAGGTTTTCTCCACCGAGAAGGGTGCTTGTTGATTTAGTGAAGTAACTCTCGAGTTGGATACTCGGGGAGTGGAGTAGGGCGGAGAGGAGATCCGTGACCGAACCACTATAAATCCTCGTGTTCGGTTTGCACTTTCCTTTCTTTATCTCTTTACTTTTATAATTGCTTATGATGTGGTTTGATGATGATGCTTGTGTGACAACTTGGTTTACTATGCTTTATATTAGTCATAAACAATAATTGATACTTTCATATAATAACAAGCTTCATAAGTGATTTGATACAAAAGATCTAACGATTTTAAACGGTAACGTATTCACCCCCCCCCCCTCTACGTTTTCATAATTGGTACCAGAGCCTCGTAGCTCTTATTTTCAAAACAAATCGTTTTTAAAATGGAGCACGATCCATGTATCAAATTACCATTGAAGCGAAATATAATATGAAAAATGTTTTGCTAATTATACTTAGAAATTTTGTTGTTAAATGTTTAGATAAGTCACTTTAGTAAAAATAATAAACAAAATATGTATATTATATTTTTTCTATCAAATCTAGTGAGTCCTACACTTTTTCGCTATGAGTAAGTACATTTTTCAACATTCTGTGAAGGCCACGGACTGGGCGGAACCAAATAAAGGGTTCCTCCCTTGTTAAATTTTGGTTCCTTGGTCTGCACAGTACGCAGTTTTTTGGCCAACTTAAAAAATTCATAACTTATTAACCGTAAGTCCGTAGGAGTCGAACCACCTATCATTTTAAAGGGAATTGAGTCTAATTTCATTTAAAAATACTCTCATGGCCTGAGTCTAATTTTAAATAGGTTAAATATACCAAATACTACAGTATATCTAAGATATTAAGTTTCGCTTTAACATAAAAACTCAAATTTTTGAGTCAAGCAATTTAAGATGGTATTCTTAGAACATTGATATAATTTATTTTGAAACTAAATAATTATGTAATATGTTTAAAGAAAACTAATCAAGCTTGGTAACATCATCACATTTAAACGATAAATGACGAAAAGTGTTTTTCTTGTTATGCTATGTTAAATGACCACTTGTTTATGTTGTTTGAATATATGTTGCTTGCTTATTTTCAAATTGTTGTTTACACTTGTTTGTTTTCATAATATAAGTGTCAATCTTGCCATGTTATTTATTCGCTTGCTTGACGATTTCTTGTTTATGCACAATAGGACATTTGCTAGATTTTGTAAACTTAGTTGGAAAATTGTTTTACCATCACTTATAGACTTAGATCACTTCCTTTGCATAGGTTATAGTAACATCTTGCATAACTTATGAAATGTGATGACAAGAGAAATTTTTTAAGAGAGTGTTTGGTACAAGGACAAAAATGGATGTTTTAAGAGAGTGTTTGGTACAAGGACAAAAACAAGAGAAAATTTTTGAATTGGACACTTTCCCTAGTAGTTTACCCATATAAACCACGCACATACAATTTTCTAAAATGAACACTTTCCCCTGGTACGTTAGATTGGTAGCCTAATACGTTTTAAACCGTACACGTGTACACCAATTCTTCTGGGCGTGGTACTGGGCGAGGGAGTGACCTAAGCGTACCTAGGCGTGGCATGAGGCGTGCCCTGGGTGTGGAACTGGGTGGCTAGGCGTGGAGCATGGGTGGCTGGGCGTGCCCTAGGCGTGGCATGAGCAGCTGGGCGTGCCCTGGGCGTGAACCTGGGCGTGCCCTGGGCGTGATATGCCTAGGCGTAGAGCATGTCCTGGGCGTGGACCCTGGGTGGCCTGGGCGTGGATTTGATTGTGTTTTTGAACTCTTCGTTGATTATGAGGCGTTTTTGCGGTGGTTGTTACGGCGGTTGGGGGTGGTTGGGAGTGGGTGGTGACGGTGGTTGACTGGTTTTAAGTTGACCGCCATGGGTGTTGGATCTGGAATTTGTGGAAGGTGGAAATGATGAGTTTGGTTATATATATGTGGAGGATATGTTTTTACCAGAGATGGATTGTTGGTTTTCAGAGGAGTGTACAAGTTTTGGTGTGTTGGGTGTAAGTTGGTTTATTGGTAGTGTAGTGGAAGTAGGGGTAATTGGTGTGGAAAGTGGGGATGTTGTGATTTTGACTAAATTTGTGAAATGTGAAAATGAAGAGGATTTGGTTATACTGGTGAAGAATCTGTGTGTGGCTTTTGATTCATAGAACATAAAGAACACAATGGAAAAAGGTAACTTGTGGGGAAAAGTATGATAGTGACGGTATGATTGTGACTATTATGATAGTGACGTAAAATGGTTATATCGGTAAACTATAGAAAAAATGTCCATTCTCGTATAATCACTATATATACGGTTTGTTTTTGTAATTTGCTTCAAAAACAATGTTGTATGATGTAATTTATTTGTTTTTACTTTGTAGGATGATAATATGACTTAAAAAAAGGTTGTATGATAACCGGTTTATGCAGGTGGATAGCACAAGTGTGTTATCAAATTTTACCCATTTTCACTTTTATGTGAAAATCGTTAGCCCTTGGTCAAAGTCTATGCTCCACTATGTTTGTATATGTGTTATCGACTTTTCCTAACTAGAAGTAATTAATGTCACATGTTTTAAGCAAAATTTTAGGTTTCGGAAAACTCCCCGACACCTAAAAATGGGTCTGTGAACTTTTCTAGTGTCCACGGATCAGACGGCACCAAAATGTTGGTACCGTCTGTTATGCATTTTGGTACCGCCATACCTGTACAGGCGGACCAGGCGGCACCTATTTAAGGGTTCCGCCTGTGTAAAGAAATGGTGCAGTGGATCCTACAGGTAAGTTGTTGAATTTTACTAAATCCCGCAATCTAATTTACCAAATCTCGTTTCTAGGATACTTGTTAATGCATATCTTTCATATCTCACTCAACACATCCTCAATGGATTAACTTAGGATGTTTGACATGATCTTAGACACTTCCATCTCATTAGAAACTACCATCTTTGTATGGATTAACATCAAATAAAACACATCTCTCCGTGAATCCTTAGCTCCATAAATCGACACATTCATGATGGTCATTTTCACACCTACACTGTTGCGTTTCCTTAAGCTTAGAATTTCTTAAAGCAAAGTCAAAATGACTAAATCCTCAACCTCAAATAAACCACTAGGATTAGCATTCGATCTTGTTGCTTCATTAAACTTGAACTCTTCATCCTCGGACTCGTTACCTCTCAACATCTCATCACCCATTCAAGATGTGAACTTTCTAAACTTAAGTACTCCAACTCCACCACCAAAATCACCCATCATTACGACTACTTCACAACCATCCAAAACACCTTCACAACCAAAGTCTCCAAAACTTGTACTTTGTGCAACACCACCAACATCTCCTCACCCGTTTGCGGATGACTTAGATGACTTACCGAGACTAACAAATCTGAACTCATTATTTGCAAAGATATCATACACAAGTCTAACATATGACTATAGATATTGTTTTGTATCAACATGTATTGCCTCACTTGGTTAACATGAAAATAATGTGTCATCCTTCAAGAAGATAAGTATTTACATCGAGTCATAACTCACACGTATGTTAAAGACATATTATCAAGTCTTGTTATCCTTGAGTTCAATCTAAGCTTTATAATCTCAACAAATTAGGATTGACAACTTAAGTATTTCATCCGAAATATTCAAGTACATGTGATTTACGATTGTAGTCATTAAAATTCATATCCGAAAAATCAACACCCAAGTATTTTAACAGCACATGTTGAAAAACTAATCCTAAAACGAATCAAACACTTATCCAAAACAAACAACCCACTGTGCCACTTATCCCTCTTTGACACCTACTATCCCTCTTCCATCTTTTGGCACCATTAAGTGTGTTGCTCATAAACTTCCAAGAACATCCTTTAAACCAAACGTGCCCTTTCAAGATGAACCTATACCTCATCCCCTAAGCTTCATAGACATGACCAAAAATTCATGCACTTCACCCACTAGTTGTAGCAACCAATGAACCATAAGAATTAGTATCTGTATTTTTTGTGTTCAACATCTATGGACAAATAATCAACCTAAGTAATCCCATAGCACAACAAACCCCTACATCACCACATCCTTATTTAGACACACTAGAAGACCTACCACCTAGATCAACCAATCCACTATCCTTACCATCATTTGAATTCGTTGAGTGTATTGCTCAAAAAGCCCTTGTGTCCAACACTTGTACTGAATCAAATGCACGTTTGAACAAACTCAACCATCTTTTCCCACATATAAGGACTTAGATAATTCATTATGTCTAGAACCTCAACTATCAAATGAGCATGGCGCTCTTGGTAATTGTTGTCAATTTCCACTAGGTATAAGTAGTACTACCTTCACAAATTATCAAAGTATTAGTAATACTTTGTCGTTAAACTTCTGCATAAATTTCGTTAAACCTCAAATCAACATTTTAACAACATATGTTAAAATGCAATCTCAAAGCCAACATCATACACCCCAAGCAACAATGACTCTTGAGGAGTATACATAAGAAACTCAAGTGAATTCCTCTTGTCATCATCTAGGGAATTGATATAATCTTGAGACCAAGTATATTTAGGATAGGACTATCCGATTCAAACACTTTGGCTTCATATTTTCATTTAGGAAAACATGATGTTTTGAAAAACATTATGACTAAGAAGTCATGTGTTAAGTTTTCATCTTGTTAAAAGGATATTGTATATCCTATGCATCATTCTTTCCTTGAGACATAAATGGTTATGTTACAAGAGATTTTATTACACCTCATTGGCTAAATGATCCTCAAACAAACATCTACAAGTTCTATGAACTAGCGTATCCAATTCATCTTGTCATACTTGTTTTCATAAGCATGATAACTTTATCCCATGGGATAATCTCACTTGTTGAAAGATACTATTTGTATCTATTTCCTTTCAAGCATACATCATAACCTAACCTTGCGCAAACCGATTGCACATCCAAGGTTAAAACTACACATCTCTAGAGCATACACAAGATCTATTGAAGTTGGTAACTTATTTAGTTTCTTGTTAAATAAAATTCCAAAGAGCTTTCTTGAGAACGTTCTTAATTTAACGTATTCCATTCCCTAGTCTTAGATAATCAAATCACATTTAAAGTATACATTTCAACTCAACGCAAAAGATGTCATCCAATTAGCTATGTGATGAGTGTCTAAATACTCATCATTTTTGTACCATTTAAACTGCAAAAACATCTGAAAACACTCAGAAATGCATCAAAATGATAAAAATATCACAAATAAGTGTTTATGTGTTTTAAATGCAAAAATATCAAAAACAGATGAAAAACGTATCAAGTTTGCATAATTGGCAGTTTTAGTCCCCCAAGTTTCAAAAGTTGTCAAAAACAGTCCCTGGTAAATCAAAATAAAGAAAAATATCATTTAAGGTCCATGGGATTCACAAGTTGTCAAAATAATCCCTTCAAAGTTTAAAAATTGAAAAATTACAACTTTGGTCCCTCAAGTTTAAAAAGTGTCATAAATAGTCCTTGGAAATATAAAAATGGAATTTTATGAAACTATGGTCCTTGTACTATTAAAGAATGGCAATATAGGTCCTTGTGATAACTTTGGAATAATGGCAGATTCAGTCCTTGAAGTTTGCAGAAATTACAACTTTGGTCCTTGTGATAATTCCAAACCAAACAGACCCCTTTGTGTATTATTAACCCCAGTCCAATATCCTGTGACCCCCTGCCATTATCCCATTTGAACCCCCACTTATTATTTAAGCCTTGGTCAAATAAAGTCAACGCGCCAAAAATACCCCCGTCACTGTACATCCTCCTCACCAAGCCTGCAAACCAGAAACCAGAGTGGTTTCTTCCACTTGACATTTCCACCCTTTCCACCTCACCTTAACTACTCCACAGCTGTATACCAACCCCCCTCCACCTCCATATCCACCCAAGAAGCATTAAATGCTATAAACCTGCTTTAAGACTTTTGGCGCCAATTTGCAAATCAAAGGCTAAGATGTGTTACAGAGATCCAATGGTGGTGGGAAAAACTCAGAAGCATGTGGGGAGTCTCAAAAGTCTATAAAGAAGAAGGAAAAGCAGAGGTGAAGAAGAGTAGTAGTGTAATTTTAGTTTAGGTAGTGTCGACTTAGTTAATTTTAATTTTCCAGTGTATCAATTAGCTTTCAAGCTTTGTATTTCATGTTTTTAGTGTATAATAAAACTTCTGTAAACCTCAATTTCAAGTTTTCAGTTTCCTTTCATGTTTATGCAATTTTCATTTCAAAATTCTCATATGTCTTAAAGTTATTTGTAGCTATTGTCTTGGACTCATAAGCCCATATAAGCTCCTAGATAGCTTGTTTAAGCTATTAGAAACCCTTAAAATTCAGTTTAGAAGCAAAAAGAAAAAAAATACTAAAAAATTGTTGAAAAATAAAAAATCAATGGAAGGTTATCAAGAAGCATGGAGCAGGGTTAATAAAGGATTGCCCTTGGGTTTAGAGCTTCTTGGGAAGCTATAGGGTGTGTCCTTGGCTTTTGGTTCTCAGTTCTGAGCTTGGACTCATCTTGTAAGCTTATTCTCAAAAATTTGCATTCTATTGTAGACCCTAGTTTATGCTATTGTCTTTGTGTTTATATGTGTCTATGGTATGTTTAAATAATAATAATGCTTAAAATTTCAGGTTTGTTAATTAAAATTCAAAGTTGCTTAGATTTCTCATTTTCACTGTTACAATAATATAGGACTGAATATTGGTTGTTTGTTGTTATCCTTGATACTTTTGTGTCCAAACCAGTTTATATAATCATAATAAGTCTTAATGAATCAATTGTATGGTCTAATTCAGTATTGGAGTATGAAAATCACTTAATCACTGTTTTTAAAAAGTGTTTGGATCTGCTGAATTAGTGGAGTTGAGTGTTGTTTTAGTTGTTGTTATTGCTTGATACATGCTACCTTAGCTCCTATTATCTCAATTCTTGCATAAAAACCAGTAGTCATAGTATAAAAATTCATAATAATCTTAAAATCACTATTGCTTAAAATATGTTAATGTGCAGTTGGTAAAATGGCTTAGGATAGGATTAGAAATAGTTGATTTAGCTTATTTAGGTCTTATTACATCTCATTTCATCAAAATCAGTCCTAGAATTACATTTGAATCTCACAAAAGTCAACTTAGCTCATTTTCTTAAAAAGTCAAATTTTACTAGAAGCAGTTTTTGAATAAACTTTACAATTTTATTGTGATCTTACCATTAGGATTTAGGATTTAAGCTTTTAGGATATTAAAGTTTAGCTGCTCATCTTAATTAGAAAAATATTAGTTTATATCTACTTAACTTATAAAGTGCTTATTTCTTTGTTTCTTTTAAGTACTTTTCCAAAAACATGCCCTGTGCACCAGTTTTACAAGCTTATTCTCAAGCTCATTCAGAGCTCATTAGCTAGCTTAAACTTGTGTACCTTAGCTTTTTGAGAAGCTCACCTAGCTGTCTCAAGGTTACAGTGCTTATTTTAAACTTTTCAGCTTATCTAATAAGCCTGCTAGTGGCTTTTATTTTTGTCCATTTTATTTAGTGAACCAATCAGTCAGTGTTCATAAGTTTTTCTAAAGCTTGTCACAAGCTTATTAGTGAAAGCCAAACTTTGTAATTTAGCTTTTTGGATAGCTCAGTTAGTATAATTGTTAATTCCAGTCTTTATTTTAATTTCCTAGCTTATTAAAGTGCTTAAAAATAAGCTTAAAAGTGCCTAGTAAACTAAAAAGTGTCCTGTGCAAACAGGTAAGCTTGTGCTTATTTGGATTTTGTTAAGTGCTTATTTCTTAGTTATTGTGCTTATTCAGTTGTTATATTAGCTTATTATAAGTTTCTTAGCTTATTTTCATTTATCTTTTGCTTATTTTCTAGCTTATAAGTCACTTAGCTAAAACCTTGTGCTTATTCCAATTTTTGCCACTGTTGAAATCATAAGCTCAAACTGAGCTTATTAGTGGTTTTTGTAAAAAGTTGTAGTTATAAAATTTGCTTATCTAATTGTGCTTAATAAGTTTGTAAAAGAAAAAGTCCAAAAAGAAATAAAAATAAAAAAGCCAGTGCTGGGATTCGAACCCTGGCCACCCAGCTCACCACACACACACCTTACCATTCGCCCTTGGGTCTTTGACTGGTTATGGTTTGCACAATTTATTACTTAAGTCCTTTTTGTCCATTTAGCTTATACGAACTAGTTAGCTTATTTCCAGCTTATTCAAACAAGTTGTTACACCTTTTGTATTTTTCTTATCTTTGTATTAGTATAAAGTATTTTACAAAAAAGTTTCAGATTTTTCTGAATAGTTTTAGTATTTTTAATCATTTAATTAGTCTAAAATAGTATTTAATTCATAATAAAAAATATAAAAGTCAAAAAAATATAAATCTTTTTTCTAAAATTTTATTTTGTCATATAGTAAGTAATAAAATTGTTTTTACACTCGTAGGATTTTTATTTCACAAATTTTACATTTTTCCTTGCGCACTCGCGTAATTTTTATACATAACGCACGTTTTCATTTTAGGTCACGTTTTTAGATAATTTAGGTTTACGTTTTAATTAAAATAGTTTATTTAAGTTATTTTGTTTTATAAATCAAGAAAAACATCATTTTAAAAATAGTGATAGCGTTTATTTAATATATTTTAGCTTTTTAATTTTCTTTAATTTGCATTTAAGCCCCTGTAATTTACAAACTTTCTCTTTAGGTGTAATTATCATTCACAATCCTTACTGATCACTATCCTTAGTGATTATTCGACATCTGAAAGTGTTAAACACCATTAATCCTCCGTGGGACTTAACGACCTGTGGAAACACTATACTCTCCAGATCTTAATTGCATTGTTTCTGAGTTGTTTGAAGTTTTTTACGGTTGACCATTCACAAGTGGTTAGCTTGTGTGATAAACTTGACGGTTCAGCACGAATCAAATTTTGGCGCCGCTGCCGGGGAGGCTTTAGCGTGTTTTAAACATTTCCAGATCCATTCTTGCACATATACCACCTTTTGTAAACAGTTTTTTTTAAGATATCAAAAAGTCATTAACACTTTTCCTAAAGTGTTAACAACTCAAAAAAAAATATAAAACAACAAAACAATCGTAACGTTTTCTATCTTGTATTTTCTTTAAGGTGATTCTTAAAGAGGTACGATTTGGTTAAACGAGACGATACCAAAAATATTGCCCAAAAGTTTTTAAACCCTTAGCACAAATCCATACCTACGTCTTTTCAGTGGTACTTAATAAATACATAAAAATCAACCACCGCAAATCAAGGCAGTACACCTACCAACTGGGGGTGTGACCATTAATAAGTTCCCGAACAAAAGATTTAAAACTTACCTTTGTGTCCTTGTGATTTGGTGTACCTTTTTCAAAGAAGCCATTTCATTTGTGATTATTGGTTAAGTTCACTTGTTGTTTTGCCTCGTATTTGTTTTGAAAATTGATTTTTTAAACTTAGTGCATGCGCACTCATTCTTCCAGCTCTTCAAGTCCACTTTCAGAGCTTGCAAAGATTCCGCGTAGACTGTAACACAAGTGAAAAATAATAGCTTTTTCTTAAAAGATTTCATTTATTGAAGTAAAATAGAGTTTACAAAGGTTGATTTGTTGCGGAAAAATGGCTTATTAACAAAATGTGGTCCCAATTCGTAAATCAGAGTCATTTATGACCGTGCCATGCCAATGCCCAAGCGCCTCCAGAGTTAGCTATCGCCTTTTTAATACCTGAGATAAACATGCTTAAAAAGATCAACACAAAGGTTGAGTGATATTCATAGGTTTAGTAAATAGTTGAACACAAGTTAAAGATGACAATTGCCACGAAGACAATCACCATAGAAAACAGAGATTATTATTATGCACTAAGCTCATGACACCAAACTAACTGCGTACACCTTAATTACTGGTGTAAGTAATATTGCCCTCAGATGGAATTGCCAATTCCATAGTTACCAAATATAGTGCGCCCCAGTTATTTCCGATAACCGAGACGGGGTCGTCAATTCCCATAGTACTATCCACAATATTCGCGTTCACTCGCAAGTGATTAATGGTCCATGATAAAAGGGACTTATGGCAGGCAACTTAGGCTATAATAATACAAGCATACATTTTAAGAAAAGACTTGTGTTCTAGTTTATAGCATGTATCTCCCCCAAAGAGTTTATAAAACAGTTAAAAGAGTAAAAGTGGGGCTATGAACTCACCTTGGCAATGTGCAATATGAAGTCTAAAGAGAATTAAACCAAAGAGTGATAGTGCACGGCTCCAACACGCAACCTAATTAAGTACGGCATATTTAGTCTTCATGTTTAAGACTCGATAAAGTTTAATTAACTTTATAAATTTTTAAATGTTAGGGTTGTTGTTGTTGTTGTTTATGTGGCATCATTGATCTAAAACAATTTACAAGGAATTTTGTGGATTTCGGCTTAGGAAGGTTTAACATGGAAGGAATCTCGAAGAAAGAATTGCGACTTTGGTTTAATGATAACCAAATGATAATACTTGGAAGTGTACACGCAAAAAAAAAAGAGATATTAAGGATGAACAAGACTTCGGTTTGGTGGTAACCGAATGATGATGTACGAAAAGTTGTACATTTATTAAGACATTATCGGACTAAGTAGACAGAATAAATGAAGGAAGTATACATATATACCCATGTAGGTATATGTATAATTTATATATATGTTTATGTCGCTACTAAAAGATTTAAGTACAATATGACTTGTATACATTAGTAAATTTTCAAATACATTTCATGTGTCATTTATATAAATGTGTACACTTTAAAAGAATGGTTAAGCAAAAGAAATAACCCAGCTTGTACTTAGAAAAATGATGTAAGTGTCGATATATATATTAGGTTACCAATATTTTCATCCAACATTCGGGTATAACCCGGGTACATGTCCGTATTTGTTCTTGGTGAATAGTGTCAAAAGCTCTTTATAATTTGTTTCGATCGAGTTCTATTTATTAAGTTTAGCAATTATACGCTCATTCCTACAAGTTTGCATTGTGATTAATTAGAAGTGTAAAAGACAATTTTCCATTTAAGTTATGAGAATAAATTCATTTTAAGTAATATATTGTCCAATTTTAATGATTGAAATGTATGTTTACCACCTTACAGTTTGAATTAGAAATGCAAAACTTTCGAGTTACGTTATGTGTAGTGGTAATGAACTGGTTTTAAATTATTTGATTACTATACTTTGTTCATGTAACAAAAATTCGCTATACATTTCGTGTTGCGTTACAATTTGGTTTAGTTGGTCACAGAGGACTACTTCGAGTGTTCATTTCTATGCCGAATTGGCGTTGTGAGGGTAAGTTGAACGGGACGAGGACGAGTTGACAGAACGCAATTTGAGTCGAGGGATACTCAGGACTACACACGACTAAATGCGCCCCGGGCGGACAACTTATGAACTGAATGGATCCTTTAGGATATGGGCTTTGCAGCCCCCATGAACCTCCAACTAACTCATAATGATACTTGGGCTTGAGGCCCAAATGAAATTTTACCAAGTCAGCCATGGAGATGTGGTGAAATTATATTTGACGTGGGGAAGTATTTTTCCAAGGAAAGGTTGAAACTAAATTCAAACGTTGGGGCCTATGTCAACACTACATAAGGACTCATTCGGGTTCATTTTCATTTTACGTGCATAAGGCATTAGCCATCGGCCACTACCTGACATCGTGATCGACCTTCGGGTACTACCCATCTTGTGTACTCGACCCACTACCCTCGGAAGTTTTACACAACTAAATTGACAATGAAGCATCAAGTTTAACGCAAGGCTTTAACTAGCATCAAGAGGAGCACATTATTCTATTTTGTTGACCAAAAAGGTACTCAACCATTCTTACTCAAGTCTCCCTACTTTGATTGTTAACAAATACGCACCCTAAGCGGCTCGTGGTCAAACTGAGACCAACAAGCAACCCGAGATTAGCTGAGCTCTCGACACCCTTTGGTGGTGTCCTGAGCAGAAATGAGCAGGGCAACCCACTCTTGAGAAGTACAAAACATGGCATAGGAACCCTTTGTGGGTCATTGCCTGAGCCGGGATATTGCAACGCAAACCAGCACCCTCCGAGGGTGTGGTTGAACCAGAAATACACGTCGCGTCACTCTTGTGTCCCGCGAAACAACCGAACCAACATCCCTTTTGGGGGCTCGTGGTCGGATCAAATATGCTAGACAATTTCAACTATACGCATAAACTCAAAATTATAAATAGACTCGACTAGGCTATGTACGAGATTAATAAGCACTTCCAAGATTAGTCGAGACTTCAGTTCGAATCCTTTTGTTCAGCCACACAAACAAAACAACAACAACAATCACAACGTATTCCTTTTTCAGTTTCTTACTTGATTGCTATAAAAATCATTATCAATAACCAATAGCCCATAACAATTTATTAAAGAAAAAATCATATAATCCTTACAAGATGATATACGTGATCGATTGAAGAAGGAAGACAAGTGAGAACAATGAACCCAAAAGAAAGTACTCGATCCCAAACGCAAGCACGAACCACCGAAATCCAGCAATCTCTCCAACATCAGTCGAATCCAAAATCACTAATGTAAACTTTGAGAGATTATTCTTGTTTTGAGGGTAGATTGACCTTTTTGATGTTTTCTTGTGATCTGCTGCTGAATAAAAAGAGTGAGAAAGAGTAGTTTGGACCATTGCTTTCTTGGTTTTACTCTTGTGACAACCCTTTTGGAGCAAAGGTCCTTCTCCTTTGGTAGCCTTCTAGGGGACCTCGTGAGTTTGCGTTGGGAAGAGACGAGAAAGGAAACATTGACAGTGATTTATCATTTTACCTTTAACTATTGCAGGCGGCGTGGAGCAGAGGTACAAGAAAGGAAAATGGAAAAGCTGCTTTTGGGTGTGGTGGATTGGAAACAAACGAAGGGAGGGAAAGAGGAGGAGGGGTAGGCGATGATACCAAGGCTAGTGAAAGAGATTGATCAGGTAAATATTAGAGTGGGGAGGTTATAGGGTGTAGTATTTTTGTTTCTTACCCTTTTATTAATAATGTATACGTTGTACCCTGTGTTTTGTCGAATCTTTGAGTAAACGTACCCTATCGACACCCGAAAAATGTAGAAATTATGTTTTCGGAGACGATTTCTTAAACGTAATATTGTGTCATTCTTATTTCGTTTAAATTTGATTATAATCGTTTGCCGTTATTAATTTGGTGTCGGGATGCGTGCGGTGCCGTGGCTTTCTGAATTCACGAGATGACTTCTCGTTTTCTTTCGTAAATTATTAGTGATTGATGAAAAGTGTATTTTTCTCTTATCTCAGTATTTATTTCTAGTTTTGTATGATACTGCGCTGCAGTATGCGGAATAACTTCTCGAAATAATGAATTAAGTTTATGTATGCTCACATTTTAGCTTGGACAATAATAAATTTCACAGATACTTTGTGGGCAAGTATTGTATGTGTGGTGTCTTATTTCTAAAGAAACGAAATGACCTCTCGTTTTTAAATTTTAGATATTGGCACTTTGTCAGAAATTAATTGATTTGAATTTTCTAACGTAATAAATATTATTATAATAATCCGGAAATTTACGGGTTGTTATAGTCTACCCACCTTACAGGAGATCCGTCCCGGATCTCAGTTTACGTTACCCGATAGGGTGTCGGGAACGAGGTGATGGTATTTGGAACAAGTTTTGAATTGTCCCTAGGTTGTTTCTAGGGTTTCCTCTTTGGGTATGGTTACCTAGGTGTTGTGCCAGGAGCACATCCTCTATCTGAGGAGTTATGATTTTTCGGGGGTAGGTTCATTGGGTGAAAGTTCTAATTCTTGATGTTATAAGATTTCATTGTTTTGTTAGTGTGGGCACTTCTCATGGTTTTATCAAAACGTACCCATTTCTGGTGTTTAATGGTTCTAACGTATATGGGTTGATTCTTAAGGTTCGCTATGGGTTTGTGTGCTTTCTTCTTTAAAGGGTGAAGAAACATTGTTTTCGAATTTCTCTAAATGTTTGTACAAGTTTGACTAAGACCAGATTTCAAAATCGATAAGATGTAAAAATGACACATTTTTAAAAGATTGTAAAACCGGTTCTAAATTATGGGGTGCACAGGGAAATTTTGCGAAATTTTTAGTGTTTCAGCATTTTGTCTCGTTTTAACGAGGGATTTTGGAAAGTATTATTGTTGGATTCTAAAGAGGGATCCTCAAATTTAGAAAATATATTGTAGCAAGGCTATGCAGCAGGATATAACATTTACCCATAGCCACGAGTAAGGTTTAGTTGTTTAAGTTGGGTAGGATTGGAGGTTTAATAGTTGATGAACCTCATGGTTATCTATGGTTTTAGGTAGAGGTGTAGGATACATCCTAAGGTCAGGCTTAGCTATTGATCATTTCTGTTTATGGGGTATTAACTTAAAACACATTTCAAGGAAATAAGTAACCAAAAGGGTAAAATAGTTTATAAGACCGTAATATAACTTGCAGGAAAAATTTGTAATATAGTTTACAGATCGCTATCGCAATTGTTTGTTGTTTCTTAAAATAGTAGTAAGGTAATTAATCGGTTTATCACTCTATAAGAAAATAGTTTGCAAAGTATCAGTAAGGTCATTGTTTATAAAATGTTAGTAAAATCATAAAATTTTGGTTTAATGGGACAGTAGTAAGACTTTTTGGGAAAATGACCATGAAGTGATCGGAAAAATAGTTGAAAGTAGTTTGTGACAAAGTTTACTATTTCATAAGAGGGTAGTAAGACGGACCGTTGATATTTCAAAGAAATGAGTGAAAGGTTAGGGATACGTTCCCAGAAAAGTGACTTGAGTTGCAAGTTGACTCTTGGTATGTTTTTAGATCTTTTAGTCATTCGTTTATTATTTATGTTTAGCGAGGGTTCCCTTTGTAGATGTCGAGGTGTGTGGTTCCTAGAATGGCTAGAGATGTAATCCGGTTCATCGCTTGAGTACGAGTTTTGGGGTAGAGGTGACACTGTTATCGCAATGGATGACGAGATGACTTCAATCTCAACGTATGAGAGAATAATGATAGGGTGGGGTTATGAAGACGTGGGTTGCAATGATCCAGTAATAAAGGTTTAATGATCCAGTAACGAAGACGATAAGTCGATGGGACGGGAAAACAGGAAGCATGGTATTGTAGCAACCCGAAAATGTAATCTAAACATAGAGTAACGTCATGCGTTAATTAAAATTTAGTTAGTCGCGCGTAAACTGCTAAGCAAATCTAAATGGTAAATACAATCACTAACTCGCATCATGCAACATTTCGTCGGTTATGTATTATTTGCTAAGCAAATCTCATACATAACGTAGGCACAACGGGCGCGAAGTGGTGGCGTACAGTGGTCCATTTCAACATGGATCATTGTGGTGACCTTACGCGAAGTGGTAGTGTGCATCATCTGTCATGAAAATCTCCATGCACGTTGCTAGTAAGATGTAGACACAGAGGCGTAAGGTAGTAGTGTAAAATGGTCGGTTTAGAGGGTGTAGTAATGAGAAAGGCGTTTCACTTAGGAGAAAGAGTATCGTAGTGAGAGAATGTTGCGACGTCGGTGTGCGATGTGTAGGAGTAAACCTTTATAACTCTTATGGTGAACACACATAAAAATTTTACCATTTTTAGAAGTCAATCAGAAGGTCAAGTGGACATACCACTATTATAACTACTTTCAGTATTGCAACATTCACCTCTGAGTAGGACATAGGTGATCAGGCTATGTCCCACTGTCCCTGGTTGAATATAGGTGATCAAGCTATATTCACCCGAGGTTCAATGAATCTTGCAATGCTTAGCTTAGTTATACTAGTAACATGCCCTAATGTCTTTAAAGTTTGGTATAAAAGATGGAACAAATATTCCATTTATGTGGGGGAGAAGACGCAGCGCAGTGGTACGTAAACATGCATATAAGTAAAGCAATCATAGCTAATAGTGAGGTTAAGTTGTCAGTAATAAAACACATATCTTATCAAAGATGACTTCAACGAGTCATAAGTGAGGCATTCAGCTTGGCAGGCAGGCATTTGTCGGTCATAGGGTTAAGTTTTAGTAAAAGTGGTTATAGTCTAGGTTTTGAAAATTTCCTAGTTCTCTATAACCTTGGCTCTGATGCCAACTGTAACACCCCCAAAAAATGGTTTGCAGCGGAAGAAAAAGTTTTTGGGATGCTACTCAGTTGGATCATAACACAAGTGAAAAATAATAGCTTTTTCTTAAAAGATTTCATTTATTGAAGTAAAATAGAGTTTACAAAGGTTGATTTGTTGCAGAAAAATGGCTTATTAACAAAATGTGGTCCAAATTCGTAAATCAGAGTCATCTATGACCGTGCCATGCCAATGCCCAAGCGCCTCCAGAGTTAGCTATCGCCTTTTTAATACCTGAGATAAACATGCTTAAAAAGATCAACACAAAGGTTGAGTGATATTCATAGGTTTAGTAAATAGTTGAACACAAGTAAGAGATGACAATTGCCACGAAGACAATCACCATAGAAAACAGAGATTATTATTATGCACTAAGCTCATGACACCAAACTAACTGCGTACACCTTAATTACTGGTGTAAGTAATATTGCCCTCAGATGGAATTGCCAATTCCATAGTTACCAAATATAGTGCGCCCCAGTTATTTCCGATAACCGAGACGGGGTCGTCAATTCCCATAGTACTATCCACAATATTCGCGTTCACTCGCAAGTGATTAATGGTCCATGATAAAAGGGACTTATGGCAGGCAACTTAGGCTATAATAATGCAAGCATACATTTTAAGAAAAGACTTGTGTTCTAGTTTATAGCATGTATCTCCCCCAAAGAGTTTATAAAACAGTTAAAAGAGTAAAAGTGGGGCTATGAACTCACCTTGGCAATGTGCAATATGAAGTCTAAAGAGAATTAAACCAAAGAGTGATAGTGCACGGCTCCAACACGCAACCTAATTAAGTACGGCATATTTAGTCTTCATGTTTAAGACTCGATAAAGTTTAATTAACTTTATAAATTTTTAAATGTTAGGGTTGTTGTTGTTGTTGTTTATGTGGCATCATTGATCTAAAACAATTTACAAGGAATTTTGTGGATTTCGGCTTAGGAAGGTTTAACATGGAAGGAATCTCGAAGAAAGAATTGCGACTTTGGTTTAATGATGACCAAATGATAATACTTGGAAGTGTACACGCAGAAAAAAAAGAGATATTAAGGATGAACAAGACTTCGGTTTGGTGGTAACCGAATGATGATGTACGAAAAGTTGTACATTTATTAAGACATTATCGGACTAAGTAGACAGAATAAATGAAGGAAGTATACATATATACCCATGTAGGTATATGTATAATTTATATATATGTTTATGTCGCTACTAAAAGATTTAAGTACAATATGACTTGTATACATTAGTAAATTTTCAAATACATTTCATGTGTCATTTATATAAATGTGTACACTTTAAAAGAATGGTTAAGCAAAAGAAATAACCCAGCTTGTACTTAGAAAAATGATGTAAGTGTCGATATATATATTAGGTTACCAATATTTTCATCCAACATTCGGGTATAACCCGGGTACATATCCGTATTTGTTCTTGGTGAATAGTGTCAAAAGCTCTTTATAATTTGTTTCGATCGAGTTCTATTTATTAGGTTTAGCAATTATACGCTCATTCCTACAAGTTTGCATTGTGATTAATTAGAAGTGTAAAAGACAATTTTCCATTTAAGTTATGAGAATAAATTCATTTTAAGTAATATATTGTCCAATTTTAATGATTGAAATGTATGTTTACCACCTTACAGTTTGAATTAGAAATGCAAAACTTTCGAGTTACGTTATGTGTAGTGGTAATGAACTGGTTTTAAATTATTTGATTACTATACTTTGTTCATGTAACAAAAATTCGCTATACATTTCGTGTTGCGTTACAATTTGGTTTAGTTGGTCACAGAGGACTACTTCGAGTGTTCATTTCTATGCCGAATTGGCGTTGTGAGGATAATTTGAACGGGACGAGGACGAGTTGACAGAACGCAATTTGAGTCGAGGGATACTCGTGACTACACACGACTAAATGCCCCGGGCGACAACTTATGAACTGAATGGATCCTTTAGGATATGGGCTTTGCAGCCCCCATGAACCTCCAACTAACTCATAATGATACTTGGGCTTGAGGCCCAAATGAAATTTTACCAAGTCAGCCATGGAGATGTGGTGAAATTATATTTGACGTGGGGAAGTATTTTTCCAAGGAAAGGTTGAAACTAAATTCAAACGTTGGGGCCTATGTCAACACTACATAAGGACTCATTCGGGTTCATTTGCATTTTACGTGCATAAGGCATTAGCCATCGGCCACTACCTGACATCGTGATCAGTACCTTCGGGTACTACCCATCTTGTGTACTCGACCCACTACCTTCGGAAGTTTTACACAACTAAATTGACAATGAAGCATCAAGTTTAACGCAAGGCTTTAACTAGCATCAAGAGGATCACATTATTCTATTTTGTTGACCAAAAAGGTACTCAACCATTCTTACTCAAGTCTCCCTACTTTGATTGTTAACAAATACGCACCCTAAGCGGCTCGTGGTCAAACTGAGACCAACAAGCAACCCGAGATTAGCTGAGCTCTCGACACCCTTTGGTGGTGTCCTGAGCAGAAATGAGCAGGGCAACACACTCTTGAGAAGTACAAAACATGGCATAGGAACCCTTTGTGGGTCATTGCCTGAGCCGATATTGCAACGCGAAACCAGCACCCTCGAGGGTGTGGTTGAACCAGAAATACACGTCGCGTCACTCTTGTGTCCCGCGAAACAACCGAACCAACATCCCTTTTGGGGGCTCGTGGTCGGATCAAATATGCTAGACAATTTCAACTATACGCATAAACTCAAAATTATAAATAGACTCGACTAGGCTATGTACGAGATTAATAAGCACTTCCAAGATTAGTCGAGACTTCAGTTCGAATCCTTTTGTTCAGCCACACAAACAAAACAACAACAACAATCACAACGTATTCCTTTTTCAGTTTCTTACTTGATTGCTATAAAAATCATTATCAATAACCAATAGCCCATAACAATTTATTAAAGAAAAAATCATATAATCCTTACAAGATGATATACGTGATCGATTGAAGAAGGAAGACAAGTGAGAACAATGAACCCAAAAGAAAGTACTCGATCCCAAACGCAAGCACGAACCACCGAAATCCAGCAATCTCTCCAACATCAGTCGAATCCAAAATCACTAAAGTAAACTTTGAGAGATTATTCTTGTTTTGAGGGTAGATTGACCTTTTTGATGTTTTCTTGTGATCTGCTGCTGAATAAAAAGAGTGAGAAAGAGTAGTTTGGACCATTTCTTTCTTGGTTTTACTCTTGTGACAACCCTTTTGGAGCAAAGGTCCTTCTCCTTTGGTAGCCTTCTAGGGGACCTTGTGAGTTTGCGTTGGGAAGAGACGAGAAAGGAAACATTGACAGTGATTTATCATTTTACCTTTAACTATTGCAGGCGGCGTGGAGCAGAGGTACAAGAAAGGAAAATGGAAAAGCTGCTTTTGGGTGTGGTGGATTGGAAACAAACGAAGGGAGGGAAAGAGGAGGAGGGGTAGGCGATGATACCAAGGCTAGTGAAAGAGATTGATCAGGTAAATATTAGAGTGGGGAGGTTATAGGGTGTAGTATTTTTGTTTCTTACCCTTTTATTAATAATGTATACGTTGTACCCTGTGTTTTGTCGAATCTTTGAGTAAACGTACCCTATCGACACCCGAAAAATGTAGAAATTATGTTTTCGGAGACGATTTCTTAAACGTAATATTGTGTCATTCTTATTTCGTTTAAATTTGATTATAATCGTTTGCCGTTATTAATTTGGTGTCGGGATGCGTGCGGTGCCGTGGCTTTCTGAATTCACGAGATGACTTCTCGTTTTCTTTCGTAAATTATTAGTGATTGATGAAAAGTGTATTTTTCTCTTATCTCAGTATTTATTTCTAGTTTTGTATGATACTGCGCTGCAGTATGCGGAATAACTTCTCGAAATAATGAATTAAGTTTATGTATGCTCACATTTTAGCTTGGACAATAATAAATTTCACAGATACTTTGTGGGCAAGTATTGTATGTGTGGTGTCTTATTTCTAAAGAAACGAAATGACCTCTCGTTTTTAAATTTTAGATATTGGCACTTTGTCAGAAATTAATTGATTTGAATTTTCTAACGTAATAAATATTATTATAATAATCCGGAAATTTACGGGTTGTTATATAGACGTAGAGGACGTTCTGCTCCTTCAGCCGTGACTGAGGAACGTCTAGTACCACCACCCCCTGTTGTAATGGCAGAAGACAAACCGATGAATGAGCTTCTCCAAGCACCCATCGAGGGTTACGGAGATGCCATTATTGTCCCAGCCATCGTGGCTGATACCTTTGAGCTCAAAACAGGGTTGCTTAATCTGGTAACCCAAAGCCAATTTTATGGTTTTGAGCGGGATGATCCTCATGCACATATTCGATGGTTTAACAAGATTGCATCTACCATCAAATACAAGAATGTCCCACATGAAGCAATTAAGCTTCTTCTGTTCCCATTTTCTCTAGAGGACAAGCCCGAATTGGATTGAGAAACAACCCCCTCGTTCCATTGAGACATGGGAAGATTTAGTCACCAAGTTTGTTAACGAATTCTATCCTCCATCCCGAACTACAAGTCTTAAGAATGAGATAATGAAATTCTCTCAAAGATTTGAGGAATCATTCGAGGAGGCATGGGATCGTTACAAGGAGTTGTCTCGAAAGTGTCCACATCATGGTTTTACCGAGTTAATGCAAATGGATACTTTCTACAATGGTCCGAGCCAAGCTGACCAAGACTCTTTAAATGCCTCCCGGGAGGTAATTTCTGAGCAAGACCACCAAAGAAGCCTTGCAAATCATAGAAAACAAGTCCCGTGTCCGCCCTTTCTGAGCAAAGACATATCATTCTCAGTCTAATGCTGGACCTTCTACTTCTACTCCAGTGAGTACATCTAGCACCGATGCTAAGATTGACAAACTCACAGATATTGTTCAGGCTTTGGTTCTTGCTAACCAAAAGAAAGTCACTTTCACACAGACACCATCACATGGTGAAGTGAAGAAAGTCGAAGTCTGTGTTACTTGTGGTGGCCCTCATGCATACTACAACTGTACTGCCACCGATGGTAGTCCGTTTGAAGCCAATGCTATAGCCGGTACTTCACATCAAGGAGGTAATCAATACCGACCACAAGCTGATCCTCACTACCGTGCACCTAGCAGTATGACACCACCCGGTTTTAACCAGAATCCTAACATACAAAACCGGAATCAGAACCAACCTAGAATGAACCAAGGTTATCAAAACCAAGGTAATTTCTATTCCGGACCAAATCAAGGTTTCCAACATCAAGGAAACTTTAATCAAAACAATTTCAATCGAGGGAATCAATTTCATGGGAATATGAATCCTAACCAAGGAAATTTTCAAAATCAAGGCCCTAATCCGAACGATAGAGGCCAGAATTTTCCTAATCAAACTCAAGCCATTGTTCCAACTAGACCATCATCTGATGAGTTATTGAAACAATTCATGAAATCCCAAGATGAAATGAACAGGTTGTTGGTTAGCCAGATTTCTGACATTAAGAAGTCTTTAAATGATCGACCCTCGAGCTCAGGTACTTTACCGAGCAACACGATCGCTAACCCGAGGGGCGATGCAAAGGCGATCACAACCAGAAGTGGTAAGACGCACAATGGACCTTCGACTCCAATGCCTCCTCCACCAGGAGCAATGAGTCAAGTTACCAAGGATACAACGGACAAGGTGCATTTCTCAAGCCCACGAAGTACCGCACACGTCCCACCTTCGGTAGTCCAAGCTTTAAGTCCGGAACCCGAAATTTCGAAGACTAATTCGAGCCGAAATGACTTCCATCCCGGCTCAAAAGTCTAGTCAACTTCCTTACCCATCAAGATTGCATGAAGAGAAGCTCAAAGACAAAACCAAAGAGCAAATGGAAAAATTTTCCAAATTTTCAATGAACTGCACTTTGATATAAGCTTCGTTGATGCTCTTGTTCTAATGCCCAAATTTGCATCCATGCTTAAAGGCTTACTGAGCAACAAAGATAAGTTATCTGAAATGGCTAAAACCCCTCTCAATGAGCAATGCTCTGCGGTCCTTCTCAAGAAGCTTCCTAAAAAGCTTGAAGACCCCGGCAGGGTTTTAATCCCGTGTGATTTCTTGGGGATGGTTCAATGCTCCGCCTTGGCCGATCTTGGCGCTAGCATTAACCTCATGCCACTCTCAGTATGGAAGAAACTGTCTCTTCCTGAACTTACTCCTACTTGTATGACACTTGAGCTAGCGGACTGTACCATAACTCGTCCACTTGGGATAGCCGAGGATGTCGTGGTAAAAGTAGGAAAGTTTCATTTTCCTACTGATTTTGTTGTAGTAGACTTTGATGCAGATCCTAGAGTTCCCCTCATCTTAGGGAGAGCTTTCTTGAGAACAAGCCGTGCTCTAATTGATGTATTTGCTGAAGAATTGACCATACGGGTTGACAACGAAGAACTCACGTTTAAGATCAACCAGAACTCCAAACCTCTATCCAAACATAGTGTTGCCACAATTGATCAAAAATCTGAAAGAATCAATGCAACACTCTCAAATTTCACGGTTAAGAGGAGTCACCAAAAACGTGTTGAGCTAAAAGCTATGAAAATCAACCCTGGTTCAAACAAATGGTTTGAAAGTTGTACCAAGGAAGTCAAGAGTGTTCTTGATGATGATGATCTAGAATCGGAGACTTTATCGGAAGTGGTGGAAATTGCTAGCTCTAAGAGCACACCACTTGTCCCACCTCCCGAATCAGTTTATCGATCGAGTTTGTTAACTCTGTGGATGAAACCAAACTCTCTTCGCTTTCATCCGGATTGGATGATGATGTTTGTGATCCAATGGAAGACATTCTTCCCGTTGAAGAATTGCTCAAAAATGATCCATCATCTCCAAGTCTTATCGTTTCCGACTTTTCCATTCCTTCTCTCACTTCGGATGAGGAAGATGACAACTTTTGGAAGGAAGTCGATGCTTTTCTTAGTGATGAGTCAATTCCAACAGGGATTGACAATACTTACTTTGATTCGGAGGGAGACATCCTTTTTCTGGAAAATATGTTAATTGAAGAACCGTTTCCAGTTCTCCCTCCCGGAAATTTTGTTGCCAATCACCATACAAGCTTCAAGTCTAAGCTTAAAAATCTAACAAATGGTGATTTGCTCCTCACTGATGAAGAATGGGATTGCATTGTGATGCACATCTTTATTCCATTTTGCACAGATGGTGTGGTTTCTCCTGTTCTTCACTCCTTCGGGAATGAGGACATTATTTTTGACCCCGGCATTTTCATTTATCATTTGTGAGCCGGTTCTATGTATATCTCATCGGTGTGGAACTTTCGCGTATTTCAATGTTTATACAAACATCTTGAATGAAAGTCCGATGGAGATTGTCTCTTCCACTTACTTCCCCATGAACAAATGAATTCGGGGTCGAGTCAAGCTAGCGACTCGATAATCAAAAACAATAGCACACACCACATGGGTTTTCACCCGTGTGTACCACCCTAGTGTGGGGGAGATGCCCCACATGTTGTATATAGATCTAAAAAATGAATGAAAATTGTAAATATTAAAAAAGAGAATAATTGTTGTGTTTCCACACTTGGCTAGTAATGTTATCTTTTTACGTTCAAGGATTCGGCATAATAGCCGGGACTTTGAATATTGAGGACAATATTCATTTCTTAGTGTGGGGAAATTCGCGAATTTGATCATAAATGTACCCTTTTAGTCCCTTTTTCCCAAAATGGCCAAATTTTAAATTTTTTTTAGTGGAAGTACTATGTACTAAACACAACAAATGGTAATCAGTCCACCATGTCTAACCCACATAAGGATTGGCTAATCCAGGAGCAAACGGCTCTTGGTAAAGATATCTCAAATCCGTTGACGGCTTGTAATTTGCCCAAAATTGTATGGTGTTCAGCTCACCATATCTTTAACTAGTGAAAAGTTGGCTAGCCCGCAAGTTTATAGCTTGTGGTAAAGGCAGTTGGAAAACCATAATTGGTAATCGGCTCACCAAAGATAATATTGATAATTTATCTAAGAGTTGGCTAGTCCAGAAGCAAACGGCTTCTGGTAAAGACAAATCAAAACCGTTGAAAGCTGATGGTTTGCTCAAAATCATTTGGTTATCATTGTGCCAAGGTTCTTACTTGAACTGAAACAATTGGCTACTCCAGAAGTAATGGCTTTTGGTAAAGAGATGAAATCCATTAATTTTCTCAAAACATTGCTAGGGACTAGCAATAGTTTAGTGTGTGGGATTGATGAGTGTCTAAATACTCATCATTTTTGTACCATTTAAACTGCAAAAACATCTGAAAACACTCAGAAATGCATCAAAATGATAAAAATATCACAAATAAGTGTTTTATGTGTTTTAAATGCAAAAATATCAAAAACAGATGAAAAACGTATCAAGTTTGCATAATTGGCAGTTTTAGTCCCCCAAGTTTCAAAAGTTGTCAAATCTAGTCCCTGGTAAATCAAAATAAAGAAAAATATCATTTAAGGTCCATGGGATTCACAAGTTGTCAAAATAATCCCTTCAAAGTTTAAAAATTGAAAAATTACAACTTTGGTCCCTCAAGTTTAAAAAGTGTCATAAATAGTCCTTGGAAATATAAAAATGGAATTTTATGCAACTATGGTCCTTGTACTATTAAAGAATGGCAAGATAGGTCCTTGTGATAACTTTGGAATAATGGCGATTCATCCTTGAAGTTTGCAGAAATTACAACTTTGGTCCTTGTGATAATTCCAAACCAAACTGACCCCTTTGTGTATTATTAACCCCGTCCAATATCCCGTGACCGCCATTATCCCATTTGAACCCCCACTTATTATTTAAGCCTTGGTCAAATAAAGTCAACGCCAAAAAATACCCCGTCACACTGTACATCCTCCTCACCAAGCTCGCAAAACCAGAAACCAGAGTGGTTTCTTCCACTTGACATTTCCACCCTTTCCACCTCACCTTAACTACTCCACAGTATACCAACCCTCCACCTCCATATCCACCCAAGAAGCATTAAATGCTATAAACCTGCTTTAAGACTTTTGGCGCCAATTTGCAAATCAAAGGCTAAGATGTGTTACAGAGATCCAATGGTGGTGGGAAAAACTCAGAAGCATGTGGGGAGTCTCAAAAGTCTATAAAGAAGAAGGAAAAGCAGAGGTGAAGAAGAGTAGTAGTGTAATTTTAGTTTAGGTAGTGTCGACTTAGTTAATTTTAATTTTCCAGTGTATCAATTAGCTTTCAAGCTTTGTATTTCATGTTTTTAGTGTATAATAAAACTTCTGTAAACCTCAATTTCAAGTTTTCAGTTTCCTTTCATGTTTATGCAATTTTCATTTCAAAATTCTCATATGTCTTAAAGTTATTTGTAGCTATTGTCTTGGACTCATAAGCCCATATAAGCTCCTAGATAGCTTGTTTAAGCTATTAGAAACCCTTAAAATTCAGTTTAGAAGCAAAAAGAAAAAAAATACTAAAAAATTGTTGAAAAATAAAAAATCAATGGAAGGTTATCAAGAAGCATGGAGCAGGGTTAATAAAGGATTGCCCTTGGGTTTAGAGCTTCTTGGGAAGCTATAGGGTGTGTCCTTGGCTTTTGGTTCTCAGTTCTGAGCTTGGACTCATCTTGTAAGCTTATTCTCAAAAATTTGCATTCTATTGTAGACCCTAGTTTATGCTATTGTCTTTGTGTTTATATGTGTCTGTGGTATGTTTAAATAATAATAATGCTTAAAATTTCAGGTTTGTTAATTAAAATTCAAAGTTGCTTAGATTTCTCATTTTCACTGTTACAATAATATAGGACTGAATATTGGTTGTTTGTTGTTATCCTTGATACTTTTGTGTCCAAACCAGTTTATATAATCATAATAAGTCTTAATGAATCAATTGTATGGTCTAATTCAGTATTGGAGTATGAAAATCAGTTAATCACTGTTTTTAAAAGTGTTTGGACTGCTGAATTAGTGGAGTTGAGTGTTGTTTTAGTTGTTGTTATTGCTTGATACATGCTACCTTAGCTCCTATTATCTCAATTCTTGCATAAAAACCAGTAGTCATAGTATAAAAAGTCATAATAATCTTAAAATCACTATTGCTTAAAATCTGTTAATGTGCAGTTGGTAAAATGGCTAAAGATAGGATTAGAAATAGTTGATTTAGCTTATTTAGGTCTTATCACATCTCATTTCATCAAAATCAGTCCTAGAATTACATTTGAATCTCACAAAAGTCAACTTAGCTCATTTTCTTAAAAAGTCAAATTTTACTAGAAGCAGTTTTTGAATAAACTTTACAATTTTATTGTGATCTTACCATTAGGATTTAGGATTTAAGCTTTTGGGAAATTAAAGTTTAGCTGCTCATCTTAATTAGAAAAATATTAGCTTATATCTAATTAGCTTATAAACTGCTTATTTCTTTGTTTCTTTTAAGTACTTTTCCAAAAATATGCCCTGTGCACCAGTTTTACAAGCTTATTCTCAAGCTCATTCAAAGCTCATTAGCTAGCTTCAACTTGTGTACCTTAGCTTTTTGAGAAGCTCACCTAGCTGTCTCAAGGTTACAGTGCTTATTTTAAACTTTTCAGCTTATCTAATAAGCCTGCTTATGGCTTTTATTTTTGTCCATTTTATTTAGTGAACCAATCAGTCAGTGTTCATAAGTTTTTCTAAAGCTTGTCACAAGCTTATTAGTGAAAGCCAAACTTTGTAATTTAGCTTTTTGGATAGCTCAGTTAGTATAATTGTTAATTCCAGTCTTTATTTTAATTTCCTAGCTTATTAAAGTGCTTAAAAATAAGCTTAAAAGTGCCTAGTAAACTAAAAAGTGTCCTGTGCAAACAGATAAGCTTGTGCTTATTTGGATTTTGTTAAGTGCTTATTTCTTAGTTATTGTGCTTATTCAGTTGTTATATTAGCTTATTATAAGTTTCTTAGCTTATTTTCATTTATCTTTTGCTTATTTTCTAGCTTATAAGTCACTTAGCTAAAACCTTGTGCTTATTCCAATTTTTGCCACTGTTGAAATCATAAGCTCAAACTGAGCTTATTAGTGGTTTTGTAAAAGTTGTAGTTATAAAATTTGCTTATCTAATTGTGCTTAATAAGTTTGTAAAAGAAAAAGTCCAAAAAGAAATAAAAAAAATAAAAAGCCAGTCGGGATTCGAACCTCGCCACCCTCACCACACACACACCTTACCATTCGCCCTTGGGTCTTTGACTGGTTATGGTTTGCACAATTTATTACTTAAGTCCTTTTTGTCCATTTAGCTTATACGAACTAGTTAGCTTATTTCCAGCTTATTCAAACAAGTTGTTACACCTTTTGTATTTTTCTTATCTTTGTATTAGTATAAAGTATTTTACAAAAAAGTTTCAGATTTTTCTGAATAGTTTTAGTATTTTTAATCATTTAATTAGTCTAAAATAGTATTTAATTCATAATAAAAAATATAAAAGTCAAAAAAATATAAATCTTTTTTCTAAAATTTTCTTTTGTCATATAGTAAGTAATAAAATTGTTTTTACACTCGTAGGATTTTTATTTCACAAATTTTACGTTTTTCCTTGCGCACTCGCGTAATTTTTATACATAACGCACGTTTTCATTTTAGGTCACGTTTTTAGATAATTTAGGTTTACGTTTTAATTAAAATAGTTTATTTAAGTTATTTTGTTTTATAAATCAAGAAAAACATCATTTTAAAAATAGTGATAGCGTTTATTTAATATATTTTAGCTTTTTATTTTGCATTTAAGCCCCTGTAATTTACAAACTTTCTCTTTAGGTGTAATTATCATTCACAATCCTTACTGATCACTATCCTTAGTGATTATTCGACATCTGAAAGTGTTAAACACCATTAATCCTCCGTGGGACTTAACGACCTGTGGAAACACTATACTCTCCAGATCTTAATTGCATTGTTTCTGAGCTGTTTGAAGTTTTTTAAGGTTGACCATTCACAAGTGGTTAGCTTGTGTGATAAACTTGACGGTTCAGCACGAATCACTATGTAATTTGAGCAACCTTAGATTCTAAACACACGATTAAAACATATTGTTTATCAATACACCATTGTTAAAATTCATGTGTATAACATGACATCTTCATCACCTTAGTTATATTGCATATTAGTTGTGTCACATTAAGCTAAATATTGGTAAACTATCATCTTTTATGCACTTTAATAGGCAAAAGTAGGAGTTCCCATCTTTCTAACATGAGAATGACTACTGGAGAACCTATTGCACTAGAAACTCAATTTGACCTAACGGTTGAATTGCTTCCTGGAGAGAAGTTGGGTATGTAGAATCACCCGTAAAAATGGTCGTTTTTAGCCTTAATTGAGCACCGCTAGTAATAGTCTCATATTCATTCTCCAACTTGAAAAATATGTTTTCCTATACTTGCCTGAAGTAAGTGTTAAAACATTGATAGTTTGCCTCGCCTTAGGAATACTAATCAAACAAGTAGTATATATGACTTTTCTTTTAAAACCACTTGCATTGCACTTACATGTGTTGATTACATGTTCTTGTTTGACACGATAAGTTGATTTGACATTATCTTAGTGTTTGATAACTAGTCAAATGTGTAAACATTAGTACGGTTTTATCTTTATAATGCTTGTATTCTTGTTTCATGCTACTAAACGTTTAAAACTAAACTTTATTTGCATGATACTTACTTTTGAATTATTAGCATGATTAACATGTTACTTATGAACTCATAATATGCCATTTTGATACGTGATAATTTTGATATGATATATTTGTGTTTGAAAGTTATTAGTTGGCATTCATTATATCTATGTGTAGTACGATCCAAATGATACACGCTCTAAATTGTTATGTCTTAAACATGGCTTGCATGAATCTTTCATCTTGCTTCTTTTGCTTCTTGTCACACTATTTGTTTACTACGTGTGCACATATAATCTGTCAAAGTGCTTTTGGTATGACAAACTTTTAGAAGCCTTTTTATCTTACAAATTAATCACATAGATTATTGTATATCCAAGTATGCTTAAGTTTCTAAGTCTAACGACAAAACAATCTCATAATGAAATGTCTTGAATAAAGTCGTATTCTTGCATAATATGATTGTTTTGATGCTATCTTGTGTGGTGATTTCTTGTCTACTAAGTGCAATGTGTTGTTTTTGCTTATATAATATGTTATCATTTGATTTCTATCATGTTAACATCTTTTGTCACTAACAAATTTTTTTTGTAGGTTGATAACAAATTATTTGTTATCTCACTTGGTTCTAACTTTTATATGCTCATTTTGCATAATCCCCTTTATTGCTACGTAGATTAGTACTATGCTTTATGGGACCCCTACACTTGCATATAGTTCAAAAGCATATAGAATTAAGTTCTAGAGGGTTGGCTTTGCATTTTTTGTCTTTCAACCGACCTCTTTCCAAATCTAAATTTTGCTTCCACTTTCCAAAAATCACCTCCATCATTATTTAGTTATAACAATACTCTAATCCTCTTCACTTCCTATTAGGAAACCACATACCTCATCATACGATCATCTCGTATTAATCGAGAAGAGGTACGTGACTTTAAGGATGAAGTTCATTGTATGCTAACCATCATCGAGAAAAACATCACTAAGCTCATCACTTTCGTTAACCCGAGTAACCTCCTAAACACTTTGTTGTCATTCCTTATTTGATACATTACACATTATGTTGGATGTCCACCAATTAAGAGGGAGAGAAATCCATTCACATAATTGTCTTTTGTCAAATTTTATGTCTCTTAGACTCTACAATACCAACACATAGGTAAACACCACTTAGCTAAAACCGTTCATGAAACCACAACTAGTTCAACCTTTTAACCTTATATCACAAGTTTGCACCAATACCTCATCAAGTGAAAAACGCATCATGTGTTTTACAAACTTCTTCATCTCCACAATCAACAAATCTAGGATTTTCCTTAAACTAGCACCTTACAACTTCACTATCTAGAACACCATCATAGGGTCTTATACTTTTTCTCGCTTGACACATGTCATACATGTCATTGTCAGTGCAAACGATATATTAATCAAAACCGCCATTCCCAACACCTTTTCAACACGTTGGTCTATCCAACTCTCACTCATATGATGTCATTCTCATCCTCATATAGGTACTCATTATTATTAGTTGTTTTACATATTGTCTTCACTTCTTTTTTCCAATGTCATAATCATCCATGTCGGTCAAAACCATGTTAATACTACCTCTCCCATTGTCACCTAGAATAGATCATTTTTTTCGTATCAATCAATGAACGAAGTTATCTTCATGTCTATTCATATTTATTTCCTCTTCGTCTTGGTCACTTGACATTACGAAAGGATTGTATGAGTCCATATTTTTATATTTGCTATACATACGAGTTTCTAACTCCTTATAGCTTCCTACCTAATCACCACCACCTTCCATCACATCTTTCACTAATCATCACCACCATGGATTAGCGAAATCTTATCATTATAAATCATGCGTCATCTACCGATTTATCACCACATGAATCCTACTAGTAAACTGACACCAACACTAGTACCACTAGCTTTAACTCTATATATTCCAACTTCACTTCATATCTTCTTTCTAGGAACTATTTTGTAGACTTTTATCATATTATATTCTCACTTTTCTTATGATTGTAATTAGGAGACTACACTTCATGAGATCTTTGATTATATCATTTATCACATATATACATCTTATTTTTCTTTGTGAAAAGATGAAATATATTGCACTAATGTTTTTCATTGTAGGTTCATTATCATATACACTCGATTGTATATAACTTACTTATCTAAGGATGAAGTTTGCATCAATTATTTTTCTTATTTTAGGTGCTTCTTGACACCCTCGAACAAGGAGGAATATCCTTTAAGCACTCATATTGCATCGTCTATACACTTGTTTGTATATGACATATTTGTCTAAAGACAAAGCTTCTATTATACTAATATTTATTTTGAAGGTTCATCTTGACGACCTAGAGCAAGGGGAGCTTCCGTCAAGAATTTACTGAATGCATCTTATACGCACTTTGTTGTATATCACTTACTCGTCCAATGACGAATATAGTTTTGCACTAATATTTGTTTTTAGGTTTTTAATCATACCCTGACGCCTCAAACAAGGGGGAGCAACCGTCAAGGGGAGCATGCACGCATTTAGCATCATTCTCACTTTTCAACAAGCATTTTGCTTCGATAAAAAGTGGAGAAAATAGGCTAACATTGCTATGCCTTTTTCTTTTCATATATTTCTCATAATTTTTGTTGCATAAAACTAACCTTGATGTAGGTTAAGCCTCTTTATTTGATCCATGGATCCGCTACCAAACAAGGGACGGATTGAAGTAGACGATTTAACTTCACTAGGGATGATGCAAGCTCGCCTTTTTGGGGAGAAACTAAGTTAAACTCCAAGGACACGCCCTTTTTGTTTCAACAAAAGGGGGAGAAGAGTGTAAATGGAGAAGGTAATGACGGAGAAGGTAATGTAAAGGTAGTAAGGATACAAGTAACTTTTTACATTTTACTTTCTATTACGTTTACATATCTTTGTCATCATCAAAAATGGGGAGATTGTTAGTGCAAATATTACGATATTTAATCTATACAGTCTCGTTTGTTTTGATTGATGACAAACATGTAACTTGTAATACATAACGTAAAATGTACAAGTTACTTGTAATCACACTTTGTCTCAACATACATTCAACACCTCTCGATGTCTCAAGTCCTCATATGTTACAACACAGGTTCGTACATGATTGTTATGTGGCATTATGATCAAACCCATTAACAAATCATTTAGAATGTTTAAAATACGTTTAGAGTCACTAAGTATTTTAATAGGTTAACCATTCTATTTCGAACATCATTTTACATTTTGCATTCACAAGTATTTTATACAAATACATCTTTTGTAAAATGTCTAACAAATATATACTTTTATTTGTACAAGTAAACTAACTATAATATTCATACAAGTACTAAAGTTTACTTACACTTGACAAAATATATATTATTTTGACAAGCACCTAACTAGATATTTTATTTTATAAAAAGCAACTAGACTTTTTATAAACTAGTTACATAATACATTTTACAAGTTTATTTTCATGAACATTTTAATCTAAATGAAAATACAATTTTACATCACTTCATGCATCATCATATCTTTAGAAGATTTGGTCAATATTTAGTTAGATTTGCAAGATCTTGAAAGATATTCTAAATATCAAATCTAATAAAGTATTATTTTTTAGATTACATTTTTGGCTATAAATAAAGCCCATTGTCTTCTCATTTCAATCATCCCTTCCAACACACATTCTTTCTATCTTTTTTTCATCTTTTAGATCTATAGATAACCATGTAGTAATATATATTAATCACCCTCATCATCACATGATCATAATGCTTCTAACATTCATCTTTGTTGTAAGCATAATTTACATTTTGATCAACCAAGGAAAGCTTGGAGATCTAGCCATCCTCATTCACCAAAGCATATCAACATATGAAGATTCAAGATCTCTTGATATCCTCATTGATTGAAGATTTATTATTTAAGAAGATCATTTAGATTAGTCATTCATATCCATTATACATTTATGTCATGGATCATCATTGTAAATATTCTTGCATCATCACAACACTTTCACCAAACTAGATTAGATGGTTTATGTGTTTGTACCATAAAACACAAGGTTTGTTATGTTGGGCCATAAAACATAGTGGGAGTGGTTGTACCCTTGAAAAGAACTCGACATCTAGCTTAGTGTCGGAAATATTGTATAGGCGACGTTAGGTTGGTTCTACCTCGAACTAGAACCCGGTATTTAGCTTTGTACCGAAAAAAGTGTAAGCGACGATTGTAAGGTTTTCTCCACCGAGAAGGGTGCTTGTTGATTTAGTGAAGTAACTCTCGAGTTGTGTACTCGGGGAGTGGAGTAGGGCGGAGAGGAGATCCGTGACCGAACCACTATAAATCCTCGTGTTCGGTTTGCACTTTCCTTTCTTTATCTCTTTACTTTTATAATTGCTTATGATGTGGTTTGATGATGATGCTTGTGTGACAACTTGGTTTACTATGCTTTATATTAGTCATAAACAATAATTGATACTTTCATATAATAACAAGCTTCATAAGTGATTTGATACAAAAGATCTAACGATTTTAAACGGTAACGTATTCACCCCCCCCTCTACGTTTTCACAACTGACAATACTCGAGCTAGTCAAAGACTAGGAAGTGACGACATCTTATTAAATATCAACAGATTAACTTGTTTCCCCAAAATCCCAACGTTCATGTTATCAATAAAAGATAAGTTTCCATTTATCACTTAATCAATAAATGTTTCTAAATCGTTATTCGCAATTATTCAAGTTTATAAGAAAGTACTTCATATAAGGTATGTTAAGTAGTGTCCTATAAATGACACGTTCGTTTATTCCAACGTTCCCAAACCCTTACGACTTTAGAAAGTTGGCTTATCAAAATAATATTTCCAAACAAGTTTATAAAAGCTAATATGCGTTATAAAACACGTATTACCATCGTTTTTAATAAAGGTTTATAATAGATTAAACCATATCCGCCAATAATATACTACATCCGTCCCATAAAAACTGTCCACTTTGACATTTTTTAGTCTTTCTTTTCCAACTTTGACTTTAAATAATTTTGTTTACGTTATACAACACTTGATGAAAAATATATTAATGGATTGGGATTTAGATGTATGTTCATAAAATATTATATAACGCAAACAAAAATATTTAAGGTCAAAGTTGAGAAAGAATGACTTAAAAAAGTCAAACTGGACAATTTTTATGGGACAGAGGGAGTATATAGTTATATAATTCAATAGCAGCTTAGATGTAAAACGGAATATTCAGCTTTATTGCAAAAACAATTATACTAAATTCATTTAAACCAAAACGTTTAATAGAGTACAAGACACTAATTAATATAAATGTTATCAACAAGTTTATAAAAGGTATTTTATATTTATAAGACATGATTTATTATTGTAGTTCGTAAAGGGTTTATAATAGTTAGAACCATATTCATTGACAATATATATCTGAATATCTCGTTATTAGTTAAAATGTGAAAATATAATACTTGGGCGTATCGCGAAATAAACATATCAAACTCATTTCCGAGTCTTAACATGCTACACTCGTTTAAGCCAAAATGTTTAATAAAGTTTAACTCATAATCAATATAACCGTATATCAAATGTTACTTCAAGTTTATAAACCGTATTAAATGTTATAATGTATACACAATATTCATTATTACACACAAATTGCCTACATAGTTTCCAATGTTTATCGCTTTGTTTTACAAATATTTACTCATCGTTAACTCAAGTTTTATATTGTTGTGTAAGTAATTTGTTACCTAATCATGTCGTTAAGTACATATATATATATATATGTACATAGTTAACTCATAGTCGTAGTATACGTTCACCCGTTTGTCAATCCCTTTATAATCGATAATTTATATCTACTTATCTCATCGCATGTCCCCTGTTTTACTTCATTGCCTCGTACAGCTTACCATTTTATTTGATTCGATATTCCATGTTAACCAATAATTTTGCGACATATAGACATTTGTTGTATCTTAATAGAATTTGACCTACCCGTAACCCGTATCGACTCACACCATAAGACTAACTAACATCAAGACCAAAACTATTAACTAGTGAACATTCGGTCAAACCCGACATTCTAATGGGTTACAACAACCTCGAGGCCAATTATCCACGCCATAATATGTGGCCTTCTTGCCCGACTCGGACAACGAAACACACAAGGAAATAATAAATCAATTAACGCCCTTGTCAAATCCGAATATAAATCAAGCAGTTACACCTAAATACCACAAGAACAAGCATGCGACTCACAACCCACGCACATCCGGGTCAAACCGACCCTTACCGTCCCTGACCTGAGACAATCAAAAGGAAAACAATAATCCAACTCTTTCTACTGATTTATCACCTCAAGAACTCAAGACAAAATGTTATAATCCTTCTACCATACGAGTCCACCACACGAGTTTGGAAAACCAAGGTTTAAATTAGTTGTTAACCAAAATATAATACCCACGTTTCTCTTTTTATTGCTTTTCAACCTTAACTATTTTAAGTCTTGTTTACATTTCGTTTTCCACACGAATCGTTATCAAAAATGATTTTCAAACATGATTTTATTCTATTATAACCACGAAAATGACAACATACCATAACATATAAATATATATCCATTTGAAAATATAGAAAGAAACCATAAATGAGATGAGGGGAGTGATTACCGAGAAGAAAAGAGAGGAGAACGAGGTTGGTGGTGTCGTTCACGAGTACTACTCGTGACCAAACCAAGCTAGGACCTCTTAAAAGCGTTTATCCACGAAACCCTAACATATACGAATCTAATTTTATTAAGATGTGGCGCGCGTCGTGTTGTTTCGTGGCGTGTAGGTTACAAAAATGTAACCACAATTGCCCGATCTATCATTTGAGAGTGGTGGTGTAATTAGGAGAGGTCGCCGGAAAGTTGGCCGGAAAAGTTGACGGTGCCGGAACCCTAGAATTGGGGTGGCCGGATTTTCTTAGAGGGAGAGAGATGATTTGTGTGTGTTTTTGTAGAGAGAGAGTGAGAGTGGAAGAAATGAGGGAAGTGGTGAAGGTGGGGGTATTTATAGTCCTAGGAGGGACTACTCTTGTACCATTGAAAGTGAAGGGAGCGTTCATGAAACTATCACAAGGGCCCTAGATGTAACTTCGTAAAACTTTCGTTATATTAGGTTCGGGCTCGTTTTGACTAGTAAATGAGGGATTCACGACTCGAGAGTTACGTCAATGCTTTTAAAATAATTTTTCCAATAAAAATGATATAAAATACGACTCGTGTCTCAAATTAAATCAAACGATCGCTCTAATTGACGTTTCTCTAATTACGACGCATCGAGGAATTTTCGAGTTGTCACAGCCTCACCTCCTTAAAAGGAATCGCGTCCTCGGGATTCAATTCTAGTCGTCCGTTAAAGTCTAGAAGGGGCGAGTGCAATAGCACGAGGGTTTACCTTCACGTTCTCTACGTGAATCTAGGATCTTACTGCGAGTTTCTATGAACTTCGAAGACAGAGAGGCAACTTTACTAAAGTTGCTAGGTTTCATCATCTATGGTTTCGATAGGTCAACGAAGTTTAAACGTCCAAAGATTAGGATTTCCTAGAAGGATAACGATTGCCTCATCGGCGAGTCATTTCTTCCTATTACACACGAAATGTTAGGAACTCTACTGAGTCTTGATGGTAGCTCAAACCTCTGAGCTACTGGTCTCAATCTAGCAATGGTTTTTAGGGGGATCGGTATAGTGGGGAATTAAGTTTCCACGTTTACTACTCGCTTCACATAATTTCATGGTGGATTCATAACCTTAATTCTAGGTTATCTCGGAGGGTTCAAGAGACTTACGTTGTCTATGTCTCCAAATGGTTTGTGAGTAACTTACATATCCATCTCAACTTAGAACGGTTTCCTTGGTATTATTTCGAACAGGTTTAGGGTTGCTAAGTTGGGGTATTTCCATTTCTTCCCAATCATCTGAATTTACTCTTACATCCATAGAGGATCTCTTACGGTGCCTTTAAGGTACTAAAGTGATAGGTATGGTTATAGGAGAAGTTGGCCAATGGGAGGTGTCTATCCCAACCGTTTCCAAACTTGATAAGCACGCTACGTGTTCTACTAGGGTTTGAATGGTTTTTCTACTTCAGCCATTAGTCTGGAGATGATACACCGCAAGCATATCCAGATCGGTTCTCTAGGCTCTAGGAAGTGATAGCTGAAAAATAGGTGTGTGGCGTTTGTCATAATTTGGAAAGGATAGAAATCGGCATTTCCTAAAGCACACGGTTTCCTTTATGTGTGGAGGAATTCATTTGTATAACTTAGGTTTTCCGATCGCGCTTTTCCTTAAAGAGTATCGGAGGGAGTTGAAGTTTGACAAAAAGGGTTCTAGCACAGTTGGTGGGTTACTCACTCTCCACACAAACCACCTAGGTTCAAACCGGGGCATGGTCACTTAGAACTTTATTTAAAAAAAAAATAATCAAATGTGTTCTAACATGGTGAGCCTCAGGTAGATAAAGTGGATCAAGGGGGATTCCCTTTTTAATCGAAGTCCCATAATTGAAAGGAGGTAGGGAGCTAAGGTTCGAAAGTGAGGTCTAGCTTATTGGAGCAAGCCACTTTACCGGAGGGAGAGGATTAGGTACTACCTCACCTCCTTAAAAGAAGATAGATGGGTTCTCTAGTGTTGCTATAACTATATGAGGAGAGACGAGCATTGTCGTCCATACTTTTCCATTTTTACTGATTTACGGGAGGTAAATAGGTTGGTAAGACTACTAGCAACCACTTAGGTAAAGGCGGGAATCTACTTCCAAGGTTTCGTCTATGTGTAGCTTATCGTTTTGTGAGAGGTCCGATAGGTTAGCAAGTGCTTTCGAAGGATGAGAGAAAGATTATGTGATTGTCCTAGAGAAAGTGGTTCAGGTTTCTCCTTAGGGTTTCAAGATTTCTTCTGAGTACGAAATCTCTACTAGATGAGAAGTCTAGGAAGTTCAAAGTATGTCTCTATTTAGAAAGTGTTGATTACTACCATCAATCGGTCGGTTGACTTAGCATGATATCTAGGTTAGAGACGAAAGTACAACTCTTAAAAGAGAGTATTGGTTACTAACCACAGTCTGTCGATTGACTCATTGGTGAACTTAACATTTAACGCAAAAGGTTTCAAGGTTCAACTCCAAAATCATAATCTCCAAAAGAAGTTCGACTACCAATCGATATCCAAATCATTTCCTAAATACGAATGAACGTCAACGGCTCTAAGTAGGTATGCTAGAGAATTTCTCATCTATGGTGTGTAAGGTACCATATTGATAAAATAGGGTAAGTATTACCATAGCCGGTGGTGTGACGTAGCAGACTATTGTTGACAAATAATGTTGAGGGTTCAATGTTGCTAGAGTCAACATCGATGGAACAATATCTAAGGATAATCCTCGGTGAACAACTTCACTAAAACAAGTCGTTAGATCGTCATCGATAGGGGTACCTAAATAGAGGATAAGGTACGACATCAACAACGCGTAAGGTACTATCTTAATGAAAGCTTTTGGCGAAGCAACGTCGACCACGACATTATCGGTTTAGGAAATGAGCAACGTCGACTAGATGACGTTATGAAAATGAACATCGAGTGAATGGTAAAGTTTCGGAAGTTTTCTCAACAATCGGTTCAAGACTAGGCTTGAGGTATAAGTGTCGGTAACAGGGTTACCAATGAAACGAGGCTAGATGACAAATCCACGGTGTTACTACTGAAACGATGTGGAATGATAATTCCGACAATATTACTATCGAAACGCGGTGGAATGATAATTCCAATACGGTTACTATCGCCATGCGACCGGATGACGTTTCGAAATCAAATACCGATTAAAGGTCGAAAGATGATTTTAACAAAGTTATCAACGAAACGGAGCCGAATAATAATTCGAGGCCAAATGATGATTCGAAATCAAATGATGAGTTAAAACTCGGAATGAGATCAAAATATGAAAATCAAAAACCCAAAGACCAAAATCCAAAACCGAATCCAAAATAGTCAAGACCAAATCCAAAAATAGCCCAAAATAATTTCAAACGCTCTAGAGAGATCGACGAGGCTTATGTCGATAAGCAACTCGGATGCAAACGATGCCAATCGGGTCTCACCCGACTTATGGCGAACTACGCTCAAGTGTTACAAACAAGAATTTCACATAAACAGAGACGTATAGTGATGCCAGAAGTGTTACGATTCAAGAGGTGTTACGATGCCAGTGTGATTATGTTTGGTGAGTGCGAGTGTGCGAGTCCACCTTAAGTTTATCGTTCTTAAAACCAATCTCAAATCCGAACACAATTTTGTTATAACAATTCCCAGTATTTTTAAAATTCACCTCTGAGACGGACATAGGTGATCACCCATGTCCTCGTTGTCTCGGCTGAATATAGGTGATCAGTCTATATTCAATCGAGATTCGATAAATTTTTATTAAGCAAGGCACAACCAGTTTATAACCAATTCTTAATATATATTCCCAACTTCAATGTTATATGCCCAAAATGTATTCATTTCCTCATCTCAAAAATATCTCGTTGTTCCATTTAGTTATTAGCGTTAGGTATCATCAGGTGTGTGTGTGTGGTATCGACTCGGCAAGACTCCATGAATGCACTCAAATAACCACAATGCGACTCATAATGACACAATGAGACGTCTAAATGATAAACTTTATAGTTTAATAAGTTTTGGAATAAATAGTTAGATCTTATCGAATTCGTCAATTCGATAAACTCAACCATTTATTCATGTCGCTTATTATCCCAAAACCAATCACATCCTAACGAGTCATAAGGATAATTCACCCATTAACAATGTTATCCTACGTACATAGCGGGCGCCTATTAGGTTCGTCAACCTAATAAGTCCGTTATCCACGTGGATCGACGCGATTAATGTTAGGTCATCCGTAACCCACGCACAACACATAAGTGGTATTAAATACTCATAAATGACACCTTTCGATAAACGTGCCCTCGAAACATTTAATGACTCACTTATTACAAAACATATCTATTTTCAAGCGTTGGTTCCCCTTTTGAAAATGTCGAATAACAAGGCGAGCCTTGTTATCGAATGCTTAGTACAAAACCATTTATCATCGATATCTTCTAGTACCATTTACTAGTATATATGTATATATATAAAATTCGATATAAGTTTCAATATAAATTTATTCATCTCACTTATAAATTTCAATATAAATTTCAATAAAAATTTTAACATAATTTCAATAAAAATTTCAATATAAATTTTGAGTCATTATTCGTTTCGAGTTCCCAAGTCTGAGTCATGACTCTCGGCTTTTACACAATCATATTGCCCAAATAAATACTAAAGAAAACGTTACGGCGTTGCTAGGGTAGTCGAGACTAGAAAGTCACGATAACACTTGACGTAGCGCAAAGTTGACATATTTACCATTGAATCCAAAATAAATAATTTTCACAATTCTAATTAATCCCCCAAGCAATCTCATACCAATTTCGCCATCTAGTCAGACAATCAAACATACCCAACACCATTAAACACTTCCAATCGACTCTTTCAATTCCCCAAACACAACTGATTAACGGGTATCAAATCTAATGTTTGTCAATGACTTACCAATTACCCAAAACTCCACAATTAATTTGTTATTCAATTAAGGCTGTTAATTGAAATGTCATTCGATTCCAAAGATCTGATTCATACCAATGATTTAACGTTATCCAAATAATCACACGTTAGTCCAATTTATTATCTGAAAACACTTACTGGTTTCACATATCATTATAACATTAACGGACATGAATTCATTATTAGTAATCAAAACCGATTACCAATTGTTTGACAATTTTTAAAGAATAAAAACAACGGTTTACGAGGGTTTCGACTCAAAATCGTGACACGAGACCATCACCAATCGAAATCACCAAAATCATTATAACCCATCATCTAGTTATGATCAAGGGCACATAAACATGATAAGATGCAAAACACGTGAACATGACACACACACGATACCAACACACCAGTTTACATGCTTTATTAGCTTTAACGCGTTTTAGGCTCGTGTTCATCAAAACTTAACTGTGGAACTCACGTTCACGAGACAAAAGGCCTCGTTTGTGACTCCCTGACTTAGTTATAATAGTACCATTTCCTTTATATTCCCAAATCATTTCCACGACCACTACTAATGTGCAAGTTTTAAATCAAGTGGTGAGATTACGCCAGGAAATTGCGTAACCCTGATACTTTGAGAGTGTCCGCATTATTTGATAAATAATGTTGAATTATTGGTTATCACCTTCTGTGTTCATTTGTTCACTTTAATCTTCCAAATACATTCCAATAGATCCTACGTATTTGTGTATATTCATACAAAGTTTTCTCTTTATTGTTTTGGGATATACCCAAGGCAACTACTTAATATGAGTTAAGTGTTATAGATTTAAGGTTTGGGACTCCACACTCTGTGATAGGTATAGTGCGTGCGAAAACATGAGGACATGCTTTCTATACATGTATAAGCATGAGGACATGCTTATAGGGCGTGCATAAGCATATAGAAATGCTTATGGGGTATGCGTAAGCATGACGACATGCTTACTGTGTGTGTATAAGCATGTGAAATGCTTATAGCGAACTTCTAAGATAGGCAGACTTAAATCGTCTACTAACAGGGCACACGCTCAATCAAATCGTTCATCAAATAAGCCCTAAACATCTCATCAATCCTCTTATCAAATCATTCGAGTTCAAAATTCCAGAATCATAATATACCGTTTACTCAAATCAAATTCCATAGTATCTCGATAACCACATCTCATTTACTCAAAATTAATAATCATATCTCCGAATCACAACGTTTCCATAATCAGTTCACAATATCCCTGAACAGATCAACTCATAATTCAAATCGCAGTTCATACCATAATCAATTAAGAAGCTTCGGCTTGACAAGCGGGCGTGCGTCGGTCGAGGATCAATTTTCTCAAAAAGTGGTTATAGTTTAGGGTTTATAAAATACCTAATTCTCTATAACCTTGAGCTCTGATACCAATCTGTAAGACCCCCCAAATCTCGGTACAGCGAAAGACTTAATCAAGTTTTCGGGGCGTTACTATTGGATTGGTATCGCACACAAGTATAGCCAAATATAGTCATTTAACATTCAAAACCAATCCCAGATTTGAGTATTCAAAACATTTAATCCAAAAGTGTAAATATTAGGCCCAAAACACGATTTAATAAAATAGGTCCCCAAAGTTTATCAGTGCAAACGATATATTAATCAAAACCGCCATTCCCAACACCTTTTCAACACGTTGGTCTATCCAACTCTCACTCATATGATGTCATTCTCATCCTCATATAGGTACTCATTATTATTAGTTGTTTTACATATTGTCTTCACTTCTTTTTTCCAATGTCATAATCATTCATGTCGGTCAAAACCATGTTAATACTACCTCTCCCATTGTCACCTAGAATAGATCATTTTTTCGTATCAATCAATGAACGAAGTTATCTTCATGTCTATTCATATTTATTTCCTCTTCGTCTTGGTCACTTGACATTACGAAAGGATTGCATGAGTCCATATTTTTATATTTGCTATACATACGAGTTTCTAACTCCTTATAGCTTCCTACCTAATCACCACCACCTTCCATCACATCTTTCACTAATCATCACCACCATGGATTAGCGAAATCTTATCATTATAAATCATGCGTCATCTACCGATTTATCACCACATGAATCCTACTAGTAAACTGACACCAACACTAGTACCACTAGCTTTAACTCTATATATTCCAACTTCACTTCATATCTTCTTTCTAGGAACTATTTTGTAGACTTTTATCATATTATATTCTCACTTTTCTTATGATTGTAATTAGGAGACTACACTTCATGAGATCTTTGATTATATCATTTATCACATATATACATCTTATTTTTCTTTGTGAAAAAGATGAAATATATTGCACTAATGTTTTTCATTGTAGGTTCATTATCATATACACTCGATTGTATATAACTTACTTATCTAAGGATGAAGTTTGCATCAATTATTTTTCTTATTTTAGGTGCTTCTTGACACCCTCGAACAAGGAGGAATATCCTTTAAGCACTCATATTGCATCGTCTATACACTTGTTTGTATATGACATATTTGTCTAAAGACAAAGCTTCTATTATACTAATATTTATTTTGAAGGTTCATCTTGACGACCTAGAGCAAGGGGAGCTTCCGTCAAGAATTTACTGAATGCATCTTATACGCACTTTGTTGTATATCACTTACTCGTCCAATGACGAATATAGTTTTGCACTAATATTTGTTTTTTAAGTTTTTAATCATACCGACGCCAAACAAGGGGGAGCAACCGTCAATGGGGAGCATGCACGCATTTAGCATCATTCTCACTTTTCAACAAGCATTTTTGCTTCGATAAAAAGTGGAGAAAATAGGCTAACATTGCTATGCCTTTTTCTTTTTCATATATTTCTCATAATTTTTGTTGCATAAAACTAACCTTGATGTAGGTTAAGCCTCTTTATTTGATCCATGGATCCGCTACCAAACAAGGGACGGATTGAAGTAGACGATTTAACTTCACTAGGGATAATGCAAGCTCGCCTTTTGGGAGTAAACTAAGTTAAACTCCAAGGACACGCCCTTTTTGTTTCGACAAAAGGGGGAGAAGAGTGTAAACGGAGAAGGTAATGACGGAGAAGGTAATGTAAAGGTAGTAAGGATACAAGTAACTTTTTACATTTTACTTTCTATTACGTTTACATATCTTTGTCATCATAAAAAATGGGGAGATTGTTAGTGCAAATATTATATTTAATCTATACAGTCTCGTTTGTTTTGATTGATGACAAACATGTAACTTGTAATACATAACGTAAAATGTACAAGTTACTTGTAATCACACTTTGTCTCAACATACATTCAACACCTCTCGATGTCTCAAGTCCTCATATGTTACAACACAGGTTCGTACATGATTGTTATGTGGCATTATGATCAAACCCATTAACAAATCATTTAGAATGTTTAAAATACGTTTAGAGTCACTAAGTATTTTAATAGGTTAACCATTCTATTTCGAACATCATTTTACATTTTGCATTTACAAGTATTTTATACAAATACATCTTTTGTAAAATGTCTAACAAATATATACTTTTATTTGTACAAGTAAACTAACTATAATATTCATACAAGTACTAAAGTTTACTTACACTTGACAAAATATATATTATTTTGACAAGCACCTAACTAGATATTTTATTTTATAAAAGGCAACTAGACTTTTTATAAACTAGTTACATAATACATTTTACAAGTTTATTTTCATGAACATTTTAATCTAAATGAAAATACAATTTTACATCACTTCATGTATCATCATATCTTTAGAAGATTTGGTCAATATTTAGTTAGATTTGCAAGATCTTGAAAGATATTCTAAATATCAAATCTAATAAAGTATTATTTTTTAGATTACATTTTTGGCTATAAATAAAGCCCATTGTCTTCTCATTTCAATCATCCCTTCCAACACACATTCTTTCTATCTTTTTTTCATCTTTTAGATCTATAGATAACCATGTAGTAATATATATTAATCACCCTCATCATCACATGATCATAATGCTTCTAACATTCATCTTTGTTGTAAGCATAATTTACATTTTGATCAACCAAGGAAAGCTTGGAGATCTAGCCATCCTCATTCACCAAAGCATATCAACATATGAAGATTCAAGATCTCTTGATATCCTCATTGATTGAAGATTTCTTATTTAAGAAGATCATTTAGATTAGTCATTCATATCCATTATACATTTATGTCATGGATCATCATTGTAAATATTCTTGCATCATCACAACACTTTCACCAAACTAGATTAGATGGTTTATGTGTTTGTACCATAAAACACAAGGTTTGTTATGTTGGGCCATAAAACATAGTGGGAGTGGTTGTACCCTTGAAAAGAACTCGACATCTAGCTTAGTGTCGGAAATATTGTATAGGCGACGTTAGGTTGGTTCTACCTCGAACTAGAACCCGGTATTTAGCTTTGTACCGAAAAAAGTGTAAGCGACGATTGTAAGGTTTTCTCCACCGAGAAGGGTGCTTGTTGATTTAGTGAAGTAACTCTCGAGTTGGGTACTCGGGGAGTGGAGTAGGGCGGAGAGGAGATCCGTGACCGAACCACTATAAATCCTCGTGTTCGGTTTGCACTTTCCTTTCTTTATCTCTTTACTTTTATAATTGCTTATGATGTGGTTTGATGATGATGCTTGTGTGACAACTTGGTTTACTATGCTTTATATTAGTCATAAACAATAATTGATACTTTCATATAATAACAAGCTTCATAAGTGATTTGATACAAAAGATCTAACGATTTTAAACGGTAACGTATTCACCCCCCCCCCCCCTCTACGTTTTCACAACTGACAATACTCGAGCTAGTCAAAGACTAGGAAGTGACGACATCTTATTAAATATCAACAGATTAACTTGTTTCCCCAAAATCCCAACGTTCATGTTATCAATAAAAGATAAGTTTCCATTTATCACTTAATCAATAAATGTTTCTAAATCGTTATTCGCAATTATTCAAGTTTATAAGAAAGTACTTCATATAAGGTATGTTAAGTAGTGTCCTATAAATGACACGTTCATTTATTCCAACGTTCCCAAACCCTTACGACTTTAGAAAGTTGGCTTATCAAAATAATATTTCCAAACAAGTTTATAAAAGCTAATATGCGTTATAAAACACGTATTACCATCGTTTTTAATAAAGGTTTATAATAGATTAAACCATATCCGCCAATAATATATTATTCCGTCCATAAAAGTCCACTTTGACATTTTTTAGTCTTTCTTTTCCAACTTTGACTTTAAATAATTTTGTTTACGTTATACAACACTTGATGAAAAATATATTAATGGATTGGGATTTAGATGTATGTTCATCGATATGATTTTCATAAAATATTATATAACGCAAACAAAAATATTTAAGGTCAAAGTTGAGAAAGAATGACTTAAAAAAGTCAAACTGGACAATTTTTATGGGACAGAGGGAGTATATAGTTATATAATTCAATAGCAGCTTAGATGTAAAACGGAATATTCAGCTTTATCGCAAAAACAATTATACTAAATTCATTTAAACCAAAACGTTTAATAGAGTACAAGACACTAATTAATATAAATGTTATCAACAAGTTTATAAAAGGTATTTTATATTTATAAGACATGATTTATTATTGTAGTTCAAAAGGGTTTATAATAGTTAGAACCATATTCATTGACAATATATATCTGAATATCTCGTTATTAGTTAAAATGTGAAAATATAATACTTGGGCGTATCGCGAAATAAACATATCAAACTCATTTCCGAGTCTTAACATGCTACACTCGTTTAAGCCAAAATGTTTAATAAAGTTTAACTCATAATCAATATAACCGTATATCAAATGTTACTTCAAGTTTATAAACCGTATTAAATGTTATAATGTATACACAATATTCATTATTACACACAAATTGCCTACATAGTTTCCAATGTTTATCGCTTTGTTTTACAAATATTTACTCATCGTTAACTCAAGTTTTATATTGTTGTGTAAGTAATTTGTTACCTAATCATGTCGTTAAGTACATATATATATATATATATATATGTACATAGTTAACTCATAGTCGTAGTATACGTTCACCCGTTTACTTTTACCGTTTGTCAATCCCTTTATAATCGATAATTTATATCTACTTATCTCATCGCATGTCCCCTGTTTTACTTCATTGCCTCGTACAGCTTACCATTTTATTTGATTCGATATTCCATGTTAACCAATAATTTTACGACATATAGACATTTGTTGTATCTTAATAGAATTTGACCTACCCGTAACCCGTATCGACTCACACCATAAGACTAACTAACATCAAGACCAAAACTATTAACTAGTGAACATTCGGTCAAACCCGACATTCTAATGGGTTACAACAACCTCGAGGCCAATTATCCACGCCATAATATGTGGCCTTCTTGCCCGACTCGGACAACGAAACACACAAGGAAATAATAAATCAATTAACGCCCTTGTCAAATCCGAATATAAATCAAGCAGTTACACCTAAATACCACAAGAACAAGCATGCGACTCACAACCCACGCACATCCGGGTCAAACCGACCCTTACCGTCCCTCGACCGAGACAATCAAAAGGAAAACAATAATCCAACTCTTTCTAATGATTTATCACCTCAAGAACTCAAGACAAAATGTTATAATCCTTCTACCATACGAGTCCACCACACGAGTTTGGAAAACCAAGGTTTAAATTAGTTGTTAACCAAAATATAATACCCACGTTTTCTTTTATTGCTTTTCAACCTTAACCATTTTAAGTCTTGTTTACATTTCGTTTTCCACACGAATCGTTATCAAAAATGATTTTCAAACATGATTTTATTCTATTATAACCACGAAAATGACAACATACCATAACATATAAATATATATCCATTTGAAAATATAGAAAGAAACCATAAATGAGATGAGGGGAGTGATTACCGAGAAGAAAAGAGAGGAGAACGAGGTTGGTGGTGTCGTTCACGAGTACTACTCGTGACCAAACCAAGCTAGGACCTCTTAAAAGCGTTTATCCACGAAACCCTAACATATACGAATCTAATTTTATTAAGATGTGGCGCTGCGTCGTTGTTTGGCGTGTAGGTTACAAAAATGTAACCACAATTGCCCGATCTATCATTTGAGAGTGGTGGTGTAATTAGGGGAGGTCACCGGAAAGTTGGCCGGAAAAGTTGACGGTGCCGGAACCCTAGAATTGGGGTGGCCGGATTTTCTTAGAGGGAGAGAGATGATTTGTGTGTGTTTTTGTAGAGAGAGAGTGAGAGTGGAAGAAATGAGGGAAGTGGTGAAGGTGGGGGTATTTATAGTCCTAGGAGGGACTACTCTTGTACCATTGAAAGTGAAGGGAGCGTTCATGAAACTATCACAAGGGCCCTAGATGTAACTTCGTAAAACTTTCGTTATATTAGGTTCGGGCTCGTTTTGACTAGTAAACGAGGGATTCACGACTCGAGAGTTACGTCAATGCTTTTAAAATAATTTTTCCAATAAAAATGATATAAAATACGACTCGTGTCTCAAATTAAATCAAACGATCGCTTTAATCGACGTTTCTCTAATTACGACGCATCGAGGAATTTTCGAGTTGTCACAGCCTCACCTCCTTAAAAGGAATCGCGTCCTCGGGATTCAATTCTAGTCGTCCGTTAAAGTCTAGAAGGGGTGAGTGCAATAGCACGAGGGTTTACCTTCACGTTCTCTACGTGAATCTAGGATCTTACTGCGAGTTTCTATGAACTTCGAAGACAGAGAGGCAACTTTACTAAAGTTGCTAGGTTTCATCATCTATGGTTTCGATAGGTCAACGAAGTTTAAACGTCCAAAGATTAGGATTTCCTAGAAGGATAACGATTGCTTCATCGGCGAGTCATTTCTTCCTATTACACACGAAATGTTAGGAACTCTACTGAGTCTTGATGGTAGCTCAAACCTCTGAGCTACTGGTCTCAATCTAGCAATGGTTTTTAGGGGGATCGGTATAGTGGGGAATTAAGTTTCCACGTTTACTACTCGCTTCACATAATTTCATGGTGGAATCATAACCTTAATTCTAGGTTATCTCGGAGGGTTCAAGAGACTTACGTTGTCTATGTCTCCAAATGGTTTGTGAGTAACTTACATATCCATCTCAACTTAGAACGGTTTCCTTGGTATTATTTCGAACAGGTTTAGGGTTGCTAAGTTGGGGTATTTCCATTTCTTCCCAATCATCTGAATTTACTCTTACATCCATAGAGGATCTCTTACGGTGCCTTTAAGGTACTAAAGTGATAGGTATGGTTATAGGAGAAGTTGGCCAATGGGAGGTGTCTATCCCAACCGTTTCCAAACTTGATAAGCACGCTACGTGTTCTACTAGGGTTTGAATGGTTTTTCTACTCACCATTAGTCTGGAGATGATACACTGCAAGCATACCCAGATCGGTTCTCTAGGCTCTAGGAAGTGAGATGAAAAATAGGTGTGTGGCGATTGTCATAATCCGGAAAGGATAGAAATCGGCATTTCCTAAAGCACACGGTTTCCTTTACATGTGGAGAAATTCATTTGTATAACTTAGGTTTTCCGATCGCGCTTTTCCTTAAAGAGTATCGGAGGGAGTTGAAGTTTGACAAAAAGGGTTCTAGCACAGTTGGTGGGTTACTCACTCTCCACACAAACCACCTAGGTTCAAACCGGGTCATGGTCACTTAGAACTTTATTTAAAAAAAAAATAATCAAATGTGTTCTAACATGGTGAGCCTCAGGTAGATAAAGTGGATCAAGGGGGATTCCCTTTTTAATCGAAGTCCCATAATTGAAAGGAGGTAGGGAGCTAAGGTTCGAAAGTGAGGTCTAGCTTATTGGAGCAAGCCACTTTACCGGAGGGAGAGGATTAGGTACTACCTCACCTCCTTAAAAGAAGATAGATGGGTTCTCTAGTGTTGCTATAACTATATGAGGAGAGACGAGCATTGTCGTCCATACTTTTCCATTTTTACTGATTTACGGGAGGTAAATAGGTTGGTAAGACTACTAGCAACCACTTAGGTAAAGGCGGGAATCTACTTCCAAGGTTTCGTCTATGTGTAGCTTATCGTTTTGTGAGAGGTCCGATAGGTTAGCAAGTGCTTTCGAAGGATGAGAGAAAGATTATGTGATTGTCCTAGAGAAAGTGGTTCAGGTTTCTCCTTAGGGTTTCAAGATTTCTTCTGAGTACGAAATCTCTACTAGATGAGAAGTCTAGGAAGTTCAAAGTATGTCTCTATTTAGAAAGTGTTGATTACTACCATCAATCGGTCGGTTGACTTAGCATGATATCTAGGTTAGAGACGAAAGTACAACTCTTAAAAGAGAGTATTGGTTACTAACCACAGTCTGTCGATTGACTCATTGGTGAACTTAACATTTAACGCAAAAGGTTTCAAGGTTCAACTCCAAAATCATAATCTCCAAAAGAAGTTCGACTACCAATCGATATCCAAATCATTTCCTAAATAATGAATGAACGCCAACGGCTCTAAGTAGGTATGCTAGAGAATTTCTCATCTATGGTGTGTAAGGTACCATATTGATAAAATAGGGTAAGTATTACCATAGCCGGTGGTGTGACGTAGCAGACTATTGTTGACAAATAATGTTGAGGGTTCAATGTTGCTAGAGTCAACATCGATGGAACAATATCTAAGGATAATCCTCGGTGAACAACTTCACTAAAACAAGTCGTTAGATCTTCATCGATAGGGGTACCTAAATAGAGGATAAGGTACGATATCAACAGCACGTAACGTACTACTTTACTGAAAGCTTTTGGCGAAGCAACATCGACCACGACATTATTGGTTTAGTAAATGAGCTACGTCGACTAGATGACGTTATGAAAATGAACATCGAGTGAATGGTAAAGTTTCGGAAGTTTTCTCAACAATCGGTTCAAGACTAGGCTTGAGGTATAAGTGCGGTAACGGGTTACCAATGAAACGAGGCTAGATGACAAATCCACGGTGTTACTACTGAAACGATGTGGAATGATAATTCCGACAATATTACTATCGAAACGCGGTGGAATGATAATTCCAATACGGTTACTATCGCCATGCGACGGATGACGCTTGAAATCAAATACCGATTAAAGGTCGAAAGATGATTTTAACAAAGTTATCAACGAAACGGAGCCGAATAATAATTCGAGGCCAAATGATGACTCAAAATCAAATGATGAGTTAAAACTCGGAATGAGATCAAAATTACCAATCAAAAACCCAAAGACCAAAATCCAAAACCGAATCCAAAATAGTCAAGACCAAATCCAAAAATAGCCCAAAATAATTTCAAACGCTCTAGAGAGATCGACGAGGCTTATGTCGATAAGCAACTCGGATGTAAACGATGCCAATCGGTCTCACCCGATTTATGGCTTAACTACGCCAAGTGTTACAAACAAGAATTTCACATAAACAGAGACGTATAGTGATGCCAGAAGTGTTACGATTCAAGAGGTGTTACGATGCCAGTGTGATTATGTTTGGTGAGTGCGAGTGTGCGAGTCCACCTTAAGTTTATCGTTCTTAAAACCAATCTCAAATCCGAACACAATTTTGTTATAACAATTCCCAGTATTTTTAAAATTCACCTCTGAGACGGACATAGGTGATCAGTCCATGTCCTGCTGTCTCTGGCTGAATATAGGTGATCAGTCTATATTCAATCGAGATTCGATAAATTTTTATTAAGCAAGGCACAACCAGTTTATAACCAATTCTTAATATATATTCCCAACTTCAATGTTATATGCCCAAAATGTATTCATTTCCTCATCTCAAAAATATCTCGTTGTTCCATTTAGTTATTAGCGTTAGGTATCATCGTGTGTGTGTGGTATCGACTCGGCAAGACTCCATGAATGCACTCAAATAACCACAATGCGACTCATAATGACACAATGAGACGTCTAAATGATAAACTTTATAGTTTAATAAGTTTTGGAATAAATAGTTAGATCTTATCGAATTCGTCAATTCGATAAACTCAACCATTTATTCATGTCGCTTATTATCCCAAAACCAATCACATCCTAACGATTCATAAGGATAATTCACCCATTAACAATGTTATCCTACGTACATAGCGGGGGCCTATTAGGTTCGTCAACCTAATAAGTCCGTTATCCACGTGGATCGACGCGATTAATGTTAGGTCATCCGTAACCCACGCACAACACATAAGTGGTATTAAATACTCATAAATGACACCTTTCGATAAACGTGCCCTCGAAACATTTAATGACTCACTTATTACAAAACATATCTATTTTCAAGCGTTGGTTCCCCTTTTTAAAATGTCGAATAACAAGGCGAGCCTTGTTATCGAATGCTTAGTACAAAACCATTTATCATCGATATCTTCTAGTACCATTTACTAGTATATATGTATATATATAAAATTCGATATAAGTTTCAATATAAATTTATTCATCTCACTTATAAATTTCAATATAAATTTCAATAAAAATTTTAACATAATTTCAATATAAATTTTGAGTCATTATTCGTTTCGAGTTCCCAAGTCTGAGTCATGACTCTCGGCTTTTACACAATCATATTGCCCAAATAAATACTAAAGAAAACGTTACGGCGTTGCTAGGGTAGTCGAGACTAGAAAGTCACGATAACACTTGACGTAGCGCAAAGTTGACATATTTACCATTGAATCCAAAATAAATAATTTTCACAATTCTAATTAATCCCCCAAGCAATCTCATACCAATTTCGCCATCTAGTCAGACAATCAAACATACCCAACACCATTAAACACTTCCAATCGACTCTTTCAATTCCCCAAACACAACTGATTAACGGGTATCAAATCTAATGTTTGTCAATGACTTACCAATTACCCAAAACTCCACAATTAATTTGTTATTCAATTAAGGCTGTTAATTGAAATGTCATTCGATTCCAAAGATCTGATTCATACCAATGATTTAACGTTATCCAAATAATCAGACGTTAGTCCAATTTATTATCTGAAAACACTTACTGGTTTCACATATCATTATAACATTAACGGACATGAATTCATTATTAGTAATCAAAACCGATTACCAATTGTTTGACAATTTTTAAAGAATAAAAACAACGGTTTACGAGGGTTTCGACTCAAAATCGTGACACGAGACCATCACCAATCGAAATCACCAAAATCATTATAACCCATCATCTAGTTATAATCAAGGGCACATAAACATGATAAGATTCAAAACACGTGAACATGACACACACACGATACCAACACACCAGTTTACATGCTTTATTAGCTTTAACGCGTTTTAGGCTCGTGTTCATCAAAACTTAACTGTGGAACTCATGTTCACGAGACAAAAGGCCTCATTTGTGACTCCCTGACTTAGTTATAATAGTACCATTTCCTTTATATTCCCAAATCATTTCCACGACCACTACTAATGTGCAAGTTTTAAATCAAGTGGTGAGATTACGCCAGGAAATTGCGTAACCCTGATACTTTGAGAGTGTCCACATTATTTGATAAATAATGTTGAATTATTGGTTATCACCTTCTGTGTTCATTTGTTCACTTTAATCTTCCAAATACATTCCAATAGATCCTACGTATTTGTGTATATTCATACAAAGTTTTCTCTTTATTGTTTTGGGATATACCCAAGGCAACTACTTAATATGAGTTAAGTGTTATAGATTTAAGGTTTGGGACTCCACACTCTGTGATAGGTATAGTGCGTGCGAAAACATGAGGACATGCTTTTATACATGTATAAGCATGAGGACATGCTTATAGGGAAGGTATAAGCATATAGAAATGCTTATGGGGTATGCGTAAGCATGACGACATGCTTACTGTGTGTGTATAAGCATGTGAAATGCTTATAGCGAACTTCTAAGATAGGCGTGACTTAAATCGTCTACTAACGAGGCACACGCCAATCAAATCGCTCATCAAATAAGCCCTAAACATCTCATCAATCCTCTTATCAAATCATTCGAGTTCAAAATTCCAGAATCATAATATACCGTTTACTCAAATCAAATTCCGTAGTATCTCGATAACCACATCTCATTTACTCAAAGTTAATAATCATATCTCCGAATCACAACGTTTCCATAATCAGTTCACAATATCCCTGAACAGATCAACTCATAATTCAAATCGCAGTTCATACCATAATCAATTAAGAAGCTTCGCTTGACAAGCGAGGGCGTCTTTGGTCGGTCGAGGATCAATTTTTTCAAAAGTGGTTATAGTTTAGGGTTTATAAAATACCTAATTCTCTATAACCTTGAGCTCGATACAATCTGTAAGACCCCCAAATCTACAAATACAGCGAAAGACTTAATCAAGTTTTCGGGGCGTTACTATTGGATTGGTATCGCACACAAGTATAGCCAAATATAGTCATTTAACATTCAAAACCAATCCCAGATTTGAGTATTCAAAACATTTAATCCAAAAGTGTAAATATTAGGCCCAAAACACGATTTAATAAACTAGGTCCCCAAAGTTTATCGACGCTGTCGAATGATCCTTGAACCGCCTTCTTGCCAAGCTTCCACCGATCACGTATTCCAAACAACTCTCAAATACCTGAGAAATCATGCCAAAAGGTCAGCTTACGCTGGTGAGTTCATAGGTTTAAGTTTAACAAGATCATAGTGGACCAGTAGGAGTTGATTTGCTATGCAAGACCTAAGATAGATAAATAACGATCCTACCCGGATCACCAACCATAAACATATCCCGCATCCAGGGATTACTCGGGCCCAACGACTCTAGTCCAAAGACTGTCCGTGGCAAAATCTAGAACAATTACCAACCCCGGACTAGGTCGAGGTAGAAGTCTATTCCTAGCTAGGCAACAGTTATAGCAATTAGGAGTGCTACCCTAGTCTAAGGCAACAACTACCACACATCTATTTAAACAGTCAAGCATATAAGTAAATCCAAATAGTTTACACGGTCCGAAAACAGTAGCATGATTCTCACCCCAATGTAGTTAAAATGTAGTTAAAAGTGGGGCTATGAAACTCACCTTTGCCACAAAGAATGCACTATTCACTATTGACATGACTGGCATCTAAAGTTAATCTCCATAGCATCCAAAAGAATGTATGACGAGTACATTAGAATAGTTGTGACGCAACCTAATGCGTATACGATATTCTTAGAATACGGCTCATACGATAAAGATACCAATAGAAAGTAATGTGTTGTAGTTTTCGTGGATCATTCATGTCGTTACTTTCAAAAGTACATTATCGTTCCCAAAAGTTCATAATTAATATCTCAAAAGTTTTGTTTTAACGTTTCGTGTGGTGGTAAGAAACACAGACGTGATGCATAACTCACACGAAAGAAGAGAAGATATCGACATAATCGAGACATACGGACCATAACTTACGCCAAAAAGGGAAAGACATTTACAAAGTCAAGAAACACTGACAATACTCGAGCTAGTCAAATACTAGGAAGTGACGACATCTTATTAAATATCAATAGATTAACTTGTTTCCCCAAAATCCCAACGTTCATGTTATCAATAAAAGATAAGTTTCTATTTATCACTTAATCAATAAATGTTTCTAAATCGTTATTCGCAATTATTCAAGTTTATAAGAAAGTACTTCATATAAGGTATGTTAAGTAGTGTCCTATAAATGACACGTTCGTTTATTCCAACGTTCCCAAACCCTTTACGACTTTAGTAAGTTAGCTTATCAAAATAATATTTCCAAACAAGTTTATAAAAGCTAATATGTGTTATAAAACACGTATTACAATCATTTTTAATAAAGGTTTATAATAGATTAAACCATATCCGCCAATAATATATATAGTTATATAATTCAATAGCGCTATAGATGAAACGGAATATTCAAATTTTATCGCTAAAAAACAATTATACTAAATTCATTTAAACCAAAACGTTTAATAGAGTACAAGACACTAATTAATATAAATGTTATCAACAAGTTTATAAAAGGTATTTTATATTTATAAGACATGATTTATTATTGTAGTTCGTAAAGGGTTTATAATAGTTAGAACCATATTCATTTTCAATATATATCTGAATATCTCGTTATTAGTTAAAATGTGAAAATATAATACTTGGGCGTATCGCGAAATAAACATATCAAACTCATTTCCGAGTCTTAACATGCACTACAAGAATTCAGGCGAATAGCCACGGACATATTTTGTGGGTAAAAGGGCCAAATTCGTGGGTAATTGATGAATACCCACGGATTATCCATGATTTTGTTTTAATGGGGAAAGCCTTCGAGGGTAATTGACTAGCCACGATTTTTTTGACATGTGGGTAATGTTAACCACGACATTGTTAGTGGGCATTTTCATTCAATCTGTGAAATATTGCACGGGATTTTCTAAGCTACCACGAAAATACCCACAATTGTCGTGTGGGTAATCTATGGGTATACTTAGCCAGCACATAATCCGTGGGTGTGTTCATTAAATCGGTGGTAAAATGTTTCATGGGATTTTTTACATTACCACCAAAATACTCACAAAAGTTTTGAGGGTAATTCAAGGGTACACATAACCCACGATATAGTCGTGTGTAAATATCCAATGGTAAAATTTTCCGTTTTACCCATGATAATTTATGGGTAAACTTAACCACGGATATTTAAATGTGAAAAAGCCAAGGTTAATATTAGAAGTTTACCCACAATAATTGGTAGGAAAGCAAAGGGTAATATTAGAAGTTTACCCACAATAATTGGTGGGTAATATTAACCACGAAAAGTATTGGTAAAACTTGTGGGAATTTTTCGATAAACGATTTGACTAAAATTAATATAAAATATTTGTCACAAATTTTGAAAGAGCTGTAAAATATAAATTACGCAGACAATATAACAAACAGAAACCAACTTTATTAAACTTAACATTAACATAAAATATCCGGAAGGAACCAACAACCAAAATTATCCAAAATAAAGCAAACATCAACCTAAGAAATGCAAACCAAAATAGGCCTGAACCTAAAATACCAGACAAACAAAAAATAAATTAACTCAAGTTTCTCGATGTCCTAAGGCTGTGATGATCATCTTTCTCGATGTCCTAATGCTGTGATGACTCGCCTTCTGCATGGTTTGCCTCACATTCTTCCCTCAATCGCAACACATTATCCTGTTATTATATAGATGTCAAAATGAGTGACGACTATATACTAAATAAAAATCTTATTCACTCTTTAGATCAGAACTTACATTGATTGTTTTTGCCTTCTTATCGATAAAGATTGTCTCGTCATGATTTTTTGTATGGGTATACACAAAAAGTTCAAAAGGATTAGGTGGATGCTTTAGTGTCGTTTCCTGCACACAAAAAATGAAAAAAATCATAAAGTAACAAAAACTTTCGAAATAGATTTACTTAAACAAAAAATAACATAATTTAGTATCATAGAACTACAACTAAGTTTCTTAAGCTTACAAGTTTCTTCGCATGTTCACGATATGATACGGACCCTCCCGTATGAGTCGATTGACCATCACCCTTCAGACGATTCTGTGAATTTGTTTCTCGTTTCCCCTTGTACTCGGGTGTATCCCAATAGTCTACAAAACCCGCCCATGTGTCTTCACTTATAAATATTGGTTTTATCATTTTACGCCTAATGTCTCTCAAGAAATCTATATAACGTTCAGAAGCTTTTGATTCCCAAGCTGTCCTCACTTGTGTTTCTGTTGCACGCTCCCATACATAATGTTTCTACATTAATCCAAATAATTAATAACCACATATGTGTTATATGTACATATCAAATAATTTAAATATCAGATGCTATACCTTAAATTCTTCGAAATAGAAGTTTTTGGTGTCTTGCTGCACCTTTCTCCATGTGAAGGCTCCATCATCAATTCTTTCTTTGAAAATCCTTGTTATTACTCGTGAGCATTGACTTGAATTTTCAAGGCTGTTATAATATAAGATGATAAAATCAGTGTAATCACATGAAAACGTGTAATCAACTATTGAAATAATAGACCTTATACTTACAATCCATTCACAACAATGAGTTGTTTTCTCCCTGTCATCAGTGCCTGATTCTGAGAGACTTCAGCATTTGATCGAGGGCCTGAATTTGTCACAATAACATTTTCAGGCGATGTTTCATTGCCATTACCATTGAAAGTAGAATCACTAACAATCTCATCCGTTGTTCTTTCAGGAGCATATGCGAGACCTCCTTTCCTCATGTTCCTTCCATTTTCTCTCGTCATATCACCGTTAGAAGTTGAATAATCAAGAATCTCATCCATTGTTCCTTGAGGAGCATGCGAGACACCTACTCTTTTTGTGATCCCTCCCCTTCCTCTAGGCATTGCTCCATTCAAAGTTGGATCAGTTGGAGAAGCGGCCGCTGTTCTAGGACGAGCATATGAGAGAAGTGATCTTTTTGTGATTCCTCCCCTTCCTCTCGTCATATCTGCAGCTATTTAAAACACGATATATTAAATGTATAAATCCATTCATGGACTCCGGTGTTAGCTGTACACATAGAAATATAGAATAGAAGACAATAAATGTATAATATCTGTTTGTAACTAACTAGCAGCCTCGGCAGAATCAATAAGCAAAATCTTTATGTGATTCATACCAAAACATAGAACATGTGGCAATCAGTATTGGTCTTTGAAGTTTGAATTGACCTATTAAAAAATATAAACATTTAGAGATAAAATATGCTTTATACATTAAACATCATAACTATGTTAGTCCTCACGAGTCACGACTTAATATAAGCCCTTCAAATTACGGTGTATCTCTATGCATCACTTTAAAGTTTAAAAAACAGAAGCTTTTCCAATTGCTTTGCCAGTTTTAGAGTTTATGTGTGTTGATTAGCAGGACCTGAGATCAACAATAATTTGACACCAAAGTATATCAAACTATAACAAAGATAAAATTTTCTCGTATCGCTTCAATAGTGAAGGAGAAGCACTTGACTTGAATCTTATATGTATCTATGTTTTCACTTTAATTCACCTATGGAACCATATCAAACATTTTGAAAAGCACAACATCGCTATTACTTCAGCAATTAACTTACATAATAAACTTAATTATTCCTAACTTTCACATTATTTAAATTACCCTACGTTTTGCATACAAACTAAAACTTCATACTATTAAGTATTGAGCCAATCTTACAAAAATACCAAACCTAATCAACCTACTGAACCAAATCCACCACTGAACAAGTGAGCATATGCAAATTTCAAAACTCCACTATATTCAAAACAATGTACAATAAACTTATAACCTAACAAGCAAACGGCATTAACACTTACTACATAGCAAGCAACCACCACCACCAAATCGCCTAGTGGTAAGGCACCTCATTTCCTCACAAGAGGCACATATATGACCCATTAACAGAATCAGTATTGGTCTTTGAATTGACCCATTAAAAAGCAATCATACAACCCCATAATCTAGACATAATTTTCATTTTATGTGAATTCAAAGACTGAGATCCGATTTTTATGCAACCCCTTACTCTACAATTGGTCTTTGAATTAACCCCATAATCTACAATTGCTTTTTCATTTTACATAATCATACAACCCCTTAATCTACAATTTTTCTTTGAATTGACCCATTAAACATATAAGACAATAACATCTTCTTCCAAATATACCAACAATCATAAATTCTAAGGCTCACTTTGAATCATTGATAGCCAAAACAAAATCATAAAAAAAATTAAAAAATAAATAAATAAATAAAAATCCAACAGAACATATATGAAATTAGAACACTCCAATCAGAAATTAGAACACTCCAATCAGAACATATATGAAATTAGATTAGGCACATACCTTGTTAAAAGTTGTTATATTGCTTCTACAATTCTTTGGTACCCACTATATTGAATTGAGTCAATGAAAATTATAAGCGATCATTGCCTCTATTTATTCAACAACTGAGATCCGATTTTTATGCGATTGAGCGAAAAGGCGCCTTAATTTCCCGCTAAACCCTTATCATTTGCCGCTTAATTTCCAATCGCCGCTTCATTTTAATTTGCCGCTTAGATTAGATCTCATTTGTCGCTTAATATGAAAGAGGGTTCTGTAATTGTATTAGAATGTGATGGACCAGACCATATGATATCTTGAAATAGATGAAACTGAATTATTCAATATAAAGTATGGTCAAACAAACTTGACATCTAATACATATTCGATTTTTAATTATCAATATATGATTTGCAATTATTTTTAAGTACTAACAATTTTTTAGTTAGAGCATTATAAATAATTTTTTATTAATAAGTATGACAGCTTTAAGATTATTATTGATATATGATATTAAGGTGTGGGAATCGGGTTCGGGTCAAACGGTCAAGGCTGAAAATAACATACACAAACTAATCTTATATGAATTTGATTTTATTGGGTTCATGTTAAATCGGGTCGGATTCACTCGAGTCGGGTTCATATGCAATCGTGTCAACCCGAATATGAGTAATGTAATAGTATCGTCTATTTGTAATCGTTTAAATTGAAAAAAAATATATATATTTTTAAATATTTTTGAAATCCCTTATTTAGGTCAATCGGGTGACCAGAACCCAAGTTAGCCAAATATTTTCAACCCAATATCTGACCTTATTTAGTATTTGAGTTGAAACCCGGTTTTCAAAACATTAGGTATAACTATGTAAACTTTGTAAACAATCGAGTTGAGCTCAAACTTTGTGAATAAGTATCGAAACAGAGGCACCGATCGAGTCGTGTTCACACAGACATATTCGGGTTGAATGGCCGGTATAACCTCAAATTGAACATAACATGTTTTATTAAATGTGCCTTAAAACATGTAATACTTAAGAAAATGATGAAAATATCAAGCGGGGTATTAGGTTGGTGAATTTTTGACTTAACTGGTTTAAATAACAAAATTATATAATACTTAAGAAAATGATGTAAATATCATATAAAATTTTGATTCAACGAGTAAACGGCCTTGCGGGAATGAGTGGTTACCCGCGGTTCGGGTCACGGTTATACATTTTTTAGTAATTGTTTCGTCACAATACTTGCATTCATGAGAAATCAAAAGTGGGACCGAGCTTGTTTATAGCTTGAGTTTTAGGAAGTAGAGCTCGAGCATGACAGTATTGTGACTCGACTCAACCTGAACATGTAGTTCATTTGTCGGCTTCAAATCGGATTTCGTGACGAGTTAAAAGTTGGCGCCACTAAACTTTACACCCATAATTTTATTTAACATCTATAGGATATACAAGTAATACAATTCCTAGTTAATCAACGACAATGTTAAAAAGGGCACTTGTGTATAGGGGTGTAGTAAATCTCGACTCGACCCGGACCAGAACCCGAATAAGGATAATCGGGTTCAAAATCTAACTTTGGTCAATCGGGTCAACCCGATTAACCCGAATACGAAGTAGGGTCGGGTATCGTGTTCAAATACTTTACCAATTCGGGTTCAGGTCAACCCGACTAACCCAAGTTAGTTTATTTATTTATTTATTTTTTATTTTTTTTAAGTATATAATTTTCCAAATATTTATTTAAAGGCCCTAAGTAAAATTAAATGGACCATGTAGTATATGTTCTCAGTGTTTGTTAAGCATGTAACAAGACTCAATAAGCATTACATACATAAGCCTAGTGATCGATGTTGTTTGACTATTATACTTTTCATATATCATTGATTTTAATTACTAAGTTTAAGAAATCAAATTATGTGATTTTGCAAATGGCAACCCGACTTAACCCGACCCGATTTGACCCGAATCCGACTAACACGAGTTCAAATAGGGTCAGGTTCAGGTATGTTATTTTTAACCTCGACCTGAATTAAACCCAACCCGTTTGACTCGAACCCGACCAACCCGACCGATTAACACCCCTACTTGTATATATGGTCAGATCTTTATATTAAACATAGAACACAAGTAATCCATAATATATTTATATAGCTATATACTGTAATATTTTGTTGAGAAAACTATAGCTAATATAAAACCCATTATTTATTAATACCTTCATCATCCTCAAATACCTTCACACTGTCATCATTAAACTTGATCAGTACAACCAACAAATCATGAACGAAAGTCATCATACACATATTCAATACACAAATTAATGATCATCAGCATTCACCAATGAAACAACTGATTTTATTATTGTCAAATATTTGGGCTGAAGAAATCTACAACTTTATATAATAAGCTTGTTTGGAACAAGATTCATAAGGAAGTGATTCAGGTTATTACATATTCTTTGTTTTTTTTTCATTAAATTCTTAGGCTGCTGTTTTGGTTTGACATCTACCACCAATAGAGTATTAAATGAGAATGGATCGAGAATGGATGTATAAGAGGTTGTAGAGAGGACGTAGATACATTAGTCGTGAATTCATCGATGGGGTTGTATCATTTGTTGAATATGCTTGCCAACAATCAACATACATGGACAATGATAAAATACGGTGCCATGTAGTGATTGCAAAAATCAAGCATATCATTTACCAGAAGATGTAAAGTTGCACTTAGGTATGTACGGGTTCAAAAAGAACTACTATAAGTGGGTTTGCCATGGGGAACCTTCAACTGCATCAAGCTCTGCACATTCACAGACTAATACCACATCTATTGGAGATGTAGAAGGGTCTAATTCATATCGTAACTTGGTCATAGATGCTCTAGGTCATGATTCTAACCCACACACCGATGAAAATGAAACCGAACCACCAGACCCAAAAACTCAAAAGTTATATGACTTGCTTCAAGTGGTATCCAAGTTGATATAGACGATGGCGATGATGATCTGCAGCATTCAGGAGAGGACAATGATTAAGTTTCTTTCAAAGAGATTGAATTTAGAGTAAACTCCAAAATACATCCCTGTGGTTTACCTCGTTTCGCACCATACATCCCTTTCGCAAAAGTTTCAACGCATCCCTCACGTAGTAAAGTTGGTTATCAAATACCTCTCGTTAGTAAAATCAGTGATGAGGACTACGGTGCAAATATATCTCGTTATCTCACATTTGTTAAGAGATATATACGTAAATCGTCCTGTGGCAGGAGTCACAAATTGCAACCAAAGTCTTTATTTAAAGTTAAAGTTATTGGCATAAATGGTCCTTGTGGTTAGGCGGTCAAGTGCCAGCGTATGCCGCCAAAGTGGTGCCACGGTCATCGGTCAGGGGTGGTAGCGGGGCCAGTTGCCCGCGTGGACCAATGAGGTGATGCCACGTGGCATTGGTAAATATATCCCAATTTGTCACCCCCTGGATTCGAACCTCGTGTCATTTGGGTGGGAAGCAAAGCTTAGTGCCCAGGCTGTAGCATAGCTTTAAATATTTGCTTAAATTTAATACATAACCCTTTCTAAAGTAAAGCCCAATTCATTATCATTAAAAGGTTAGTTTGGTCATTAATTTACGGAGTTATATGGACTGTAAAAAAATAAATAAATATACCGTCGGACTCGTTTTTTCATGATCTTTCCAATGGTATGCTCGGGGAATTTTTTTGACTTCAAACAAACCTCGAAAAGTGCGAAAATCATCGTTTTTTCTTTGTTTTTGCATTTTTGAGGTCCCAACCAGTCTAAAAAATCATCGATCGTTCGACTGTGCTTTGTTCGAAGGTGCTCGTATTTTTTGATTTCAAACGAACCTCGAAAAATGCGAAAACAAAGAAAAAACGATGATTTTTGCACTTTTCGAGGTTTGTTTGAAGTCAAAAAAATTCCCCGAGCATACCATTGGAAAGAGCATGAAAAAACGAGTCCGATGGTATATTTATTTATTTTTTTACAGTCCATATAACTCCGTAAATTAATAGACCAAAAACTAAATTGAACCTTTTAATGATAATGAATTGGGCTTTTAACTTTTAGAAAGGGTTATGTATTAAATTTAAGCAAGTATATTTGAAGCTATGCCTAGCCCAGTTGGGCAAAGCTTTGCTTCCCACCCAAATGACCTGGGTTCGAATCCAGGGGGTGACAAATTGGTGATATATTTTACCAATGCCACGTGGCACCACCTCATTGGTAAGTCCACGCTGGCAACCCCGACCCACCGTTTAATCGGCCGACTGGATGACACGCGGCACCACCGTGGTGACACGTGGCACTTGACCGGCCTAACCACAAGGACCATTTATGCAAATAACTTTAACTTTAAATAAGGACTTTGGTTGCAATTTGATCCTTGCCACAAGGACGCTTACGTAAATATCTCTTAACAAATGTGAGATAACGGAGATATATTTGCACCGTTAATCCTCATTAACTGATTTTACTAACAGAGGGATGTATTTGTGCCAACTTTACTAACAGAGGGATGTATCTGTTGAAACTTTTGCGAGAGGGATGTATGGTGCGAAACGAGGTAAACCACAGGGATGTATTTTGGAGTTTACTCTTGAATTTATTTTGTCATTTAATAAATTTCTTGCATAACTCATGTTTATGTTCATGTGGTTAGAGATTGGGTCGTTTGACAATAACATTTTAAGTATAAAACAATTCTTTTGCTTTTGAACCTTTAGGTGGATGGAGACCTTGGTTATCAACATTTTTATTACCTATTTTGGCATGATGATTTTCATGTGTATAAGCCTCATTATGATCTGCATATGAGTGATCACTCATATGATATTTGTGCTTCCCCTCCTTGCTATAAAGGGTGTTTGGTTATCTGTATTAGATGGTCTTGCTGGTTTGATCCAATTGGGTTTGTTGATGCTCATGTTGATACCTCTTATTTGCCATGCTAAATTCACTTATCCTTGCTATAAAGGGTGTTAGGTTATAAGTATTAGACGGTCTAGCTGCTGTAATTGGATTGTGTTTCTTGCTGCCTTTTGTTGTCCACTTTTGGGCTGCTATAAAGGGTGTTTGGTTATCAGTATTAAATGGGAAACCGGATCTCTTGATGTTCTTCATGGCTGTTCAACGTGTTAGTATGGGTCAGGTTTGAGTTGTGAAGTCAACGTGATCCAGAAGTGAATTTGATATTATTATGGGTTTGCAGTAAAGGCTGGTAAGGGCACAGTATGGTGTTAGTGGGTGTGTCCGACTGACTTTACTTAACGGAAGCCGGGATTAAATCTTGAATGTAATTATGTTATTTACAAAATATTTTCAATCTGCACCTGAACGTTTTGTTGGTTCTTTCTTGCACGATTATCATCTTCTATTTAGTAGCTTTGCTTTGTGAACTACATTAAAAGGACCCATGTGCTATATAACAATTTTCTTATACGTACTTATGTTTTAAATATCTAAGTGAAACAAGTCAAAACTTGAGCATAATAATACAAATGAATGAACATAAAATAGTGTGACAAAAATTCACCCAAATAAAAATGATCAAAATAATTTAGGCACAAAAGTTAACCATCACCATAATCATGGGCATATTTTTACCCACAAATTACACGGACCAAATTACCCACGAGCACAAAGGATGATATGGGTAATGTAAATTTAGCCACGTAAATTACACTCAAGATGTTAAATAGGAAACCGAGTATGTGAAAAGCTACAAGTATAAATGTTACCCATAAATCACCCACAAATATTACCAACGAATACAAAATATGTGTGTAGCATGTGGGTAAAAAAAAATTACCCACAAAATTAGCCATTACTTTACCTGTGATAATTAAATTGTGTGTAATATGTGGGAAATATTTTAAGGGAGTCAGTTAGCCACAAACTACACACGATATATTATTTAATGGGTAAATGTATGGGTAAAACTATGGGAAAATCGAGGGAAAATTATTCTAGACTTTGGATTTGCTAATTGTGGGCAACTAATGGGTAATATGAGGGAAAATACCCACGTATCAATGTACGTGGGTAATTTCCGTGGGTAAAGCCCTGTTTTCTTGTAGTGATGCTACACTCGTTTAAGCCAAAACGTTTAATAAAGTTTAACTCATAATCAATATAACCGTATATCAAATGTTACTTCAAGTTTATAAACCGTATTAAATGTTATAACGTATACACAATATTCATTATTAAACACAAATTGCCTACTTAGTTCCCAATGTTTATCGCTTTGTTTTACAAATATTTACTAATCGTTAACTCAAGTTTTATATTGTTGTGTAAGTAATTTGTTACCTAATCATGTCGTTAAGTACATATACATATGTACATAGTTAACTCATAGTCGTTGATTGCAGTCGAAACGTCAAGTTTAATTCACACAAGCTAGCCACTTGTGAATGACTAACCGTAAGAAACTTAAAACGGCTCGGACACTGACCAATAATAAGAAGTGTGTAGTATACGGGTAACTCAAACGTATTAGGTTTGAGCACCGAGATCGTTCCGAACGAGGGTTGAATGGAATTTCCAACTCACGTCTCGATAACCGGGATTTGAATAAGAGAAGGGGGTAAAATGATATTTTCTAAACTACGGGATAAGGAAAGCATAAAGAACTTAAATCTATGGGAAATCCTAAGAATAAAGGCAAACTAGCAATTCTACACTAAAACGCAAAAACGGAATTAAAACGAAACGCGAATAAAAAGCAAGTACGACTAATCTAAATCCTAAAAATATCCTAAAATTACTTTTACTCTAAAAATGATATTAGAAAACTAAATATGAATTAAAATTATTTTTTAGGATTTTTCTTGATTTTATAAAAATTAAAAACTAATTTTAACTAATTTAAAATTTTACAAATTATAAAAATCAAAGAGAAAAATATGAAACTATTTTCTAAAAATCACAAATAACTCAAAAGACTTTTTAAAACTATTTTTGTATTTTTCTGATTAATTTCCTATTTTCTATGAATTTAAATCTATTTAAATCTAATTTAATTTTAGAAAAATACCAAATAAAAAGATAAAAATAAGGAAAAATATTTTTTATGCTTTTTATATTTATCTTAAACTGAGAAAATTGAAAAATTATTTTTTGGAACTTTTTCTCAATTAATTGCAATTAAAGCTAATTAAAAATGATTAAAAACTGATTTAAATCTAGAAAAATAATGAACAGTAGCCAAAAATCATGAAAATTGCAGGGAAATTCTAAAATGATATCCTAAAGCTATAAAAAATATAAAAACATGAGCTTATGTGAAGAATATAGGGGCTGCAATGCAAACTGTCAAGAAATAAGCACTTTGGAATAAACTAAAAAGCACTAAATTGAACCAACTGATAACATAAGCTAAATAATACTAAAACTACTCTAAAGCAACTGATTACAGCTACTCCTAACACCTAATAAGCATTCTACCAAGATTAAGCTAACTTATTGCTACTTCCCTAAAAGGTTCTGACCCACCTGTTTGAGCTGCTGTACCAGCTTATCAAGTGAGCTGGAACAAGAAATATGAATTGGAAACTAAAGACTACCAACTAGAGAACATTTGTACCAAATAGCAGGCAAAGACAAGCTCAAATGAAGCTAATACAAGGCCTAGAAAATCTGATGAAAACTGATTTTGGTACATTTGACTTTTGAGACAAATTGTAAAATGTTGACTTCATGAGATTAGATTCCAATTTTTTAGACTGAAAGTGATGAATATAAATGTAATGATCCTAATGCTAGCTAACTTATCTATATTAAAACCTAAATGTATAATATCACTCACTGATTTCAACAGTTATGCACTTAAAATCAGTCTTACTTTGATTTTGACTTTGAGCAAACTAAGGTGTAATTTAAGACCTTAATCGACTGAAGTTATGGCTGGAAGAACTCAAGCAACCAATTAACACTATCAATCATCTAAATATCGCTAAAACCAAAATCCAAACACCCCTAAACCTTATTCATGTGAACATAAATGCAACTAAACTTAAATCTATACCATGACTAACTGCAACTCAGATTCTAGTAATCACACAAGGTCTAATAGAAGAGACTAGGACAGCAAAATAACACAAATAACCTCAATTATATTGTGCGCCTAAAGGACTTTAATTAAACTAAACAAAAGTTCCTAAGGCAATATCTAAACTCGTAATTAGCCGATCCCGCAAGCTACTCATAACACCAAAGTTCAAGCATGAAACCTAACTAGATAAGCGTATACATATAAAAAGTGCACTAGAATGGCGTAACTCGAAAGTTTCAATCCATAGCGATTAAAACAAGTACACCTCAATGGGACATATGAGAAGCAAATGGACGTAACAATGGCCAACTAGAAAGAATGACTAGCGCATCCAACTAAGCAAATCCAAAGGCATCTAATTTAACAAATTTAAGAAGCAAACCAAACTATTTGTGAACCGATTTAGCACCTCCAAATTGATCAAGAACAGAAAAGAATTAGGACGTTATTATGAACTTGAGACAGAATTGGTAAACATTTGAAAACTTCAACACTTGACCGTAAAACTTATAACTATGACTAATAAAGTTCTGAGAACAATAATTAGACTTAATAAACTCAGATTGAACAAATCAAATTGATTCAAACCTCACAAATAAGCATAAACCAAAAACTTCCTTAGAGTGACCAAATTCATTTAAACCTTAAAACATGATGAGTTATGACCAAAACTGAATCAATATACTCAGATAAATATAGAGCTAAACATTATCACAACAAAAAAAACAGAAATCAAACTGAAAATTGAATTGACATTTAAGTTTGACTTTTATTGACTTTTTTCTAAAACTGAGAATTAGAGCTAATAGAATCAATGACAAGCTCACATAAGCTTTACTGAGCTTATGTGAGCTTAAAGGTAAACTAAAAGAGCAGATTAAACAGTAAGGATTCTGAAAATAGATTAACTAAGAATTTAAATTGAAAATGCAATTTTATTAAAAAAGGAGTTTTAAAAAGCTTGAAAACAAGATTACAAACTGAATTTAAAATGATTTATCTAATGAAACAGTAATTAACAGAAACAAAATGGTAACAAAATCTCTAAAAACTGTGAGAAATTGGACAAAAATACAATGTGACTTGAGAGGTCTTTATATAGCAGATGCCTTGAGCTTGGGATCCCATTCAGAAGATACTAGAGGCCTAATCTCGACCATTCATTCCTCTCTTTGTCATCTCATCAAATCTCAGCCATAGGATCATTCTTGTGATGTGGCAGGGCCAATAGGAGTGCTCCGACTGCCACTGTGGCTATCCCAAGGTGTCATACCTCTGACACGTGTGTCAGAGGCCTTCTAGAAGGGTTTTAAGTGTGGGTTAAAAAGCTGGGAGCAGGGGTAAATGGTGAAAGGTGGTAAACAAAGGAAACCATGGTGGTTCACTAGTTTGGGCGCGTTTTGGTTCAGGGAAAGGGGGTTTGGGTTTTTTTATATTAATTTGACTTTGGTTGTGGGTTTGTTTGACTGGGTAAAGATGAAATACGGGTTGGTTTAATAAAAAACGGGTAAGGGTTAGAAGGGTTGGGTTATTGGATTGGGTAATGGGCCGTGGGTAATTGGATTTGGACATGTATTGGTTAAATGGATTAACTTGGACTAGTGGTGTACTCATGTATTATCACAAGGACTATTTATGTAAAGTTGTAAAAACCAAGGACTAAACATGTAATTTGGGAAAGGATAAGTAAGGAGTTTGGTAAATGATTGTGGGGTGTATAAGGTATAAAGGGTAAATGGGAAAGTGAGGGGTTAAAGGTGACAATTTGGGAAAGTTGAGGTAAAATGGTAATTTGTGAAAGTGAAGGGTAATGTGAAAACTCCCAAATTATGTCCCAACTTCGTAATTTGATCTTTTAAGCATCAAAGTCCTGAAATAGCATCCTCAAAGATCGGCTTGCACTCTTTTCTTTCTCTCGCGGTCCTGCTTTCTGCTTTTGGCTTTCTTTTTGTGTGTTTTTTACATATCCGACATCAGCATAAGCACAAACTCAAGAAACACGCAAATGTTAGCAATAAACGGCTCTTTTTTGGTTATTTTGGGTCTATTTTGATAAAGAAAAGGTATGTGTTTTAGCACATACCAAAAATACCTCGTGACGGCATCCATCAGCTGCACTCACGCAATGCAATCAACTCACGCTTCTAAAACCAAGGATTTCAATCTCTTTCTACTAAACTATTGATATGTCCAAACAGTTATCTCACACAAGCTAGCCACTTCAGGAATGACTAACCGTAAGAAACTTCAAACAGTCGCATACAAAACCACTAGGAGAAATAAGAGTCAATGTTCCTCAAAAGAGATTAAGAAAGCCTTAATTTAAAAAACGCCTTTACCTTTTAATTCACATATAGATATATCACGATTAAGCACATTCCGGTTATGAATGACGGTTTGTTGAACTTCCATGTCGATCAATAACTCAAACATTTTTCAAACGACACGTTAGGATCACAGAATAGAAAACACAACACATGAAGTGACCATCTGGATAGGAATACATAGTTCCCAGATTTTTCACAAGTTCCCAAACTAAGCGTAAAACCGAAATCATTGTTAAGTATGACTCTAGATGCTAACACTACCCATGGAAGTTACTTGTGTAAATACCTTTTGTTCCCATTTTCCTATTTCCTCTAGATTTTTATTTTTGTGAGAAATGAATTTCTTCAAATTCTCGTTTCGATAACTTTTATTCCGATAAAGATACAAAGCTAAGTCGATAATTAGTTATCCGCCTTCCCTCAAGAACCATTGTCGTAAAAATGAGGTCCACATCAAGGAATTTTTATTCACTTATACTTGATTTTTCAATTTTGAACATCATTTTTCAATCAAAATTTTTTTTTTTTTTTTATATTGCACTTATACCTTTACTTATATGAGCTGTGAACCACGGAGCTTCACGGGGTAATTCCAAGACTATAGGCTTCATGAAATGAGGATCCCGCTGGCTAGGCTAAGACCTCACTCAATCCCTAAAAGATCCAAGGGAAGGTAGATCTGAAACCTTGCACCACATATACTTATTACATTTCACATATCACTTATCTGATTACTCATTTATTTATTACGGATCCTTGATGTGTACCCAATTTTTAAAACAAAGATTCTTTCAAGAAGATAAAGAACTAACTATCGCCAAAAACTCGACATCTCTAATTATTATTAGACAGATATGGGGGTGAAACAATTTTGTGGGAACAAAAAGCCATAAGTACCTTCGATGGGCTAAAGAGAACCAACTACTCCACGTTTAGCATCTAAACTCATAAGTAACTCTATCATTTCTCGATCTCCGCAAATTTAAAATATCAAATAATGAGATCATGGATGCTTGCCGATAATTTTAGATTATCTATGGTTAAGGGAACAAGCTAGGGAAGCTCAACTTAGCAGGTCAAGAGTCAATTCTATTCTACTCTCACAGTGAAAGTCAACAAGGTTAAAAACATATATTAACCCACTTAAATGCTTGCGTCTAATGAAATCAAGTATGCATATTAAAAATTAAACTTTCGAGGAAACTTGCAAAATCTTGGCCTTGTGAGCTAAATTACGCATTTTATAGCTTCTTATCTAAGAAACTAGCAAAACTTAATCAAAAGACAACAAAAGCAAAAAATTTTTGAAATTTTGCTCATTTTTTGCACAATTTTCATTTTCTAAGGAA